>CM042663.1:2449744-3147244 GCA_023638005.1 Forsythia suspensa
AGACGGATTCCGTTAAAAATCCGTTAAGCAACCTTTCATTTAGGTGCAAAAATGGTCCCTCTCATTGTTTTTGTCTTTATTAGTGAAGGTAAAATTGTCAAGTTACATCTTTCTTTCCGAATTGGCGCAAATAGTCCCTAACTTATAATTATATTTTGGTGCACAATTGATCCTTATTTGATAAAAAATACAAAAATATCTTTACTTTTAATTAAAGAAATTTACAATTAGATTCCTAACCTTTAAAAAAGTGAAAATGAGTTCGATACTTTAATTTTTTTATTAAAAAATATTAAAAGAAAAACTAACAAATTGACAATATACTAAATTAGTTTGTATATTTTATGAACTATTATAAAATAACTAAAATTGAAATTCATAATTATTAGCAGTGTGCTAATTAAAATTATTTTATTATTATTAGGTAATCATATTATTTAGAATTCAAACTTTAATTTTATCATTACAACATAAAAGAAAAATAAATTTGACACAATAAATTTTTAATTATGCTCAACCCAACTTCGATTTTATCTGGCTCTCTCATTTATTCTTGGTTCAATTCAACCCACTTTTTGAATTACAAAGGAACCGGACCAATTTTATTTTAAAATTTAATTTATTTTTGTATTTAAAAAAAATGCTTCACAATCGACCCCACCAGACCAGACCACACCAGAAGGAAGGGGATTTCTCCCCTCTCCGGTCATTGTCGCCACGGCGACCGGGGAGGAGAGAAATCCTCTTCTGGTCGCGAAACCAAGGGGGAGAACGCAGCGATTAGGTGGGAGAAATCCCCCCTATTCGTTGCGACAGTGTCGCAGCGAATAGGGGGGATTTCTCCCACCATACTCACTGCGACACGGTGAAATCAAGGGGGATTTCTCTCTCCGGTTTTGCGACCAGAAGGGAAGGGAGCTGGTGGGGTGGGGTGATGGTGAAATTTTTTTTTAAAATACAAAAATAAATTAAATTTTAAAATAAGACTGGTCCAGTTTTTTTGGCTCAAAAGTGGGTTGAATTGACCCAAAGAATATGAGACCGTATAAAATCGAAATTTGGGTTGATCATAATTAAAATTGTATTTGTGACAAATTTATTTTTCTTTTTATGTTGTAATGATAAAATTAAAGTTTGAATTCTAAATAATATGATTACTTAATAATAATAAAATAATTTGAATTAGCACACTGCGTAATAATTATGAATTTCAATTTTAGTTATTTTATAATAGTTCATAAAATATACAAAATAATTTAGTATATTGTCAATTTGTTAGTTTTTCTTTAATATTTTTAATAAAAAATTAAAAGATCGACTCATTTTCACTTTTTTTAAAGGTTAGAAATCAATTACAAATTTCTTTAATTAAAAGTAAAGATATTTTTATCTTTTCATCAAATAATGATCAATTGTTCACCAAAATATAATTATAGGTTAGGGACTATTTTGCAAAAAAAAGTTAGGGACCATTTGCGCCAATTGAAATAAAGATGTAACTTGACAATTTTACTCCCACTAATAAAGACAAAAACAATAAGAGAAACCATTTTCGCACTTAAATGAAAGTTGTTTAAGGAATTTTTAACGGAATCCATCCATAAAACCATTTCCGCACCTAAATAAATAAGTTAGGGATCATTGCGCCAAAAATGAAAAGTTAGGGACCATTTGCGCACTAACGTGATACGTAAGGGATCATTTGCGCCAAATTCCTTATAGTTTACAACACTACACGATAGAGATGGCAAATGGACCGGGGCCGCCTGTCGGCCCGGCTGCCCTTGGCCAGGTGAACGACGGACCAACCCGTAGGCTCGGCTTCGCCGAACGAGCACCGGACCGGTCCGGACCGGCCGGGAAACAAATCACGGGCGGCTCGGCCGTGAAATCCACGGACCGGCCGTGGTCGGTCCGGCCACGGCCGCCCGTGGACTTGGCCGTGGACCACGGACTTAGCCCATGGTCCGTGGTCCAAATGAGGCCAAATTGGTCCCTAACTATAAGTTGGGGACCAAAAATTGCAATTAAAATTATATTTCCATATTTTTTTTTTACTTTACAAACAAAAAAAAAAAAATATTTTCACGTGGGTCCGCGGGCGGCCCGTGGCTCGGCCCGTATGGCCCGTGGACCACGGGCCGGTCCGAGCCCATGTTTTTACGGGCCGAGCTTAGGCTCGGCCCGCTTTCTTCGTCGAGCTCGAGCCCGGCCCTTGACAAGGGCCGAGCCGGACCCTATATAACACGGGCCGAGCCGGCCCGCTCGCCCATTGCCATCTCTACTACACGACAATTCTAACTTGTGCACATGAACAACACGACATGGCCGTGTTGATTTAAGAACTCATTTATAGATCAAATAATAAAGTTCGTGTAAAATAACACATCTGTTGGAAGAAGCAAGCATATAAATTCACAACATTTACGACCAATTTGAGCCCGTGGAAAGAAACCCATGTAGAAGGTCTCATTTGCAAATCAAGTTTTCGCCTACAATTTTCACACTAGAGTGGATTGGGGTAATGATGAAGATATATTTATCATTACAACTCGATAAAAACGAATACAAGATACTAGAACAATTTAATTTTTTTGTTAGACCACAACAAATTAATAATCTATATGCAAATCAAACAAAATATCATAGAGCTTTTTTGGTAGAGCTTTTTAGGTAAAAAATAGATTTTTCTGCATTGAGATATTTGAGAGAGATATTTAATTTCTCAAAAATTTTGAAGGTGAAATGACAAAATTGTCCTTACTAGTTTGAAATAAAATTGTGTTGATTAAGGACAAATTTGCCATTTCACATTCAAAACTTTTGAAAAGTCAAATATCTCATGGTAAAAAAAAAATCCATTTTTTACCCAAAAACCTCTACCGAACAAGCTCATAAAATTTCATTAGTACTGATGAATCAGCTGCGATTTCTTTATTTTTGATCAATGCAAAGGAAGTTTACTAGTATATTACAAAACACTATTGTTCGAATACGAATTTAAAAGTAAGAAGAGCATCAAGTACATGACATAAATATGAACCATAACATCAAGTACGTGACATAAATATGAACCATAACATCAAGTATGTGATGACATTAATATGAACCATACCATACAAGGAATCGAAATCTTAAAGAACTAATATTTATGCCGATAGTTTGTGGAGAATTAATTGTGCACCGTATTGAGGCTGAAGTGTCAAGACGGTACAAGGAGCATGCGCATAAGATGGAGAAAGCTCAAAAGAATAATTCTGTAAGATCAAACCCAGTGCCATCTTTGCTTCTAACATAGCGAAACTCTGGCCAATGCACATTCGAGGTCCCCAACCAAATGGAAAATACGACAGCTGGCTGTTGGTCGCCTTTGATACTCCTTCACTGAACCTCTCTGGCTTGAATTCCATTGCATCATCTCCCCATATTTTGCTGTCATGGTGAAGCAGAAGTGCTGGCATTAAGAGTTGTACTCCGGCTGGTAGGAGCAGCTTTCCTATTGTGGTTTCCTTGTGAATCATTCGACTAAGCAGAACAGCAGCCGGGTATAGTCTTAGAACCTCGTGAAAAATCATTGTTACCTGACACAATATCACAAGAGGTATAAGAGACAATAATCCGTTTATCAATTTAGATAAGGTGTTTGTCATATACTGTTACCCATTTATCCAAGTAAACCTAGAAATTAAAGTGCAATTTAAGAAGTAAACACACGACAATACTAACGATTTTCAGGCGATTTAACTCATCAAAATCGGGTATTCCACTTCCAAAAACTTGCAAGACCTCCTCCCTTGCACGGGTTTGCCAATCCAAGTGCTTACTCAATAAAATCATCGTCCACACAAGCAAGGATGCAGTTGTCTCCTGCCCAGCAAAGTAGAAAAGCTTGCACTCTTCAATAACATCCTTTAAACTCATTCCAAACTTGCTCCCATACTGTTGAATTTCCTTGAAATTTGATTCTAGCAATATGCCCAATAAGTCGTCACAACTAGTTTCCCCCACCTCCATTGCCTTGATTCTTTTTTTAATTATGCCCAGTACAGAAGATTCCACTTCCTTTGCAATTTCCTTCATCTTTCTATTTATTTTTGTAGGAAAAAACCTATGAAGAAAGTTCAAATAAGTTGTCAAAAACATCTTCGGTCGTAATTTACTATTAGCACAAACAGAAGGAATGAAACAGTGTAATTGAACCTCCATCCAGGGATGTAAACAGAATTTCTTGCTTGCATGACAAGCTTGGCCTGTTCTGTTTGAAGTTCGAATATCTTTCTCCCTTCTTCATAGTTACTGCCAAATGCAGTACGTGAAATTGCATCGCTCGTCAAAGTTTGAAGATAAGGCCACACATCCACTTCTCTTGATTCTTCACAAGATACAATATTTTCCCATTTGCTTAACATAGCACGGCAACTCATGTAAAATGACGGAAGCATATGCTATAGGAAATAACAAATATGTGCATATCACATTAGTATAGTGTCAAATACGAACGCACAAATGGACAAGTAAAAAATGGATCAATTAAAAACATTTCAATCGATTTTCAGTTTACATTTCACATTGAAAGCATACATGTACAACAAACAAGGACAAATACAAATGGAGTTAAACAAAGCCAACACGAGAAATACCTTCAACTTTTCCATGTGAAATGCAGGATTAATCAGCCTTCTGTGCTTGGCCCATTTATCCGTTTCATAGGAAACTAATCCTTGTATTAGCAATTTAGCTATCGGATGAGGAGGCGGCTTCTGAAAAATGTAACTTTTTGACAAAACCTCTCTTATGTTTTCAGGGTCCATGATAAGTGCTTGAGGCCTTGGCCCGAACCACAAAAATGCATTCTGACCTGCAAGTTACGGACATGAATACAATACACACGCAAAGCCACTGAATGTTGATCAAGATCTTGGACAGCAGTAAAATAATTGAGAGCTTAGTTTGCTTTGATGAACAATAACATGACATATGTTAAAAATTGCTGTTTTATCAAGATTTAATATTTCCAATAGATGGCCAAACGCAAATTCTAATTCCTAACAAGCAAAATTTCCAGTCCATCCAACCAGTTCCAGGTTCGAATTCCATACAGAGCTTAATGATTTTTTTCTCCTCTTGGTGCATCTCTGATTCATTTTCAGGATGTAAAGATAGAGCTCTTTATAAGAATATAAAGTCAACATGGTTCATTTATGCACAAAAATGTGGGGAAGTAAATGGAGTGTAATAAATCTCCCACTTCCAGATGGCTCATAAGATTTTTACTGGTTAAAAGGTTTGTGTATGATCAATGTTTTGTATACTTTTACGGAGAAAATTTGCCTAATTCGTTCAGATAAGCCAGCCCACTAGAAGGACGTCTCTACAGAGTATCAGCTCATCAACCCCTCCAATTGTCTCCCCTGCCCCAACCTTCCTACTCTGTAGCAGGTTGAGAGACATCGGAGCTGCGACTCAAGAGACTTCTGAACTACTGCCTAAAGCAACCCCGAGCAGGGGATATAGGAGAATGCAATGGGCCAGAAAGGGAAGAGGGAACGCAACAGAGATGGGGAAACGGGGATGGGGCATAACTCTAGGCACAACTATCATCTTAATGAATGAATCCAGAGTTTTGTTTCAAACATACCATAGATTTGAACAGTTTTACGGAGGAAGGGCATAACTCTAGGTACAATATCATTGGAGAAATTGATGGGCTTCAACTTGGCTTCTTTAATCATCATCTCTAACCCTCTGAGGTCTCCAAACATCAATCTGTACGAGTTTCCATTGAAACCCTGCTCTCTAAGGCTTTTCTCTAACTTCTTTGGCTTAAACCACACCCAATTCAAGATTTTCCACGCATATATTAAGAGAACAACTGCACAAAATACTCCAACTGAGTTCTGCAATGTCTCCATTTCTCGTATTCTGTACTGCTTCTCCTTGTGTCCTACTAGCTCGTGTGTCTGTACATATATAAGAGAGAGAGAGAGAGAGAGAGAGATGCAATCAAGAAAATAGATGACAAGTGTCAAATAAATTTTTCATTTTATTTTTGTTATCTCTTTGTTCCTATCATATGCAGGTCATGCAGATAATTCCATTTTCCACTTTGGCTTGTGCTTAGTGCTGAGCTGACTCCTGAGTGAAAGAAAACAAAAGGGAATTTGGAGCAAATGGTCCCTAATCTATGGCTCTTGTACAATTTCAGTCCTTAACTTTTTTTCTAGACATGAATATCCTCAACCTATGATTTACATGCTCAAATGGTCCTTTTTCACGGTTTCATTTTACCATTATAAATATTATTATACCCTTACTTAAAATTAAAAACAAAAAACAAAATATCTGCCCAAGAAAAAAAAATTATAAGGTAAAAGAAAGTGTGATTATTGGTGTAGCAAGTTGTTATTGATGTGAACTATGTTGGCTTCATTAAATTATGAATACGATGGCTTGATAAATGATGCAATGGACAAGACTGGTTCAACCAAGACAATTTTGTCACGTAAAGCTTTGATCATGAGTTCATTAAGGTATCTTTTATAAAGATTTTTGTAAATTATATGAAGGTGTATTTTATAAAATTTATAGATAAAAATTATGAATCTTATAAAATATATAGATAAAAATGATATTTGACTAACTTATAAATATTTATAAATAATGACAAACATACTTGTTTGTATAATATAATCGGTTATTAAGTATAAATTAGTTGTTATAGACAAAATGTACATATTGGATAATTTCTATACTTAGCTTTTAATATTTACGTTCTTAATTTATATGAAGAAAAACAAGTAAGAACATATTTGTTAGTACTTATAAATATTTATAAGTTGGTTAAATATCATTTTTAATCACACATAAAGTACTACTAGAAGTCAAGATTGGCAACATACATAAGTCTAAGAGTATTTGTAAAAAAAAAAAAAGAAGAATAGTCTTAGAAATAGTCCTTGAAATAATGTTTTTAAAAATAGTAGTCACTTAAGTTTCAAACGTTTATTTTGACGATCACTTGATTAGAAACATTAATCTACCCTTCATGTCATTGTTGACAACGTAGTCACAAACGGCTTAACTAGTATGCTGCGCTAAATAAAGTCGTATTACTTGCAGCAAAATGTTTAATTGTCAAACACATTTTCTCTATATTTGTTCGATTTTAATAAACAATTAATTTATGAAATTTATCATATTTTATAGCAAATTTATTGAAGGTGGAGCATTTTTATCTGATATGGCATATTAGTTGACGATGTTTATGTCCACGTTGGTACTTTACAGTGACAATAGGATTATATGTTAACTTTTTTTATCGAGTAATTATTAGTATAATTGTTAAAAACTTGAATGACTAATACAATCAAAATTGTAACAAATTTTTGTGGCTGAAATTAACCCACTAATAAAAGCTAATAAATAAATTACTATTTCTTACAAGTTTAAAAAATGTTGGGGAGATTTGCATGTTCAATTTGTTTCCAAATGACACGTGGTAGCTTTTGCGTAATTGGTGAGGTAGAGTTAGAAGGACGTCGTCACCAATGACGTTTATAACTTCTAGATTTAAGATTTACTATAGCAAATATTGCACATTTAGTCCCCAACCTATAGCAATTATTAGTTCATCATCAACCTATAGCAACTGTTACTAATTCATCCTCAACCTAATGTAGTGATCCCCAACTCTTTAATTGGTTTGGCAAATTTAGTCCCTTTAGATGGTTTTTGTCTAATTTTCTGTTAGATGACGACGTGGTAGTCATTTGTCAACATTTCAAAATAGTACAATCTTCTACATGCTTAATATGAATAAAAATAACAAAAAAGACTACATGCGTCCACTCAACACTTGTCTACCCAGCATTTATCGTGCGTACGATAACTAGTACACCAGATGTATGTCATTCCCAATCTTCTTATTCTAAGGAAATGTCATTTCAGTGCTCTAACACCTACACCGGATATTGATTAAAGTATCATTCTGAACCCAACTCAAGTACCACTTTAATGGGCACACATTCCAACCCTTGGAATATCCTACAGTCCCAAGTGTCGAAGAGTTGACATTAGAGTGTTAAACTTTCCCATTGATGTGAGCTCTTTGGAAAATCAATCTGTTATCTCTAAAGTAACTTTTATCGTTGAGTCATGTGTTGTTACTAAGATAGTGTAACAAGTTTTGGCACCTTATCGAGCAAGTTTGGCTAGCCAACGTAATCATTGGTGTGAACTATGAAATATGCTTGATCGAAAATGAACTTGTCTCTTGCCTAGCCAAGGCTAAGACGGGATCAAGAAAACATGACATTGGGTTCGTGTGATCAACCATCTTTACGAATCAACAAGCTTTTTGGGGCACAATTTAACAAGGTCAATTTAATCGTGTCAAACTTGGCTTGTGGATTGACTTTGTAATTCGATAAAAACAAAAAAAAAAAAAAAAAAAATTAATGCTTGTTAATAATTCAATGATTCCTCACTTATATACAATTTTTACTTTGAACTCAGAATCTCGTGCTACACCATCTTATCTAAAACTTTAAGATATTTGAGATCATAAAATTTTATTTTTTTAAAATTGTATTCAACATTGTTGTTTACAAGGGATGTCAAACTTGATGTGTCAAGACAGGTCGGACGGTTGAACCTACATTGGCCCATCTGCCTCGACTCGAAACCGCAGGCCGGCCCGTGAACCGGGCGGGCTGTTCACGGCTCGGGCAGTTCGACCTTTAACCGCTGGCTTATTTTAATTTTTTTTTTTAATAAATGGCAGAGAACCGTTCAAAGTGAAAGATGTGACAAATGCATGCTGTTTTGGTATTTAAATATGTAAAAAAAATAGAAATTGAATTAAAGAATTAACAAATGCAAATTTATCATTGTTATTTATTTTTTATTTAATAATTTAACACATTTTTTGCTATATATCAAAATATTTTTTTTTAATTACAAATGGTAACTAAATTTTTTTAATAATTTCAAAAAAAAAATTAATTTTTTATTCATACGGGCCGAATCGAGTTGAACCGCAGCCCACATGAATTCGACCCTGATGGGCTGACAGGTGGGTCAAGCTCGTATTCAATTTTTGTGGGCTAGGTTAACCCGACCCGCAACTCGCCGTAGCGCGGATTTTTTCTAATACGGACCGTCACCGGACTTCATCGGACCCAGCCCGCTTGACCCATATTGACACCTCTATGTCAAACCATATAATAACATATACTAAATATTTTTCTTTCATTACAAATTTAAAGCGATGCAAGATCATAAGTAACATATATATATATATATATATATATATATATATATATATATGTAAGAAAAAAAAAAAAAAAAAAAAAAAAAAAAAAAAATCGGAAATCTGATGCCTAAACTTTAAGCTTATAGTTTGTGGAGAATTAACTGAGCACCTTGTTGAGGTTGAAGTGTTATGACTGTGTAAGGAGCATGTGCATAAGAAGGAGAAAGTTCAAAAGAATAATTCTGTAAAATCATAGCCAGTGCCATTTTTGCTTCTAACATTGCAAAATTCTGGCCAATGCATAAACGAGGTCCCCAACCAAAGGGGAAATACGAGAACTGTTCCTTGGTTGCCTTTAAAACTCCTTCGCTGAACCTCTCTGGATTGAATTCCTTTGCATCGTCGCCCCATATTTTGAAGTCATGGTGCAATAAGATTGCTGGCAGTAAGAGCTGCACTCCGGCTGGTAGGAATAAGTTTCCAAATGTGGCTGCCTTGTGAGTTATTCGAGTGAGCATGATTCCAGGCGGGTATAATCTAAGGACCTCGTGAAAAATCATTGTTACCTATGAAAATGTTGGAATGGGTATAAGATATAGAAGTCTAGGAAATCTTAACAAGAAAATTGTAGAAAAAGTATACATTTGAACAATACTTACGATTTTTAGGCGATTTAACTCATCAAAATCCGGTTTTCCTTTTCCAAAAACTTGTAAGATCTCTTCTCTTGCACGGACTTGCCAATCCAAATGCTTACTCAATAAAATCATCGTCCACACAAGCAAGGACGAGGTCGTCTCCTGCCCAGCAAAGTAGAAAAGTTTGCACTCTTCAATAACCTCCTGCAAAGTCATCCCACGCTTGCTCCCATATTGTTCAATTTCCTTGAAATTTGATTCTAGTAATATACCTAACAAGTCATCACAACTAGCTTCACCCGCCTCCATTGCCTTTATTCTTTTTCTAATTATGCCCAGTACAGATGATTCCACTTCCTTTGCAATTTCCTTCATCCTTCTATTAGTTTTAGTTGGCAAAACCTTATGGATAAAGTACAAATATGTTATGGAACTGTCTTGTACTGTATTACAAATTACAGAGGAAAGAATTGACAAAGAATAAGTAATCGAACCTCCATCCTGGGATAATAACTGAATTTATTGCTTGTGTGGTAAGCACTGCTTGTTCTGCTTGCAGTTCAAATATCTTTTTCCTTTTTCGTAGTTACTGCCTAATGCAGTACGTGAAATTGCATCACTAGTCAAAGCTTGAAGATAAGTCCACACGTCTAATTCACTTGACCTTTCACTAGGTACAATCTTCTCCCATTTGCTCAACATCTCACAGCAACTCAGGTAAAATGATGGTAACATATGCTATTGCACACAATCAATAAATGCACATCTAATCAGTAGAGTGCCAAAATACAATGATAATCTAACATTCTTTTGCCTCAGTTCAGTGTCAAATATAATTATATGTTTTACATTCTTTTACACACATCATCTCATACTTTTGTGAAGACCGGCTTTGGAGCAAAAGAATGTCCTACTTTTAAATAAATTATTCAATTGTAGAACAACCTAAAACTAATCACAATTGACATCACATGCAATGAACTTTAGAATTACCTTCAGCTTCTCGGGGTGAAAAGCAGGATTTATGGTCACAAATCCATTAATTTAAATGGTCACAAATCCGTTACATCTCATTGATGAGATCAAATAGACTAATTCTGCAATTTCAAAATATAACTTTTCATTTTTTTCAAGCTTATTTTTATCTTGATCAACCATAACACGACAGAAGAAATCCCATTCTACAAGATCAAAAATTTTCGATATATGGTCAATGGCATATTTGTTCCTAAGTTGTATATGTGATTCATTCGACAACACAAAATTGTACCCGTAGATAGAATATCAGGTGAACAAGGCATCCCCAACTCGACCCACCCCTCCCGGAAAAGTAAAATGAAAAACTGAAGCACAACCGACACCTTCTACCATACTTCAGATGATTAGGCATTACCGAGTATGATAAAATACAGACATCACTTGATTTTGTGATTCATGACTCTTAACTAAAATCATCAATACTACAATTTCCAAAATAGGATTTCTTTGCCCTTTTCCCAGTAATTCAACAAAACACATATAAATGAAACATATATATCACACAGCTTAATTACAAACTATAAGCAGTACAAAGAGAACTTGTTTTCAAACTCTCAATATTTAGATGAACTTTGAAGTTACATGTACAAATACTCAACAATTTCCATAGTACGTGAAACCCAATATTATGCATATACTTCTTCGTTATATAGAACTTGTGGTGATATTGTTGCTTGTGGCGATATTGTTGTATGCAAGATTAGTACCTATGATAATCCTGCTGAGATGATGACCAAGACACTCCCTATAGCCAAGTTTGAGCATTGTTTAGACTTGGTTGGAATTGATTGCTGAGTTTAGCCCTTAGGGGCTTTTGTGGAAGAGGTGGAGATTTTGTTTGAGATTGAATTTATTCCTTGTATTAGAATTCGTGTCCAGGTGGAGATCATTAAAGTTCGATGACCCAAATTCAGTTGGATCAGAATTATAATTCTTTTCACACAAGGACCTGTTTTAACGTGATTAGGACTCTTCTCACAGAAGACCTGCTTTATCAGGATTCTTCTTGCACAAGTGTGTGTGTGTGTGTGTGTATATATATATATATAAAATGTATTCTAGAGCTAAAAAATCAGCTCATCTTTGTAACCATCTTTGATATAGTGAATTATTCTTCTACCCAGTTCTAGGGTTTTCCATGTTAAATCTGTGTGTTCTTGTTATCTTTATTGCCTATTTTTCGTTCACATTATAACATTGACAAATAGTATTATTCATCATTTAATGTCAACATATTTACTACATAGACTAATAATAATCACCAATAATGATAAACAACATTATTCTAATGAAATGGAACGTTTTAAGTCACTTGACCTTTAAAAGAGAGATAGCAATGGATGGGGTGGGGAGAAGTAGGGCATGGCGGCCCTCCCCGTCTCTTGCGCCGTCAAAGATTTTTGAGATATAAGATAAGGTGGGGATAGAATTAAACTATTTCCATTTATCGTCATGTTTACTTATTTATTTATTTTTTTATATTTAAATTTAAACTATAGAAGTCAATGCATTGATTCTCTCCGACGGTCGGGAACGGAATTTTTGCCATTCTTACGTTTAAGTCCCCATGTGATGAAATAATCCTGAAACCACGTGCCCTAGCCACCGCCAGCCATCCTCATCCCCTCAACCATCAATTTCACAAAATTTTCCATCAGTTGCTTGCTTAGCAAAGGTTAAAATCTGATTTATATTAAACAGTGTTGCCTTTGGTGCTATATATTTATGTTCTCTACAATTCGAGGTATTCGCATTAAATCTTTTAGAACAGCAATCGTATCATGTTCTTCCCATATTGATAACACTTTGAACTCATAGTTTCATTTGATTTGTTCCTTTAGGATGAACTTTGAGTTCACTTTTGAAATGGATAAATAGCACAAGGGGTCTCGAACTTTTGAACGTTGTAATAATGGGGTCTTGAACCTTTGTTTATTAGCAGCTGGAGTCCTGAACCTATGAAACGTTAGCACCTGAGGTCGTTTTTTGACAGAAACCGTTAATTTGATCGTTAAATGGTCAAAATTTTGTTAAATAGACCATTTTACCCTTAAATTGAATGATAAAAAAAAAATAAAAAATAAAAATACGACTAAACCCTAACTAACAAAATAAAAAATTGCAACTAAACCCCCCAAACACTTCTTCTCCAAAATACAGTCGCCCGCCGCCGACCACCTCCAAAATATTTCTTCTTCTACAAAATATATAATTTGAAAAAACCCAACAGCCACCACTGCGCAACAACCCAACTTCCATTTCCTCACCGCCGTGAGATCCAAGAACCATTATTTCCACGCCGCTACCACCGCGCAACAGCCCAAGTTTTGGTCTTTGGATGTATGGTTTTGGTTCAAGTTTTACCCGTTGAATTAGACAGAAATTTTGCAAAGCTGGGATGTAGGTTGTGATTGGTTCCAATGCATCTAGAAGAAATGGTTTTAGCTTTTATTTGTCCCAAAACCAGTGAACTGTGCGATATGGCTAATGTTCAGAGATAATACCATAATGGTTTTCTTGAAAATTCTTTCTTTTTTGTGTGTATTATTCTTCTTAGAATTGTTTGGTAATGACTTTAGTATTCCCTATACGAGGGTTTAATTACGTTCTCCGTTGGGGGTTAGAGCTCAGATGTTAGATTCAGGTCGTCGGTTGAGAGTCAAACTCTGGCCTTACAGGGACGGCCACTCTCTTATTCTTCTTCTTCTTCTTCTTCTCCGCTTTCTAATCGCAGTGTTAGCAGTAATGCCGGCGGTGTTTTTTAAATGTTGTTCCCTCTCTTCTTTTTCACAGAATAATATAAAATTGATAGTAGGTGGTTTTGTACACTATGTGCGGCGGAGGCAAATTTTTCGGTGGGTGGTGGTTGATGGCAGTATTTTGGAAAAGAAGAAAAAGTGTTTGGGAGTTTAGTTGTAATTTTTTATTTTGTTGGTTGGGGTTTAGTTGTAATTTTTATTATTATTATTATTTTTAATCATTCAATTTAATGGTAAAATTGTCTATTTAACAAAATTTTGACCATTTAACGGTCAAATGACGATTTCTGTCAAAAAAGGACCTCAGGCGCTAACGTTTCATAAGTTCAAACTCGTTGCTAGTAAACAAAGGTTTAGGACCCCATCGTTATAACGTTCAAAAGTTCGAGACCCCTGCTGCTATTTACCCCTTTTGAAATTGACATTTTGTCTTTTAAACAACTTTAATATTTGTATAAACGTACCCATTAAAGTTCGAGTCATCTTATCATAGAGTGACCTTCTTCTTCTTTACTTTATAGTTTACGACACTACACGACAATTCCAACTTGTGTACGTAAACAACATGACATGGCCTTGTTGATTTAAGCACTCATTCATATAGATTCAAATTATAAAGTTCATGTAGAAGAACACCATATCCGATGGAAGAAGCAAGCATATAAATTCACAACATTTACGATCAATTCAAGCTCGTGGAAAGAAACCTATGAACAAGGTCTCATTTGTGAATCAGGTTTTCGCCTACAATTTTCACACTATATACTTATAATTCAAACTAAGGGTGTAATTCTCTTTTAACACAAATTTTGAATTTTTTTCGGTCAAAAAGACAAAAAGTGAAAGATTAGGAACTCATATGCTTAATTTTAAAAGTTTGGACCTAGGTTCTCTACTTCACATAAGATTGGACCCCAACTACAAATTTTCTATTAATTTAATGATTATTGTGATGAATATTAATATGGCTATATTTGTTATTACAACTCAATAAAAAACAAATACAAGATACAAAAATAGTCAAATTTTTTTGCAAAGACCACAACAAATTAATAATCTATGCAAATCAAACAAAATATTTGGGTAAAGGTTTTTAGGTAAAAATTAGATTTTTCTAGCATGAGATATTTGATTTTTCAAAAGTTAAATTATCCTTACTTACTTTGAAATAAAATTGTGTTGATTAAGGACAATTTTGCCACATTCAAAACTTTTGAAAAGTCAAATATCTCTTACTAGAAAAATCCATTTTTTTACCCAAACACCTCAAGAACAAGCTCATAGTGTCAACTCAAAACATGAAAAAGAAAAAAATTCAAATTCAAAATGCCAACATTGAATATACAAGAATGACGGAAAACGATGTTAATAAACAAGGCGCATATACAAATAATTTTTTTTTAAAATTGTTTGTTTATGTCAAATCCATTTCGCAAAATCATTCCATATGCATACTAATTTCATTAGTATTGATGAATCAGCTGTGATTTCTTTATTATTGATCAATGCAAAGGAAGTTTACTTGTATATTACAAAAGAAATATGAACCATAACATCATGTACGTGACATAATTATGAACCACACCATACAAGGAATCGAAACCCTAAATACCTAATATTTATGCCGATAGTTTGTGGAGAATTAATTGTGCACCGTATTGAGGTTGAAGTGTCAGGACGGTAAAAGGAGCATGCGCATAAGATGGAGAAAGCTCGAAAGAATAATTCTGTAAGATCAAACCCAGTGCCATCTTTGCTTCTAACATAGCGAAACTCTGGCCAATGCACATTCGAGGTCCCCAACCAAATGGAAAATACGAGAGCTGGCTGTTGGTCGCCTTTGATACTCCTTCACTGAACCTCTCTGGCTTGAATTCCATTGCATCATCTCCCCATATTTTGCTGTCATGGTGAATCAGAAGTGCTGGCATTAAGAGTTGTACTCCAGCTGGTAGGAGCAGCTTTCCTATTGTGGTTTCCTTGTAAATCATTCGACTAAGCAGAACACCAGCTGGGTATAGTCTTAGAACCTCGTGAAAAATCATTGTTACCTGTTAAACACAATATCACAAGAGGTATAAGAGACAATAACCCGTTAATCAATTTAGATAAGGAGTTTGTCATATATTGTTACCCGTTTATCCAAGTTCACCTAGAAATTAAAGTGCAATTTAAGAAGTAAACGCATGACAATACTTACGATATTCAGGCGATTTAACTCATCAAAATCGGGTATTCCACTTCCAAAAACTTGCAAGACCTCCTCCCTTGCATGGGCTTGCCAATCCAAGTGCTTACTCAATAAAATCATCGTCCACACAAGCAAGGATGAAGTTGTCTCCTGCCCAGCAAAGTAGAAAAGCTTGCACTCTTCAATAACCTCCTTTAAACTCATTCCAAACTTGCTCCCATATTGTTGAATTTCCTTGAAATTTGATTCTAGCAATATGCCCAATAAGTCGTCACAACTAGTTCCCCCCACCTCCATTGCCTTGATTCTTTTTTTAATTATGCCCAGTACAGAAGATTCCACTTCCTTTGCAATTTCCTTCATCCTTCTATTTATTTTTGTAGGAAAAAACCTATGAAGAAAGTTCAAATAAGTTGTCAAAAACATCTTCAGTCGTAATTTACTATTAGCACAAACAGAAGGAATAAAACAGTGTAATTGAACCTCCATCCAGGGATGTAAACAGAATTTCTTGCTTGCATGACAAGCTCGGCCTGTTCTGTTTGAAGTTCGAATATCTTTCTCCCTTCTTCATAGTTACTGCCAAATGCAGTACGTGAAATTGCATCACTCGTCAAAGTTTGAAGATAAGGCCACACATCCACTTCACTTGATTCTTCACAAGATACAATCTTTTCCCATTTGCTTAACATAGCACGGCAACTCATGTAAAATGACGGAAGCATATGCTATAGGAAATAACAAATATGTGCATATCACATTAGTGTAGTGTCAAATACGAACGCACAAACGGACAAGTAAAAAATGGATCAATTAAAAACATTTCAATCGATTTTCAGTTTACATTTCACATTGAAAGCATACATGTACAACAAACACGGACAAATACAAATGGAGTTAAACAAAGCCAACACGAGAAATACCTTCAACTTTTCCATGTGAAAAGCAGGATTAATCAGCCTTCTGTGCTTGGCCCATTTATCCGTTTCATAGGAAACTAATCCTTGTATTAGCAATTTACCTATCGGATGAGGAGGCGGCTTCTGAAAAATGTAACTTTTTGACAAAACCTCTCTTATGTTTTCAGGGTCCATGATAAGTGCTTGAGGCCTTGGCCCGAACCACAAAAATGCATTCTGACCTGCAAGTTAAGGACATGAATACAATACACACGCAAAGCCATTGAATGTTGATCAAGATCTTGGACAGCAGTAAAATAATTGAGAGCTTAGTTTGCTTTGATGAACAATAACATGACAAATGTTAAAAATTGCTGTTTTATCAAGATTTAATATTTCCAATAGATGGCCAAACGCAAATTCTAATTCCTATCAAGCAAAATTTCCAGTCCATCCAACCAGTTCCAGGTTCGAATTTCATACAGAGCTTAATGATTTTTTTCTCCTCTTGGTGCATCTCTGATTCATTTTCAGGATGTAAAGTTAGAGCTCTTTATAAGAATATAAAGTCAACATGGTTCATTTATGCACAAAAATGTGGGGGAAGTAAATGGAGTGTAATAAATCTCCCACTTCCAGATGGCTCATAAGATTTTTACTGGTAAAAGGTTTGTGTATGATCAATGTTTTGTATACTATTACGGAGAAAATTTGCCTAATTCGTTCAGATAAGCCAGCCCACTAGAAGGACGTCTCTACAGAGTATCAGCTCATCAACCCTCCAATTGTCTCCCCTGCCCCAACCTTCCTACTCTGTAGCAGGTTGAGAGACATCGGAGCTGCGAGACTTCTGACTCAAAGCAACCCCGAGCAGGGGATATAGGAGAATGCAATGGGCCAGAAAGGGAAGAGGAACACAACAGAGAGGGGGGAAACGGGGGTGGGGCATAACTCTAGGCACAACTATCATCTTAATGAATGAATCCAGAGTTTTGTTTCAAACATACCATAGATTTGAACAGTTTTACGGAGGAAGGGCATAACTCTAGGCACAATATCATTGGAGAAATTGATGGGCTTCAAGTTGGCTTCTTTAGTCATCATCTCTAACCCTTTGAGGTCTCCAAACATCAATCTGTACGAGTTTCCATTGAAACCCTGCTCTCTAAGGCTTTTCTCTAACTTCTTTGGCTTAAACCACACCCAATTCAAGATTTTCCATGCATATATTAAGAGAACAACTGCACAAAATACTCCAACTGAGTTCTGCAATGTCTCCATTTCTCGTATTCTAAACTGCTTCTCCTTGTGTCCTACTAGCTCGTGTGTCTCTACATATATAAGAGAGAGAGAGAGAGAGAGAGAGAGATGCAATCAAGAAAATAGATGACAGTAGTTGCTTAAGTTTCAAACGTTTATACTGACGATCACTTGATTGGAAACATTAATCTACCCTTTATGTCATTGTTAAATTACAACGTAGTCACAAACGGCGTTAATTAGTACACTGCACTAAATAAAGTCGTATTACTTGCAGCAAAATGTTTAATTCTCAAACACATTTTCTCTATATTTGTTCGATTTTAATAAACAATTAATTTATGAAATTTATCATATTTTATAGCAAATTTATTGAAGGTGGAGCATTTTTATCTGATATGGCATATTAGTTGACGATGTTTTTTATGTCCACGGTTGGTTTTTTTTATCTTGGAATTTTACAGTGACAGTATAGGTTACTATAGGTTAATTTTTTAAAAACTTGATCGAGTAATTATTTAACTTTTTTATCGAGTATATATTAATTGTTAAAAACTTGAATGACTAATACAATCAAAATTGTAACAAATTTTTGTGGCTGAAATTAACCCACTAATAAAAGCTAATAAATAAATTACTATTTCTTACTTCTAGAAGTACAAGTTTGAAAAATGTTGAGGAGATTTGAATGTTCAATTTGTTTCCAAATGACACGTGGTAGCTTTTGCGCAATTGGTGAGGTAGAGTTAGAAGGACGTCGTCACCAATGACGTTTATAACTTCTAGATTTAAGATTTACTATAGCAAATATTGCACATTTAGTCCCCCAACCTATAGCAATTATTAGTTCATCATCAACCTATAGCAACTGTTACTAATTCATCCTCAACCTAATGTAGTGATCCCCAACTCTTTAATTGGTTTGGCAAATTTAGTCCCTTTAGATGGTTTTTGTCTAATTTTCTGTTAGATGACGACGTGGTAGTCATTTGTCAACATTTCAAAATAGTACAATCTTCTACATGTTTAATATGAATAAAAATAACAAAAAAGACTACATGCGTCCACTCAACACTTGTCTACCCAGCATTTATCGTGCGTACGATAACTAGTACACCAGATGTATGTCATTCCCAGTCTTCTTATTCTAAGGAAATGTCATTTCAGTGCTCTAACACCCACACCGGATATTGATTGAAGTATCATTCTGAACCCAGCTCAAGTACCACTTTAATGGGCACACATTCCAACCCTTGGAATAACCTACAGTCCCAAATGTCGAAGAGCTGACATTAAAGTGTTAAACTTTCCCATTGATGTGAGCCCTTTGGAAAATCAATATTTTATCTCTAAAGTAACTTTTATCGTTGAGTCATGTGTTGTTACTAAGATAGTGTAACAAGTTTTGGCACCTTATCGAGCAAGTTTGGCCAGCCAACGTAATCATTGGTGTGAACTATGAAATATGCTTGATCGAAAATGAACTGGTCTCTTGCCTAGCCAAGGCTAAGACGGGATCAAGAAAACATGACATTGGGTTCGTGTGATCAACCATCTTTACGAATCAACAAGCTTTTTAGGGCACAATTTAACAAGGTCAATTTAATCGTGTCAAACTTGGCTTGTGGATTGACTTTGTAATTCGATAAAAACAAAAAAGTAAAAATAAAAATTAATGCTTGTTAATAATTCAATGATTCCTGACTTATATACAATTTTTACCTTGAACTCAGAATCTCGTGCTACACCACCTTATCCAAAATTTTAAGTTATTTGAGATCATAAAAATTTTTTATTTTTAAATTGTATTCAACATTGTTGTTTACAAGGGATGTCAAACTAGAGGTGTCAAGACAGGTCGGATGGCCGAACATGCATTGGCCCACCTCGACCTGGAATCATCATAGCCGCCCGTGAATCCAGGCGGTCATTTTCTGGCTTAAGATTCGACGTTCGACATTTAACCGGCTTATTTTGATTTTTTTTTTTTTAATAAATGGCGAATAACAGTTCAAAGTGAAAGATATAATGACGGATGCGTCTGTTTTAGTATTTAAATATGTTAAAAAAAAAATAGAAATTGAATTAAAAAATTAGCAAATGCAAATTTATCATTGTTATTTATTTTTTATTTAATAATTTAACACATTTTTTGCTATATATCAAAATATTTTTTTTAATTACAAATGGTAACTAAATTTTTTTAATAATTTCAAAAAAAAAAAAATTAATTTTTTATTCATACGGCCGAATCGAGTTGAACCGCGGCCCACATGAATTCGACCCTGATGGGTGACGGTGGGCGGGCTCGATTCAATTTTTGTGGGTTGGATTGACTTGACCAAGCACCCACCGTAGTAATGATTTTTTTCTATCTACGACCGACCTTCACCGGACTTCATCGGACCCGCCCGCCTGACCAAGATTGATACCTCTATGTCAAACCATATAATAACATATACTAAATATTTTTCTTTCATTACAAATTTAAAGCGATGCAAGATCATAAGTATATATATATATATATATATATATATATATATATATATATATATATATATATAAAAACCCACAAAAAAAAAAAAAAAAAAAAATCGGAAATCTGATGCCTAAACTTTAAGCTTATAGTTTGTGGAGAATTAACTGAGCACCTTGCTGAGGTTGAAGTGTTATGACTGTGTAAGGAGCATGTGCATAAGAAGGAGAAAGTTCAAAAGAAAAATTCTGTAAAATCATAGCCAGTGCCATTTTTGCTTCTAACATTGCAAAATTCTGGCCAATGCATATACGAGGTCCCCAACCAAAGGGGAAATACGAGAACTGTTCCTTGGTTGCCTTTAAAACTCCTTCACTGAACCTCTCTGGATTGAATTCCTTTGCATCGTCGCCCCATATTTTGAAGTCATGGTGCAATAAGATTGCTGGCAGTAAGAGCTGCACTCCGGCTGGTAGGAATAAGTTTCCAAATGTGGCTGCCTTGTGAGTTATTCGAGTGAGCATGATTCCAGGCGGGTATAATCTAAGGACCTCGTGAAAAATCATTGTTACCTATGAAAATGTTGGAATGGTTATAAGATATAGAAGTCTAGGAAATCTTAACAAGAAAATTGTAGAAAAAGTATACATTTGAACAATACTTACGATTTTTAGGCGATTTAACTCATCAAAATCCGGTTTTCCTTTTCCAAAAACTTGTAAGATCTCTTCTCTTGCACGGACTTGCCAATCCAAATGCTTACTCAATAAAATCATCGTCCACACAAGCAAGGACGAGGTCGTCTCCTGTCCAGCAAAGTAGAAAAGTTTGCACTCTTCAATAACCTCCTGCAAAGTCATCCCACGCTTGCTCCCATATTGTTCAATTTCCTTGAAATTTGATTCTAGTAATATACCTAACAAGTCATCACAACTAGCGTCACCTGCCTCCATTGCCTTTATTCTTTTTCTAATTATGCTCAGTACAGATGATTCCACTTCCTTTGCAATTTCCTTCATCCTTCTATTAGTTTTAGTTGGCAAAAACCTATGGATAAAGTACAAATATGTTATGGAACTGTCTTGTACTGTATTACAAATTACAGAGGGAAAGAATTGACAAAGAATAAGTAATCGAACCTCCATCCTGGGATAATAACTGAATTTATTGCTTGTGTGGTAAGCACTGCTTGTTCTGCTTGCAGTTCAAATATCTTTTTTCCTTCTTCGTAGTTACTGCCAAATGCAGTACGTGAAATTGCATCACTAGTCAAAGCTTGAAGATAAGTCCACACGTCTAATTCGCTTGACCCTTCACTAGGTACAATCTTCTCCCATTTGCTCAACATCTCACAGCAACTCAGGTAAAATGATGGTAACATATGCTATAGCACACAATCAATAAATGCACATCTAATCAGAAGAGTGCCAAAATGCAATGATAATCTAACATTCTTTTGCCTCAGTTCAGAGTCAAAAATAATTATAAACTTTACATTCTTTTACACACACATACACATGCATGATCATCTCAAACTTTTGTGAGGACCGGCTTTGGCGCAAAAGAATGTCCTATTTTTAAATAAATTATTCAATTGTAGAACAACCTAAAACTAATCACAAATTGACATCACATGCAATGAATTTTAGAATCACCTTAAGCTTCTCGGGGTGAAAAGCAGGATTGATTAGTCTGCGGTGCTTAGCCCATTTATCTGTTTCATAAGTAGCTAGACCTTGTACTAGCAATTTACCTATCGGATGAGAAGGTGGCTTCTGAAAAATATAACTTTTTGACAAAACCTCTCTTATAATTACTGGGTCCATGATAAGTGCTGCAGGTCGTGGCCCAAACCATAACAAGGAATTCTGACCTGCAAGTTACAGACATCAATATAATATGCACAAATCTTTGGTTCACTTGTGATCCCATTCTACAAGATCCAAAATTTTCAATATATGGTCAATGGCATGTTTGTTCCTAAGTTGTATAAGTGACGCAGGCAGAAACGTAAACACTGAAACAAAACTCAAAATCAATCGTTGATTCCTATGAATGCCGAATGAAATTGATTAATTGTGGAGAAAACTCCAAGAATAATATTCTTCTTCAAAAACAACTCCTTGATCCAATAATAAAAGGACTCTTAAATACTAAACTTCTAGTTGAAATAAAACCCTAATTGATAAATAAAATGCAAAAAGACGAAAATAGACATGAAACTTAAAGAAAGCTATTTTAAACTATCTAAACGACCTTGTAATTGCTTTAGCATTGGTCTTGTCCGGCTCGTCGAGGCGCTTAAAAACATATAATAATAAAAATTAAAGCCCTATGTCCGTTTCTTTGATAAATCCCGATTCGATCCTCAAGGATAAAATTTAAAAGTTTGGTCAAGTGATTCATTCGATAACACAAAATTGTACCCCTAGATAGAATATCAAGTGAACAAGACATCCCCAACTCGACCCACCCCCTCCAGAAAAAGTAAAACAAAAAACAGAAGCACAGCCTTCTACTATACTTCAGATGATTAGGCATTACCGAGTATGAGAAAATACAGACATGACTTGATTTAGTTATTCATGACTATAACTAAAATCATCAATACTACAATTTCCAAAATAGGATTTCTTTGCCCTTTTCCCAGTAATTCAACAAAACACATATAAATGAAACATATATATCACACTGCTTAATTACAAACTATAAGCAGTACAAAGAGAACTTGTCTTCAAACTCTCAATATTTAGATGAACTTTGAAGTTACATGTACAAATACTCAACAATTTCCATAGTACCTGAAACCCAATATTATGCATATACTTCTTCCCCGTTCTTCATAGTAAATACTGAAATTTACACAATACTTAAAATAATTAGAGGTTTTTTTCGAACATACCATATTTCTTGACAGCTTTGTGGATGAAGGGTAACACTCTGGGCACAATATCATTAGAGAAATTGATGGGCTTCGACTTTGCTTCTTTTGTCATCATCATGATCTCTTTGAAGTCTCCAAACAACAATTTATACGAGTTTCCGTCGAAACCCTGCTGTCTGAGGCATTTCTCAAGCTTCTTTGGCCTAAACCAAACCCAATTCAAGATTTTCCATGCATAAATCAAGAAAATAACTATACAACTTACTGCAACTGAGTTCTGAAATATCTCCATTTCTCCTTATCACAGTGTGTGTGTGAACGGGGAGAGATAAGGGAGTTTTAATTAGAAAATTGTAGTGTAGGACGAGAGCTAAAATACAGAATTTTACTTTGATATCAACCACATACTTGGTGATCAAAACAAAGTGACCGATTGAAAAGGAATTAATTCTAGTTCAAATGATTATTATAACATTTTAATAAAAAATACCCTTTTAAATTCATCTTCACCTTCCCAGCCGCCATTGTTGAATGTCGAGGATTAATGCTGCAATTATTTCTATTCGTCTTATCCGTTGCTATTTCTTGTTCATTTTGTTGATGGATCAGTGAACTAGATTTTCTTCGAATTTTTGTTTTCATATGAATTTTCTTGATAACAACTCTTTTCAGCTTGATTTGTTTTTCTTTGCTGCATGAGTTTTGCAAAACTTGCCAATTGTAGTGTCCTCGTGGGGCCTAGATTTCTTCCATGTTCACTCTATTTCTAGAGAGCACTTCGACCAATTAGTTCGATATTTTAGATTGATTCTTGATTGTGTTTGACTGTTTTTTTAATGTTTTTACCAACATGTTCGAGTACATTTACATCAATTTTTCACTTGTTTGAGTGGTTATCTAGTATGATAGTCTGATTTGTCGTATAATATCCTTGCTTCCGCTATTTAATTTTCAAATTTATTGTCATCTCGACAAAATCTCATCATGCATGCTACCCACAATACATATCTAGTTTTCATCTATTATCTAGTATTTGTAAGTTCCTAGAATTTCATGAACAGAAAATCTTTCTACTTCTTGGATCATATAGGTTTAATTTCTCTGAAGATAGTTTCATAAATTTTATGGGTGGCTCATCAGTGAAACCCATCCTCCTTCGACGAATCACAGGTCCATCATATGCCTTGTGGATTCTACTGCTTTTGGCACTGTGATACTTTTCTTTTGCCATCTTCAATGTTACAATAATAAACCTACGAGGATGTATCACTGAATCTGATGGATTACTGCCAATTGTCTGGTCTGCTAACAGGAACAGCCTGGTTCGAAAAAATGCAACCTTGGAGCTCACTTCATAAGGAGATTTGGTCCTAAGAGACGATGATGGCATTGTCATGTGGCCTAAATTTGACAGAAACGGGAAACCTTTTTTCACTTTGATGTAAACAACTTGGTGGTTTGGCAAACTTTTGATCATCCTACTTAGGTGCGGACCCACATGGGTCATGTGGAGTGAACTAAATCCTACATATTTTTTCTAAAATTAAAAAGAAAAAATTTTAATTTTTTCCAATACATTGTTAACTTAAGCCCAATGAAAATAAAATAGATCCCATTGAGAACTCAATCCGTGAAAATTGGTCAATCCCCTATTAAAAATCCCAATCTAGACATAAAGTTCACTATGTCCTTAGCCGATTTCTTCATCTTATCTCTTTACTCTGATCTTCTCCAATTTCTTTCTTTCTCTCTCAAAATTTGTTGATTACTGTCGATTTCTTTGTCTTTCCAATTCCAGTCACAACCTTTGAGATAATGTGACAATTGAATCGATTTTTACATAGAAGTCTAGTCCTATACCGTTTTCTTTGTATCTTTTTGCATATTTAAAAACTAATTTAGGGTTTAGAGTAAAATTAGTTCAATTATTTGCTGAATTGAGAGGTATTTCACTTGTCTTTATATCTGTTTGACCTCCTGTGAAATTTTTTTGTTGATTTTTTTAAAAAAAATGTTTGTTGAAGTTTTGATTTATTTATTTATTTATTTTTTTTTGGGTGGGGGAGGGGTTGGGAAAAATGATAGCTAATCCTACAACTGTGAACTTAGCAATGTCGGCAACTAAATTTAATAAATTTTTACGAGAATGGAAAGAAAAATGGAGAAGTTTTAGTTTTAATAAACATTAGTATTATCAATCTGGTTTCTATCTAAATTATCCAATTGTGGTGGAAAGGCCGAAGGCGTATAATACTTAAAAATCTTTAAATTGTATATGATTGACTGATTGAGAGCCGCTTCATTTTTGTTTCATTTGTAGAAAGAATTGGATAGTCTTTCCTTTCTACTAACAATCATGACACTGAATTAGGTCAGTTCCCTTTATTTATTTTTTAAATTTCACGTTCGGTGCTGATTTATTTTTCTTGTTTATTTGGACTTTATTTGTAATTTCATAGACGTTATATCATCAATTGGTTTAGCTAGTTTCAATTATTTTACCACTTTTTTCATCTTCAGAATTAGAAAATTTGATATAATTTATTGTGGCTTCAATGTACTCTTCTCTATCGCGTGAACATTTTTTTCCTTCTTGATTCATAGATAAACAACCAAATCGTTTGATAATATTGATAACGATATAATTATACGACGTTTTCATCAAGTATGAAAATGAGTAGACTACGATTATAGTAATGTATTGACTTATTAACATTAATATTATGTTATTTTTAAAAAATTGCATCTATATGATTTACCCCCACAATAAAAAACGTCTCGCTCCGCCCATGATACTACTCATACATTGGTTACCGGGCAGAAACTAGTATCGGGGCAAAAGCTGATAGCAACTGAGATGAAGGTTTATCAGCATTTGATTTGTGTTAAAGAGAAAAATAACACGAGTAATGCTGTGTCTGTTTCTAAATAGAAGTTTAGCTTTGTATCTCCATTCTTCTGAATCAAACGATCCCGATTCATCATTAACCTCCCCTAAAACATCCTCGGCTCAATACTCGCAGTTGTTTTCAGATTGGCACCTGATATTATAAGAGTACAATACAAGTTGGACCGTGGTGGCTGACATTTTTACAGGTCATGAAGATAAGGAAATGATGGGATTTGCTCAAGCGGGGGCTGTAGCTGTCCAGGATCAAGCACAAATACAACCACATATTTTAGACAGACAGAACAAGAGTTCCCTTATTTAGGCTGCTCTGAAGTCACTCCTCTGATTTGTGATGCTTCTGTGGTGAGAAATCTCACAGGCTTTTAGTCTACGAGTATATGTGTAACGGATCTTTGGATAAATGGATGTAGAGTAGATGTCAAGAGAGGCCTCTTGATTGAAAATGCAGGAGAATGATTATTCATGACATAGCAAAGGGATTGGCCTACCTCCATGAAGATTGCAGCCAAAATATTGTTCACCTGGATATTAAGCCTCAAAACATTCATCTGGATCAGAACTATAACGCTGAACTTTCCAACTTGGGACTTTCTAAACTGATTAACAAGAACCAGAGCCGAGTCATAACTGTCATGTGAGGCACTCCAGGGTATCTGGCCCTGGAATGGCTTAGTGCAGTCATTACAGAGAAGTAGGTGTCTATAGCTTTGGCGTTGTGGTTCTTGAAATTCTGTGGTAGGAGAAATTTCGGGCATTCTCAACCAGAGGAGGAAAGGCATTTGCCGAGTCTTTTCAAGAAAAAGGCAGAAGAAGGAGAATGGCTGGATATAGTTGGCAAATACAGTGAAGATAAGCAATCTAATGTAGCTGAAGTGGTGGAAATGATGCAGGCTGCTGCTTGGTGTTTGCAAAGTGATCACACCAACAGGCCATCAATGTCAATGGTGATAAGGTGTTGGAGGGTGTCAAAGTTGAAAAATATCTAAATTATGATATTTCACATCCAAAGAATTTGACAAACAAAATCCCAGAAATTCATTTCAAAGATGCAACCGCATTGCATACTTCAATTCTATCAGGGCCACGATGATTTAAGAACTCTTCTTCTTCTTTGGACTTTTGTAGAAATTCCATCAGACTGAAGATGTCAATTTTTTTTCTACTTTTAAGTACATAGTGAAACATTTAGGTCACGGTATTGTACATTTCAAAAGTTACAAACTCTTGTCATTAATTTAAGTTGTATAAAACAAACTAAGATCATTAGAAATATAATAATAAAATCGTTCAACAATACTGAACATTGCGACAAACTGTTATTAAGAATCAGAATATAATGAGAAAATTTAGATACAAGGGAACGGACGTTATGCAGAATATAGATATACAATCCCAACTGAACATAGAGAAAATTTGTTATCAGAGGGCTCAAAAAAAATTGGAAAAATAATTAATGTCAACAAATTTGCCAACTCTGACCCCGTCCTTCTTGCAGCATCAATCTGGTAGAACACTACAAAAACATGAGTACTACATTTTAACAAGAGATCTCAAGTATGGTCATTCAATCATGGATAAACCCAAAACCACTCGTCTCAAAGTAAATACAAGAATTAAGCTTCTAAAATTTCACTACTCTCAGCAGAGATCTTGTAGTATTTACAAGGAAATGCAGTATAATGTGAGTTCATGAACAATGAGAGTATTGTCATTTATATAGATCTAACAGCACCATAAACTGTGACATGCTTGTATGCAAAAAAGGGAAAATGTATTATGGAAGAAGAAACATTCACTAGCAGATGTGATCTCCTCCATTCGTATCTAAAATATTTTATGTTTATAAGAGAACAAGGTATATATCACCATGGATGAATCACACAGAATATATTTTATGTTTATAAGAGAACCAGATGTCACATGTTTTAATGGGAGAGTTTGTAATGCCTCATTCCACCTCAATTGTGGTAGAATAGTGTAACTGGTTTTTAAGAACTTGGGTAATTCCAATAGGCCATAAGTTGGATTTATTTCTTATGCACTAAACCAAGAAAGTATCAATGTCCTGTATTTTGCTACTCCATGATGTGATTCCATTGTTAGCTTTTACTTCATCTGGTTATGCCCATGATGCAGGAAGCCTTAATAGTTAATACAAGTATTCAAGTGTGATTGAATGACTATAAGCATTATATGTTAAAAATGAAGATCACCTAAGAAGGAAGTCTTTTTTTTCTCAGATTACTTCATAAAGAATATATAAGCAAACAAAAGCAAGATCCAAACTTGTTCATGTTGTACAGTTATGGTTAGGGAAATCATGGACACGGTGAATGGGCAAGTCTCTCTGAGAGACCGTAAAGTTTCAAAAATCTATTTACACATTTACTGATATACACACATACACCAGACATAGCAACAGAGCATGCCAATTTGGATCCAGAAAGTGTGACAGGTGCACCAATTTTACTGCAGAGCTAATACTTGCTGACCTTATCTATGCTTGGAACTTTTAAGTGGACCAATGGACTACAACAGCAGGCATACAGGTGAAAGTCCCAAACATCAGATGCAATTTTCTCAAACCTCAGAAGTTACCACTAGTTAGATTTAACATTTAATATCCTCCAAGAAGGTATTTATTTCCTATGGAACATACATAAGATTAAACTTGTTTTCATGACCTAATCGGGTAGAACAACCGCATCAATCTCAAAATTTCAGCCTTGATGTACCAGCATATGTGACCAATTTAAAACAGGAGCACTAGTTGAAAAATTGAGAGAGAATGTTCTATGTTTCTATTTACTGTTCTGACTGTTGACTAAATAACAGAAAAACAGGCCCATAAAACAGAAAATCATAATTTAAGAATTTAAAAAGAAAATAAAATAACAGAACACCTTCGTGAATGACAATGACAATACTGGGGTAAGCAATTGATCAGAAGCTTACTCAAGTTTATAGATTCAAATAACGCAATGAGGAGCTTTTATGGGATTTCTTCTTCCTCGTCCATCTCATCGAGAATAACATACTTTGATGGTGAATTATCTGCTGTTGAACCTCCCATTCCATCTACACTGACATCGCCCTTCTGCAACTTCTGGTACCTGATAACAAATAAGAATAATGAATGAGTGTGTTCCAACTTCTGGTACCTGATAACAAGAAGTGACAAAAGGCACTGACATTTTTAGGATAAGATAATTACTGAAAACATTATTTCTAGAGTAGAAAAATTCAGATTAATATGTTCAAAAAAGAGTACGATGCTTCAGTTATTCGACAGTTTAAGTCAAGAGTAACCATAGCATGATGTTATTTCACTTTTCCAATTTACCGTCTTGTAGAGTTAGAATTTATACAATAACAAGGTTCAGCTATTCCTGTCCATATTTACATGACTCAACTAACAAAAGCAACCCTCTCCTTGTTGAGGAAATTCAATTTTGTAAATAGCAGCAAAATTTGAGTAAATCTTGTATCGAAGTGAACAAGGTTCAGCTAGCCCTGTCAATACTTGCATGGGTTGACTAACAAAAGCAACCTTCACTTTTGTTGAGGAAATAGATAGAGCAACATTTCAGTAAATTTTGTAATGTGAACAGTTTTTGTTTTCGGAAAGTGAACAGTTGTGTTTAGAAATCAAATAAGATCATTCATGTTGGTCACGGCAGAATTCAAAGAGCTCTCAAAATCCGCAGGAACATAAAGATCGACGAAGAACAAACTAATATCAGTTTTTCATGAATATCCAAGCCACAGAAGTATAATAAGTGTGACAATATTACATCCCACTGTTGGTTATTACAATGGTCACATTCATAAATACAGAGAGGTTCCACCAAAATTGAAATTGCAAATGTTCATAGATATTGACAAAAAATCTTGAAGTTCAGCTAAAATCATTTGTGTGAATTAAGTAAAAAAAATTAAGACCAACTGTTATTTCAGTGATGGGATTGAAAAGAACAGACAGAAACATAAAATCCACTGTAACATATGAATACAATTAATTAATCATAGGCTACCAGCCTACCATGTCTGAGTACATTCAGATTATTTGAAGAATTTATGACATAAAAACACAAAAATGGATGTTGATGATGATATTTTAATCAAGAAGAATATGGGAAAGGAACTGCCAAACAAAGTAAGTTTGCTACAATACCATGGAATTCGGTTACTTACTTGTACCAGTTAAATAAACTGACACCAACCATTATTGTCACAAGACCAGCCCCTTTCAACCAGGTGAACTCATCGTGGAAATAGAACACGGCAACCTGAAATGGTATTGCAAAGGTTCAATAATTAGTTTTAAAAGCGAAAACAATGCTAGCAACAGAAGACTTTAAATGTATGATTAATATCAACATACAGAGAATAGCAGAAGATTGTGAAACAAATGCTAGATTTCTCATCAGTCTAATAAAAACACAAATGTGAAGGGTTTCAACTTTCAATAAGGTTGTTTATGCAGAAAGGCCTGAAAGCCAACCAGTAGGAAGTCAAACTGAACTTTGTGACCTTCCCAACTGACTTACTCAATAGAAGTCCCAAACCAACTCAAAATCCCACTCTCCCTCATTAGCATATATTTATCTTCTCCTTGTTTTGTTTTGTTTTCTCTTTTGCTCTTTATTTAGGGGAGGATGGCAAGCATGGTCCATGAGGGGATATTTGGGAATTCACTAGTATGTTGCAAAGAGCAAAGAGAATTCCCTACACCACTGACTTTCAGAAAATGCATTCTTAGTAGACCATGAAGGAAATGCAAATAGATTTGAAAACTTATGAAGGATAGTGTTGAAGATACAAATATTGTACATCAATTCCCTCCCTTTCTAACAGCTTTAGTTTTTAGAGGAGTTGGTTTAACACCATATAGGAAAAGGCAAAGGTTTTGTTTTCAAGTCTCACCACCATCCAATAATGAAAACTTAATGTATCAGGCCTATCATGAAAAAATGAATCCAGCTTACAAGTGAGTGTTGAATATAGCAAATATAAATAAATAAATTCTTCCACATGTAGTAGCTTAAGTTTTTAGACGAGGTGGTTTAACAAATAGAATGGAAGAGTTGTTGACAATAGTCAGTGTATACCCTGATAGTTACATTTCTATGCCTTATAAATCAAATACCATTATACCAAATTAATGTTTTAAAATTTGCAAGAAGAAAGGAGATCAATTGAGTAGTTCTAAGAGTTACATAAAATGCTTAGAACCATCAAATATTGTTGAAATTTTTTAACCTTGCACATCAGGAGTTCACTTTGGTAAAAATGTTCCTCCTCCTGTTCACAATTGAATGCCTTGGTCTCAGTTGGCACAAACTTGAGTTGAGATTTGATGTAACTTGTCTGTTTACTCGCAAAACGAATGAAAAATAATCTTTTTGGACAGAAAATACTATTTCTGGATGAAGGTCATTTTTTATGGACATCTTAAAAATGAGGAAGTCATTCAATGGTGGACGTAGTGAGTAGTTAAAAAGACTAAATAAGTGCAACTGTACAACTGATTCAATAAAAACATGGACTGGAAAAAAAGGTAAGGTGAATATCAATTATCTCCTAAAATCCATCAAGAAATCTTGAGAATAGGCAAATAATCAGCAAAATATAACAATCACAGTGTTTTCTACTGCTAATGCAAAACAGATGTGCTTTTAATACATTGAAGGTAAGAACAAAGTCTTGAACTAACAGTTGTCAGCGCAATATGGTATATTTATAAAATTCAGGGAAAGTAATCTAAAATATTTGCTATTATACCAAGATGGTCACAGCCTCCTTGACAACCCCTGCTATTGTTACCGTTACCGCACTAGTTACTGATACCAGAATGTATTCTGTTAATACCTGCAATAAGACCAAGAAGTGCTGCGTTTCTAGAAGAAGAAAATACATAGAGCATAGAGAACTGGAAAATGGAAAATGCTAGTAATTTGAAATTTCATAGCATCTGACAATTCATTGCAATATCCCATCCTTTTGTTTCCATATAAAATGGAAAATCGTCACATAAAACTGAGAATCTAGACTCCTACCATAAAGAAAGCCAAAGTACCACCAAACAACATTAGCAAACAACTTCTTGCAATATGCCATGAGCTGTCAAAATAATTGCTCATTCTGAATTCATGCCATGGATCCAACATAAGAGAAAGTAGAGCAGTTGCAATTGCCATTATTGGGGTCACATAGCTCATTAAAGTGAGTGGATTCTTGAGACCTGGAAACAGAAAAAAGATAGCATGTCATAAAAATAGACATTTACAAGTAGGTCGAATATAATCAAGCATCAGTTTCAATGAGGTTCAATAGATAAAATACTGGTTCTGTAATAAAAGTAAGCTCTTTAGTCCACATATAACCACATCAAATCAATGCAATATAGCAATATAGGTACAAAGTAAGCATCTCTATTAGCCAAATTTCTCCAGGCAAAGCATGTGAATGTTCCAAGTCCTAAAAGACGAACATTTACCATCATAAACAATCAAATATTGTGTATCAAAAATATGTCAACTGTCATGGCTTTGGCAGCCTTTACACGCAAACATTCTCCCACAGTCCCATTCCATCTCCATATGTCCCAATTCAGAGAGAGATGCTTCTATTTCTATCGATCATATTGTTTCTCCACCCTCCAGTTTAAATTATAGATATGGATACAAGAAACTGTAAATTAATATCAGACTCTTCCAGTAGAACTAAAAAATATAATCTAGGTAAAAATTACTTCGCAACATGACATTACATCTGAATGTCAAATTTCTGAATGGCAATTTCATAATGGTAATGGTTGGCAGATAGAATCTATCCAACTGTCACATATTGTGCAGTATTCTGAGTTTCTAACACTGTTTTGCCCTTTGATGGTGCCAATTTGAAAATTGGCTTATGTTTGTCCAAACAAAGCTTGTTAATCTTAAACAGATTAGAGAAAAATGAAATTGCACATGATTTTCTTTAAATTAATATTTGAGCTGAACAAATAAATATTTTAGAAGTACTAAATTGATCTTTAAGCCTTATTGTCATGAAACACATCCCTTAAGAGAACACATCATAGCATAGAACTCCAGAGTTGGCTCCCACCAAGCTGAACGCAAGATTGTAGCACTTAGTTCTACAGTGTGACTTCTGCAGATTATCAAGATGGCTCCCACCAACTGAGCTGGAAGGTATAGCACTTAGTTTAGTCCTACATGAGACTCCACCCATATCATATCATGTCATTTGCTACCTTGCAGAATGTGTATTAAGCATAAACATACTTTCTTGTCCTTTGGCCATTTATTTTAAGCACGGGTCATATCCAGCTAAGAACTTGCCAGAAAGGTACCCATGTTCAGTTACAATCTTTTAGAAATTAGTCAACAGGAGACTTTTTCATATTCTAGTCACAGTCTCAAATATAATATTCAGGTCATTGGTAATCTTCAAAGGACATACTTTGGTTAAATGTTTCAATAAAATATTGAGCCCCAATATCAAATACATTGAAGTATAATATTTCAACTCATAATGAATATTTGAAAAATCATTTTGAATAATATATGAACTTTCATGGAAAATAACTTTGAAAATAAACAAATCTTTTAGTGAAACAAACATAAATACAAATTAATCATCCATCTTCTGCAGGATTGCATTTCCTGATATTTCTCTTAACTTTTTATGGACATATTTCCAAGGTGACATAGCATTTTGATATTTACCTTTGCCAGGTGTAAAGTTAACATTTAAGTTTATGTTGATGTCACAAAGATTTAAAAACATATACAAGGGGCCATAACCACAGTGAGGATAAATGCCAGAAAACCAAGTAAGTTTTTGCCTACTGTAAGGTTGCATCAAGGTTCAGCTTTAAGTCGGTATCTATTTGCTTTAACTATAAATAGATTGACTAAGGACACGTGAGGAATCTGTTCAAGATATGAAAATATCGTGATATTATTCTTTTTAGTATTTTTCGATTGTATAAGATTATTTTCCTTTATAGTTGATTGTAGAATTATTACACAATCTTTCCTTTTAGGACTATTATAACACTATATATAAAGTCTTTTATCTTGTAATAATAAGACACGACAATTATATCATTTCTCATATTCTTTTCATTACTTTGTCTCACTTCATGGTATCAAAGTAGGTTTAATATGAGGGTTAAACTTGCAAGCTTCCGTTCTCCGGAGAGTGTCCCCATGTCGCTCATTCGACCAAATTTTCTTGTTTAGATTATATATTCTCGTCCAACTAATATTAATTTTTTTTTTTTTTTCCTTCTTGTGGTTGTCCTTACATATTTATTGTCTTTACTTCTTTTTTTGACATTTTGCATCCTACCAAATTTTATGCAAGTCAATATCTACCTTTTTTTTTTTTTTTTTTTTTTTGGAATCTAATGATGGTGGTATTATATACGTGGAATTCCCATGGCTTTCAAGCCTCTATTTGTTTTTAGCAGTAATGATTGCTATTGGTTTAGTAATTTAACTAGAAATAGGATGTTGCTTCTCATCCACCATTTTTATTTCCATCACATTGTCTTAGTCTCCTTGTATGTCTGAGTTCTTGTTAGACCAGTATTTTTTTATCTTCATATTTGAAAGAATTCTGGTGCAATCCATGGATCTTCGGAGTGCCATTGTCAACATGGTTTATTCTCAGCAAATTTAGTTGTAAAAAAATTGCTTGAGAAATTGATTTTGACCTTGTTCTTTTTACTTATGGGATGTGCCCCAAAAGTCTTGGTGATGGTTTCGGTTGGATGATGATTTTTCTTTTGCATTAGCTTCTAGTTCTTTGTTTGGCTTATATTGTAAATGTATTTCTAAAGTATCCTTTGACCCTTGGAAGAAGATGATGATTTGCATGGATCAATTAAAGTTTCAAACTCAATTTGGTTTCTACAACACCATATTGAGTTTGAGGAGATGATGATATGATAAAATTGTGATATTATTCTCTTTGGTATTTTCCGATTGTATGAGACTATTTTTTTTTATAGTTAATTATGGGATTATTACACAATCTTTCCTTTTATTTTAAGACTATTGTAACACTACAAATAAGGTCTTTCACCTTGTAATAATAACACAAAACAATTATATCATTTCCCATATTCTTTCATTACTTTGTCTCAATTATATTCAATTAATTAATTTTATTAACTTATCAGAATCATTTTCCAAACAAAAGGGAAAAAGTTGGTCGGTGTAAGATTGAATGTATGGAGTATAATTTTAATGAATGTATGAGTACATGCTGAGAGGCAGTAAATATTGGAGATCATATAATACCTATTGAACAACTTTGCTACATAGACTTAATACTTCATAGGGGAGAAATTCGAGATAATGTCGCTCAGGATTAAAGCTAGTTGAATTAACAGGGCCTGTGCCTAAGTTATTGCTTGATCAGAGGATTTCTGCAGGATTAAAGTCTATGAAAATAAAATGAAAATAAAAAATCAGCAATACCATGTGGAATTAAATATATGGAAGCAATAACTGTATAAATTTAAGTATGGTTGTTATGAGAATAAGTGATAAGATGGATTTTGGTAAAAAAAGAAAAGCTAGAATTAGAAAAGAGCTTACTAGTGAACTATTTAACATAGTGCATACTGCACAAAAATTGCAGGAGAGCTGGTCAAGATGGTTTGGACACACACATATTAAGTAGCTATATATGTACAAGATTGTTATTTGTAAAAGTACTGGTAATTAAAATGGATTTGAGACTTCGATATTCAAGTAAGGAATCCTTCATAGAGCGGAGACCAAGAAGATGTCATAATTCTAACAACCATAAACACTATCTTTCTAAAATAGCCACATTAACTACATAAAATTAGAACTGAACTTTGGGAAGCAAATAAGCTCAACTGACACATATAGATGTGAATACAAATAATTTAATGGCTCTAAAATCTGGTAAAAATTTTAGGTTAAAAAGAGTGGATACCACTTGTGCTTACCATATTCTTCTTTCTTCAAGCCGGTGTAGAGATCAGCACAAACCAATTGATGAACAAAGGAGCCAAGACCACAAAGATATAGTGAGTGCGTGTACCATGAGAAATTCAAAATAATAATAAGAATAAAAACAAGTTCAAAAACCAGAACTATATATATGAGCATCTGGTCTTACCTGAAGAAGGATCTGAGTCATTGTCCAGCGAAAACCGGACATAACAGCAGCAAGCATAACAAAGATAAAACCCCAAAACTCAAATTCCGTCTCCTTTGCAACTGAATTATAGGCAAAACAGGTCAGAGATAAAGCATAAATATGATGAAAAAAGCATCTGAAGCATGAATAAAAAATTTTAGAAATTTGTGAACAATCAAAAACATTCATCATAATTATGACAAACGAAAAATATAAAGCAAAAACAGAAAATAAGTGATCAAGGAAATCAAGTACCTTGGTCATTTGAATGGTAAAAACTTGAAGATTAAAATAAGTTAGGACTTTTGTTGGCTATGGAAAGAAAAAGGAAGCTACTTTTTCCTGTTTATGCGTACCAATGTTGTGTGTAGTGATAAGATTCATAAACTTCTTATTAAAAGATGTCAAGGTAATCTGAATTTGCACATCTATATATGGAAAACATGTGAATCATGTCATTGAAGCAACTGTTGCAAAGATGTCAAATCTGCTTCTGATAGATAACATCTTATGTCAATCAGTTTTACAGAGAGAGACAGAGGGATCAGAGAGGGAGAGAGAAATAAAAACAGTAAGATTGTGAACTTGTCAAACTTATCACTGTCCTTTACTAATTGGTATGGAGAGATTCATTCCAGTAAACAAAAAAGGCACATTGAGGAATCGCAACAAATTCTTGAACACTTGTTACTAAAACTTTAAATAACAAATGAAAACACGTAATTCTCCATTAGATATTGATAAAAACTCTCCCTGATTGACCCAAACATCTTCCCAATACGAGTTCTATGAACAGTAGCATAAAATTAAACTGTATATAACAACAAAATCAAAAGCATGTGATACATACAATGCAGTTGCATACCTGTCAATAATATTCCAACAGAGATGACTAACATGATGCCGAGCAGCTTAACACTTGGAGACTCCAGTCTTCATAAAAAGTATTTTAGCTTAAAAGCCATATTAACTCAGAAAAAATTTAGAAGATGCATGAAATGTACATTTCCTCAAAAATAAAACTATAGGACAACTACCAGACAATTTCATGTGGCATATGAAAGCATAGGGGAAGAAGTATAGTAATTTGTATTTACAAAGTTGACAAAGAAGCCATTCCAACTAAAGTGTTGCAACCATCTACATTCAAAATTATGGAGCATGCTATTTATATCTCTTTTCAAAATTCAGCAATCTTGGTCTTACCTATTTATCAATCTGCAAGCATTTCACATAACAGAACAACAAACCATAACTAACCTCTAGTTACAAAAATAAATAAGGTATAATCATTTCTTGCTTTCCCCAACACAAAATGAATGAATTATTTTCGATTCATAAACAAGAGTCTTCCAAGAAAGTAATAGTCTAAAAGAGTCTACGTAGAGAGAATAGTTAAAAGATATGTTTGAGTTCCAACAAATGATCTTAAACTATATACTTGCAGTTATTAAAAGTAAAACAATGAGATCAATTTATAGAGAAATACCTGAATGCAAAGGCAAAAATAAGAAGAAATATTGGTGCTGCTGATTTACACTGCATTAACAAGATAATAGGCTTAGATAAATAATACCTCTTAAGGACAAGGGAAAAGATTCCCTACAATAGATCATCAGTTGCTTCAAAGATAAAGCCTAACTATGTTTTATAAGCTCTTAAATGGGCCCAGAGTGTTATAACCCACTTGAAATATAAAGAGACAACAGATATGAATTAGATGTTGTAAGTGTATGAATAAACCTAATATGCAAAAAACAATCTCGAATTGAGCCAAGCATACTGATGCAGTTTACTTTTGGTTTTATTATTGATTCAACATGTGCAGTTGTAGCTTTTCCCTTTTTTTAATCTGCAAGCCATTTGCAAAGTTTTATTGTCTTGTGAATTAAGACATGTCCAAGAGATGTGTTTCATATAGAATTAAGGTTGTCTTTTTGCCACCTGGGACAAACAGCTTGTATGACTCAGACTTTCTATGAAATAAGACATGTCAAAGTGACATGTTTCTTTTAGAATATGGTTCTTTTCGCCACCTAGGACAAACAGGTCATATGACTTGCTATAAATACTCTTGCATCTTCTCTGTAACAACACCTTTCAGTTTTCAGTAAAACACTACATTTCTTAGCTCTATTAAGTCTCTTTGGCAGAGAAGTTTAATTATCTTCTTCAATATTGTCGGCTTCTCTTCATTATTCCATAGTTTTTCTTTGATATGCACTTCCCTACGTTTACATACACACATGAAGAAAGTTGAATCAAGACCATACAGATTCAATGCTTAGACACCATTGTCCAGTTCCAATTTGAAGCAACTTAATCCAACAGTGATGATTATGGTAAAAGATGGTGAGGAAAGATGACCAACCATAGTGGCAAATGTAACAGAGATGAAAACAAGGGATGCGTTGCTCAGATTAACATCCATTGCAGTGCTGAGGGCCGTCGGTACAACTGTGAAAGGCAAAGGCCATCTGTAGCATTAGTCGTTAGAGAAGTTAATGAAAATGGCAAAATTTTAAATATGAAAGCAAGGGTATAAATTCAATTCTAACAGTCTAAAAGCCTATATAAATCCAATACTTGCAAGTTGAAATCCTGAAAACCTTGAAATTCTCAAATTCTAATGTGAAACACACAGACAAACACACAGACCCCTAGAAGAAGTATAAGATGCAGGAATCCACCTTAAATACACCTTTCATCAGTTAGAAAGCAAAGCCTCATACTCTCTAGAAGCACTGTAAATATATTATCAACATATATAGTGCTCATTAGTCAACACAAATAATAGAGCATAAAATATTATGGCTGGATTGTTTTTTATTGAGAAGTAAAAACAAGACAATATAGTTTTTTAAGTGTTGTATACTTTTTCAACATCATTGTCATTGGACAAACATAAAACATTAAAGTGAAAGCAGAAGCAGCATAAACAACCTTGACCCGTTGAAGGAAAAATTTCCATCAGAAAAAAAAAGATTCATCTACCTAATATCTAGCCAAATTTTAGCTCCAATTTGACTCAAAAATTGAAGCCAACTTCCCAATGTTAATCGGATAAGTTGTGTAATCTCTAAATCAAATTAGCTTAACTGGAGAAACTATGAACATTTATGTTACAAAGTAGATCGAAAGATACACAAAGGTTAGACTAACTAAGTTTGCTTAAGAATTCTGGAAAAGCATCGAAGGCCCGTGAGCTACTGGGCAAAACAAACAGTTAACAACACTCTTCCACTTCAGTTTCCCATTTAAGGTGCTCTTCTTTCGGGGGAGGAAGGTGAAAATAATTTGAATCCAGTAATCAGTCAAATAATTTGCACCTGATTATTCTGAAGTCTACAGTGAGAAATAGAAAGTCAGAAACCATAAGTTATATGGAGGCATAATCCTTAAAACCATATAGAATCACATAAAAATGTGATATGAGAACTCATTCGGGCACCGCTCGGATATTTATTTGAGGTTCTGCATTCACTATGCTCAAAGAAAAGTTCAATTATATGCCAAACGTGAAATCCTTCTAGACCTCACTTTCCAGTGGCTGAGTGAAATTATGGAAAGATAAATCACCATCAAGTAGCGACCAAGCAATTAGTTTAAAACAATATTTTCAATTTGACTTAATTTATTTTGCAGACTGGGGCTGAGCTAACTATAGTGCAAAGTCATATCTCTTTGGTTAATAAGATCCAAAAGGTTTATCGATCCCAGGAGGTGCAGATTCATAATAGGCATATCGAAATTATTGTACGCCAAATAACATCAAAAGTAGAAATTATTGTACGCCAAATAACATCAAAAGTGTTGGTTTCATAAGATGGAATGTCTAATTTTTTTCACCCAGAGAATTAACTGGATTATTGCGAGTGGAACGAATAGGGCGCACTTTGGAAGAAGCGGTCTGTTATCGAGCCATCTTATTGGGAATAACAAGGGCATCCCTCAATACTCAAAGTTTCATATCTGAAGCGAGTTTTCAAGAAACTACTCGAGTTTAAAAGAGAAGGATTGGAAAACTCAATTGCAATGGCTTTCAGAAAATATAACCTATGAAATCCATTATATAAAGGGACAGTCCATAGAACATAACATATATAATTTATTATACACTAATTAGGGGATATGAGAAAGAATGTATGCTGGCTCTAAAGAATCCAACTTTGGATTAATAATTATAAAGGGAGTGATTTTTCTGTTACCTCTCACAAAGTAATCCCTCCATGACATAATAGAGGGTTGAAATCTTTCAGACCAAAACCAGGTAATGGCCTTTGACAAAACAGCTTGCATTGCAAAGTGGACAGTATTCATCAGTAAGGGAGCAGGGAATTTCCCTAGATGATCCCCTAATAGAGTTTTATTATACCTGCTCCATTGGAAAAGGATAAATAAATAACATCATCTTAAAGTACCAAAGTGTACGACTATAAAGAATAAAACATCTAACAAATCTATTGATTAAGCAGAGGAAGAACTTACAGTGTCAAGAATGTACTGAATGTGTACCACACGAGTATAAGAAACAAAGTTTTCAGCAGATCAGCAACAGAAATAGAGTTCTTTGAATTTGACCTCAATGTACCATGGTAATCCATATAATCAGAGCCATTTGCCCCAGTACTAGAATATCGCTGATCATTTTTTAAACTATTTTCAATATCAAAGGGCTCATACTCGTTCCCGATTCTCATACCGTTAGAGGATGCATCGTCTACATCACTACTATGATCCATCCTTAACTGAAGCTTACTAGAATGGTATCTCTTCTCTCCCGCTAAATATGCATTTTCCAACCCACTCCGTTGTACTAAAGTCTGTTCAAAATTGAAGTCCTCTGAATTTACATCCTCATTTTCTAATACAGTTGGATGTATGTTCCCGTCCTCTTCACCCCAGCCTGAGAACGAGGGATCCCGCTTAATCAATGACTGCTTATATTCAATCCTTAAATAGTCACTTTCACTTTCCTCAACTTTTTCAATATTTGAACCACTCTCTATCATTGCCTTTGGTATCACCAAATTCAGTCCAGGCCAGGGGCGGAGCCACCTGGGGTCTAGTGGGGTCAGCTGCCCCCACTGGATTTTGGTCCTGGATATTTCACCGATTATACTCGAGGGGTTCCTGGTTCTAAAGACAAGGGGAAAACATAAACAACCACATCAAAAATTCACGAGATACTGTAGTAAAAATCGCTGTTGCGTAATGAAGATTACCAACAAGATACAACAATTTTGGAATCAATAAAATCCGCAGAAAAATACCCGAATCAACTAATAGATTTGAAGAAAATTAACAGAATGAGTCAAAAAGAAGGATTGAAACTGACCTGGGTTTCTAATTTTCTCTCCTGTCGGAGATTAGTATACAGAGTTTTGTGATTTAGGATTCGATCGGATCTGTAATTTCTTATATTACACGGAAGTTATTGTTTGGTCCATGAGGATTATTGTCGTTGGTTAGGCTGTTAAATGATTTTGGTAACGAATGTTTGATTCAAGTCTAAGGAACAATAACTTGATGTTTACACCATAAATGGAAAATTACTGTTTTACTATGTTCACCGCTTCAGGAATCAGGATAGTATTATTACCTCGTTCCCAAGGTTTTGTTTGTCGGCCACTCCACTGGTTTTGTGCCAATTGTACAACTCCAATGTCTTTGGACAATTTTGAGAGATTAAAAATGTCATTTTGCAAAATTAACAATTTTGATATAATGACAAATAAAATTGTTAATTTTTCAAACAATCTGAACTGACAGATATAAAAAACTTTAAAAATACAATAACTATTGTAAAATAATTTTGAAAATATAGCGATCATTTAAAAAAATACTAGTATACCACTTCCTTACGGTGTGATCTGATCGTATGTTGTATTATGATGACGGATTGAGCGCGCAGAAATGATTTTGAGATGATCGATTGAGGGAGATGGATTGAGGATGTGAGCAGATTTTGGAAATGATCGGTTGAGAGAGATGATCGAATCAGAGATATAGATTGAAATGTTCAACAAATTTTGGAGGAGATCATTTTGTGAAGGGAGAAATTGAAGACGCGGTAACACACAGGACGTTGAAATACTTTTTTCTTCCTCAAAGAAAGAAAAATTTTCTACGGTCGTTAAGAAATAATTTTAAAAGTACTGTAATTATTCATAAAAAATTTAAAATTTAGTATCTCTTAAGAAATAACTTTGAAATTATGTGACCATTTGAAAAAATTTAAACTTGAGTAATGTAATGGGAAATAACGTCATTGAGATTTTTTTACTCATTTTGGGATTATGGCATTGTATAATATGTTTAGCTTTATTGAATTGATGTGTGTTGATTTGGCAAAGATTTTTCTATTAATAAGATGTAAATTTAAGAGAGAAACATGTTTAATTTTGAGTCGATAAATATATAATTTTACCGGCCAATAAATTGAAAGCTAAAAATAAAAGATATGTCGTCTTCACTCTTCGTGTCACTACACACATAGTTGTGTGTAACTTTCTTTGTAGCGCATTCGAAGTAAGCTAGTAGAGGTCCAAGACATGCACTAAAGATTCCTCCGTAACTAGTAATTGAATTTCAAAGGAGACCATCATGCGGTATGGATTTTCTTTTCAACAATCGTCGAAAATGTTTAGAGCAAATGAGCATAGCATTATTCGGCACCAAACAGGCCGGGAACTGCAAATTGCAGGTCTGAACAATGGCTTGTGGAAGATAGACGCAAGAAAAATGTTCATTTGCTTAACCATTTACTCGAAAAAAACCACGGTTAGCTAACAGAAACTCCAATTGTTAAGCTGAGGAGATATAGGAGAATTTAGAGCATCATACATTATATAGAATTTACAAAACAGAAGAGATAACAGGAGGCAGTCGACAAAACCTTTAATCTACTATGCTAAAGATACAGAAGAAAGTGTACAAGAAAACTAGCAAATATAAGTAAATTCAAGACCAAAAAGGTGTCCATCTAGTATATGTATACCATCAAAACATTCTTATATATCAGAACCTTCGAACGGCTTTTACAATCTCTGGCCAGCCAAGGAGATTTTATTGCAATACTAGGTCCTCTCACCTCAAGCGAAATGCTCCATCTGTGGGGTAAGCTTCTCTACATTCCACCAAGTTCTGCGTGCATCTAACGACATACTAGGATCACGCCTATCATCTAAATCTCTTCTTTCTGACTGTACTTCTTGAGTCTCGGACGAACCAGGACCCTCCATAAGAAACTGTTGCCAAAAGACATCATTAGCCCCAGCTGACACAGAAGGAAGTGTTCCATCTTGTTTTAGGTCTTTTGACATATCAATATCATGAGCATTAGCTGGGCTCATATTCACATCAATCCCTGATGGTTTGGGCCTGGAATCTAGGTCGATGCAAATGGATGATATTGCTGGGCTGTCAACATGAGTCGAACGTGCAGCCAGCTCAGGGGAAGAATGAAGATCTCTTGAAGGAGATGAGGATATACGACACTCAGGCGAGCAAGTTTGGCCAATTAAATCCGAATCTCCGGATGATACTGGCATTTCTGTAATAGTTACTGGTGAAGGCTGTGGGAGCACACTAAAATCATGCAAATCTTCAGATGGAATTTGATCAATCTCATGAACAAACTTTTCCCAAAAATTTAGGGATGAATCCAACTTGTCAACTAATTCTGAGTTTAACGATGGAAGTGATGAGGTTCTGGGATTCTCTGCTTGGAACGTCATAATTTGGCCATCTCCTCGGGAGGCTTCATCATGCAAATAATTCAAAGCTAATAATCTTCTCTTTTTGTTATTTGACTCCAACTGTTCCATGAGACTTGAGACATATCTAGGTTTTTGCAAGAATTGGGCCAAGGTTGTCATTAACTGCCGCTGCCTCTGATCAATATTTTGCAACCTCTGCCCTAATGACCTAACTTCATATTCGTATCCCCGAGTCTCCTGTATACGCCTCTCAACCTCTGACTCAAGCAAAACCTTTTCGTGTTTTAGCCTGTCAATCTCCTTTTCTAGCTCCTCTCTTTCTACGTCAGTTAATGGAACTGCATTTCCTTGACCCGAATGGCTGTGTATTGGCTTACGCCTGTATATATTCTTTAAAAGATGTCTCTGTCCACGTATAAATTCTTCATTTGCAAACTCCCATTGATCAGGATCAACCTTTCGAAAACCCTACACAATGTAACCAAATTTAAGCAAAAAGATCTCACAAGAACCAAGTTAAGAATTAAATTTAGACTAGAAAGCAAAAACAATATGAAGTGAACAAAATGCTAATCCTCCATAACTTTCATCTCTATTCATTCTTCATGCTGTTATGATTAGTTACACATACTCAGATACTTCAACTATTTATCCTAAATCTCGACTACATTAGTTTGCAATATCAATCGTTTGCCATTACTTTTGTTCGATATTCATGATTTGTCGATTCAAAATCTATTAAGTTCAATATGCAAGTAGTGATCAATTTAGTGGGCTAGATTTTGTTCTTCCATCTTTCAGTTCTATAAGGATTTCCAACCTTCCACACACAAATACACATACACACAATCTAGTAAATGCGAAAACCTAAAAATTGAGATTAAGAAATTGCACTAAGCAAAGGGCTTACATATGTATTGAGTTGCCTGATGAAGCTGGAGAAATTATTGTGCTTGAAATACTTGGGCAACAAATCTCGAGCAAACTCCGGTGGATTCCAGACGACGAAACTATGTCCAGTATGACTCCAAGAAACAACATGATTCGTCGAAGGATCGTCTACCATCTCATATGTCTTCACCAGAAAAGGGGCTGGTGCATTAGAACCACCATTTGATCCCTCCATCACCTATTAAGTATAATCTGTCTATTACACTTCAAAACAATCAAAATCCTCTTCTCACTTGAGATCAACTATGTAATCTTTTCCTCAGAATCCTTCAGTTATACACAATCTTGACCCCCAAATCCAGACCAGCAGACCCTAAGAACAACAATAATCTTTTAAATAAGCCCAATTGACAATTGACAAGAAATTCAATCCCCTAAATCGCAATCAAGTCACAATCATTTTTCTTCAAGAAACATCTAGAAGGAAATGAACTCAATTCTCAAAAAACCCCAGAAAACATCAACTTGATATTAAGAAAGGAAACAAAAACCAACCTTGTGGAGTATCAATGGTAATTCTTGAACAACAATTGGACAGTTCGAAAACAGCCCATAAAAGAAAAGGTAACTAGGACGCAAGATTCTTGTAGAGAAAGAAACCTAAACCCAAAGAGAAAAACTATATATAGAGAACAGATCAAACCTTTCGATCGTCAATATTTGTCTTGACTATGCCAATAATATATGGAGGTAGAAAAGAAGAGAAGACTTGACTTTCAACGGCTCTCCTTATTATTTTTCTCTGGTTTTCATTTTTTCTTTTTTCATTTTTTTTTATTAAGAAACAAAATGATTACTGGTTTGCGTTGAATTTTCAAAGATTCTGTAGTTTTGTTCATACATTTGTATTATTTGATTTGAGGGTTGAATTCAACTTTGACGAGGAACACAGTAGTGGAATTTTGTGGACTATAGACTCCACTGATAAGAGAGGAAGAAAAAGTCAAATTTTCAGGGAGCAGCCAATTCTTCACTTTGCTTTACTTTCGGGGTTGAATGCGGTGGGTTAAAAAGTTGCTCAAATTTATATATTTATTAGTATACCGCTTATCAGGGGTGGGATCCGATTATATAATCTATGAGAATAAATCACTGAAATTTAAACTCTTTTATTTATGATAGACTTTTGATGGACGAGAATGATGATCTAAATTGCGGCGGCTATATTTTTTGGATTGAGGCAGTTAGTAAAGAAATAAAAAGATCGTTCGAGAGAAAATTTCGTTTGAGATAAAGATTGAAGACGCAGAGACACACGAACGTATATTTTTTTTTTTATCTTTCAATAGTAAAAAGAACTCCCTACAATCGAGATTAATTCGAATTACACACTGAAAATTTGTTCGAATAACTTAATGACCGATAAGTTTCCCGCAACAAAAAGAAACAACAATATTATGTTGTGGTAAATTTAAAATAAGAGTAATACTATTCATCACCGGTTCAGGGCTCCTAGATTTATTTTTTAATGGATTTGTAATGTATTTTAATGTATTACACGGTGGAATTTAATGGTGGGATTGTGGGGATTAATGGTTGTGGTCATGGGCGGGACCAAACTGCAGTCCAGCTCAGTCCAGCTCGGAAAAAATCGTTTTTTATAGTGTAAAAAAAATTAATTTTTTTTTCTAGTAATAGTTCAATTTTGGAGTGTGAAATTTTTTTTATTTTCAATAGTAGTCCAATCTAAAAAATATTCTAGTTCTGCTCTCAGCTTGTGGTGGCTGTGGTGGTGGGTTGAGCAGTGAGGTGCAAGGTGTTGTTTTTCAGTTTTTTAGTTTTTTAGTTTTTTCTCTCTCTGTTTTTATTACTTATTATTTGGGTGAGATGTCTTCTTTTTTTAATCTCTTTTTATATCTATATTTTTTTTCTTCACATTTTATAATTTTTTGACATCTCTTGTATGGACCTCCTTTTGTTTATTTATTTTAGTAATTTTTTCCAAATTATTTGGGTAAGATGTCTTCTTAAAATTATAAATATCTCTTTAATATCTATATTTTTGTATTCTTCACATTTTGTATACTAAATCGTGTCCAATAATTTTTAACACACTTCGTCATCAGCACACGAGTTCAGAAAGGTCAACTATAAATTGAACTTTTTTGACATCTTGTATTGTATGGACCTCCTTTTTGTTTATTTATTTTCCAACATAGTTTTTATTCAAAATGTATTTTAAAAGTAAGGAAGTGAAGATAATAAAAGTCCTAATCTACATTCTTGTCAGTATCTTGAAAGATGGTATATAAAAACTTAGAAATATTATTGTTGGCGTCGAGACTAGCCTACAAAAAATAATAATATATTTGTTGGCTTTGACCCGGCCTACAAATTAATAAACGTCTAAAGTGGCGCTAGAGTTTTCCAGTGAATGTCCTCTGACACTCAAGTTAGCCGAGCATACAAGTATAATACACATAAATGTTATTACATACTTCAAATTAAAAACCGTGCATATTAAAATAAAAGTAAATAGGAAATCAAGTTAATAGTAAAATTGCATAATAAAATTTGGAGAAGAATGCAAATCGATATCTATCTGACAGCTTTCTTTAAAATGTAGTTAAATCTCTCTACCTTATGAACGATTGTTTCCTAAGATACAACGATAGAATTGATTGTACCAGCGAACCGACCTACTGTCAGAACAATATCACCGCTAGAGGAAAAGAAAACTTGGAGGAAAAAAAGTTGAATTTTTGATGTGTTGATTGAGGAACTTTAACTTGTTTATATAGGCTCTCGAGTGACCTTCCAATTCCACAATTAACAGGTAAGTTACATGGGTTATACTCATTAACCCACCACATAAAAACAAGTTGAAAAGTTGAAAAGTCTCAAAAAATGAAGAGCTTTAATTTTCATTCAACCTATTTTTCAACAATAAAGAAATTATGTGCATATAAAATGAATATAATGCGTTGTGTGTTGTATTGAGAACGAATCTCTTAGAGCATCTCTAATAAATTTTATGGATTGTTATATATGTGACAAGAATGTTAGAAAAATTTTGATGATTGATATCTAATAAAAAAACACTCAAATTTAAAAATGGCCTCCAATGCATCATGTTACATTAGAGATAAAAAAAAAAAAAAATTAAATACTATATATTTGACATATTGTGACACAATTTTTAAGTAATCAAGTATTACCATTTATATACGTGCTATGCATGAGACTTATAAAAGGAATTACGCGTGCCATTAATAACATTATCAGAAAATAAATCACATGCTTTATTCCATAATTAATTGTACATTTTAGAGTGATATTTATTAATGAGAAGTAGGTATACGAAACTATGGAAATTTATTCTCTCATTAATTTACTCCTCCTTTAAAACTACCATTAATGGCACAAAGAAATAATGAGAAATTCAATAATTTTACTTGCGGTATTAAAAACCTATCATCGTTAAGAAAAGTGTTGATAAATATTTTTTCTCCTCTAAGCGCTGCACAACAGCCATAATAGTGAAGATCTGCAAAAAGTGGATAATCAGTATATGATTAAAACCAAATATGTAGAATAACTATATGAAGTATATTAGAATTGTCCTTTTATATTGGGGTTGGCCTCTATTTATAGGGATGGCCTGCAGTTATGGCCTTTAATGATCCTTAATATCGGGTGTCCCTTCATCTCCTTCATTACTAGGAGTTAATAAGGGATGTTTAATTTTTCAATTGTTGAGGGATGTTTTATCTTCCCAATTGTTGGTGTTTCGTCTTTTCAATAACAGGTGGTAACTGTCATTCTACGGGTAACCTATATAGCTAATCTAACGGCAGTTGGATTATTGCTGTTTATCTGTAGGATGAGAGTTTATGAGACCAACGAGACGGATAACCTGTTGAGGTGGGTGAATCGTTGAGGCGGGCGTGCCAGGACGTGCCACCATTGACAGATAACATATAGCAGCTGTCATTATATCTATCATCATAAGTCCCATCTATTTTTCATAAATTGTTGTCAATGGAAAGTATAAATAATCTACCGCACATGCTCCTCTCTTAATTTTTTAGACAGACACTCATCATCTTGATTTTTAAACAGAATCACATCGCCTTGATTTTTAAACATAAACTCATTGCCTTGTTTTTCGGATAGAGGCTCATCGCCTTGATTTTTAAACAGATGATCAATGCCATAATTTTTAAACATAGGCTAATCGTCTTGTTTTTTGGATAGGAGCTCATCGCCTCGCCTTGTTTTTCAGACAGAGGCTCATCGCCTCGTCTTGCTTTTCAACAGGACTCTTCGCTAACCTTGATTTTTTTTCTTTTTTTTTTTGGAGCATTGGGCGAGCTCACCTCAGCTCAAATTTTTTTCCAAAGCCTTGGGCCAATCCGAGGCTAGCTCGCCCAAGGTTTAAAAAAAAAAAAAATTATTAACCGAGGTGAGCTCGCCCAAGGTTTCAAAAAATGATGGATGTTTCATTTTCTCAATTGTTGGTGTTTTGTCTTCTCAATAACCGGTGGTAACTGTTATTCTACGGGTAGTCTGTCTGGCTAACCTAATGATAATTGGGTTATTACTGTTTATCTGTAGGAGGTGAGTTTATAAAATCAACGAGGTGAACGACGTGTTGAGATGGATGAATTGTTGAGGTGGGCGTGCCAGGACGTGCCACAATTGACAAATAACATATAGCAGCTGTCATTATTTCTATCGTTAGAAAGTTTAGAGTTTGTTTAAGAGAGTTTGAAGTGAATTTTGATTTTAAAAAAATGATAAAATATGTATTAAAAAAGTAAATAAAAGTTGTGAATCCCATAAATATTTTGTTAAAAGTAATTGTTGACTTTTGACTACAATTTTATTAGCAAATTTTAATCTAAACCAAATAATCACTTAGTGCCCATTTGATTTTGTTAAAATCAGATTTTTTTTTTTTTTTTTTATTTTGATAAAAGTTATAAATTTCATAAAATGTGTGATTAAAATTAATTATTAACTTTGATTTCAAATTTTTAGTAAAATTTTAAGCAATATCTCAACACTGACCATTCTCGTATACAAGTTGCTGTATTGCTTGCTAAGTTTCTAAATTTGCGATTATGTATAAACGTAATCGACTGTCAATCTTTCAATTAAATCAGTCGATGTAATCCGATTTTGGTATTCATTAGATGATATGATACTTTTCTTTTTATTTATTTATTTATTTATTTATTTGCTCCAAGGGTTTTTATCCTTAAGACCTTAACTAACTTTATTAATGTAATATTTACTTATGTACACAAGTATAACATATTCTAACCAGCGATATTAATGTAAGAGAAATTGGTGCAAATGGTATATAACCTTTGTTTTTAGTATAAAAATGATCACTGACTTTTTTTTTGACACAAAAATTCTCAACGTTATATATTTTGGTGCAGAATTAGTCCTTATTTAATTAAAAAATATAATATATATTCTTATTTTTAATTAGAAAAAATTTCAATTAAATTCATAACTTTTGTAAAAAATACAAATAGTTTTGATACTTTTATTTTTTTATAAAAAATAAAAAAACTAACAAATTAATATTATACTAAATTATTTTATATATTTTATGAATTATTATAAAATAACTAAAATTTAAACTCTTAATTATTAACAAACGTGTTAATTAAAATTATTTTTTATTATTTAGTAATCATATTGTTTAAATTTTAAACTTTAATTATATCGTTACAACATAAAAAGAAAAATAACTTTGTCACAAATTTGATGCTCAAATATTTTTATTTTATTGAGCTATTTGTTTATTAACTACAAATATTATAGTTCGTTTTATTATCGTTCAAAAATAAAGAAAACATAATATGTAAATTAATTTTTATTAGTATTTTTACATTAAAAAAATATAATAAGATTGGTTCAATATTATAAAATTATATACTTCATTTTATTATTTATTTAACTTAATTTTTATTTAAATTTTTTACATCACATAGCAATTACATATACTTAAAACGCAATAATTTTATATTTTTCTCTTATAAAAAATTTAATTAACATGACTATAGTGATATATTTAATATGTTAAATTAAATATTATTTAATAAATATATCGGACATATTTATACATTTGCAAATGTTAGAAATTCAATTATAGTTTTTTTTAATTAAAACTAAGTACATATTTATTTTTTTCATTAAATAAGGACTAATTATATACTAAAATGCATATGTTAGAAATTATTTTTGTACTGAAGGTAAAGATTAGGGATTATTTGTGCCAATTTCTCTTAATGTAATTAATACATCTACATGCGTGCAAGTAAGCATCCAACTCTCATTTATTACGGTAATGATGAAGCGGTTGAGATTAAAAAAGAAAGATATTATAATTTTCCTACCCACTACTAAAGTTGCCTATTAGATGAACCCACGTTACGCACGTACAAGTAAACATCCAACTCTTACTTACTACGGAAATGGTGAAGATATATATCTCCATCAAGAGTCAAAAAAATTTTTAATCATTTTCCTGCCTACTAAAGTTGCTATTATGTGCTTAGACTATTCATTTAGTAATAAATTTAGGGTTAGTGTGATTGGCAAAGTTTTAGTAAAATTATAAAATAGTTACTAAAGTTACAAAGTTTTCTTGTATGTCAATGAAATATGCTAAATGTTTACTAACGATCACTCTGTTAAATTTTCAGCGTGAATTAATGACATGTTATCGTTAAGTGCTCATGTGACTCACAATCAGTCGACATTTGATAAAAATTGATGCTATGTGAACTTAATGTACTAATTATTATAAATTCAGACCACAATGATGCATCTAAAACATGAAGATCTTGCTGCAATTTTTGAACGATATCTAAATTAGATCTCCAAACTATTTGCACAATCCAGTTTTTCCTCCAAAACAATCAAAACCCCTAATTTTCTCCCAATTGGTTAAATCGGATTGTGCAAAGGATTTGGGGATTTGATTTAGATATTATTCAGAAATTGTAACTAGCTCCTCATGTTTTAAGTGCATCATTTATAGTCTGAATTTATTGTTATTGGTATATTAAGTCTACGTGACGTCAATTTTTGCCAAATATCAACCGATTGTATATCACTTGAATACTTAACGGTGACACATCATCAATTCATGTTAAAAATTTAATAAAGTGGTCGTCGGTGAACGCCTTCATATACCTCAGTGACAGGCCTTGAAACTTTGTAACTTCATCAACCATTTTGTAATTTCGTTGAAACTTTAATGACCGTCAGTGCCGTGCATGTGTGTACAGTGGCGGATCTAGGGTTGAAGTTCAACTAGGGCGGACGTCGACTGATCAACGGTCAAATATTGACCGTTGACCAGTCAACAGCCGATGCTTGTGAAAAAATAATGTGAAAATATTTTTAATAAATACGTAATTTATCAAGCAACAAGAAAATTATATAATAATGAAATATAATTAGATACAAATCGTAATAATACTAAAAAATGTTTAGTACAACTACAATTGATGATAAATATAAAAAATCGAGAGTAAAAATTCTAAAAATACTTTCTGTATCATTCAATTTTGATCCACTTTAAGAAAAACTAATAAATCTTTACTTGAGGATTTAGTCATGCAATTACATGACTTTTTAATTTTTCAAAATTCGGGGACCATAAATTAAATTTTGAATTTAAAATTTGCTTTTATTCCTCTCTCCCCTTCTCTCACCTTCTCTCAGTCAGTTTTTTTTTTTTTTATATATATATACACACACACACATATACCATATACACATACACACATATACCATATACACATATACTTACAAAATTTTTTTGCTTTATTTCTCACCATTTTTTTGCAAAATTTCAGTACGGATGGACGCAAGATCTCGTCATGTTGTAAATCCGCCCCTGTATGTGTATACTCGATATAATTTTGTCAATTATTTTGAAAAATATAGACTAATACAATATACAAAACACGAAATTAAGTTGTTATTACTAAGAACTTTGCTATAAGGTGCCCATTTTCTTTATTTTTAAACAATTAAAGTCGTAACAAAATCAATGAGGAAAAATTAGATATAACTTATTTATTGTAAAAAATGTTTTCGGTACCTTTATATTTTCTGTATTATTTTTGTAACTCTTTGACTTAAAATAAAAAGACATGTCATTATTTTTAATAAAACAAAAATTGTTGAAGGTAGAGGACCACAATAAATTACTAGGCCAGAGAGTATCCACGTAAGCACATGTTTATGGTTGTTTAAATTATAATTTTAATTAGTCAAATTGGTCAAACATACTTTTTATTCACACATTTCATAAGACTCACAACTTATAACCTATTTTTTATCTATATATTTACCAACAACTTGAAACTCTATCAAACATGCGCTAAACAAACAATAGCCAATTCATATTAAAACTGAAACAAAAATTACAAGAAAAATAAAATGATAAGAAAGACGAAAACACGTGATATTGTTATTTAAAAGTAACTTATTTACTCTAGTTTTTTGGTAACATTCTACAAACTCGATAACTTTCTTTTAGACATCGTTTCAAAATTTATCTTTATTATTATTACTTAAAATACATTTTTAAAGATATTTTCTTAATTAACTTCATAAATTAATCTAAAAAGATTATTGTTAGTCCTGTTTGAGAAAGTTTAAAAGTAGTTTTTTAGGAGATATTGATAAAAAAAATATGATGATGAAATGTGTAGTTGAAAAGTTGATAAAAATTGTAAATTCTAGTTGAAAATAAATGTGAGAATTTTTTTTTTTTATTTTAAACTCTACCAAACATATTTTTACCATAAATAAATAAATAAATAATTTTTTTTTTTTTTTTTGAAAAGTTATCATAATTTCAGTATAAATATTAAAAATGGACTATTTTGTTAAATTTTCCAAAATTAAATTAACAGTGCTGATATTTTGGAGGGAGATTTTTTTTGATCAAATTGTTCGTCTCAAAATATCAAAATCCTGCATCGCCATCACAATCACAATCAATCTTCACAAAAATATCCAGTATCATATAATCCACTTAAATTCAGTTAAAATTGAAGAAATTCATACACCCAGTATAGTGCTACTAAATTTTGCAGGGTTTTGCTGTGTGGTTGAAAAAAGTAGAGAAATGGAGGGTCAGACTGTGAGAAGAAGAGTGAATATGATTGCAGCCCATTTAGCTTCTCATGAAGATATATCTGCAACTGCTACCCACTTATTGCCCATGGTAAATTTCTCTAATATGATTGTTTCATTTGGTAAGAAATACTGAAAAAAGCTGAAGAAAATATGTAAATTATTATCATATTATGCTTCTTTTGGTTTATATTAACTGAAATGCTTTTTCTTGATGTTGTTTAATAATGATTTTACTTGATGAATATAGTTTTCTGCATTAGTAATGTTAAAATATAATCTCTTGCAAGTTTCATAGAGATGAAAAGTTGATATAAACAGAGGAAGTCTATATATGCCACTCTTTACTGTTTAGTTTGAATAAGGAAAAGAATTTCTGTTAATAACTATCAGAAAGAATTAGAGTTAAAAAGGCTGGACACCTGGTGTTTTTTGGTTCTTAACTTCTTTCATCCGTCAAACTGAGATATATGCCTTTTACATTAAAAAGCTTTTAGTTATTTTATATTCCAATGTTCTTGTGTTGTTATTGATTTTTTGAACTGTCTTGAAACATAAAACTTAATCGTATCTTGTTAAGAATTGCTAAATTTCTGAGTATCTAAAGCTTGAAAATGCATTACTCTGTAAAATAGAGTTAGAATTCCTCAGGCTAACATCAATGGTTATATATGATTTCGTTTCATTTATGAGATCTATGTATTGAAAATTCTGAAACTTTGCTCTCTAGAGTACTGATTGATTTTGATTAATTGATAATGTGTTGTAAAAACCTCAAAAAGATTTTCTTACCGTTGTCTTTTTGCATTTCTTATGCCTGGGAACAAAACCCACAACTCTGACTGTGTGTGCGTGTTGTGTTTCTTTTTAGGAAGATATATTAATGTATTAGTTTTCTTTAAACTTTTCTAAGGGTGATGCAATGATTTTGCTTCACCCAAGTGTTTATACTGATTACGCAATAAATATAACCCGAAGAGGTTGAAATGTAATTGTGAACTTAGAGAATTGGATGTAAATGAGGTAAATCTTGATAGACAGTGTTCATAAATGCTCAATTTTTTTGTAGGGAAAAAAGGGTTTCCAACAACAAGGGTATAGAAACCGATGATGTTCAAAAATAGTGAGGAAAATAACTGGAACTTCAATAGAGCCTCAATCAGTAACAGTCTTTTAGGACTTACTGTGATAGCTTTAAGATGGAATATGCTAGTAACTGCTTCAAAGATAGATGTATGACATTAGCGAGTATAGGTATTTTCCATTCATTTGTGTTAGACAGACAAGCATGCGATGAAACACTTGTGTTTGTGCGCCAAAAGATAAAGAGGAGTTAGAGGGAGAGAAATTGAAAGATAATGGGCCGATGTGACTATTAAGAAGTTTGAACTTGAGAAACTCTCAATTCAGTTCTTGCAAAAGATCATTTGATGTAAGTGAAGTAATGATGATTATAAAAAGATACGAGGATCAACGCAAAAAGCAGTTGAGTTATTATGTCAAATGTTCTTTTATATTTGTGGTTCCTCTATTTCACATGAGCTTATATGTTTTTCTTCTTAAAGTTACTGTAGGTAATGTATTGGATTTGTATTTGACCCATTCACCTACATGACTACTGCAGAGTTGCAGTAACAGTTTGAATGCAGTCATGTGGAGGCGTGACAACATAATGTATTTTTCGAGGCAAGGGTCTAGCTCTCAAGCTTTTCACATGAGGCAGGCTTCAAGAGAACAGGTGCATACATTAATTGAAGTCTATTTCTCTGATTCTATCAGTTTCCTGGATCTGGTTCCTAACCTTTTAACCCTGGGACAGGAAAACTTTACTCAACCTACTATGCCTTTCAAATCTAGTGGTTGTGCAAATCAGCGTTCTAACTCCAAGCCACCCATGTTTTCTAGACCTTCTCGGATGGAACCTACCGTTCCAAATGTTAGAGAAACTCAGTCTGCAGTGCAGGGTTGCAGATTTGTTGAGCCTTCACCTGACGCTCCGAAATTTTCCAGGCCAATTAGAAATTGTGGGCAGCACCAGTTTCAATGTAAGGAAAGGAGGCACACACTTGAATCAGGTGATTAGAACAGACGTCATCTAAATTGTAACTTTTGACAAATTATTACTTCATATTATCATCTTTATAGAGGGTTTTCTTGTTTTTGTCCCTTAGTATGTGGTACCAACATGTTTTTTAGCATTGAAAGGTGGGAGGGACTAAGGAGAATCCATTTCTCTCTCTCCTCCCCCTTGTGCGTGTATTTGTGTTTATATATTTTATATTTGTACAGGTGTGCATGGTTTTAGTTTAGATCCTGACATGAAAACAGTGTTTTAGTTTTAGCTCCTCTATTTATAGGAACACCAGATGGGGAGGCCTGGGAGGGGTTAGTATAATACGGTCTCCCCTTAACTTTAGAGGTTCTAAAATTTCAGCAAAAAAAGCTGATCATTATGTTCACAAATTTGTTCTATGATTTTTGCAAAATAGTTGTATTCTGGCTTAAATTCAACCTTTTCATCAAAATTATAATTGATATATACCTTCTTATCTCTTTTATGTCACTTGATCCTCCAGAATTTAAGTGGACCCCAAGGATGGACGTTGTAGAATCTGGAAGCAATTATATTGCTACATTAGAACTTCCAGGTGTAAACATCAACAGCATAAAGGTCGAAGTCAACAACCAAGTGTAAGATAAAATTTTGATGTTTGACATCTATGCCTTTCAATTAATTTTATGCATCTGTTTTATGAAACTGCGTTATCTTCAATTCGTATGATCCATCTGATGGACACGATATCATGCTTAGAACTGAAATATGTAGCAATCACTTCAATTATGATACTATGTGTTGAACTTTTGATAGTCTTAGCAAGACATCCCATTTTTTGGCAGCTTGACAGTAACTGGAAATCGTTCAATCCGCTCATGGAAAGTGGATAATTGTTCAAACGAGTTATCTTCTCGTTATCACAAAAGGGAGATTTTACAAGGACCTTATCACATGACATGGTCACTTCCTGCTAACGTGAACAAGGACGCTATTTCAGCTGAGTTTCTGTAAGTTTCTGTTTCATTGTTTGTACCATCTTGTTTTCATGCTTCTTCTTATACAAATGTTTGGATTATCATGATAAGCCATCATTATGACAATTTGATAGGTTGCAAATAACAATCAGCAGTTGCGACTTTGATAATTTACTTGTGCATCTCACGCTGATGTCAATGAGTATTTCTTGTGCAGGGACGGGCTTCTTCGAATTACGATGCCCAAACTAGTAGGTTATAGGGGGCTAAGGAAGGCACAAATATAAGTCAAGTGTCCATTCCATCTCTTATATTGTCTTAATATATTCAACTCTTACCCTCTTTGGTTGGTGATATAATATATAAAAGATATCTATCATAGAGCTTCTTTCTCATTATATCTTCCATTAATTGCTCTATTAGCAAGTTTTACATGATTTTTATCTTTGGAAGTCTAGTTAATATGAATCTTTATGAGATTTTGAATCTCTTTCAATCACGAGCTTGAAAAAAAGATCGAATTCAGTACACAGTTACACAGCATAGCTATTGAGTCTCGAGTTGGGATTGAGTATAAAATATAGTCCGGAACACTGCATCAAATTGTAAGTTTAAATCAAACGGAAGACACTGTTGTTACTCAGCAGAAATATGAAGAATTGAGAATGTGTTACGTAGTAACAAATTGTGTAACATAATTTGTATTCTCGTATAACAATTCAATCAAAAATATTTAAATATCAAAAATAGATTATTTAATCAAAACATCATATTAATATCAGTGTTACAAAACAGTGTATTAACAGTACATGCTATATGCAGTTAACCAAAAACAAGTTGTAACATTTTTAGCTATAACAAATTGTGTAACATAATCTGTATTTCTAGGTAACTATTCAATCAAGAACATTTAAATATAAAAAATTTAGGATTTTGGTGTGTTTGGAAATATCAAATTTTTGCCTCTTTTTCTATGCAAATTCTAAAGGCGGTTTTAGAAACGGTTGTGTATAAATTATATTTTATTTTGATTTTAAACTATTATTGTATTTATTAATACAATAATATATGGACAGTATTTTTAAAATAAAAGAGTTAAGTTTATAAAATTAGAAATCTTAACCTTATATATATAAAAGGACAGTCATCAATAAAAGTCAACGCATTTTTCTGCCTAAAACGTCTCTCACATATTACAAAATAATATATATATCCCTATATATTAAAAGAGGGAATTGAGTTGGGCACTATTCATAGGAATGTGTGTCCAACTATTATTCTTTTTTTTTTTTTTTTTTACTTTTTCCTATTTCCTATCTTTTCTTTTCTTTTTATTTTTTTTTTAATTGTAGATTTTTTTAGTCACAATTTTTTTTTTAATGTTTCACCATTTTTCTCGTTTTCCTTTGATCGTTTTGTTCGTCTTCCTTCCATTTTAGTCATGCTTTTTGAAATTGTCCAAATTTTTTGTAGATGTTTTTATTATTTTGGATACCCAATTAAATATTGTTTTTATTTTTCTCCAAATAGAAGCTATCCAAATTCCTAAAACTTAAACTATTGAAACAAAATTCACTCCACACATATATATATTAGCTCTAAGTTCGGTACTTCTTAAAAGAGATAAGAAGAACATATATCAAGAAACCCACTTTGAACTTCAATATCATTTGCAATCGAAACAACTTTTCTTTAATTAATTACTTATATTAAGTTAGCAATACAAATGATCAAGATTATAAGAAATACATAGTTTTAATTCATTTTTTCTGTTGATTACTTATATTAAGTTAGCAACACAGTGATCAAGATTATAAGAAATACATAGTTTTAATTCATTTTTTTCTGTCGATTACTGAATCAAATTCTAATTAAGTCCAAAAAAATTTACCCACAAGCAAAAAATCTTGCACCATGCAAGAAAAAAGAGAAAGAGAATACTACTCTCAAGATAAAAAGTTACAATAGTAAAAAAAAAATATATATCCATGAGTACAATCATGTCCAATATACCAAGAAAATAAAATCACTAATTAACAACTTATGTTAATCTATAATAAGCATTTTTACAACTTATTACCGCAAGTTCACAAGAAATCTTATGCATATCTCACGATACTTGTGTGATTTAAACTTTTTTTTTAATATTTGATACATTATAATGAATAAAATTAAATTGAAAAATTGAAATAATTTACAAAGTTAGGTCATAATGTGGAGAAATATGGAATAAGTTTAAAATTTAAAGCAACAAAATAATCTTATGAGATCATAATTGAAGTATTTAGTTCTAGAATTTGTATTAATCAATTATGTTAGTGAATACCATTCATAACATCATCTAAAAATAAAGAACTTTCTTATTAAAATTCAATTGAAGCAATATCGCTAGTCTTTAAATAATATGTAATTTTTTCAATATATTTTAATATATGTTTTACTTAGTCTTTTATAAGTGAAAAAATAATTAAAAAATTCATTAACAATGACCACACTATTAAATATTTAATTAAAATACAACACATGTTTTGCACGTGAATTTCACTAGTATATATATTAGCTGTTTGGATCCCACCATTATATAACTACATATCATGAGAGAGAGAAGATCAATTAATGCTTACAAAAGATTGTCAACGTGTGTGGGTAAGCATTTTATTCCTACGAATCTAGAGGACACAAAAATCTGAAAGTGGATCTTTTTATTGTGTACAGAAATTTACATACATAATTTGTAGAGTAACTATAAGCAAATGCTTCATTTCCTCATTAATCAAGCCGCAATGACATATTAGATATTAGAAGGCAAAGATTGCAGGGTGGAAGTTGCCATTGTTTTCTCTACATAAAACCTTGATAAAGACAACTGGTTGATACCAGGTTTAATCCCACAGATTGAAGTCCATTGGCCGAAACCTCTGAGACCAAAAGTATCGACTATCAACCATGCAATATTTTCTACGATTTACTCCAACATAAAAATCTAAAACATAGTCATACAAGCCTCATAATCCAGCACTCTTATTCTAAAGATTTTATTACAAATCCATCGTCATATCAAAATCAAATGCTAATCATTCATTTTAAGAATTCTAAAAGTATTGGACCCACTTGATAAATTCAATCATATTTAATGTAAACAAGAACTCATAACCTAACTGGTAAGGGGAAATCTAAACAAAATGGAAAATTTCACATTTAGAGGGCTGTGCAACTCCACAATTCATCTCACAATTGATTTTCAATATTCTTCTTCAAGAGCTAGGACTTACATATTCTTGTGCTTGATGTAAAGAAGCCAAATTTGTGAACAATATTCATGCACTAAAAATGGTTGAAGAACCCTCTTGCCACTTGGTTTCATTCCAAAATTATTGGCTTTGCACGTTGAGAATTATCTGCAAACCTAGGAATCTATAAGAATATATTGAAATTGAAAAATAGTGACATTAATATTAACATTAAAATAATAAAAATACATTTCAAGTAATGTCGGACAATTTCTCTTATCGTGCAATTGGCCACGTATTCCACATCCATGACAAACCCTCTCTTTGTTCACTGTTTTCTCTTTCGATTTTTTTGATCTTTTTACACACCATTTGGCTCTTACTTGCGGTGGTTCGTTGATGATTATGTGCTCTTGATTGGTTGTTTGCCCCATCGATACCCGCTCAATACCATTACTGATATTAATCTCCTTTATTTTATTGGAAGAACTTGTGCAATTGCTCGTCATTGCAGGATCTTGGTCTGTGATGATCATTTGGGGTGCACCCTCAGGCATGGCATTCATCCACTGATTGAGTAACCAAACAAACGACTCTATTGTCTCGTCACTTAAAAACCCATAGCCAAATATTATTATCTGACCATGATGATTAACTCCAATCAATGGAGCAAAAATCATCTCATATCTATTTGTGTTGTACGTAGTATCAAAGACAACTGTTGACGTCGGAACCTGCAGCGTCCACATGCCAACAGATCTCTAGTCACTCCTTTGCCAACCTGTATGTTACCTGCACACTCGGACCACCGTTAGGCACCAAGATCTCCAGAGAAAAAGGGGTCCGACGATCGTTAGTACTCCGACAATCTAGTTAACTGTCGGTATATATGAATAATACACGGGGGAGGTAAGTAATTGGGTGTGGGAGAGACAAGTAGGCAGAAGTTTGAGCAGAGTTTAGGGTGGGATTCAAGTGCAAAAAAGAGCTTACCTTGGAACAACCGGAGACGTTGCATTTATAGCGCAAAAGTCCTGATTGATTTAGGAAACAAATCAATCAGATACTTGATCCGATCCTCCTTCCTTATGGGATAAAGATCATCCGTTACCCATGCAATCTCCGAGATTATCTTCCTTCTTTGAGTTTATCACGTTGCCTGATTTTAGGAGATTATGATTTGATTTCCTTGTGAGGATCCGTGTGCCAACCCAACGCAATTTTTCTTTAATTACTTCTCTGGTCATTCCAAAGATATCGTCTCAGCCTGCTAGTTATAATTGATACGAAAGTTCGGCGAGGCCACTGGTCCGCCAAGTGAGTGTCGAGCCCTCCCAGGCCCCGACATTCTAGGCTGCGGAAGGCTAAGGCATTCGATGGGCCTCAGGGCCGCTTTTTTCGCATTTGCGATGCCTTGCGGGGCCTAGATAGGGCTCTTGATGGGCCTAGATGGGGGCTCTTGCAGACGTAGAGGCCCTATCAGAATCGTGTGGTAACAATAGTCCCCCAAGTCCAAGCCTATTATTCATAATAGGCGTGGGACTTTGAGAGTAAAAAGAATAATTTTGGGCGAAGAAAATTCGGTCTCCATGGGTTCCGCGGAATGTGGTCCTCACGCGTTTAATTATAAGAATTCAACCTTTCCATTATAGTCCCCCAAGTCCGAAGCCGAACATTCATGACAGGTAAGGGCTTCAGGAGACGTGGCCGCGATTGGTGTGATACTGTCAATCAAGGCTGTCAACGACTTTTTTGAGCAGCGTAGCCTAATTTGTCACCAAACCAACTCATGTTGGTTCTGGGAGGCTCCCGATCATGGTAGAATCAGAGCCCCAGCTCCTGATGATACTCAGGATGACGAAGACCAGGGGATAAGCTTAGTAGATCTAGTATCCCAACATGTGCCAATCCAAAGAGACGGCGGGGGAGTAGGATAATTATCATGCGCATTTGCTTTTGGCCTATATTTCGAGTCATGTTGAATAAAACACGATTATACCAAATTTTCCATAGTTGTTTCGTCTATGTCGATTGCTTGTGGTACCTGGGCTTCGAATTTGCCAACATTTTGTAGGGGGCGCCGCGCCTCATCAGGTTTCGGTGGTTCAGGCGCTATACTGTAGTTCTTGCGATCGCGCGATGGCGAGGCATATGGACTAGGCCGTCCTCGCATGATTCACGAGGCTACCACCCTTTATGCCTCCACGTGTTGGAGGTGTTCGCGATATTGCCATGTATTCATGTCCGTGAAATTTGCGAAGCGCGTATTCCCACGCGCACTTTACATCTCCCTAGGGTTTACTTGGCGTGCACTTACTCCGACTGTTAGTATTTTGCCGCGTCTATATATGTGTTTGCAGGACTTCACCTTATTCTTCCCATCTTTACCCTTCTATTTCCATATTCGGATCCTGGTAATTGCTGGCCATGTAAGGCTTTCATTTTTCCAGTGTCCCAAAGTTTAAGATAAGACGTGGGGGGGTAGTGAATGACAGTCCCCATACCCTTTCGATTTCTCCAGCGGCGTCGATCACTGGGTTGTCGTTCGCAAACACCGGAGATAACGGTGAGTGGCCCTTCATTTGCCCGTCCAGCGCCGGAGGCGACATCGGAAGAGCCTCCACCCAATCCCCGTGAGACCTGTGCCTTCGTCGGGAAGTGCCAGACAACCGGGTAAGAGAAAGGCAGGCGCCCATAGTGGGGATGAGACAGTTCGGGCATCCCCTTCTCTCCCTCCTAGCAAGTATGAATATATCAACATCGAGTCCCGTAGGGACGAGCTGGATCCTACGGCTTTAGGAAACTCCCACTCCCGACGGCCAAAGCAGCGGCATCTGTTCATAAGTATTGGACTTCTGCCTTTGGGAACGCGGCCAAAAATGCAGAATTGTCGGAGTTGCTGAAACTTGCTGAAATGTACACCTCCCGCAGTCACGTACTTAACTACGAGATATATAAATTGTTGGAGATGAAGATTGACGAATTGCGCTCTACCGCTGGGGAAGACGAAGATGTTGAGGCGTTGCGTGCATAAAACAAGAATCTTCGGAAGCGACTGGCATTCTCCGAAGATGCGAGGGCTCGTGCGACATATGACGTCGTTAAAGCTAGTACAATCCAGATGGCATGTGTCGATGCTCAAAAAACGACAAAGTCGCAACTGAAATCTGGTTAGGACACGGTTTATGCCAAAGACAAGGAATTGAACAAAGCGCTAACCGAGCTGTCGAAGGCCCAGGGTCTTCTGGCCAAGCTCGAGGCCTCTGGCCACGCGAATCCAGTGGTACTTGACTGAGATTTAAGGACTTTCCTTGTTATAGTAGGTTTTTTTTTTACTCGTAAATGTAGGCCATTGAATACGCCTCACCTTTTATTGCTTTATCTGATAGTGCGGGCTGAGAGAAATGCACCCTTTTTATTTGATTACATATGCGTTGAATGTTTATATAACGAGTTGAAAGAGTTGGCGGGAACCACACTCCCTCGCTGCAAAATCGCTTTTACGTGTTTAAATACGCGTTGAATGTTTATCCGAAGAAGTTGAAAGAGTTAGCCGCGAACCACACTCACTCATTGCCGAATCGCTTTCACTTGTTTAAATCTGCGTTGAATGTTTATCCAATGAGTTGAAAGAGTTGGCCGCGAACCACACCCTCATTGCCGAATCGCTTTCACTTGTTTAAATACGCGTTGAATGTTTATCCAATGAGTTGAAAGAGTTGGCCACGAACCACACTCCCTCACCGCCGAATCGCTTTCACTTGTTTAAATACGTATTGAATGTTTATCCAGCGAGTTGAAAGAGTTGGCCGGGAACCACACTCCCTCGCTGTCGAATCGCTATCACTTGTTTAAATACGCGTTGAATGTTTATCCAGCGAGTTGAAAGAATTGGCCGCGAACCACACTCCCTCGTTTCCGAATCGCTTTCATTTGTTTAAATACGCGTTGAATGTTTATCCAGCGAGTTGAAAGAGTTGGCCGCAAACTACACTCCCTCGCTGCCGAATCGCTTTCACTTGTTTAAATACGCGTTGAATGTTTAACCAGCGAGTTGAAAGAGTTGGCCGCGAACCACACTCCCTCGCTGCCGAATCACTTTCACTTGTTTAAATACGCGTTGAATGTTTATCCAGCGAGTTGAAAGAGTTGGTCGCGAACTACACTCCATCGCTGCCGAATCGCTTTCACTTGTTTAAATACGTATTGAATGTTTATCCAGCAAGTTGAAAGAGTTGGTCGCGAACCACACTCCCTCGCTGCTGAATCGCTTTCACTTGTTTAAATACGCCTTGAATGTTTATCTAGCGAGTTGAAAGAGTTGGCCGCGAACCACACTCTCTCGCTGTCGAATCACTTTCACTTGCTTTCCTTGTATGAGGACTACTTTAGATTCATAAACGGCAAATTTTATTAAAAGGCGCTGTATCCCGGGGCGCCAGACAAAAATGCTGGAAAATCAAAACAGTGCAAAATGAAACTACTGATGATACGGCCTCAAATGGGCAATGTTCCAAGGGTGCCTCGTCTCCCTGCCTTCCGAATCTTCCAATCTGTAAGTCCCGGGGTCGATTTCTTCGATGACTTTATAAGGACCCTCCCAAGTGGGCCCTAAAGTTCTGGCCCTACCTTTTTATTAGATTGGAATACCTTCTTCAGGACGAAGTCGTTGATGTGGAAGCTTCTGCCCTTGACCTTGGAGTTGTAATATCGAACCATCTTCTGCTGGTAAACCGCGAGGCGGAGCTGGGAGTCCACGTGTCTCTCGTCTTGCAAATCGAGGCTTGCCCTTCGTAAATCCTCGTTGGTCACCTCGTTGAAGTGCAGGTGCCTGGGTGATGATATCCCTACCTCGACGGGAATCATTTCCTCCGCTCCGTATGCCATGGAGAACGGGGTTTCCCCTGTAGCCGTGCGAGAGGTGGTCCGATAGGACCACATGGTCTCAGGTAGTTCTTCAGTCCATCCTCCTTTCGCGGATTCTAGTTTCCGCTTAAGGGTATGCTTAATGATCTTATTCACAGCTTCTACCTGGCCATTGGATTGGGGGTAGTAATGGGTGGAAAAGTCCCTTCGGATACCGAGGTTCTCACAATTCGCGTTAAACTTCATCCCTGCGAACTGTGTGCCGTTGTCGGAGACAAGAGAGTGAAGAATGTCGAAGCGACAGACAATGTTTTTCCACACAAATTTCCATGCGTTTTCCTCCGTGATATTGGCCAAGGCTTTGGCTTCACACCACTTGGTGAAGTAATCCACCGCTACAATCGCGAATTTGACCCCACCTCTCCCCGTCGGGAGGGGATCGATAAAGTTGATTCCTCACTTGGTGAAAGGCCAAGGACTGGTGACCGAGGTAAGGTTCTGAGTCGGGAGCTTCGGTATAGCGGCAAACTTTTAACATCTGTCGCACTTCTTTGCATAATTGTGGGTGTCTTTCTTCATTGTTGTGTGCAAGCCCTGCTTTCGGGCTTTTTCGTGCCAGGGCCATTCCTCCCGAATGATTGCCGCATATCCCTTCATGTATCTCTTTCATCACGTACCCTAGGAGTGGTAAAAAAACTCGTCGGCTCGTAAAAGTTCGACCCAGCTCGGACTCGGGCTTGTCGAGAGACGAGCACGAGCTAGGGTCGAGCTCAAAAAAAAGAAGAAGACCGAGCTAGCTCAGCTCGGCCAAAAAATAAGCCGGCTCGTGGGCACACCCAACGAGCCAGCTCGTTGGGCTTGTTCCACGAGCCCACGAGCCCAAAAGCACAAGCCATGAGTCGGCTCGGCTCATGGCTCGTGCATTAAGTGACCGTTGGATGATCATCCAACGATCACACCATTTTCCATGCAGGCCTCGCTGTGCTCACTGCGCCTGCTGTGTGTGGGTAGGGGTGGTGCTATGGAGGATCCCACCCTCAACCTGTGGAAATTCGCAGGTATCTCCATGGCCTTCATGTAGCGGGTAAACGAGAGGTTCTCGTGATCGTCATCCTCATAACATTCTAGCCTCTCCTTCTCCTCCTCAGTCTTTTCGTGACTTTGCTTCGAGGCCCTCCTCCTTTCTGTGCAGGCCTCGCTGTGCTCACTGCGCCTGCTGTGTATGGGTAGGGATGGTGCTATGGAGGATCCCACCCTCAACCTGTCGAACATGCTAGCAGCAGGAACGGGGCGGCTTTCTCGCACCGGGAGAGGTCTTCCTCTCTAGTCATCCTGTGAGGGCTTCGAGGCGACGTTACGTGGGTTCCAGCCATTGGAAACGGTCGTGTCTCCTTGGGATGGCCGGCTTTCCAGCGAACCGGACCGTGAAGGGCTTCTCCGGGCACGACTGCGCTTAGGTCCATGTTGGATGGATTGATTCTCTAACAGTTCAAGCGCTGCCTTCATCCGGACATTGTCCAGCTTCAGGTCTTGGTTCTCCTGTTCCACCGTTCGCTTATGTCACTGTCTTATCCTCTTGCGACGGGTCACGTTTTGTAGATCCTGAATGCTTTCCTGCTGCATATCAGTGTGGTGAGACTCTACTTCTTCCTCCATGGAATGTTCGGTTGCCATGCTCCTTTTGGTAGAAAACACGTTTTTACCACAAGTTTTAGGCCGTGTAACGTCTTTCGTTTCCCACAGACGGTGCCAATATGTTGACGTCAGAACCTGCAACGTTCACGTGCCAACAGATCTCTAGTCACTCATCTGCTAACCTGTATGTTACCTGCACACTCGGACGACCGTTAGGCACCAAGATCTCCAGGAAAAAAGAGATCTGGCGATCGTTGGTACTCCGACGATCTAGTCAACTGTCGGTATATAGGAATAATACACGGGGGGAGGTAAGTAATTGGGTGTGGGAGAGACAAGCAGGCAGAAGTTTGAGCAGAGTTTAGGGTGGGATTCAAGTGCAAAAAAGAGCGTACCTTGGAACAACCGGAGACGTTGCATTTATAGCGCAAAAGTCCTGATTAATTTAGGAAACAAATCAATCAAATACTTGATAAGATCCTCCTTCCTTATGGGATAAAGATCATCCGTTACCCATGCAATCTCCGAGATTATCTTCCTTCTTTGAGTTTATCACGTTGCCTGATTTTAGGAGATTATGGTTTGGTTTCCTTGTGAGGATCCGTGTGCCAACCCAACGCAATCTTTTTTAATTACTTCTCTAGTCATTCCAAAGATATCGTCTTTGCTGCTGAGTTATAATTGATCTGAAGCTGGCGGCGAGGTCCATGGGTCGGCCGTGAGTGTCGAGGCCCTCCACAGGCCCCGGCATTCTAGCCGCGAGAAGGTTAAGGCGTTCGATGGGCCTCCGGGCCCTTTTCGTAATTTGCGAGGCCTCGCAGGGGCCTAGATGGGACTCTTGCTAACGTGAGGCCCTATCGTAATCGTGTGGTAACAACAATTACATCACCAAAAAAGTTATATGCCCGTCTCGAGTAAGAATCAGCCCAAAACACTTAACTAATCTATCTTCATTGTCTCTATCAAAGTCAAAGTAAAAATTGAGATTTTTTTCTTTCTTTAAAACAAATGTCTCCATCAACGATTCATCGTCAATTCCCTTCATTTCTTCTTTCAATTCTCTTTCATAATTTCTGATGTCTCTCTCTGTACATCTAATATTTTAAAGATCTCCATATTCAATTTCCATCAAACTTATTTGTTGATTGATCGATACATTTGCTTCAAATAATTGTTGTACCAAAGCCTTTTTCGCATTTGAAATGTGTCGATGCGACCTCAATAAGTGAACTCTCGAAGGAGTCGTGGGTGCATGATTATGAGACTCCACCGAACTACTAATAATCCAATTTGAAGAAGATTTACGCCTAACCACAATTAATTTAGCTTTGCAACCCATACGAACGATTCTCCTATTTCTTTCACCATTCCGTTGAACTGCATACTTGAACTTTTTCTGATAATTTTCATCTATTTGTCTTTCTTTGTAGCATACAAACTGTTTCAAGACAAGTTCATTCGTGCCTGGCTTCTTCTTATTAGTAGACATTCTAGTACTAAATCCATCTTCTCTTGCATAGGTGTTATAAAACTCATATGCAGCTCCAATTGTTTCAAATTTTTGGCCAACTTTAGGCTTGCATTCCTTCAAAATTTGGGGTGTGAATATTTGAATTGAATTCTCTTCTTCCATGTTAAATAGGATTATTGATGTTGACCTTCAAATTAAAGACAATTTAATTAATTACTAAAATTCTATATAATGTACAAATTGTTAAAATATCAAACATAAAAATATGCACAATCATTATAATTGCTCAATATCAGGTAATTAAATAGGTTGCAGTTTCAAAAAAAAAATATCAATATATATAAAATATATAATTGTGTTATATTATCAAAAGATCTGATTTATTGATAAAAATAATAAGTCGATTAAACTAATAAACTGTATATGGTAATTTCAAAATTAAATTCATACAATTCAAAGCTCGCCTCAAATTCTAGCTCATCGACAAATGATAGGTTGAGAACGTTAAATTTTATTAATGTTTTATTACATATGCTGAAAACGTTAAATAATCAGTTCTAGCTCCTCAATATTTTATTACATAATAATAATTATTATTATTGCTTTGTCTTTTAAATTAAGTATAGTTGTCTGTTTATCTCGATTTACGTATTTAGAATTGAATGATTAAGAAATAAAAAATTATATACTAGCAGAGATTGAAAAAAAAATGCAGAGTAGTAGAAAGAATTTTCGAGACTTTCAAACAATGTTCTTCCCTGATATCGTAGATGTTTCAATTCACAGTAATAGACTTATACAAGATGAATTGCGTTATGATAGAATCGCTCCGACTGAAGAATGAAAAAAAAAACTGATTCTAATCTCACAACTGAGCAAAAAAACGCTTATGAAACAATAATGCAGCTCGGATGAGATTCTCAATGATTCATTGGTTAAGTAATTGCTCAACTTCACTTAATTAATTATTAGTATTCCAGTATAGTATAAATAGTACCGTCAGTTCAGCTTCCCAATATTTTGAATTTTTTATGATACTCCATAAAATGAATAAAATTATGAATTGATATTTTCAATTAAAAAATACGCATATCCAAAACAACATGAATTCACTTTAGTTATTAGTAATAACAAATTTGAATTCTACATTAATTAATCAATATAAGATTTAAAATATGTAAATATTACTAATTGTCTACAAATAGAAAAACAATAAATTTGCAGAATATCATTAACGCAATATGCATCTTTACAATTTAAAAATTGATTTTTTAAATTGTAATATACAAATTAGTAGGTTATTTAATGAGCCGCGCCAAAAATTAATTAATTGTCTCATACGCTATGACTATTAATAAGGGTATCTTTCTCCCAAGTGGATATCTATCTGAAAAAAAAAACTAATTTTTAGTTATTGACAACTTTATGTAGCATTGTTTAGGGTTACAAATCATACAGGATTGAAAATGTTGATTTGTGATAGGGATTGAGTGTCAATCAATTTAACCACAAACGTGGTTTTCAAAGAGGCGTTTGAAAATCTAGATTAGCTATGTTATTTTTTTTTTCAATATTAATGCGTAATCAAATGTTATTAATATGATACTTTTTTTTATTTAAATATAATAAATGAACAATATACTCTTAAAATATTTTAAAATCACTATCATAAAAAATAAACACCGTGCATCGCACGGGTTGTATACTAGTATTATTATAATGGTAGGTATGTCTTTTAAGAACAACATCCAATTCCACAAGCTTAGTCCAACCTTAAGAATGTATTTTGGTCTAAACAAAAGTCAAGAAAATTAGAAGACTCTGTCCAACCTTAAGAGTGTAGTTTGGTCTAAACAAAAGTCATGAAAATTAGAAGACTCGATTTTTCAAAACAAAAAATAAATCAAGACCAAGATTGATTTTAGTACAAAGCTTTGCTAAAATCATGAAATTATTTTTTAAGTGCTTATAAATAATTGATCTTATGAAATGTGTAGATAGTAAGTTGTAGGTTTTATGAAATGTGTGGATAAAAATTATAATTTAAGTTTAATCAAACGTGGGCTAAATGTAGCATCAGTCGAACTCTAAACGATAAAGACGCAATTCTAAATATCGATTTCATGATATGATTTGGTACTCAATATATATCACAACTATCTTGATAAGAGTCCTTATGAATCCAAGCACACTTAAGACTCCTCCGTTAAATACGCACAAGAAAGTTGTGCACTACCTTTAAATGATAAATCCATCTCATAACATCAAATTTCTGCTGATTTAAATATTTTATTCCATCTGAATGTAACTTACTCGCAACTGTAATTAGCTTTTTCAGTTAATTGATTCTCCTCGATCTCAACTTCTTCTTCTTCTCCACCCCACCCTTCCAAATGGGTCCTTGTGCAGTTGCAGTTTTTACAGTTCTTGCAGTTACATTTCTCAGTGTTTCTACTAAACATGCAGACGTTAAAATGAATGAATCCTGCGATTTATATGAAGGAAAATGGGTTTTTGATGAATCGTATCCTCTCTACGATTCCAAAAGGTGTCCATTTTTGTTGCGGCAGTTTGATTGTCTGGGAAATGGACGACCAGATCGAGTTTATCAGAAGTACAGATGGCAACCCAATCACTGTAATCTACAAAGGTAAATTAATTATACACGTATTTGATAGACGTGCCATTTTTGACGATTTGAGTTGTGATTTAGGTGGAATGGGAAGGAGTTCATTAGGAGAGTTAAAGGGAAACGCATGATGTTCGTGGGAGATTCAATTAGCATGAATCAATGGCAATCTCTGGCTTGCATGATTCATGGTGCCTTCCCACGTGCAGTTCACACGACGCGAAGATTGGGTCTCCTCTCCACGATTGTCTTTCCGGTTTGATTCTTCTTTCATGTTTCTATGTTTAATTAATTGTTATTGTACTAAATAACTATGTAAATGTGCTATCAACGTGCATGTTTATTTAAGATGTTTTATTTTCTGTCCCGTCAAAGAAAGGAAAAAAGATAATCTTTTTGAAGACTTTTTACAAGATAAAATTTAAAATTCATTTTGTCTGCCCCACGAACCCGAAATGATTTTCTTAGAAAATAGACTTAAAATGAAATCGGTTGTGCAAAATAAGTGTTGTTCTTGAAACCAATTCACTTGAGTGAGACAGAGGAGAGTGGAATTTCGTGTGTAGGGGTGAAATCCGGAGATCTACGAAGGAACGCCAAAAGCGAAGGCAGCTCTCTGGGTCCCTACCGACGCTGGGGTGCGAAAGCATGGGGAGCGAACAGGATTAGATACCCTGGTAGTCCATGCCGTAAACGATGAGTGTTCGCCCTTGGTCTACGCGGATCAGGGGCCCAGCTAACGCGTGAAACACTCCGCCTGGGGAGTACGGTCGCAAGACCGAAACTCAAAGGAATTGACGGGGGCCTGCACAAGCGGTGGAGCATGTGGTTTAATTCGATACAACGCGCAAAACGTTCACTAACAAAATTATAAACAGGCTCGTCTATTGAATTGAACGAGATTAGACACAATTAAAGAAAAGTAACGTTGGTGTACGACTTATACTTTGTACTGAATTGAATTGAACTAAACTAAAATTCAACTTTTGTATAGACTATACCGCTATAGCATATTGACTAATTACAATGAAATTAAAACGCTTACAGCAATTCAATTTCACGATGATGTACTCGCGGAATGCATTCCTGGTCGACATTACAAAGGAGAAAACAGGACGAGTGCTCAAGCTCAACTCAGTTGCTGGCAGTTCAAAACAGTGGTTGGGAATTGACATTTTGGTCTTTGATACATGGCACTGGTGGCTTCATACTGGAAGAAAACAGCCGTGAGAATTCAGTTTTTTTTTTTTTTTCTAATTTTTTTTTCCAATTTTATGAGTAAAATTTCTACTTGCTGTGTTTTGTAGTTTAAGTGTTTGATGTTTTGCCGCAGATGGGATTTGATTCAATATGGAAATGTCAAAAGCAAAGATATGGATAGATTGGTTGCTTACGAGAAAGCCTTGAGGACAATGACTAGATGGATAGACCGGAATGTCAATACCGATGAAGTAAAAATCTTTTTCCAGGGCGTCTCTCCTGACCATTGGAAGTAAGTAATCTGAACTTTGTTATGACACTTTAGTATGCGAGTTTTTACCCGTCTTTTTGTATAGTAGTGTCCAGTACTATGTGGAAAAACTTGTCCTTATAAAGAACTTCAAGAATTGAAATTTAAACCTTTTTTTTTTTCAAATTTATCACAACAGTGCTACTCAATGGGGCAAGCCGGAACAACAGCGTTGCAGCGGAGAACGACAGCCCTTCACGCTGCAGATGTATCGCGGAGACGAAAACCTACCCGAGAGTGTATTGGAGGAGGTGCTGGGGGACATGAAGAAGCCAGTTCACTTGCTCAAAATCACAGCATTGTCACAGTTTAGGGTTGATGGGCACCCCTCAATTTATGGCAACCCCAGGAAGATTGGCATGGACTGCACCCACTGGTGCCTTCCTGGGATTCCTGATGTTTGGAATCAGCTGCTTCAAGAAACTCTTATTAGAGCTTGAATTCATAATATCCTCTGTTTTTCAACATTCATTTTTCTCTCTTTTTACACTAGATGTGTATTTTTTATCCTATGTTTTGTATATTTTTAGTACAATATTTTGTTGTTTTTGGCAAACTCGACTCTCGAGGTCAAATATATTTTTTGTGTAGTAATCAATCTTGATTGTTAAGAATGTACTTGGGACCAAGTAATGTTTGCCACTTGAAAGTGTGGTGCAAAGGGTTATTGGTAAAGATTAGAAGTAAATTGTAATAGATTTGAAGGGGGGAAAATCTAAAAATGTAATTCATCCCGAAAAAGATAATACATCCCATAAATCTTGATAGGTCGAGTAGTAAGGTTCATATCAATTACATGAAAATGTTTCAAGATATTGTGTAAAGGAAATATCAAACGATGAGCTATTCATAATTGTGTTCGACATGAGATGATACCAAAGATCTGTATTTGTTTATAAACTCTCCTGGCGGATGGGTAACACCTGGAGTAGCTATTTACGATACTATGCAATTTGTGTGACCATATGTCCATACAATATGCATTGGATTAGCTGCGTCAATGAGATCTTTTACCAAACGTCTAGCATTCCCTCACGCTACGCTTGGCACCAATGAGGTTTTTTATTTGAAAGAAAAAAGAAGACTAACATGGGATTAGCCGCGTCAATGGGATCTTTTATCCTGGTTGGAGGAGAAATTACCAAATGTTTAGCATTCCCTCGTGCTTGGCGCCAATGAAGTTTTTTTATTTGAGAGAAAAAAGAAGATTGCCTTCGCCATATAAATATTAAGTAATAATAGCATGGCACTTCGAATTCGATATGTAAAATTTTTGTATTGTTTTTTTTCAAAAGATTCGATTATATATCGAGATGTGTAAAATCGGTGGCGAGTATTTACTATTTAGATGTATTTTAATGCATCAAATGCATTGCCTGAGGTTGAACCTAACTTCTAATAAATAATATATGGGACAAATCACGTAAAATTGAGTCAACTTAAATGTCTAATCACCTATTTAAATTGCCTCGTACCATGATAGTTGAGTATTAATTGAGATTTTTTATTGTGAGAATCTTGTCACATGTATGATTGAAACCTTAATTAATTTCTTGATATGTTAGTTATTTAGTCAATTAATTTACTACATTTAAGATTGACATGATTAATTGCTTAATTAAATCTTTCAATATATATATATTGTTACGCCCCAATCCCACGTAGCACTCCACGTGGGCAGGGTCAAAGCCAAAGCTGCATATTAGCCTGCCACCTCATCATCTGAGGCGTTTTCCTTCATTGCCGAGAAGGTTTGTGAAGGTTAAGAAAAGTAATTCTTTTGATCCGAAGCGGTTGGCTAGACGAGGTTGATTGCGTCCGACATTTGTTGCGTGTTGAGAAAGTCTTGACCCGCTACTCAGTCATGAAAAGACTGATTTGACATTCTGCAATAGCGACTTGTCACAGCCATATTCTCCTAAGTGCGGTTGAAATGGACATCTTCATTAATACCAATGATGTGACACACAAGATGTGACACAAGGACTCTCCAGATTTAACCACGTGTCGCACATCGAATCAGGGAGTCAATTATGATTTACCTATAAATACTAAACACATTTCCACAAAGAAAAGATGTTAAAAATTAGTTAATCTCATACACGAAAGAAAACAAAGTCATCTAGGCTAATTGTTCTCAGGTTCATAACCACCTGAGAAGTTGTTAGTTAGGGGCCCTCAAGCCGTTACTTCAGCCACATCGTGTTCCTCCCTCACTCTAGTGTCATATTTGTTTGTTACTAAGCTTATCTACGTGGTTGAATAAACCACGTGGCGGTCTAAGTGTGCGAGGAAATACACATAAGAAGAGGAGGCGTAGAGTTCTTGTTGGTAGCTATTTTTGGAGATCAACATATACACAATATGACTCGCAATTAATTTGTGAGAATTTGATAGGAAATCAAATTTCCCTCTAGCTCTAACGTTGGGTAGCTCAACAGAGGTTTTCCGAGGCACATTGAGAACAACGTTGTTACTTTGTGATGTCAATTCGATGATAGACTTAGACGATAAAACACGTCTCTAAAAATTGAGATGGGTAGCCCAACAAAGAATTTATGATGCTTTAATCTATCATGTATAACGCATATAGAGCAACACGTGGGGACAATACGATGTTACTTTGTAATGTCAATTCGACAAACAGAGTTACAGCATAAAATACATCTAAACACGTCTTTATGTGAGATTGATAGTCCAACAAAGATTTTTTGATGCTCAAATCAATCATGCATTTAAATATGGTGCATTAAGAGCATTATGTGGGGACAATAAGATGTTACCTTGCGATGCCAATTCGATGAAAGATATACAAGATAAAATACATCTTAAGTGAGATGGGTTGTCTAGCAAAGACTATATGATGCTTAAATTAATTAGTGTGGCATTTAAATTTGATGCATATTCAGGCAATATTTGATTGTGATTACGTTTGTCTCGCAGATACTTTTCGACGCTTAAATGTGTCACCCGTTTAAGAACCTGTTTGGTAGAGTTTGTAAACTAGTTTATTTGACTAATTATGGTAAAAAAATGTCAGGCTACCAAGACAAATTTTTAATCAAATAAACTAGTTTATAAACTCTACCAAACGAGCTCTAAATATCATACATATAGAGCAATTACGCCAGGCATTATAGGGTAAAAATAATGTATGCCTTCATTCAAACTCTCACGCGTTTTTTTTTTTTTTTAAATTCAACACACCATCACATCCCCAATGTGGTTTTCAGGCCTCCACCAAGAAATGATGGGGGAGTTCGGATACTCCAACCATATATTAATAACTCATAGAAAATATATGGGAGGAGGACATAAAACCTGACCTCCAATAAATAAATAAATAAATAATAAAACAATAAATGGGAGGGGGCATAAATTAATGGATAAATAATAAAACAATAAATAATGATGTACTACTTTCTAGGCAAATAGTCCTAAAAAAAATTTTATAAACTCCTAACTGTAGGAAGTCCATGTCTATCAATTTGAACTAAGTTGCGGTAATGTTGCGGTAAGTCTTGGGCGTTGTACTCAAAATAGCAACGATAATCCCAACCCTATGAAACAAGTAAGTCAGCCACTTGATTGTCTTCGCAATAAATATTCAAACTCTCACGCTTAATTACATGAAAATTGAGTTACTTTTCTATTCACACGACGAGTACGTAATAAATAATAATTCAACGTAGATTGGAAATTGTTACATAAAAACTCACCTACAGTAGTTATATAAATTTATAGGTTCCAAGATCTGCTAATTAGATTATTTAGTCATTAATTTACTTCATTTAAGATTGACCTGACTAGCTAATTAATTAAATTATTCTCATTAAAACCTACATTAATTTTCCACAATTCTTTTTTAAATGTTGAGCCCCAACCTTATGGGCCTCCATCATCTCTGCTCTAGAGTCTTGGTTCCACAGCTCTTTTTTAATTCCAATGTGGATCTAGGCACATCAATAATATAATACCCCTACCTGACCAACTGAAAATCATTTTTTGGCGTCAAAATTGGTTGACAGTCCAAACATGAAAAAAAATCGATTTTATTATTTTATGATAGACATACAAGCAGGGGAGGAGGTAGGGTCGGAAAAAATCAATTTTGTAATGTAATTTTATTTTTTTACTAGCAGTCTGAACTATAAGTACAATTTTTTATTTTTTTTGGTAAATAATAATCTTCCCTTCAAAAAATCCTAGCTTCGCCTTTGCGTACAAGAGAAACACGTTTTATTGAGGTGGGTTGCCAGTAAAGACAATCACACGATCAAATTAGTTAGACACTTAAATACAAAGCAAATAGAACAATTACATCAACATAAATAGAGTGAAATAATATTTAGATGAAAATGATTGTTTACTTGTTTTCGATGTCTCTTTATATATTTATAGAATAGTGATTTATAGACATGACTGCAAGTGAATTTATTAAATTTTAGATTTTTTCTTAAATGGATGTCTGTGTTAATGTTACTACTGCAAAATATTTTTTGAGTCGGGCTAATTTTGAAAATGAGATACCAGGGTCGGAGGTGGGACTCATTTTGGTAGTTCGGGAAGCCGCGACCGAGGCAGCTAAGGGCCTGAGGCTGCATCATATATACATTAATACTGAAATTCTAAAATCTATGTATTTTTATGACATCATTAATGAATTTATTAAATTTTGACTAATAACATAGATTTATGGATGTCCTTCATTACACAATCTAATATCTCCAATACATAACTGTTATCTAGGTGGTACGAATGTTGTAAGATTTTCGATCTACATAGCTTTAATGTCTAATGAATAAACATTCAAAATCAAATTTAGTCTCCAATACATTCTATGAATTTTTATCAAAGTAAATTTTAAATTTATTTTAAAAAAATTAGATTATTTTTAAATATACATAGAAAATTTAAATTTTGTTGAGTCAGCATGTTTAATGGAATTTCTGAATTTAGATGGAACTCTAGATACTGTCTACTTTTTTTTTTTTTTTTTTTTTGGCCACATCAGCTTGACATCTTGCATTGGAGAGAAATTTTTTAGACATTATCTATTTAGCTTATATGACAAATTTTTTTTAACAACCCTTGCATTGGAGATGCTCTAAAAAAACATGTCTCGCTAATTAGTATTTGAAAGATAACGAGTCGAGATAGATAGTTTTCGCTTTGAACCTTCTTTAGTAAGAATATATCGAACTCACTTGACTAATCAGTGAACGCAACGTTTTGAACTGTCAGCCGTTATTGCAAGCTCAGACAATAGATCAAACACATCATCTCTTATATCAAACTTGGTTCTCTATTGTGTTCATTGTTTCAGCCCAGAACTACTTGGGTTTTGCGAGTGCTTTTAGATAATTTGCTTAAATAAAATTCTTAAAGAACCGGCCACGTTATAATACTCTACTTATACCTTTACAAGATATAGTCATCATTAAAAGCAAAGCTTATCATTAATCCTTGTTGGCAGCACTTTTGCATCATAGAAATGGGAAGGGATTAAAATTCCAAAGTGCTTCTCATTTAGTCATTCATGACTAGTTTTTCTATTGAACCTAGTCCGTGGGATCTCCAATCCCCAGGTTAGGTTTCCATTAAGTTGATTCATTAGAATTTAAGCTTTAAACCCATTTTTCTCAATGCGCAGTCTATTCTCTCTAGATAACCTAAGATAACTTTTTTGTAAACGAATTCGGTGGGTTATCTTTTGACTTAACAAAATCATCAATTGATATTGTTTCATTTAAAAGCAACTGCCGAACGGTATTGTGTCTACGACGTATATGTCTTGACTTTCCATTATATACAAAGTTTTATGCTCTGGCTATAGTTGTTTCGCTATCGCAATGAATACATATAGCAGGCACAGGCTTCGACCATATAGGAGCATCTTCTAAAAAGTTTCTAAGCTATTCTATTTCTTCTCCTGCTTTATCTAAAGTAATAAACTCTGATTCCATAGTTGACCGAGCTATACAAGTTTGTTTAGAAGATTTTCAAGATATATCACCACCACTAAGAATAAATACATAGCCACTAGTAGATTTAGATTCATATGTATCTGATATTCAGTTAGCGTCACTATATCCTTAAACTATTGTAGGATATTTTGCATAATGTAACGAATACTCTTTAGTATGTTTCAAGTAGCCCAACACTTTAAGTAATGCATCCCAATGTTCATTACTAGGACTACTGTATATCGACTTAGCTTACTTACCGAATAAGCTATGTCTGACCTTGTACAATTCATGAAGTACACCAGGCTTTCAATTATCTGTAAGCGCTACTATTAATTGCATATCCGATAAAAATGCAATCAATAATTTTAAGACTTAACTTAATCATTTTAGGAAGTAGAATAGCCAGTTTTGCTAAACACTTCTACACTTTTAATTATTTGTATGACAGCATTCTCCATTTCTATAGTTCATAAGGTATCGAACCAATTTTCTTGTGAAGAACTCTATTTAAAATAAAGTTAACAATTAGAACTGCTTTCCCCACAAGTGTTGTGGTAACTCAAAACTGATAAGCATATCATTCTTGTTGCCAGCACTTGAAGTCCGTGCAATTGAATTTCTCCGATTTCTCATGTTACAAGGCCAATGACATGGCAAATTGATTGGACCCAGAATTATGTCCAATTGTTCCAATAGCATGGTTAGTACTATTTATTTATTATAAAATCACAATATAAAAAATACGATAAATATCAAAATAACGTAAAAAAATTACATACCAAAAATAAAAAGTTATGTCTTAAGATTGTTGTCAAAATTAACGAAAACAATCGAGAAAAAACAGGAACACAAAAATATAGAAATGAGATAAAGCGAGGAATGGCGAATCAAATCTCCTTAACATAGATTTCGTCCCCTGTAAAAGTGCAAACATGATCAAATGACGTCTGTCTCCCAATATACAACGCTTCTTCCAAAGTCGGTACTGCACTTATACCAACCTTTCAGGTCGAACCAAAGAATAACTATACTCTTCTCGATAAGAAGGAACTATGATCTTTTGAAAAAATTTAGAAATTATTTAAACAGAATTTTGGAGAGAGGAAGAATTTAAAATCAATTAATTCAAAATTGATTTAGTGTGAAAAAATTGAATGTAGGTTTTGAAATGTCTTTTTGAATGGGTACGTGTCTGTTCATGAATATGTGGACCATTTGTTCTGATTAATCTAAGCCCTTAAATCGCACCATTTCATATTTTTATATGATTTGATGGTTCAGATTAAATATTAAATGAATGTGTCCATTCATCATAACTATTCACCAATTATAAATGAATGTGTCCATTCATCATACTTATTCATCAATTATAAATGAATGTATTCATTCATCATATACATTCACCAATTACGTATTTTTTATTGAAAACTTTTTCAATTCAACCAAAATTAATTGTAATTGCACACATCATTAAGATATATTTAATTATTCAACCTGATACAATTCAATTAATTCCAACAAATTTTTCCTTATATAGACTATATATTTCTTTATTTCTTGTCAGATGTTCATATTTCTTCCCATTTCACACCCATCACTTATATTTAAGCTTCAAAGATAAGCTAATATTCACTTTCACATAATTTATAATCAAGCTTAGCCAAATATCTCTCTCTTTCTCATGGACAAATTTTTTATTGCTGCAAATATTTTGCTTCTTCTTTCTCTGTCTTTTCATGTACATGGACAAGTTGAAGCAAAACAGTGTGATATTTTCAAAGGGAGTTGGGTTTTTGATAATTCATATCCTCTTTATGATTCAACTAAATGTCCATTCATTGAAAAAGAGTTCGATTGTCAAAAAAATGGTAGAACAGATAAAGATTATATGAAATTCAGATGGCAGCCCACTGGATGCAAATTACCAAGGTACTGTTTTGTTCTCTCTAATTTTTACAATTTTTTTTTTTTTTTTTCAAAATTAGCCGTTGAGTTTAAATTTGAAATCAGAACTGATAAAATTTAAGTTTTATAAATTTATGTTTGTCATTTAGTTGTCATGATATATATATATATATGTTCGCGCGCGTCTATGTTTAACAATGGCTGCAGCTTAATATGCATGTCTATTTGAATGGCGCGCGCCTGGTACTATTTGAATGAAGTTAAATTTTATTTCTAAACGCGTTTGAATGAATTATTATTTTCTAAAAGTAAAGAATTTTTGTTTTATAATTTCTTATGGTTTCCAAAAATAATAAGATTTTTATCAACTTTTTTTTTAATAAAACCAAACACGTCCTTAATGAATACAATGGTGTTTCAACTTTTCATGTTCTACGTGCATCATGGGATTTCAAAAGAGACGTCTATTGATATAGATTCATAAGTTTTGTGTTTGTTCAGCTAAATTTAAATTATAATTTAAGTTGGTTATATTGGTTAAACACGTTTTTTACAATCTAATTGTTATCCACACATTTTATAAAACTTATTTCTTATATGCATTTAAAATATAATTTTAGCATTATCAAACGTATACTTCTTTGATATTTTTATGAATTTTCTTTGCTAAAGCCAAACCTTTTATATGGTCCCCTTTTTGTTTCTTTTTGCATTTTCTTAGATTTTCCCCACAAATTTGTCACTTTTGTAAGTTAAAACAATCGTAATTAATTATGAGTTGCCCTTGACATGGTACAATACAACCACCGGCGACTAGTGCATGCAACTTTCCCTCTCAACGATAGAGACAGATAGACATATTTAAAAATGGAGTTGGAGGGGGTTGGGGTAGAGTTGGCTGCCTACACGACATGAGGTCGAGGAGTGAGATTTGATAACTTAAATTTTAGAAAAAGATTGTATTGCTCTAATAACAAATTAAATTATTACATGATTCCCACATGTCTTTATGAAATTAGATTTTGTTTTTCGACTTGGGTTAATGTTCGGAAATTGAAGTGAGACGTATTTTCATAAAGGCCATACGACAATTTAACATAGATTTGAACAATTTTGCAACTATAACGAAACATTGGAGACCAACTTGCTCTTGTGGATCAAGTTGGGACCAATGGTGAAAATTCCTAAATCTTATTCTATTCCTTTTCATTACAGCTGTATTATTCTTTTTAAACATTTAATAATTGAATTTCTTGACACAACTTTTCATTTGAGTTTGGGATCAATGGGTGATAGTGATACTTGGGCTTGTTTGATATACATTATAAATTAGTTTTTCAACTAAAAATAGTTTATTTGATTAAGAACGATCAATAATGTCGTGCTATGAAGACAAATTTTTTAGTCAAATAAACTATTTTGGTCAAATAAACCAGTTTATAAACTACACTAAACGGATACTTAGATTCGTGATGTTTATTTATTTTGATAATATGTTAAATTATTTAATTTTAAAATTAAGGTACTATAAACGGGAAAATTTATTTATTTATTTATTTACGCTATATATTTTGTTGTAGGTTTAATGGCGTCGATTTTTTGACAAAACTGAAAGGAAAGAGGCTTATGTTCGTAGGAGATTCTTTGAGTCTTAACCAATGGCAATCCCTCACGTGCATGCTTCATGTAGCAATACCAGAAGCTAAGTACACATTAGAAAGGATCGGGGGCCTTTCTAAATTCGAATTTCCGGTTAGATTTATATTTTCCTCCAACTTAAAATTATTTCTTATTACAATATGATTTCATATATAGGTGTAACTTATATAAGTTGCATTATTTGGGTAAGCACTCTTGGAATTTTTGGGATGTATAATATTAGAGTCGACATGACAAGATATCATTAATTAAAAAGACGAGTAACACAGTTTGTCAGTTCTACGTAAACATGTCATTTTTATGAATGAAATTCTATAATCCACAACATGAAATGGATATAATTTTAGCAAGTGATAATTTATGGTCGGTTTAACAAAACTTTTGATAAAAAATAGTAGATTTTAATAAAAGTTGCGGGTACCATGAAATGTGTGGTTAAAATCATCTCAACATTTTAATTTGTTTTTTCTAAAAAAAAGATGGGATTTTTCCTTTCCATTTTTCTCATCTAATTGAACCAATCGAATTCAGGGCCCTCTAAGAAGTTAGGTAGGTGATTGAGTTGAAGCGTAGAAAGAGATTAAGCCATCACTTGTGCCGGGATTGATTTCCTACTTAATATTTGCATGCATTGTGTAAAATGTAGAGTTATAACGCTTCAATCATGTTCTTCCGGAATGCATTTCTTGTCGATATCACAAGTGAGCCAAATGGGAGGGTTTTAAGGCTCGACTCAATTAGTAGTAGCAAAATCTGGGGTGGAATGGACGTATTGATCTTCGACTCATGGCATTGGTGGCTTCACACTGGGAGAAAACAACCGTAAGCAACTTTTCATCACGTAATGTATACAAACCAAGAATTAATTAACCACATGACATTACATATTTCTCTTCTTTAATCATGTCTAATTTAATCACGTCTTGTGTACCACTAAAACGTTTCCTTAAATAAGCTAATTAATTCACATGTTTCAGTTGGGACTTGATTGTGTATGGGCATTCAAGAGTTAAAGACATGGATCGTTTGTCTGCGTACGAGAAAGCTATGCAAACATGGGCACACTGGATAGATTTCCATGTAGATCCAACAAAGACCAAAGTATTCTTTCAAGGTGTCTCCCCAGATCATGCTAGGTAAGATGATCAAGAAAGAGGTACCAAAGTACAAAGGCTGGGGCGGAATCAGAATTTTTTGGAGTGGGAAATTTTTTTTGCACTTCAAGATAAAGTAAATAGGTGATTGGGACTTCTTCGTTCTCACTTAGAAATTATTTTTCCTTTTCACAGCGAGCAAGAGATTGGATCTAGCCGTACGAAGAACAGTTTAAATGTTTCGAATGCGAAAACTTGCATTGGTCAAACACAGCCACTGAGAAATCCAAGGAGTACTAGTCCTCATCCAGCAGAAGTGATACTGGAAAAAATTCTAAGAGCAATGTTGAAACCAGTTTATTTACTAAATATAACTGAATTATCAGACTTAAGAATAGATGGACATCCTTCTGTTTATGGCAGTGGGGGCCACAATTCTATTGACTGCAGCCATTGGTGTCTTGCTGGAGTTCCTGATACATGGAATGAACTCTTCTATGCAGCCCTAGTTGAGAACTAGATTAATATTTATTTAAAAGACAAATAGATTAATATTTCTGTGGAACCACAGATGTCTTTAATAAGATAAGATGATGTTTCTCTCTCAATTCTATCATCTTTTTAAAATTAGATTTACGTTAAAAATTATGATTAGTCTTTGACCAACCTCTAGTTAATATCAAGTAAATCAAATTGGGTCGACCGAGTAGATGGTAAGTGTCACAGCCGCCAAAGGGGAAGGTAGCGTCTTTATACCAATAATCAAATTAAATTTGATTGTATAATATGAAATAATTCGGGGACGAAAGTTGACGCGAAGAAGAGATGGAAGGGACAAAAATTGGATCGATATTATAACAGTAGTTATTAGTGTTAATTTATAGGGTTAATTTCAGTAACGATCACTTAAGTTTGTTAAAAAATTTAAAAAAGTTATTGAAGTAATTTTTTTATAGTAGTAGTAACTGAATTTTATAACAGTTACATTAATAGCCACTTACTTAGAAAAGTTAACCTAAAATTCTATGTATCATTGTTAAATTCTAATGTAGATACAAAGAACGTTAATTAGTACGTAGAGTTAAACAAAAATGCTTCACCTTCAAAAAATCATCAACAAAAATGTAAAGTTTCACCAATTAACTACTTATTAAAATTGAACAAATATATATAAAAAAATGAATTTGACAATTACACTTTTAGCTACAATTAACACGCATTTGTCTGACGTGATATATAAGTAATGTCGTTTATGTGCGCGATGGAATTTAATAGTGTAATGTAGAGTTTGAAGTAAAAGTTTTCAACTAAATGACCATTAGTGTAACTATTAAAAACTTAAGTAACGCTCTTATAAAAAATTACTCTAATGACTATTTTAAAATTTTTAACAAACTCCAGTTTATGAAATTAACTCTTAATTTATATGCTAAATTTGTGTATTAAAAAAAAGTTCTTTACATATATCACTACTTGTAAACATAAATTTCAAATATACCAAAGTAAATTTATATTTATAATATTATTATATTACAAATCAAAATCTATAATATTACTGACTTTTAATGAAGTCTATTTCAATAGGATTGATACTAAAACGTTAGAGATAAGAACTCACAATCAACACTTTGTTACAAGCTAAGATAATAATTATCCGTTATACCTTATTAGCAAAGAAGATGGAGAATTCAAATTTTAAACCCTACATCCATAAATAAATAAAAAAAATCAAATTGAATGCATATAAATGGATTTTCGTAACAATATAACTAAACAAATTTAAGATGTTAACTTTATACAAGAAGTTAACGTAAGACGTGAACAATCAAAGATAACATTATAACTAGGAAAATCACGTAACAATATAAATAAGCGATATTAATTAATATATATATTACAATGTGATAACATGTTCACGTGATAATGGCAATACACATAATGACAAAACTGTTTCACACGTAACAATGTAGCTAAACATGTTCACTAATGTGTATAGGTTCCAAAAAAGTAAAAAATATCGATATAATTAAAAATAAAAAATTGTTTCGTTCGAACTCAAAATCCATGACAATGAATGCACTTATTATACAGAACTGAGTTTGAGATTTGTAGAGATAATCGATAATAGTGAGAAATATGGGGGACGGTTTCATTTTTCCTGTAAGAATTGATCAGAAATCTAAAATGTTTATCCTCTTGAATAATAATGAGGGTAAATTAAGAATTGATTTTGATTACTGCTTAAATCTAATAATAATATGGTATAATTATTAAAAATGAGTTTAAGCAGTTAATAAATGATAATGATACTATAACAATTAATTTATTTGTATTTAAAATAATAACAATATATATAAATGTTATATAAAAAAAAAACCTATCTAATATATTTGGAAATTTGGAGGAAAAAAAAGAGAGGCAGAGGATATAATTTTTCCCAAAAAAACAAAAATCTATTTCCATTTAATGGGCCAGGCCCACGGTTAATCCTTCCTTCATATGGGCTTGACCTTGTATTTTTATGAGAAGTTGCAGCAAAGAAGCTACTCAACCATTAGAGCTTGTTTAGTCTATGGATTAAGGTTAAAAATAATAGATAAATTTTGTTTTATTTTGTTTGGCTAAAAGTAATGTTCGAATAATAATTTAAGAAAAAAATGAAGATAAATTATATCTTCATAAAGAGGATGACAAAAAATTTTATCTGGATAATGATTCGCTTATTTTAATAAAAATATGAAAGTACCATTTATAATATTAAAAAAAAAATCTATTTTTAAACATTAATGATTTAAAATAATCACTGCCATACACCCGCTGCAAAAAATACTCCGACCCTACCTCATTAGTAATCGATGTTTTTCTTTGTTGCGTGCTTGATGAATGAAGAGTTGACTCAATCTACGTATTTTTTAACTGAACAAAATTATTCGATATTATCACTTTTATATATTCAGTTGAGTTGGACAATATTATTTTAAACATTTAAGGTCATATTCAACTCACTCACAATTGATGTTGATTGAGACAACTGAAATACGATATTGAACATTAATATTATAAATTTATTTTTCTAAGTCCGTCTAACTTTTTAAATATTGATTAAATAGTGAATAATATTACCTCCAACACAATTTTTTTTGCACAAATGATCCATATCATTTGCCTATGCTGCAGGTTAAAGACTTATTATTCTATTTTTGATAGTGATATCCCTATTTCAACTTTTCACGGCACAAATGGTCCTTTCCGTCTATTGCTATTTATTTTCTCTGTTAAAGGTGTGAGTACAGTGCACATGAGTTATTTCACAGAGGTAATTTCATCTTTGTACTATTTTGGGCATAAAAAATAAAAGAGAATTTGCAAACTATTTTTTAAAATTATTTTCTTTCTTTTTTTCCTCTTAAGAAAAGACTTGTACTGCAAATTTTTTTTTATTTTTTATGAGAGGATTATATTCACACCACATCTTTTGTTAGCCACACTACATTTTAATTGTAAGAAAAAATTCCAAATTATTGTTTTATTTACATTTATGTCATCTATTGTTTTTTATCACATTCTCATTATCAATCTATTAATTTTCGTATCTTGTTTTTGTCTTTGGTGATATTTTATGTACAAAAAATTAATTAGGGGGACATAAAAAAAAATTTGCCTCTCACATTTTATAAATAAACAAAATTCATAACAAGTACAAAGTTTGACAAAAGCATCAAAGCCAAGGAAACCCAACTTATACAAAGAGATCTTTTCTGCCCCTACTCCTAAAAGGTGAAAGTGGCTGGCACCCATCATACCTTGCATTTCACTGTATATTAGTAGAGAATTTGAACAAAAATTGTTATCGTAAAAATTATTGAAAGTTAATAACAAAAATACGATTAAAAAAATTGAAGACGTAAATGTCAAAATATCAAAGATTGTGAGACTTTTATTGTAATTAAAATGTGGTGTAGATATTAAAAATTGTAGTTAATTACTTTTTTTTATGTCAAAAATAGTACAATGACGAAATTACTCTTGTGAAATAACCATGTACACTGAATGCACATCTTTAACACGGAAAATGAACAACAACAAACGGCAAGGACATTTACACCATGAAAGATTGAAATATGGATGTTAGAGTCAAAAATAGAAGAATAAATCCTCAATCCGCAGTATAAGCAAATGATAGAGACCATTTGTACAAAAAAGCCCATCCAACACTATACTTCCATGTTTTTCCATTTCCATTCTCCTCTCTTTAGTTTCCTTCGAGCACTCTTGTTCTTCAAAAACTTTTGCTCCTATTGTACCACTACCAAGGGCATTTTATGAATATAGAGAATAACCTACACTATTACATAATATCTCAAAATAATCACATATCTGAAATATAGTAATTTTTTTTACATATCTAGGTAAGATATTCAAATTTTAGAAATTTTCATTCTAAAATTTTTTTGATGACTTAATCTTCACATTAGATTTTTTTCATCGATAATAATTTACATAATTTTTTTCGCTAGATAAAGTGATAAAATAAATAAATAATAGTGAAGGAAAAATCCATAATTAACAAAATAACAATTAAAAATATTAATTTAAGAGTAATCGTGAAGTTCTTCGTCGAAGATAACTTAAATAATAGTCTTACTTAATTTAATTATTGATCGAATATTCTAATTTCTATCGATATATAAAGTAATAAAATATTAAAAAATTAATATAATTTTTATTTTGGAAGTACAAATTTCATCCGTTTTAAAAATCCTAAACTATTCCAAAATTTCAAGTACCAATTTTACATAAAACAAAAGTTGAAGTACCAATATGGGGATCATTCCTCTTGCCAATGTATTTAACAAATAAATTTAACAATTAATTACTGCGCTCAATATGAACCAATCTAATGTTCTAGATATATTATCACTTTTAAAATTCTTATATCCACATTTAAACACGGTCAATAAATATTTTAATACATCTACACCGTTAGATTGGTTGAAATTAAGAATCGTAATTATTTTTCAAATTTCTTTGTCAAATACATTGGTGAAAGGAATGGTTTTAATTAAATATTATTAGTCTTCAATTTTACACCACTTAGTTACCAAATAAAGAAAAAATTAATTTTAAGTTCCTAAAACAACAAAATTTTCGATAATCCTTAACAAACAAACACACAACTCTCGAATATTGCAACAGAAGCAACATGCACATAAAAACGATACATGAAAGCAACAAACGTGATTAAGTATTTGAAATTTAAAATTTGATATCGTAGAAAAAACAATAATCTTGAACGTGAAAAATAAAAAACCAAATCCAAATCCAAATCCCTCACTTTGAATAATGTGTTACAAAATTATTTGTATTCCACCATTTTCATTTCTATTATTTGCAAATGAATGGAGTAAATCTGAATTAATCAATTTGGACGGCAAATTTAATCAAGATAAATTAAACATGCAAATTGCACATGCTCTAGATATGGATGACAAAAAAAACCAGCATCTGACCCATCCAACATTCGGGGCGGGGAATCTCCGTCTTATTAGTAATTGGGACGCAGATGGAGATGGAGATCAGAACAAGGATCATGATCCCCACCTCGAATCTTTTTATTTATATTTTAAATTTTAATTCGTATTTAAAAGAATAAAAATTATTTATTTATTTAAACGGGATAATAAATAGAAAATTTTCAATATGTATCAAACATCACGTCATCCATTATGCAAATGCAAACAAAATTTTCTATCTAATTTTGATTACCAAAACTCCAAATGGGTCCCACTTTGAACAAATATTTAGTATAAAATTATTATCAAACAATATTAAGTGTATTATCGCCTAAAAATATTTTTCATACATTGCGACTATTATGTATAATATATATAGCATATATATTATTATATATTTTATTTTTCTTCTATAAAGATTATTGTTGCAACAAAATTAAAAAGTCGAGGAATAAAATGTTTAAATATAAAGTATGAGAACCCACTTTGTCAAAATCATATGTCGAATACTTGAGCTGCAAATATTTTTACTAAAATTTTTATTTGATATATTTTAAGTCGGTCAAGAAAAAAGTGGGGTCCATGAAACAGACAAACGGTCTATTATTTGCTTTTAATTTTTGGGAAAACGCGTTAAAATTATGCATACAAACAAATGGTACAGTCGAATAATTTGACCCATTTGTAATCTAATTATAATCTGATTATTTTACAAAAAAAGTAATTATAATCTGATTATATATCCTAATTATTTGGCGGTGCTTTCCAATTTTGCAGTTAGTTCACACTGCTTAATTAAGTTTTAGTTTAGTTTTTTTTAGTCAAAGTTATGGTAGGAGCAGATACTCTAAAAAAAACTTTGACTTCTTTTTATTTTTTAATATTGTTTAATACTGTAAAACAAACAAAAACGTACACTTCAACTTGACTGTCGATGTTGAATCAAATGTTGTATTCACTTTTGTTGTCCATTAAAACTAGACAAGTAGGTTTTTGTAAGTCTATATGCATGGTATATTAGACAATAAAGATAACACACGATAAGATTGAACTGACTATTCTATTCACTTATCGTGGCCGAAAACTAACCGTGACTATTTTGCAGGTTCACATACCAAGTCTATTTTACAGAGCTGAAGAGTCGAGCAATTGTCGATGTCAACAAACCTATTTCTAGCACTGATATGAACTTTTAGGAGAGATGTAATCAAGTGGCCTTGATTATGGAATAATACATGTACATTTAAGAATGACCAATATTTTTGTTTAGCTCGATTTGGAATGTATTGCAAAAATAAAAATTAGTATAACTGTCAACTTAATTAATACGAGTTCTTGTAAACATCCCAAGTGACAAATACTTGCTCTTTTGGCCTTTCTTTGGAAGTTTAATGAAAGATATTTTAGTTTTACGTGACACGTGTAAATAGTAATCTGTTTAATTTAACATAGTAAACATACATACCTTATAATGTACATTATATCTATTTCATGGCTAAGTGGAATTGATTAGCTAACTTATTAAATGTAGAACGATGTAGAAGGTTGTATTAAGAGCATGTTCGGTAGAATTTTTTTCTCAAAAAATCTATTTTTTTGCCTACAATTTTTTACTTTTCAACCTTTTTTACACTACAAAAAAGTTTGAAAAGTCAAAAAGTAACCAAAAAAACCTATTTTTTCCCAAAAAAAAATTCTACCGAACAAACTCTAAATGTGAATCAAGAGTTAGAGATATATTAATACATGGTCTACTAATATACTATACACACCTCAATATTACAACTAGATAGCAATAATTTTCATAAATATCCTGTATTGCAAAACAAACAAGCGTGTTTTTTTTATAATGAATGAGACCATAATGAAGCGATTGTGACATGATTGGTAATGTTTATCTTACAGTATTAGACTATATGAAAGATGAACATAATTTGTGTATTATTTATTGGATTAAATGCATTGCGGGTCACCCAATTTTGAGTGGAGTTGAATTTGGTGCAATCTAGTGCCTTGATTTTGATTTATTTGTGTTCGTTGAAATCGTAAGTGCACGATATCACGACAACTAGTATAATAGTGAATTAGAGTATGCTCCTACTATTGATAATTTGAGCCCAAATGTGAATCCCACAATGATGAGTCCAAGGCCTAGCTACTGTGTCATTAGTCATTCACGATCCAAAAATGAAGAAATACGCTTTACCCTTTGTTGGAATTGCGCCTTTATGTGTTTAATGGTCTGATTAATTGTGTCCGTTGGATTGCTACACTTAATCGTGGCCATTGATCTGATGTATATAAATGGTACTCTTTTGATAGAATTAGTGTGTGCATAGCCTCTACATTTTTCTCTCTCTTTTCGTCTGACTTTCTTCTACACTTCTTCTTCTTCTTCTTTTCGTGATATGGTGAACATTTGGTTCTCTTATGGTTTGTAAGGAGTGTGGTGCTACAGTAATCAAAGACTGATAGGATTAGTGTAATTTGTGATTTATCCTTGAATCTGTTGTATTAGAGGAGCTTACCTAGTTGAACGTGTTGAAGTTTTCATTAGTGTATTAGACGTCGGATTTACGTTTGTAGAGCCTCAAAGGCAGATGTAGACATTGTACTCGCTGAACTACCTGTCCCCAAAAAGGGATACTCATATCTTGTGTTATTCTTTTATATTCTGTCATTTTCATATTTCTGTTTCTAATCTTGGTTGAAAGATTCTTTAATCTCAAGAAAATCATCGTAACACCTAATAAAACCGTACTATTGATTATTAACCTTATCATTCATAACTTTTACTTGAACACTTTAAAGACTTGAAAGTTTTTGTATTTTTTTTTTTAAAAACTATGATTAAACTAATAATTAAACTAACGCGATTGGCAATCTTGAATTTGAGAAAACTTGACAATTCAAAAGTATTAGGACTCACGATTTCATCATAGTTATCCAATTTTTTTTCGTCTATCGAGTTATGACAATTATTTTAGCCGTGTTAGCAATTGAATTTATCCAATTTATTTGACAATTTCTCTTTTCAGTAAAATCAAACTATCAATTTCAATGCTACGCCTTGAACCACTCGGCCATCTCTCATACATAATGATCATGAACGAACATGCTACTTTGAAATTTGATGGTATTTTTTATAGTAGTCCAAGGGGTTGATTTACTTTTAGGCATGCTTCATTTGCTTTGCTCTTCTTCTTCAGACATTTGGTTTTTGATGCAGCAAGTAGGGGAAAACAATTCTTAATTATTGGTACCAAAATTAAAAAAGCGAAGCGAAGAGATCTTGGGAGGGGATCGCTATGTTACTACTGAAATAGAGAAGAAATGAAATCTTAAATGTAAATCATGATAAATCTAAGGGCATTTATTCACAATAATTTCACATGTGCTCACACAAATTATACAAGTACTACATCTTTTATCAAAATTCATGATTTATATCGTTAGTGCTAAATTGACATTTGACCTCTTGATTTCAACACAAATTCACAAGTAACTCATAAACCGACCAAATTTATGAAAAAAATTCAACACGGAATCATAATTAGAATCAAAACTCAAAAATTCAAATTAAACAATCAACTAGGCTATATCGTTCGTTCTAATTAAATAATTTAGCTATCATTGGTCAATTTACATAAACACATTAAATTATATGAATTTGAGTACATCACCAGAAATTGAATAAAAATAAATAAATCGTTGAAGATTCTGCATCAAATCTCGAACTCGAACCCAAATCTTTTTCTTGAAATCTTCTTCTTCTATAATCAAACTCCAATTCTAAAATTTGAACCCAAGATGAATTTATGTGTATACATGGTTGTTTTTCTCTCCAAGATTGCATAACTTCTTTTATACATAACAGGGGGGTGATCTCCTGCCACTGGGGGGTAGGATAATATCACCCACCTGCTGAGGTGTCAGCAGGTGGGTGGTGATATCCTGCCGCCCAAGGGGCAGGAGATCATTATTCATACATAACATACACATATATATAATCCACCACCTTGCCTCAAAATTAATTCGTGCAAGAAAATCCTTCAAAAGCCCTTAGAAATATGGTTTCCAACTAATAGTTAAAATTTGAAATTCAATAGCTTGCACCCACATATAAGCTGCAGTGCCCACATGACTATCTTGTGGGCGTCACATGATCGCGAACAAACTTCTAATTCTTACATTTTTCTATTTTTATTTTTTGTCTCTATTTTTGCGCCTATCTCGATTTCATTCATTAGCGCGCTAATCATCAAATCATCAAATTGAGAAAACGAGGCGGTCGAAGACCTTAGCCTCAGTCCCACATAGTGCTTCATTTGGCCTGGTCAAAGTCAAAGTTGTCTAGTAGGTTGTCCCCTTCTATTCCGAGGAGGTTGGGAAGAAAAATACTGTTTCTTTATGTCGAAGAGGTTTAGGGATGGCAGTTTGCCCCGCCCCGCCCCACCCCACCCCGTCCCGTCCTGTCCGTCCCGCCCGCCTGCTTAACATTTCTCCCGGACAATCGGGTATTCGGGGCAAGCGGGCAAGGGCGGGCAAGGGCGGGCGAGTAGCTCCCCCTCAAAATATTTTATTTATTTATTTATTTTAAAAATCACAGTTACAAAAAAAAAAAATTAAAAATAATAAAAAAAAAGCGGCGAGATTCACCCCGCCCGATTTAAACCGGGTAATCAGGCGGGTATGGGGTAAAAATTCTCCGACGGGGCGGGGACGGGGAGGGCCGCCCGGCCCGGCCCGTCCCTACCCCAGGCCGTCCGTTGCCATCCCTAAAAAGGTTTGAGAATAGGAGGTTGAGAAGACGAGGACGATTGCATGTTGAGAAAGCTCTCACTCGACACTCATGAGTCAAACACGAAAAGATCGATGCGACACCGCCAACGTCTGTTTTGTCACAATCATAGTATTTTAGCATGAGACTGAAAGGGACCTCTTCATTATACCACTGACATGACACCTAGAATGTGATATGAGGATTCTTAAGATTGCCCCACTTGTCACACATCAAAAGAGACTTGGTCAATTGACTTTGGCTTATAAATACCAAAGTCATATCTACAAGAAGGAGAGGAAAATCTTCTTAGAGAAAACATACTAAACCAAAGTCATCTACATTGATCAACTTAAGTATTCTTCGTACCATTTGGAGAATCTGTGATTACTCGGCCCTCAAGCCACTTACTCAGCCATGACATGTCTCTCCCACATCTAAATACCTTTCCTTCTTACACTTCCAATGTACCATAGAGATCCACAGGCCTATGTGGTCATTCAAGTGTGTTGATATAATACACGTAGATAGAAGAGGCGTGAAATTTCTGTTGACAGTCATTTTTGGAAGTCAACAAATTACACTGACAGATAGTTGACAAAATAACTAGGTTTGCAAGCAAATCAAAATTGTGTAATCTTATGTCACGAGTGACTTGGATGCAACTCCGCTCAAAATTGGATGAACTACTTTAACCCCTTGTTTATTGTGTTCACGCACTTAGTTAAAGTGATTAACAAACATTGGGAGCTAAGTAAAATAACATTATTTGAAAGAGACAAAAGTATTAAAAAGATAATTAATTAAATGAAATTCCAAATATTATAAAAATCCAGCAGGCAGTACTGTCCAGTTCCCTTCACATCATTTATCTTTTATTTCCTTCTCTACCCGTCAATGTGTACCTTCATCAGTGTGCGGAGGAGATGACCACTCTTAGTGCATTACTCCACTTTACAAGATTACCCAATTCCATTCTTATCCCACGTAAATCATTTCTCTCTCTCTCTCTCTAAAACTCAGTGAGTGGACTGAGCTGAGCCTCCATGCAGATTGGGATTGGGATTGAGTATTATTCAAAGTAAAATAAACAGCATGAAGAGGCAACCTGAAGCTGCATTTTTTGCTCTAAAGTTTAAATTTTTATGCATAATCTGTTCTCTTGAATTATTTCTCTGCACAATCTCTGGTTCAGTTGCAGCCACACCCAGACTCCACCCAGAAGAAGGTAATCTTGTGTTTTCGTACTCATGAATTCCCCTTATTGATTCTAGCTCTTGATTTTCTGGAAACTGAATAAAGTGAAGTTTGAATGCAGTGAGGGCTTTGAAAGAAATTGGGAAAAGATTGGGTAAAAAAGACTGGGATTTTAGCCAAGATCCCTGTAGTGGGAAAGGAAATTGGAGTATTCCAATCGCCATTAAAGGATTTGAGAGTTTTGTTACTTGTAATTGCTCTTTTGATCAAGGTTCTACTTGCCATGTTGTCAGCGTGTATGTATTCCCATTCTTCCTTTATCATCCACCCCCACACCGCCCCGCCTCACACAGACTAAAATTGTTCGTAATGTTCTTATTCTTTGTCTATTTGAGTACAATAAACTGTCCATTGTTCATAATGTTCTTATTCTGGGACTTGATAGTTTTCATTTGATCAATGGAATTTTCATGGCTGAAGTTTCTAGATGTAGGAAGCGCGTAGTAAGATCAGTTGACTGAAGTCAGTCAACATTTGATGAGTGTGAAGTTGACTCTCTGATTGTATTAATTTATCCAGCTGTACAATGGAGGCTGAGGATTCATCTTTGTCTGTGGGCCCCTTAACTTGGTATTACTTTTTCTATAAAAAATAGGTTAACCAAAAGGAGGACCTATTGCTGTAGCAAGTTTGAATAGTAAATTAGTTTGACAGAATTATCTGGCATTTCGAATTAGAACATTAAAAAATTAATTTCAAATTTTTTATGGAATTAATCCTATTTCCTATTTCCAATCTCAAGTTGTAATCTACTAAACAGTCTGACAGTAGTTCGACCCATCCATGTCAAGATCATGAACGTTTGAAATTCATGTTATGCAAGGAGACATTGCTTGATTCGACTTGCCAATACATTATCTTGATTATAATCTCTAAAGAAAGTTATTGCTCCGTGAGCAAAAGCCCCTACCGCGATTCCATGTGGCAAAACAGCTACTCGAAACTGAAATCAAAACTCGAGGTACCACTTTTTTCAGCTGACAGGAGCATTTAGATAAAATAAAGAAAAGGGTACAAATTTATCAGATTGAGAATTTATTTACATTTTGAAAATCTGCATGCATTAGTTACATATACATTTTCCAGATGTCGAGTTGCGGAGGATTTTAGTCTTTTTCTGGTAACTGATACTTTGCACTGTTATTGGCAGATAATTATGTGCAACTTGTTGTGCAAGTGTTCTTATACTTTCTACATTGAACTATTACAGATCTTTGAAAGGACAAAATCTTACAGGAAATGTTCCATCAGAATTTGCCAAGCTTCGCCATCTTAAAAATTTGTAAGTCATTATTGTTAAGATCATATTCTACTATTCAGCATGTTGTTCGTGTTTGATAAAGAGTACTTCCAGTTTTTTGCCATGAATTCATTTTGAATCACATAATTCCAAGAATCTGGTGTTATATTCTTCTGTTATGCAGGGATCTCAGTCGCAATTACCTCAATGGTTCTATACCCTCCCAATGGAGTTCAATGCGCTTGCTCGATCTGTATATGCTGTTCCCCCTTTTACTTCATTCCATCATAAATTTAATGAATTCTACCTCTCATACTTTAGTCTAAAATACATTTAATTGTGCAATTTTGGGGGTGGGGATAAATTTGCAGGTCATTTATGGGAAACCGATTGTCAGGTCCATTTCCAAAGGTCATCACCAGAATGGCCACCCTTGTGAACCTGTAAGACGCAATCTCTTTTAATGATTTGCAATCTTCTTATTTTTCTTTTTCTTCTGTTTCATTGTGTTAGTATATATATTTAAATGGCTTAGCTCATCTAGACCTGCAGTCTTGTATTAACTAAATTTCACATTGACCTTGAGACTTTTGAAACGCAGGAGCCTTGAGGGAAACCAGTTTTCAGGATCCATTCCTTCAGATATTGGGCACTTGGTCAATTTACAAAAACTGTAAACATTTTATCATTTATTACTCATAAACTTCTTGAATTTTCTGCCAACTTCCATGTAAAGTTACACTTTTAAACTTATCTTAATCGGTATCTACTACTATATTGCCTTTTCAGTGTTTTGTCATCAAATGCATTTACTGGAGGATTACCCATTGCACTTTCCAAGCTAACCAACTTAACCGATATGTGAGTACTACACGTGTTCATTCTGTCATCCTTGTATCAAGGTTTCTTTTGAGCGGATGTCAGTTGATTTCTTTACATCATATGATTCCTTGTATAGTTGGAGTCTTATTTGTTATTCAGACAAATTCTCGTAACAGTGATTTGAGTTATTTTTTTAGTTTCATTCACTAGGAACTATATCATAAGTTGTTGCATCTTAGTTCTACTTCTTTTAACTTAGGAGGATAAGTGACAACAACTTCACGGGAAAGATACCAGATTTTATCAGCAGTTGGACACAGATTGAAAAACTGTAAGCTTCCTATTTCTGTTTAAGTAGGCATCACTACTTGTAATAATGTTTCTAATCACACCTAAATTCAAGTATCGAATTTGGGGAGCTTAAAATCCAGTGCTCCAACATAGCTATTTAAGTTACAAGGTTGTCATTTGCAATTGTCGTTTAAATTCGAGTTTTTGTTTCAGGCACATTCAAGGTTGCTCTCTGAAGGGCCCAATCCCTTCTTCTATCTCTGCCCTGACGAGTTTAAGTGACTTGTGAGTGACTTTAAAACCAATTTTTTTGCCCATTCCCTTCTTGTGTCCTATAAGTGCAGTTTGGTGATGATACTATAAAGTATATTAAACAACATTTTAGCTTTTTCTTATTTAATAGTGTCCAATACTAACTTTATCAACACACCATAAAAGCATAACTGCAGTGGTTCTTATGCTCATCTATGATGTTCAGGAGGATCAGCGATTTAACGGGTGGAGGATCTACCTTTCCACCACTAAGTAGTATGGAGTCCATTAAAGTGCTGTGAGTTCTTAAATCTTTTTTCCTCTGGTTTGCTATACTGACGTGCTTCAGAAGAAGATTATTAAACCCCAGTCTGCTAGACAGGATACTGAGGAGTTGCTTAATGCATGGAGAGATCCCTGAATATATAGGGGACATGAAAAAATTAAAAACTCTGTAAGTAATTTAAAATTTTTGTGAATTATTTCCTATGTTCTCATAATCAGGTGGTTCGTGGTGGTGGAGTGCTTCTCTGTTGTCACATCTCTAACCTCAAAAACTGATTCGGGCAGGTCAATATTACGATTTTGATAAAATAAAATTTTTATTGGGTGCTAGTCATAATTTAAGGTCATGGAAAGTATTGAGATTATAGTACTCGCAGACTCTTACTCGCGTGGAATCTCTCCGGGAGAAAAGTTGGTTGTGCCAACTAAATATTAGAGGGGAAAATTATTAATAATCGCTATTTCACAATAAATAATATTACATATTTCTTAACCTCCAAGAACATTCAGAATGTTTTACCAAACGGTAATTAGCACAAAATGTCCCTACCTATTGAAGTTATTGTGCAAATCGTCTCTACTTTCTATTTTTTGGCAATTTCACCCTCACCAACTCAATTTCTTGCGCAAAACGTCCTTCCGTCCAAAAAGCTGCCGTTATCTCAACGGACCAACACGATTCGCAATAAAATTTAAGGGTAAATTAGTCCATCAATTTGTCTTCTTCTTCCTTGACTCATTCGAATCCGAAACGTCATCAAATCTATATCACTGAGCTTCTCTACATGCAACTCTCAAAATTCCTCCCAACCTGTGCGAATTCTTCACCATGGATTCATCCCAAAAGCAAACCAAAATCTCAAGCAAAGAAGAAGACATTTTACGAGTGCTTCATCTTCCCAGCGGCTTGTACCTGCCCATGGTTTTGAAAGCTGCAATCGAACTCAATTTGTTCGAAATCATGGCAAAAGCTGGTCCGGAAGCTCAATTATCCTCCGATGAAATCGTCGCTGGAATTCCGTCGCAAAACCACCACGCACTGGCGATGATTGACCGGATGACGCGGTTTCTGGCAAGTCATTCGTTCCTCAATTGCAGTAACAGTGGCGGCGAAGATGGAATTGTTAAGAGGCTATACAGTTTGGAGCCGATTTGTAGAAACTTTGTGAGGAATGAGGACGGAACATCTCTTGGTTCCCTGTTACTCTTGCCGATTGATAAAGTGATGCTAGAGGCTGGGTAAAACTTTAATCCTCATTCATTTAAATAATTGTTTTCTTTTTTTAAATGTTTTATAAATAATACTGTATTTTTACGAGTAGCGTGAATAGGATCCATAGATCTCTGCCGACAAAAGAAAATCTCAGTCTTACTCTCTGACCCACAATTCATCAATACACACCTAATTAATCGACATACAAAAGAAAATCTCATTCTTATTTTCCCAAATCAATCTCTTCACACCATCACCAACTTGGCAGTTTCAAGAAAGCTTAGTTTTCAGCCAGAATTGTCTGATACTTGGATTGATGTGGTGGGTTCTTGCAATGGATTGGTTTTATTAGTCAATGAAGAAGAAGACAAGTTGTTGGACAAATTTACCCTTAAGTGGTATTACGAATCGTGTTGGTCAGGTTAAGAAACAACAGTTTTTTGGACGGAAGGACGTTTTGTGTAAGAAATTGAGTAGGTGAGGGTGAAATTGCTAAAAAATAGAAGGTAGGGACGTTTTCCATAATAACTTCAATAGGTTGGTAGGGATGTTTTGTGCTAATTACCCTTTTACCAAATGCTCTACTTTTGGAATAATAGCGACATTTTAAGGGGTATCAAATCTAATTTATTCTATGGTGTACTTTGTCATTTTAGGGACCTTAGTTATAATAACTTGACTGGTAAAATTCCGGCATCTTTTGTCCATCTCGGGAAAGCTGATTTTATGTAAGTTCTTATCCTTTATAATTCTTTTCTCTTTTGTGGTCAAGACATTATTTCGTACTTCTTAATCCACGAGTTTATAGTTCTAAGTCAATAATATTGTTTGTGTTAGGTATTTGACAGGAAATAGACTTAGTGGGCCTATTCCAGGGTGGATTTTATCGAGAAATAAGAACGTGTAAGGATCTTTCTTCAACATACTTATTTTTTTGTTTAGATTCAGCCACAATATGGTTTCACCACATTTCTACTAGTTATATGTAATCTGTATATCTACGCCGTCAAGAAACTTTGACGCAACAAATTTGAACTAAAAATAAAGTCATTTTTATAACTAAACCAAGGAGTAATTATCAGTAACTTCACCCTCCTGGGTAAAAAAAGAAAAATCTTATGTAATTGTACAAATTCGCATGCAGAGATATTTCTTATAACAACTTTACCTCGGAAGACTCATCGCAAAATGAATGCCCTCGTGGAAGCGTGTAAGTATTTTATTCATTGATTTCCACAAAGCCTTTTATACTTCTTTTTAACATCTAAGTTTTTCACTTATTGGCTCAGAAACTTGGTAGAGAGCTACTCACCGTCAGCTGATAAATCGTAAGATTTTATCCCTTTTCTTTTCCATTTATGAGGTGATTAATGTGATTAAGGAATGTATATTTGAATACGATCTTCTGGTTTGAAGATAAAAGCATTCTGGGACCATACTATCAATTTTTGTCTTTCCTTTTGTATAGCAATACAGTTCACCCGTGCCTGAAGCAAGATTTTCCATGTTCAGATCCAAAAAAACAGCGTGAGTGAAATTTCAATTTTGTTTATTACAATAGCTAGCATGAATAAATCGGTTTTGCTTTAATGTTTATTCATTTTCTGTTATTTTGTTATTGCTTATAATATCTCGAATTCTGTATTTAGAGCTAAGAAGCCATTGCTTTTTTTTGGTCCTTGTCGAAGAACATTACGATATAGAATTTCAAGATCTTTGACGCATCTATTAGATCTCTCTTTTCCTTATAATTTTTTTCAAATTATGCTAAATCAACTTGTTGAATCCAACAGGGTATTATACCTTGCACATTAATTGTGGTGGCAAGGATGTAATCATCAATAATGGCACCAAGTATGAAGCTGATCTTGAAGCCAGAGGTGCTTCCATGTTTTACTCGAGACAGAACTGGGCATTTAGCAGCACTGGAAACTTCATGGACAATGATATTGACGCTGACAACTACATCAATACTAATGTTTCTGCTCTGTATAACGTCACTTCCCCGGTATTGGAACTGTACAGAACTGCACGTGTATCTCCACTCTCTCTCACTTATTATGGCCTTTGTCTCTTGAATGGAAACTACACTGTGGAACTCCACTTTGCGGAAATTGTTTTCACAAACGACAGTTCATTCAACAGCCTTGGCAGACGTATATTTGATGTATATTTACAGGTAAATGCTTCTATGAGATTATGAAGCCAGATTCTTCCTTTTTGAGTTTAACTTCACGTAGGATCACTAACTTTACAGTATACGATGAATGTAGGGAAAGTTAGTATTAAAGGATTTTAATATTGCGGCTGAGGCTGGTGGGCCCGGTAAGCCCATTCTAAAGACTTTCACTGCAGCTGTAACGAGCCACACGCTGAAGATCCATCTTTACTGGGCAGGAAAGGGTACCACAGGAATCCCAGAGAGAGGCTCTTATGGCCCTCTGATATCAGCTATATCAGTAGATCCTAGTAAGTCATCTTTACTTGTTTCAAGATCATTATTTCTTGTTACCATACAGTGGAAGAGTAGTACTATTCTACTCTCCTACACGAATCTACAATACATAAAGTTATTAACACTTCCGTTAGATGTGTTAGAAAAAATATGTTATATTTTGTGCACGTACTTTCATAAGTCGGTTAATTTTTCCGGTATGACAGATCTTGGACATCCCTTTTCTCTTGCAGATTTTAAACCTCCAGTCCATCACAGGAAAATTAAATCTGCTGAGGTGGCTGGGATAATATCTGGAGCAACTTGTCTTCTACTTTTGATTCTATGCATCTTACACAGAAGAGGCTGTCTTGCGGGCAAAATATCTGCAGATAAAGGTATAACTCATTATACATTAGTTACATATAATACACTGATTTTCAACTTCCAAATTTTTTTAAGTCAATTAATTACTATTTGTTTTTCGAGTTATGAGAGTGGGGGTGTGGTGGACCACGCTGATGCAGAAAAAAATTGTCTTCTTTTACCTAGAAGGAAACTGTGTAAAAGCTATCCCTCCACCCCCACGCACCTACCCACCCACACGCACACACACAAAAAAAGAAAAAGAAAAGATGCTTGGTAAAATGAGAAAGTTCATACCTTTCATGCATGATGAAGCTGACTTCAACTTCAATAAGAAGCAAATTTGCTCCTTGATAACATGGAATGATTGTGTGGCATGTAAATGCTCATTTCTATTGGAGTTTGTATTGTTTCTTTCCATTGGACTTTCTCTCTTCCTCTAGAATCAAATCTCTTGCATAATTCGAAAACAATGTCATTTTCGAGAAGTTCATAATAAATTATATTTGAGCAGTCCATACAATGTAATTGCATGATTTGATACTTACATGACTCCTATGAGACCTAAGAATCACAAACTGTTTATAGTTACTACAATGTATCTGATCTATGCATCTAGTAATAGAGTATATAGGATTGGTGTGCATGTGAAAGAGATTTTTGATTAGTTTCTCATAAAATTTTCATAAACAAAATTTGAACGTAAAATATATCATTTTTAGCTTTAAAATCCTGCACAGCAGGTATGCTCGTGTAACGTAGTATATATTACCCCTGCCCCTAACATATTGAAGAATTACAAGATTATATATTTGCCCTCCGAAGGATTGATTTATGGCTTCTAGATAGCTTAATCTGATTTGTGTTCACCCTAAAAGGTCATATTTTATTCTGAAAAGAAATGTATTAAACAGGATAATCAGCTTATAGTTGTTTTCGAGCCAGAACTAATATTTCTTACATTAGATATAAGAATTATTGAAAAACTATATGCTTTCTTGAAGATTAAAATATAGAACTATTCTGGATGTCTGAAAATTTTTGATTTTTCATTTTCTTGCTCAAGTAAAATGATAGTGGTGCTTATTGGATAATTATAAAATATATTTCAAGTCTGCTTTTCCGATGAGACTTTTTATTGCACCATGGGCAGAGCTTAAAGGCCTTGACCTACAAACGGGTTTATTTACATTAAGACAGATCAAGGCTGCGACTAAGAACTTTGATCCTGAAAACAAGATTGGTGAGGGTGGTTTTGGTACAGTCTACAAGGTACTACAGTTCTTTCAATTATTACTTGCACACGTATCAAGTGTTTTCTAGCATTGTATTGACTTCAATGTTTCATATGCAGTTATGTTCACCTTTCTTCATTAAATTTTGATTCCTAAGTTTATCCTTTGCTTCATGATGCAGGGTCTGTTATCAGATGGAACTATAATAGCAGTGAAGCAGCTTTCCTCCAAATCTAAACAAGGGACTCGTGAATTCGTTAATGAAATAGGAATGATATCTGCGTTGCAGCATCCAAATCTAGTGAAGCTTCATGGATGTTGTGTTGAAGGAAATCATTTGATGATAATCTACGAGTACATGGAAAATAACTGTCTGTCCCGTGCTCTTTTTGGTGGGTTTCATACTCCAATCGTATAGTCTACTTGAGAATTCTACTGGCAATGGAAAGTTTATTGTTTCTCTTATGATTGATGACAGGAAAGGACACAAAAAAAAGACTGAAGTTAGATTGGCCTACAAGAGGGAAAATCTGCCTCGGCATAGCCAGAGGTTTGGCCTACCTTCATGAAGAGTCGAGACTGAAAATAGTCCACAGAGACATCAAGACTAGCAACATTTTGCTCGACAAAGATCTCAGTGCAAAAATATCTGATTTTGGTCTAGCGAAGCTTAATGAAGACGATAACACTCACATTAGTACCCGTATTGCAGGAACCATGTAAGTTTGTCATGCGTTTCTTCTGTTTAGACTTTACCTACAGATTGTAATTTTCTGAATTCTGTTAATTTTTGGAATCCCAGTGACTTAGATTACACTTTTCTTACTTGAAACTCCGTTCTTCAAAGTAGACGACTTTCTAATTTGACATTTGGCATGCAGAGGTTATATGGCTCCAGAGTATGCAATGCGTGGATATCTGACTGATAAGGCAGATGTCTACAGTTTTGGAGTGGTCGCCCTCGAAATTGTCAGTGGTAAAAGTAACACAAACTATAGGCCGAAAGAAGATTTTGTCTACCTTCTGGACTGGGTATATATAAATTTTATCATTAGCTTAGATTGTCTTTTTACGCCATGTCAATTGCACGAGTAACATCACAACTAATATTTTCTTTCCGATTTTCATTAGGCTTATGTTTTGCAAGAGAGAGGTAATCTACTGGAACTGATTGATCCAGAACTGGGTTCTGCCTATTCCTCAGAAGAGGCAATGGTGATGCTAAATGTGGCCCTTTTATGCACCAACGCTTCGCCAACTCTCAGGCCGACCATGTCTCAAGTGGTGAGCATGCTAGAAGGTCGAACTGCTGTTCAGGATTTACTTTCTGATCCGGGATTTTCAAAAACTGATTCTAAATTCAAAGCCATAAGAAATCACTTCTGGCAGCATCCGAGCCAGAGCCAAAGCCAAAGCATGTCGACTTATGGTCCATCAACTGGTTCATCGCTCTCATATATAGGTAGGGATGAGATTGGCATCATTGAGAGAACTGATCGAGATGTATCTGATACTGCTAAGTAATGAAACATTTTAGCAAAGCAATTGTGTATATGTGTTTTGTATAGATCAGTGTCAGGCAGAATGAGTACCTGTCACAAGCTATTGAGTTTCATTTTCTTTTTCTTTAATTATCACTTTTTTATTAAAAACTATATATTAGTCGTAAAGTTGTTTTTTATCGGCAAATTGTTTAATAGAGATGTATCTTTAGCATTGTTTATTTTGATATGAATGCCTTCATAATTGTTAATGTTTTGATTATTTACTGTGAATTTTAATTTGATATTTTCATTTTACTGCTTATTAATGTTTTGCAATTCTTTTGTCAATGAAGATTATTTAATATTATATTTGATAAAAAAAAGTTATAAACAATACATTAAAATCTAAAATGTTATTTAAAAAGAAATAGAGGTCTTTGAGATATCTCCGCAATTTTTTAGTGGATGTGACAATGACCCTCAACTAGTAGACCATTGTATCTTGTGGACATGGTTATAAAAAGTTTGTCTAAACTATGTCTAGGCCTGCATGAAGTACAACCTTCATGCGTAGTCACATTTCGTCTTCGCTTCGCTTTTGTCTGGGTCCGAAAAGTTTGAAACTTGGTTTTTGCGTTTAGTTACGCTTTACGTTTTTTAGAACATTTTTTGTAGAGTCTCGACCATGTCATTTGAAAAAAAAAAAAATTGTTTTGTCGACCATGTCATTTGAATTTAAAGAATTTATTTGTAAATAATTAAATAAGTTTAAAATAAATACATTTTTTGTTATTTAATATTAAAAGAATATGCTATTTATTACCAATAATTATCATCCTACATTCTAACTCCATTAGACAAGGTGACAGCTGCCCACATAGACTAGTGGTGGTCTCGTGATGATAAATAGAAACACTCAAATTATAATAATTAAGTATGGAGTTTTCTCCACTGCGAAAAGAAAAAAATACTTAAATGTTCGTGTATCACTACATCTTCAATTTCTCCTCCTCACAAAATCATTTCCTCGCTGATAGCTTCAATCCATCTTCCTAATTTGAACATCTTCTTCAACCGATCATATTCAAAATCTGCTTACCTCCTCAATACATCTCTCTCAACCGATCATTTTTCTCCACCAACGATCTCCAAATTTTTCCATTGCCTCAATCCATCATCATAATAGAGCTTACGGTCGGATCCCATCGCAAAAAAACGATATACTAGTTTTAATCACGACTCTAAAGAGTTTCTCCACCACAGAAAGAAAAAGTACTTAAAAATTCTTGTGTCATTACGTTTTCAATTTCTCACCTTACAAAATCATCTCTTCCCGCTTCAATCCATCTCACTGATTTGATCATCTCTAAAATCTGCTCACTTTCTCAATTCATCTCCCTACACTGATTATCTTCAAAAGCTGTTACTACCTCAATCCATCATCATAATAGAGCTTAGAGTCAAATTATACTGCAATAAAGCAATACACTATTTACTTATGAAAGTAACTTTTTATTTAACATTAAAAAAGAAAAGGTAAATTATCTTTAAAAATTTAAGACAAAAATTATCGGACTTGACATTTTTTTTAAAAAAAAATTAGCCAAACATGCAATTTAAGAAAAAGATTTGACCTATTAAAAAAATGGCTTTATAAACAAATTTCCCAACAAAAAACAAAGAAAATAAACGAATATAGGCTCAATCGTCTAGCTGAACTGAAACGCATTTTGTTGAAAACTCAGCAATTGGTGAAAGAAATTGAAGAAAGGGGAGAAACAATTGCTGAAATAATTTGTCCTCCGTACAACCGAAAATGGACGGCTCGTTCAAATCTGCGGCGGTGTTAATCTCGATTTTTCTACTGCTTTTCTGCAATGCGATCCCATCTGTTGCGTACAGTTCTTCGTCTACCATGCACACCAACAATTGGGCAGTCCTTGTCTGCACCTCCCGCTTTTGGTATTGAACTCTCCCTGAAGTTCACCCTTTTTTTTACAGTTTATTGCTTTTCACCTTTTCCCCGTGAAAAGTAATACAGGAAATTTATGTCTGATGTCTGATGATATGTACAAAAAACAGGCATTAATAGCAATTTGAATACGCTAGGATTAGTGGACTGGGGATTTCATTTCAAGTATTTTTGTATTAATCAGACGTGTTCGATATTTTGTAGAAAATTGGTTCCAGTTGGGAAACCGGTTTCAATTTTTCCGAGAATCAGGAAGTGGGATCAGTTCTTCTTTTTTATTTTTTTATTTTATTTTTTTATTTTTTTTTAAAGTTACGGGTTGTTGGATGCTTAAAAGATAAAGTATAAATTGTAATCATAAAAAAATTGAATAACTAGCTATATTAATATTAGTAATCATAAACTGCATGCCTGTTGAAGGTTGATGGTTTGATATGCTCATAATGGTGATGTTTTATCCTTCAGGTTTAATTATAGGCATATGGCCAATACGTTATCCTTGTATAGGTAACTGAGGTTGCTTCTTTTTGTCTATTCATCGTTTATTATATCTTCATTTTGTATACTCTGTATTTAATGTATTGTAAAGAAATGAATACTATCAAAATTTTGCCTGTTTTGTTTATGTTTATATTTTATTCAGAACCGTTAAACGGTTAGGAATACCTGATGAGAGGATAATTCTCATGCTGGCTGATGACATGGCTTGCAATGCTCGGAACAAATACCCTGCCCAGGTCTTCAACAATGAAAACCACAGGCTCAACCTGTATGGAGATAATGTTGAGGTGCGTTTAGTCTATTATTATAACCTTTTGTTGAAGATATGAAAAAATCGTAATATTATTCTCTTTGTATTTTTCCGATTGTATGAGATTATTTTTCTTTATAGTTGATTGTGTGCTTATTACACAATTTGTCCTTTTAGGACTATTGTAACACTATGAATAAGGTCTTCTACATTGTAATAATTATATTATTTTCATATTCCTTTCATTACTCAGTTTGAATTATATTCAATTTATTAATTTATCACCTTCCGATTTCCTCCAGAAAACTAAAAGAGTTTTGTTATGTTTAATATTAGTCTCATTTAGATTGAGGGATTAAATATTGCTGAAATGAGTGCCCTATTCACGATAATTGTAAAAGTGTCCATCCATCTTGGAACGCTTTACAAATATGTTAATTGTTCCGTTAATAGGATAAATGTTAAGATGATAATATTTCCCTATATACTGTTTATTGGGTTTGTTTTGATCCATACACCCAGAACAAGTAATGGGATGGGAGATGGAGATCGATGTCTGTCACCGATGTCTAATTCACTAATATATTGCCTTACATGAACTAATGGTTAAAATGTTTTCTACAGATGGTTCTACTGATAATTCATCACATGTGCATAATCTTTAGGAATTATTATTCTGCTGCTTCAGTATTTGAAGAGCAAACGTTAGACTGAACTTTTTTATCGCAATTTGACGTACAACAATCTATTTATAGCAAAAGTTGCTGCTTTTGTCTTTCATCTTAACTAAGGAAATAACTGGATTGCCTCTCTCAATATCACCACTTGGCAGAAGAATATAAATCACGTCAAAGTCAAAATTTGTTACCTTCTTGTTCAAACCGAAATTTCCTTACCTGGTCTCCCTCCCACCCCCCAAATCTCTGTTTATATGGAGTCTAGATATGGCTGTGAACTTTTCTGTTTTATAAATGTTTTTTGACTGTGTGCGCTCTCAATATTTTTCTAATTATGGCATGCCCCAAAAGTTCAGGTAGATTATCGAGGTTATGAAGTGACAGTCGAAAATTTTATGCGAGTATTAACTGGCCGCCATGAAACGGCTGTCCCAAGGTCAAAACGTCTTCTAAGTGATGAAGGGAGCCATATACTTCTATACATGACTGGACATGGTGGAGACGAATTTTTAAAATTTCAGGATTCAGAGGAGCTCCAAAGTCATGATTTGGCTGATGCGGTGAAACAAATGAAAGAAAAGCGCAGGTGAGAGTTCAGCTAACTTGTACATATATTTTTAATTTACTTTTTACTTCTTCTTCTTCTTCTTTTTTTTTAAATACGAAATTAGGGTAAGTAAGTTTTCTAAGCTCAGTCTCTTGGTAAATGCTATAGGCACCTTGTAATCATATAAAGTTTCTTTGGCATTCATTTAGAACTTGAGATGGGGTTCTAAAACATTTAGATGCCTGATCTTTTTAAGGATTCTGAGATTCACTAAAGCAAGGTTCTTCTAAGCGTATCTTGGTATTGATCAGTCAAATCCAATTTGAACCAGTCTCTGTCTAATAGTGACATTGTCTTCTTGATTGTGTTTCATTTATCAGATTTAAGGAGCTCCTGATAATGGTAGATACTTGCCAAGCTGCCACTCTTTTTTCTCAGGTGAGAAACCTCTTCCTTCTTACTGTCATTTTTGATATTGCTGTAAGGTTTGATTTGTCTTATTCTTTTTGCTACTCATCTAACTGCTCTGTCTATAATCTCTCTGTGCTTGTGTTTGTGCGTAAGTATGGATATTCCTCTCGAGTACTATCTGGTTCATGATGTAATTTACGTAGGGGACCATGGTAGGCCCATATCATCCGCCACATGCCAGAAATGATGACAAAACATTGTACTGGTGTTTTTGATATTTCTAGGCCTTCTATCTTTGACTCAACCTGTGTTCACTTTAATAACTGACTACTGTGAGATTCATAGGAGAAGTGTCCAATTATTGAGATGTATCTCTCCTTTGCCTTGCTATGGGTTCCCATAGATTGAATATAAGAATAATTTTTGTATCGTATTTGTTTTTCTTTAATCTTTCAGGAATCATAGCATGTTTGTCAAAGCTTAAAAGTTAAAAGTTACTTGAACTTACTTTTAAGTAACTCTTTGTTCCAAACATATTTGGATAAGTTACCATTTTCTCACTAATAAGTAAAAATTTGCTTATAGCTTGTTTGTCTAAGCTTAAATTATAATTTAAGTTGGTCAAATTGATGAAACATATTTTTATCCATACATTTTTAGGACCCATAACTTACTATCACTTATTATCCACTTATTATCCTCAAATTCATAGCACTCACAACTTATAAGTACTGCACAGTCAAACATGCGCTTATTTTGAGAGGAAGGTAGGGGGTTAAGTAAATTTTTTAAGCTTGAACAAACATGCACTCAGTATGTACTTCTTGATCTACTGATCGGAAACAAAAGGAGGGAGTGAGGGAGGGGAGAGTGCGCACGTACTCATGAGTTGGCATATTGTTTCTTGCTTGGCTTGAATACCGATGGGGTTGATGGTGATGGTATTGATGATTATGATATGATGATGATGATCATCATCTTCTCCTTTTCTTTTCATCTTTTAATTTTTCTTGTTTATCACTTTCTCTTAATTTGGCAATGCTGCCATTCCTATCTTGTCACCAGTATGAAATTTTCCTTTTAGTAGTTGTTGAATGTAAAAGGGTGTCTGTCTTGCCTTGCAGCTTCAATCGCCTGGTGTTTTGGCTATTGGAAGTAGCATGAAAGGAGAGAATTCATATTCGCATCACTTGGACTCTGATGTAAGTGCTGAATACCAGCGTAGTCTTCCTGCAGTTTGATTGGATGTTGATAATTGTTGGACGTTGCAGATTGTTTTGATTTTTGTTTTCTCCTCCAGTTCTAAATTTTTGGGTAATTAAACTCCCTTGTTTGTTTCTTTGATACAGGTTGGTGTATCTGTTGTAGATCGATTCACATTTTATACCCTTGCTTACTTTGAGAAGCTAAATATGTATGACAATGCCTCATTAAGCAGGTATGTAAGAAGATTTTATTTGATGTATTTTTCCATGACATTATCGTAGTATTCCTCCTATAAGTTCTTCACATTTTGAGAAAATTTCCTTTCAAGAACTGACATAGTAGGAGGATACAGAATTTGCCTTACTAAAAATTTTTCTTAAAACATGCATTCCTTGGGTAGTCAATATTTCAAATTCCAAAATTTCTATTGTGATTTGAATGTAAAATTTTCCCTCCTGTCATTGTCAACCTTTTGCTCACACCCTTCGACTGAGATGATTTTGGAGGTAAGTGAAGATAAGAAATGGATTTTGGAGTTCTATTTATGGGTTTGGTGTGTACTTGAAGACGGACAAGAAGGACGAGAGGGAGATAAAAAAAAGAAGAATAAACCATATATGCATAAAGGATTGATGTCAATGCGATCCAGTATCCTTGACATTTTGAGTTTCGTGAAGTAAGAAAGAAGCCGTTTTGACAAAACTTTCAAAACATGACTATTTTAATTTCTATCCTCGAGAAAGGACCTTTTAAAAAACTTGCCTTTTATTTTTTGAAGTCTATACATCCTTTTACAAAAAACTTTAGATTTTAATTTACTTTATTGTTTAGCAGTTCTAAGTATTTTATGAAAGAGTGAAATAATTGTGGTATAATCAGCACTTCTGCATTCTGGGTGGAAATAAATTTTCAATATAAGTGCAACTCAAAACCTTTTTACATTTTTACAATTCAACTGGATCAATGTCCTTGTCTGCTGTATAATGATATTAGTATGTAGCAAACAGGTTATTTACTTGAGGTAGCGGTTTGTGACTGAAGAAGAGAGCAGCTGTTTTTCAGGATAATTCCTTATTTTCTCTTTCTTTCCTGCATATTAAATAATTGAACAGAAAAAGAAAGTCTGGATCACTACTTCCACAGTTATTGTTGACCAGTAATAACTATGGGTGTTCCTGTAAAGTTAACTGCTGAATCAAATAAGTTAATCTATACCAAGTTTGCATGTGATATTTCTTACTTTTGAATTAAAGTATCAGTTATGCTCTGATGGAATCCTGCAAAACTTGATTATCCATCTGACCAGTGGTTAATCCTTGATCTCTCAAATTCATCTCAAGTAAATGGTGTAAAATCTTGGTGACTTGTGGTCAAGAATTGTCTTCATGGGAAAATGCTCAAACTCTACAAATATTATTCATTTTCTCTGGCATAGGGACAAATTTATGTTTTTTTTTTTTTGAATTATTGATCTTCAGGCCATTAACTCTTCAACCTCTATCGAACCGTGGAATTTTGGATCATGAATTTTGAATTTTACCTTTGTTTTTGCAGCCTTTTTAATTCCTATAACCCGAACTTGTTGATGTCAACTGCATATTATCGAACAGATCTTTATGGCCGACAGTTGGAGGAGGTATATAAAGTTCAGATCCCTGATTTTTTGCGACTTTTTCTTTTTGTTGAAATTTGTTGGTCCCCTGTCCTGGTGTATTAAAATGTTCCGCTGGGATTAAATGGTTCATTTTACTACATAAAATTAGTTAACATGCATCAGAAGAGTTTCTCGTCTCAAATCAAGAGATGGTATGAGAAACTATGTGCGCCACACAAGCACACAGATAAAGAGAACAATAATAATTTGTTTCAATTAACTACACAAAATATATGTAGCTGCCATCATTACATCTATCTTCCCAGGCAATATTTAGTATAGTGGAGTCTTCAGTGATGAGAATACTACTGGTCATTTCCTTCTCTTTCTGCATATATTGCTTTTCTTTGCTGAAGTTGTATGCCACCATGTCAATGAGAAAAAGGTCTGTAGAAAACTGTAGATTATTATAACAGAATTTTCTGTTGCTTCTTTCTTTTATTACTAAAATTCAACGTGTGAATGAATGACTTTTAACTTATTAATGTACAAGTTGGTGATTGATTAGTAGCCATTTGATATCTGAAATTTAACTTTCTAATTTGCCTCCACTCTCATTAGGTGCCTGTGACCAACTTCTTTGGTTCAGTCATGGAAACGATCCACACTGATTCACCTTACCGAGCCTTCTCGGGCAAATACTCTAAAATTAAAATTCCCCTGGATCAGTCAGATGAGGTCAAACAGAGAAGACTAAAAAGTTCAGATGTTCCACAAGAATTGACTGGCTCTAACATAACTGTGAGATCTCAATATTCTTGCTATTAGATGATGTTTATTACAAAGCCCTTTTTGTCATTTGACTACTCAGTTCTTTGAATGTGAAATTGATGCGGGAAAGGATTGCTACAGGATAAGCATGTTACTTGTCCTGTTACACGCACCTGGAATGCTGTTCTTGGTAGGATCGAAATGATGAAGGAATTAGATAGCTTGGTGAACTATGGTTTGATATTGATGTTTCTAATCGCGACTGGTTCTTCTTGGTTTTCAAGCTGAAGGTAAGTAGCGACATCTTTTACTGTCAAAACTTGCTGACATTTTTCCACAAATTAATTTCTTGGTATGTTAGCAGAGATAAAAAAAATTATTTAACCAAAGAAAATCCCTAAACCCAGTATCATTGTTCCGCAGCCCTAAACCCAGTCAATATAAATTCCCCGTCATTTATTTCTTGGTATGGTTTTACTGTCATTGTTCCACAAATTAATGAAGAAATCCTCGCCCTCTCCCCATGTGTCTTCTTGAGACTTGAAAATAAGTTTTGATCTCTGCTAACGTACAGTAGTCGTATGTTGCTTATGTGCACATGAAGCCTGCAATATTAAGCATTTTCTTCTCTGTTTCTTGAAGTGGACGAAAAATTATTCTATTAGGGATTTTGCCATTTTGTTGATGCAATAGATACACCAGATATCAGCCCTTGATCTGGTATGCCACGCTAATATTCTTTTCTAAATTTATTTGTGTTTTCCTATTAATTCAGGTGATCTTTTACTGCATTCTTCGGCCGTTAAAAATATCAAATCTCACAAAATAAATTCAAGATACTGACTGAAGCTGCAGAATATGATGTCTGCAAATCGAAGGAATCATCCACGGTGAGATGTTCTGAAGATTTTGTTTTAGATTGCTGAAATGAATCTTGTAAGCGGCGCTTCATCTTGAGCACTCGAGCTAATCAAGTTATACTGGGTTTCAGATGTTGGAAATTGTTTGAATTGGTGCCCGCCATCTGAAATGGAATTGCTGTGAAGTTATCTTAATCGTGTTATTTTTTCTTAGCTTTTTCACAAACAATATGTTAGCATTTTGTGCGTCTGCTGAGCAGAGCACCTTCCATGATGTTTGGCCTCTCCTGAGCATAGCGCCTTGATGTTGCCAGCTTTGAATGTAACTAACTCGAGCTCTTTCATCTTAGCCTCATAGGTCTTACTATGTTTTCTTAACGAGCTTTGATCTCTCTAACTTGGCCTTGTATAGCACAAACTTGGGTGTTTTAGCGTGATGTTGCTTATAGTTGGCCTTGGAGAGGCAGGAGTTGGGTGAATTTCTTCTTATTCATGCTTTTGTTCCAAGCTCAACGTCTTACAATGGTTTTGACGCGGTTATTTTCCTGAAATGGATGATTATTTGTCTCGCCACTTAATATCGATGACTTGTAATATTGCGTTGGATGATGACTATTGATTCATATATGACCTCACTCTACGCCGTAAAATTTGTTGGGCAATTTCAAATAATATCATGAACTTTGGAATATTAAAACATGAGTACGATTAAGTTTTCAGTTTCTTCTTTTACTTTGATCCTTTACAAGAAATCTCCTGTGTTTCAATAGGCGTTGAAAGAGATCTCTTCCAATTGAGAAAAAATATCGATTTTTTTTACTATGCAATAATTGAACTCTTGTTGTGACATTGTCTCTTTTACATTTTTTGGTGCCGGGCAATATTAAATAGAGTAATACTATTTGTAGTCGTTCATTGTTGTAGTTGCGGTATGTGACATTTTACTTGGTGTCCTACGTGGCTGTATAATTAATTATTCAATTTTTGATTGGCGTCCTACAAGGCCCGTATAATTAATTATTCAATTTTTTATCTGAGCAAACAAACATTTTTTATCTTCCAAACATCCCAAAAAACTACCATCTAGCCGACTACTACCGTAACTTCACCTAAACAATCTTAATCTGGTCTATCATTGGGAAGATTAAATTATCATGATCGTAGAGAGTTTTTTCTCCGCTAGTAGAAAAAAAAAGTAGTTAAACGTATTTTACAACGTCTTCAATTTCTCTCTTCACAAAATCATTTCTTCAAAAATTTCCTAAGTGCTTCAATTCATCTCTCTAATTCAATCATCTTAAAAATTTGCTCACTTTCTTAATCGATTTCCCTTAATAGATCACCTCTCTTTACCGATCATCTCAAAAATCTGTTCACCGCCGAAACTACGTTCGGATTTCACCGCAAAGAAGCCGTATAGTAGTATAATAACTAAAATTTTAATTATTCACAAGGGATATACTCCCCAAACTAGCCACTTCTGACCTCAGGGAACCAACCACCTCTCCAACACACACGCCAACCACCAGCAACTGCAAAACCACTCATTTACCGAATTCAGCCTGCACAACCATCGTACCACCGCCTGTAACGTGCACAACCACAAGATTCCCAAACCCACAAAAATTTTGAGCACCATTCTCTCTCGTATGTACCAACCATCATCTTTATCCACTGTGTCTCCAATTCTGGGTCTACTTCTCTATTGACAGTGAGGACAAGAAACGATAGGACTCACGGTTCAAATAAAAGCCTCTGACTAGTTAAGATTTATATTCGCCCAAAACCTCATTTTTCTCGCTCCTGTGTGTAAGGTTGGCATGCTAATGAAGTATACGCCCCATCGGTGTTCGACAAAATGTCCGTGACAAGTTGCTTTAATACAATTCGGGCTACTAGAACTGATTTGTGAATGTTGACGGATGGATGGCTTAATCTGCTCCCTGTATTTATATCCAATTTCTGAATGTAATAGTGCTACTAAAGTTTCGCGTGGAATACTATTTGTGCCACGCGCTGATAGCAGAAGACCTTATCGTAGGAAACTGGAACTTCCCAAGAATCTTCGTTATCCACGTCGAACTAAACTGCCACCTGACTTTCACCCTGGGCTTCGTAATGTTGAAGAATTGGTTCCATGTGATGCCCCTCAATCTGACTCTGAATCATCAGCAGTTGATTATAGCGAAAAGGATATTAATAATGACAGCAATGATGGAAATGTAGTCTGGGAGTCAGATGAGATTGAAGCTATTTCATCCCTTTTCAGAGGGAGAGTTCCTCAGAAGCCTGGGAAACTGAACAGGGAAAGGCCATTGCCGCTCCCTATTCCTCACAAGCTTCGACCTTTGGGACTTCCCACCCCTAAAAAACATCTCAGGACTGATCTTTCATCCTCTGTGAGGCAACCAATATCGAATCACATCTACAAGAATCCCACTTTCCTGATTGGCTTGGCTAGAGAAATTAAAACTCTTCCTCTGGAAGACAACGTATCCATGGTTCTCAACCAGTGGGCTCGGTTTCTGCGCAAAGGGTCCTTGTCACTAACAGTCCGTGAGTTGGGCCACATGGGTCTTCCTGAGCGAGCTCTACATGTTTTCTGCTGGGCTCAAAACCAACCCCATTTGTTCCCAGACGATCGCATTCTTGCTTCAACTGTTGAGGTACTGGCAAGGGTGAACGAGTTGAAAATGCCCTTTGACTTGGATAAGTTCCTTGATTTGGCAAGCCAAGGCGTGTACGAGGGGATGGTCAGAGGTTTAATTAAAGGGGGAAACTTGAAACTTGCTTGGAAGCTTATTTCAGCTGCCATGGACGGGAAAAGAATGTTGGATGCTGGTGTGTATGCTAAGCTAATACTAGAACTTGGGAAAAACCCCGACAAAAGAATTCTTGTATTGCCCTTATTGGAGGAGCTCGCGAAAAGAGAGGATCTTCAATTAACTCAGCAAGATTGTACAGCTATCATGAAAATTTGCATAAAAGTGGGGAAGTTTGATGTTGTAGAGGCATTATACAATTGGTTCAAGAAGTTCAGTGGAGTTCCAAGTGTAGTCATGTACACCACTCTGATTCATAGTCGCTATTCTGAGAAAAGATATAGGGAGGCAATGGATATTGTCTGGGAAATGGAGGCTTCAAACTGTCTGTTTGATCTCCCAGCTTATCGTGTGGTAATAAAACTCTTTGTTGCTTTGAATGATCTCTCAAGGGCTGCAAGATATTTTTCAAAACTGAAGGAGTCTGGTTTCTCTCCAACTGTGGACATTTATCGCGAATTAATTAAAATTTACGTGGTTTCTGGAAGATTGGCCAAGTGTAGAGAAGTCTGCAGGGAGGCTGAGATGGCTGGATTGCATTTGGATAAGCAAACCCAGTTATTGTTATTGCAACTTGAATTATAAATGTTGTTTACCTGTTTACAATATGAAGATCCACTCTTTTAGTGCATTGATCATTGTGTTGAGTTGCTGTTTCACTTTAAAGTGAATGTTATATAGCTTCAAGTTGCTGATGTTAGACCTTTACATAACATGGATTGTTTGGAAAATGGGATTTTGTTGTTCGTTTTGAAATTCGATATGTTTATATTCAAGCAATTTTATTTTGAAGTATTGCTTTCGATAGGCTGCCTCTGAATTTTACTGAAATAAATAAAGACATGTAAAGAAGTTCTCGATGATGGTAACGAATCTGCAGTTTCCATCTTCTCGTGTAGTTGTTTTCCTCTACAGGCACCTCAAGATGAACTCTGAATGCTTGCCATCACAAATCAACTTTTAACCTTAATTATCTCCAAGGCACGTGCAGTTGCTACAAATGACACACTTTTTGTGACTTAATTGTTAAACATAATTTATGATGTCAAAAATTATTTGTTGTTCAGGGACGGTATCTTGAATTATAATGTAATTTTCTGTTCATACAAACTTGAATTTCTTATTACTTGGACAATCCTCTCGGCTAATTATATTTAGTATTAACTACTAACTATTGTCTTATTCAAGTTATCAATGTATTAAAGTGCACTTTACTCTTTTTCTCATGTAATCTCATTGTGAATAATTGACGGTTGAACAATTTCTATCAATTTGTCTTTACGTGCACCAAAAAAGACATTCTTGAAACCTAAATACGAACACAAAATGAATGGGGGATTCTAGTGCAGTCAGATCAGATCATTGCCGAATGTGTGTCGTTGGGTTGCTTCACCAATAGAATATGTACACATCATCCAATAAATACAAGTTAATTTTAATAGCGAGTGTGAACACATTAATTAATTGTATTTTTTTGATAATGTGTACATTTTCTATTGGTGGAACAACCAAAAAGACATACATTTGGAACAGCAGATCTTGACTCTTGTTTCAAAATTCACTTAATATTTTATATTAATACTTAAAAGTGTGTTGCACGTTAGTTTTTTTTTTTTTTTTTTTTTTATAAGCATTAATGATAAATGCATAATTCATTAAATTTAGTTTTTGTCTATCATATACAAATTGTTCTTTCTTGTGCTTTAATCTAAAAATATTTAAAATAAAATTGTTCATAAAATGATTTTCAATTATGTGATACATAATGTATTATAGATATACATTATAAATATCCCATACACATTCTATTGCATGTGTCGTGTAATTACTAATTAATCTGGGGTTTTAGGACTAGAAGATTGTTTAATTCTCATTAATATATGAATTATTTAATATCAATACCTTGATTACCTAACTTATTGTCCTGGATTTTATTAGGAAAATTGACGTAAACGGTTCTTAACCTTTGTTTTCAGTGCGAAAATGTTCTATAACGTTTATTTTTTGGCACAATAATTCTTAATCTATGTGTTTTGGTACGCAATTCGTCATTATTTGATGAAAAAGACCCATATACCCTTAGTTTTAATAAGGTAAAATTGCAATTGGGTTGCTAACCTTTGCAAAAAAATACAAACGAGTCCCATACTTTTATTTTTTATAAAAAATTAAAGGAAAATGAAGATTTTTTTTTTTGAATTAACACTTTATTGATCAAATTGATAATATACTAAATAGTTTTGTATATTTTATGAACTATTATAAAATAACTAAAATTTAAGCTCATAATTATTAACGAACATGTTATATAAATTTTTTTATATATATATATTTTAAGTAATTACATTATTTAAAATTTAAACTTTTATTTTATCGTTACAATATAAAAAGAAAAATAATTTTGTCTCTAACTTGATACTCAAATACTTTAATTTAATTGAGCTATTCGTTTATTAACTACAAATATTAGAACTCCAACTGTATTATTTATATTTTAATTTATCATTTTATTATCATTCAAAAATAAAGAACACATAATGTAGAAATTAATTTTTATTAGTATTTTTATTTTTAAAAAATATATATAATAAGATTGGTTTAATGTCATAAAATTATATATGACATTTTGTTATTTATTTAACTTAATTTTTATTCAAAATTTTCACATTTCACAACAATTACATATATTTAAAGTACAATAATTTTACATTTTTCTCTTATAAAAAATTTAATTGACAGGACCATAGCGATATATTTAATATGCTAAATTAAATATTTTTAATAAATGTACTGGACGTGTTTGCATTTTTTACAAATGTTAAGAATTCAATTATAATTTTTTTAAAATTAAAATAAAAGGCATATTTGTTTTTTAATCAAATAAAGACTAATTGTTTACTAAAATACTTAGATCAGGAACTTATGTACCAAAAAATAAATGTTATGAACCATTTTCACACTAAGGGTAAAGATTATAAATCATTTGCACCAATTTCCCAAGTTATTACTAACAAAGGTTAATGTCCCTTCTACCTATCTAAATAATGAATTATCATTGTTCCTCTTTGCAAATTCGTATTGTTTATTTTAATAAAAAATCGATTTGTCGTAAACGTGACGTGACGTTTTTTGAAGGACCCATGTAGATGTAAATTTTGCACTTGTATATATTATTTATCTTCTTTTGTTCTTCACTTCTCCAGTTCTTCTTATCATTCTTTTCTATATTTTTATACAAACAAAATTTATAAATGAAATTCTAAATTCTTCAATATTTTTATCTCATTCGTTGTAAACTTGTAATTACGACTGTAGAGAATTTTCTCCGCTACGAAAAAAACGTGTATCAATACGTGTTCAATTTTTCTCCTCATAAAATCACCTCTTCAAAAATTTGCTGACCACTTCAATTTATTTCTCTAATTCGATCATCTCCTTGAATCGATCATCTCCAAAATCTGCTCATCTCCAAAATTCATCTCCCTCAATTGACCATCTCTCTCCACAAATCATTTTCAAAATCTATTCACCGCCTCAATTCATCATCATAATAGAACTTACGATCGAATCTGACCGCAAAGAAGCAATATACTAGTAGTATATGAGTAAAAAATTGACAATGAAGAAAGTGAAAATTTTCATTTTTAAATTAAAGAATAAATTTGAGATATAAAATACTAACATACCTTCGTGAAAGAATTTAGAAACAACACTATTTTAAATTGTCTTACTTCTTTGCGCAGTTCCAAGAAATCCTTTGGGGGCGACATTTATCCATTTTTAACCAACTAGGGGCTAATTTGGCTAATATGAAAATATTGTTGTTCGATTTGACATTAAACCAAATACTTCATGGACAATAAGTTATATACTTTCACGTGAGAGAACCTTGTACGATACTCGTCCGAACCCACTCACCCACCCACCCCCACAGAAACGAAGAAAGAATTCCTTACCGTTCGTCCCAAGCATTTTGGAGATTTATGAGAGCTACTGATTACCAACTTCATTGAACTTGAAATTGGGTTTAGACTCAAAGATCTTATTACAAGTATAGATCTCAATTCAGATCCTCAATTTGCAGGCTTTTATTTGGGAAATCATATTTTCCTGTTTCTTAATCTGTACAGGTGAACTAAATATATGGCAGCGGTCTCAGTTCATCAGTTCGCTCAGTGCATTACTTGCCATGCTTGGAGTCCAGACCATTCTAGTATGTTTTTAATCCTCAAGCCCCTCTTTTTAATTCACAATTTTCTGAATTCTTTTTGTTTTTGTTTTATACTGTATAAATCAATTAATTAATGATAATTTGTTTCTGTTTCTAACTGTAGTGATAGCATTATGTCCGAATAACAACGAAGTGCACATATATAGATTATCAGAAGACGACAAGTGGGAGAAGATCCACAATCTTCAGAAGGTAACTTGAAATTGGGTTTTTGTTTTTTGATATCTTTGTTTGTACACAATTGTAATTTCACTTATGGGCTTCAGCGTTAACAATTTTATGATAATGCCTTCGTCAGAAATTAGCATTTTGAAAATCAGTAGTCTTTCTATTTTGATTCTCAAGGAGCAGTTTTGAAAATATATAGAGCTTGATGGTGTATTTAGATTGTTTGCTAGTTCTAAGCCTATAAAGCTAATATCGATGTGTTGTCTCACATTATTATTTTGATTAAATGGGCAAGAGTAAAATGTGATAAAGAATATGCTTTGCAAATTTTTTTCTTTTTTCTTTTTTGTATGTGTGCTATTGATAAATTGACCCAAAAAACCACTTTAATGTATTTGTCCAACATAGGAGATAGTGTCTTTTCAACTTTCTCAATGAAATTTGTCTCAAGCATGTATGCCATAGTTCCTTACTATGACAAGGTACAACATCTAATTTGATTGATAAATTAGAGACTTTTTCTGACCAAAAAAGAAAAAGATGGTTTGGTGAATTTGTTGGTTAGAAATTCAAATGAAGGTAAGTGAATTAGTTTCTCCTCGCCTTCAAAAAGTTGGTACCATTTTGGAATTGTTGTAGTGGGTGTAAATCTTTGACACCCCTTCTTGTCTGTGATTAATTTGAAAAAAGATTATGGTAGGAGACTGGAAACATTCCCTTCAAGTATGTCCTGCAATAATGTTTCTCATGATATGAAATTTATCAGAAAGAACTTTGACTATCATTTTATGTTCTAATGTTTTGATACAAAGGTGTTATCTTGTACTTAGTATCTTTTGCCTTTTGTCTTACCTATCTTACTTTAGAAAGCAAGTTTATCTGATTATTTCCTTGTTTCTCATTTTACTTTTTCTTGTGACAGCACGACCAAATTGTTTCTGGAGTAGATTGGAGCATAAGTTCAAACAGAATAGTTACTGTTTCTCATGACCGTAATTCGTAAGTGACCATTTAGCTCAAAATATTGACAAATTATTGATGGAGTCTAAAATTTAAATATATTTAGACGTGGCAAAGAGCATTGTTGTGATTATATCAATGATTTCTTATTTTCTTTCTCCCTCCCTCAAAATCTTTGTGAGTGAGCTTGCAGATGTAATAGTCCTTTCCTGATTGCAATCAAAATCTGTAACATAAACCCTATATCAACATTTCTGCAGATATGTTTGGAATCAAGAAACAACCGAGTGGGTACCTACTCTTGTTATCCTTAGGCTAAATCGTGCGGCACTCTGCGTACAGTGGAGTCCAAAAGGTACTGAAGTCTATCTTTGGCACATGGACGATTTATTGTAATCAGTACATTTTAATTTTTATTATGTGGTTCTTATATGAATGACTTTTATTTTGTCAATAATATATCAAGTTTATTCAATAGCTGCTATCAAATAACTTGACTACTATATCCTTACCTTACCATGTGTTTCGTTGCCACATCATCCATTATTAAGAGGCATAAACTTTTAAGCAGATATGGCCAGATCTGGTTAATGAGTAATCGCCCATAGAGTTGCTAAAATACAATTATATGATAGTGTAGCAATATCAGTTTCCTTAGTTAACTTTGAAGATGCTCAACTTCTAAACCTAGGTTTCTAACTCAGTGTTTGTTGTTTTGGAAGAAATATGTTTAGAAAAATCTATTTGTGGAAATGTAAAATACTTACATTATTATTATTATTATTATTATTATTACTACTTTATATTTCCTTGTTTATCATGTAAGATGGACCAAAAAAAGAAGAAAATGTAAGATAGAAAATACGAAGGCACATGAATGGCGATTTTCTTTTATATTTTTACATTTCCTGTTTCTTCTCTCTTACTGTCTATATTTCCTTTTATATTAAATACTATTTATGATTTTTTCCTGTCCCAAGGAAATACATCTTTCGTTTAAGCAAAGGAAATAATTTAAATAATCTTAAGTATCATAGTTTGAAAAGTACACTTCTTAAAAATCTTAAAATTTATTTAGACGACACTGAAGCAATTTAATTCACTCTGTTATAACCATTGTATAATCAATTAAATTATATTGAAAGTATATTTGTAATGCAAGATGTTGTTTAGCTGTTTACGCTAAAGATTCAAGGATACCCTCAATACCTTATGGATAGTGAAAGTTTACAATCTATTCCACTTCACATTTTATTTATTTTAATAGATGCAAGATTCTTTAGCTAAGCCAAAATTTGGATTGTGTCATTTTATTCTGAAACGGTATTAGTAATTTATTTAGGGTCCGTTTGATTGCACTATTTTCCACTTCCGAGGAAAATAATGTCACATCAGTAGAAAATATTTTCCTACTTTGGCTGTTTGATACAAGGTAGAAAAGGAAAATGAATTATAGAGTACAATTACTTGAAGCATGAATTTGGCCATTTTGGTGGAAAATATTTTCTCACCATTTTGGTGGTTTTTATTTTCCTTTTTACATGGAATTTTTTTTCTTTTCCACCATTTCCAATCAAACACACCCTTATGTTTAAATTACATAATTTTGACATGTTTGAGTTTTTTAATTACAGTTTAAGTTTTTAATGCGATTAACTGTCTTAAAGATTCACGCGCACACATTATTGAATTTGAATATAGCTATCAGCCTATCAGCACCTTCATGTTGAACTTCACCTGGTAGAATATAACATATTAAACAAGAAAATAAATGAGATTTAGAAAATAACATATATATAAAAATCTATATTTTGATTATCCTCTGTACGTTCTGTTTATTAATTTCTAAACATGATGTAATCAATAATTATATTGCCTATTTTGTGGTTATTGTGGTAATTAAATTGTAGCACTATTTTTTGGTTAATGTGACTAATAATAATGTAATTAATATGTTAATGTAGATTAGAATTGGAATAAAAGTAGGTAACACAGTAACTTGAGGCAAATCTGAAAATGTTAAAGTAGAAGACTGGGCATTTCTTCTCATTTTCAATTGCTGGAAGTCTTCCTTATTTTCCTTTCCATTTTTTACTTTATGATTAAATGGAATGAACGGAATTTTTATTAGGACTTTTTGGACTACCACATGGAAATAAGAAGACAATTGGTATTTCGATGTTTGGATAATTGACAAATGTCAAAGACTGGACCTTTTTTCTCGAAATATTTTGGCATGCCGAGGTTAAAATGCTAAAACGCCGAAATGTCAAATGCTAAAATCCTAAAACCTATGTTTTATATTCTATAGATTTTCTCATTTATTAGCTTATCAAGCCAATCTTGTTAAATTTACAAGTTCTAGAATATGTTGGGGTTTGGCTTGTGTAGATGAATGGTTTGTTTCTCATGCTGTGAGCTGAAATGTTTCCTTATCAAACCTTACTGTGACATAGAAGAGATGTTTCTATATCTATAACTTGCATTTTGACTCTCTAATAAAGTAGCCATGTTAAAGGGACCGAGCATGCTTAGGTTTATGAATTAACATTCCTAAATTGCAGTTAAAGTACCATGGCACTTTAGTGATGGCAACGGGGCGGATCGGCATGATCCAAATCCGCCCCGCAATAATTGAAGGAGATCCAAATTTGCTTCGCAATCTGTTATTTTTCGGGGCGGATCGGATACAGATCGGGGCAGATTAGAGCCCTGATCTGTGTACTGATTCGTTTTTTTTTTTTTGGCATTCAAAAAATTTAAAATATATTGAAACAAGCTTTACTACTATAATATAGAGTTTAAACAACATTCTAAAATACATTAACTACTTAATTAAATGTCCAACAGAAACAAACGACATTAATTACTTAGAGCCTGTCAGTTAAAGATTTTAAACTGGTTTTAGTTTTTCTTAGTTTGACCAACCGATGCGAACCCGGTCACGTGAAAAGAAGCCTACACAAAAATGACCAAAAGGACCATGGGTGTGGAAATTGGCACCGCAAGTGTTGACCAAATTACATTCTGGAAAATAATTAAAACCTTTTCTTAAGGAATCTAAACAGGCGCTTTTGGAATAAACTCACTTAATTTTTGGCTTTTCTTTGTACAAGAACTTTTTGTGGGCCATTGTCAAGAAAAAAAATCGATTATTGTTGAAGAAACCGCTTTTTATCTCAATCAAACAGAGCTTTTAATTAAAAATTGAATACTCAAAATACACAATAAAAAAAAAAAAACAAATTATTTATCATCTCATCTTCATAACTTCATGGAATCAAGAACCTAGATTTAGAAATTAAGAAATTTGAAATTGCAATTGCAGCCCTTGCCCTAAATTTTTATCTTGTTATAATTTAATCTTTTTTTTTTTTTTAAAATATATATGGGGCGGGCGGGCGGGGCGGGCGGGCGGATCGGGGCAGCCCCGATCCGATCCGCCCCGAGATTCGTGGCAGATCACGTATATCTGCCCTGATCCGCCCCCCGACTCGCAAATCAGGTATTTTTCGCTTCATTCGGATCGGGTATTCATCAAGTTCGGGGCGGATCGGATATTTTTGCTATCTCTAATGGCACTATAATAAATTACATTTTCTCATGATGCTTTTTTTATATGGCTGTCCTGATTTTAGTCTTCTTCGTGGTTCCATCATTTCCTTTTCAGAAAACAAGTTTGCCGTTGGAAGTGGGGCTAAAACTGTTTGTATATGCTACTATGAGCAAGAAAATAACTGGTAATGATATCCTAACTGCTGTTTCTTTCAGAGCTTCTGTTGATACATATGTGAATAAATTCTCTACATGACATTGTAATGTGTGAGTCAATCTAATGCTGCTCCAGTTTTCATATATGTATGCGAGTGCATGTTTAATTGCTGACTAAATGCCTAAACCTCAGGGCTCATACTGGTTGGTCTCTACACTTAGTTTCTTTTTAAATCTTTTTAGAAGTACAAACCTCGCTAACTGACATTGCAGTTTGTCTATTCTTTCCGTCAAACACATATGAGAAGACTGAAAATCAATTATGTTTTAACTCAAACTGAAGAAATGGGCAAGTAGTCACCAGACATGCTATTCAATTGGAATGCATTGGATATTGATGTCACACATGCATTCTTTATGGGCAGAACCTGTTCTTGTGAAACTTATTGTGCCTTTAAACAATAAATTGTTTAAGAAATATTTTTGGCTGCACAGACGAGTTTTCTGCAGAAACCATTATATATGACACGATAAAAATTTGCATTTAGAGGTGAAATATGAAATTTACTCAGTTTATTTTTGACTAGTATGAAATCAACAAATAAACAAAGAGAAATAGAAGAAAACAGTAAATCAGATACCCGAGAAAAGGAATTAAAACACCTGTTATGGCAAAAGCCATTGTAGGTCACCTCGGTTGTTTTTTCTTCTTCCTTTTTGTTTTGTTTGGGGGTTGGGGGTGGGCCAAGAAAGTATGTGTGTGGGCTCAGTTGGGAGCTGAAGTCAAACCAAGTGGAAAGAGCATCCAATATTGCAATGAAGAACTTGTTTTTGACTGCATCGATGCCAATTATGCTATGAAAAATTGTCTATAAACATAAAGTTCTTTCATTTTTCCAATAGGAAGGATATTTTCAAGGGCTCCTTAGTAAGTTTCCCTATATACTAAATCGGGGTACACATTGACCCGAAATTGTAAATTTGGTATTTGTGTGATTGACAAGAAGCCTTTTCTGCATAGTTCCCGGAGATTGGCCGAAAAAATGAAGCACCCTGAATGAAGTAGTAGTCGAGTTCTACGTGTTTCGTTCTTGATATTGTCCACATCAATGTTTTCCAATCCTCTCTTTTACACTTTCTACCAGGTGGGTCAGTAAGCTTATCAGGAAGCGGCATGATTCTTCTGTGACAAGTGTAGCTTGGCATCCAAATAATGTGCGTATTTCTTAACTCTTATCTGTACTTCTTTGTCCAACCTCTGTCTGCCTCAAAATTATTTATGGTTCCTAATACTCAAGGGCTGCTTAACGAAAGTGGCATATGTTCACCAAATTATATGTTTTAAGAGGAATTTAGTTTGGGGTGCACTTAAGAGCACAAGCTTTATTCATTTATTTATTTTGATGAGCGCAAATAAATTTCATTAAAGAAAGTGAAAATCCATATTCTAGGTTGACAAATTGTTAAGTTTTCGAAGTCCATTCAGGAACCTAAATGATTTTTAATGGACTGGTGGTACTTAAGATTCATTTTTGCAGTTGTTACCTGCCAAAGTGTGTATTAAAGAGAAAAAATGGTTTTTAAGGCCAAAACAGAAAGCTGAGGTTGTGTCTCTTGTGTATTGTGCTAGACTAATGTGATTGTGTGATATCATATCAATGAAAGTTGATGGACATACAGTGATTGGCTTTCAGCTGCTCTCATATTAATGAATCTACGACTATCCAAGCAAAGGCGTTTACTTTTGTGCTGTCTCTCCACTTAAGCTGTTCAATTAGTTTGGATTACTTTCAAATTGTTTTGTAGTATATTTCTACATTTTCCTTACCTGAGCAGAGTGTTTACTCTTGCCATTTTTTTTTTTTAAATAATATTCTTAGATACTCCTTGCAACAACCTCTACTGATGGAAAATGCCGAGTATTCTCTACTTTCATTAAAGGCGTGGACACAAGGTATATCATAATGTTAAAGAGCATTCTTGCTTCTTCCCTTCACTTTTTAACTGAATCGTATGTTGTTGGTATGCTATTAACCAGGGACTCAACAGGTTCTTCTGCAGATTCAAAATTCGGAGAGGTTCGAATTTATGCCTCTTTACTTCCGTATCTTTTAGGAGCCCATGAGGTCCTCAATATGCAAGGCAACATATTGCTTGATTAATTTGGATAGAAAATGCTTTTATAGAACACAGATTGTGGTTAAATTAACTGCTGGAACATTGGACATCAACTTAAAAAATGTAATTCTGCATATAAAGCGGAAGGAAACATTCACAATTTTTTTTAACTATACCGAGAATTTTAGACTGGTTCTCAGCCTCACTTCTGTTAACCTTGACTAGAAGGTTCAGCCATTTTGTCTAAAAATAGTGCAGGAATGTAACTCACTGACAGGCTGATGTAAGAGCCTTAGAAAGACTCACTTTGTGTTCCATTTTTTCTTTCGTAGTCCTAAATACCATCTTATTCTGGATTATGAAGGTGTTTATTAACTGCAATCTTAAGTATCCTTGTTGTTGCAAAATATCGAATACCCTTGCCCTCAGATATGTATTGTTTGGTCAGACAATCACCTGGGCATATGACTTTTATATTGTACTTATTGTGTGAGCCGGAGTACGCATGTATTTTTGCAGTAGTCCATATTTTGTCTTCTAACTTGGTTTACCCTACATATATTGTTGGTTACTTAGTTCTCATCTATGTAGATTTCTCATATTTTTATATTCACTTTAGATGATTCTACATGCACCTAATATTGCATTTATGGTGTTTGGAAAAGAGGTAACCTGATCTTGATAAATGAAAAGTCAGTGATTTCTCAGACAAACACTTGAAATATCATTAAATGTATGTTTGGTAGTGCTGAAATTATTTTTTAAGTGCTTATATTATAAGTTGTGGGTGAATGTGTGGATAAAAAGTCGGTTGTAAGTTGTGGGTCCTATGAAATATGTAGATAAAAAGTATGTTTGACCAGCTCAAATTATAATTTAAGCACCACCAAACATGTGCTAAAGTAGTCTAGATCTTGTATGTGAAATAGTAGTAAAGGCTAAAAAACTTGTTTAGTGGGGATGATATGTGCTCAGCTTCATTTAAAACAGTGCAGGTTGACGTAGATATTTTCACCAAAATTTGCTTTCTTTTAGTTCCTTTTTCATCACTGTGAATATATTTCTATGGAAGACTTGATCCATACTCTTAACATTCTTCCACTCTTCATGTTTGAGCAGCAAATTATGCAGATTGATCTCTCATTTTGTTGGGCATTTGGCATCAAGTGGTCTCCAAGTGGAAACACCTTTGCCTATGTTGGTCAGAAATTCATCACTATGCTTCGTTTCAGATATTACTCTTAGTATCTTGTTTGCTGAATACAGCTATTTTTTGTCGGGATGTGATCTGAGATGCTTTAAATTATCTTTGGCTTGATGCTAGTAATAATCAGTCAGGGTTGGACCGTAAATCTAAAACATTTACAGAACTTCTATGTATTCGTTTAATAGTTTGATACTTGTGGTCAAAACCTCAGGTCATAATTCCATGATATACTTTGTTGATGATGTTGGCCCTTCTCCATCAGCCCAGAGTGTAGCATTTCGTGATTTGCCTCTTCGTGATGTGGGTCAGCATCCACTCTCAAGCATTTTGCTCAATTTATTGTGATCTTATATTTTATAACATTGGTCTTAATGAATTGCACGATTGGTGCATGCATGATTTAGGTTTTGTTCATTTCTGAGAGAATGGCTATCGGTGTGGGATTTGATTGCAACCCAATGGTTTTCACAGCAGATGAAACAGGATTATGGTGAGTCAAATTTCTGGAATAAACTTTTCCATCTTTCAGCATGTGTGTAATTTGATGCAAATATAAGTAGTAATGTACTTTCATTAGTATGCTTGCTATAAGTCATTTGACATCCTTGGTCAATTATTTCTATGCAACAAGTTCATTTAAGTCATCATCATGTCGTTTGCTTGACCCCTAACAACACACAGAGCTCAATCCATTATGTAGCAGATTATGTCTTCTATTGGTATCATGATTTTTCGTTTTGTTCTGTATTATAATCTTGAAATTAATTGGACTTAAAACTGTTTTTGTCGTCTTCAGGAGTTTCTTGAGGTTCCTTGACGAGAGAAAAATAGTATCTTCAAGTGCAAGATATGGTTCACAGGTATCTATGTTTACTTTGGCTACTTCTTCTGTTGCGTAGGTTGCAACTGAATGAAAACTGTTGGTCATCAGAGAATCAGAGAGTATGTTATTAAAACTAAAAGAAAATCATTGGCTTGATATTAATTATTGAAAATGTATAGCCCTAGTTGCTGGAGAGTGTTGTTATTCATATGCATGGCTCTGTCATGCTTATTGGTGGGCACTGAATAATTATAAGGGTTGGCAGTTGGCACTTCCTAAGTTCACACTTTTATTTTTCCAGTTTTCAGAAACATTTGGAAAATTTTACAGCCAATCAAAATATGGGACAAGCAATGACACTTCTGAACCTTCAAGGCGACGTGGAACTGCTCATGAGAATTGTATCAAGTACTATGTTGCCTACTCATGTTTGCTTGCGTGTTTTGATCTATATCATTATGCACCTTGTGTTTTAGTTACTATAAAAAACAGAAGTAATAAGCATGATCAAGTCTATGACCTTCTCTCGCTCTCTCTCATTTTTTCCCCCCATTTGAAACTCTAGTTCTATTTTGGCAATGAAGAAAGCAGGGGATTCTATAGCGACCCAGTTCAGCACTTCTGGTTAGTTCAATCGGACTGGACTTTTACATTCAAACATATGAATGCATCTATTTATGAACCGTTCATCTATTCATTGCAGGATTGGATGGGAAGGTAGTTATATGGGATCTACAGAGCCAAAAAGATCTATCAGAATATTTATGAATTCGAGTTTTGGTTCACCGCATCCATATGATGCTAGTGCCAAATACATGCAGCTCGGTGGCTGGTCGGGGAAGTATGTTTTACGGGATGATTTACAGATGCTAGTGAAGTACAGTTTATAATGAATTTGTAATTCCTTGTTTAAGTAATAAATGCGCTTGGTAGAATAGCTATCTTTGTACCCCATTTGCAAGAAATGCAAAACAATTAACCACTTGATCTTGCCTAATTAAGCTTGTTAAATTTTTTATTTTATTTCATATTTTTCCCTTGGATGAGTTGGATCCCACATAATAACTACTGTTGGCATTCCCAGTTTTTCACTATATCCGATTGAAATTGTTTGTTTTATTTTCTGACTTAGCCTATTCTAAATTTATTGGGGGTTCGTTCAACCCGCTGTTTTATTTTGTATGTATGAAATGTGAGCGTACTGATATAGATTGATGAGATGTCAACTATCGGACACGATTACACATATAGTTATTGATTGTTACGTATACACCCTTCTTTTCTCACAACTCACAGAGAGAGACTCTTTGTGGGTGTGTACGTGCGCTTAAATTTTGAGGGCATTCATTTCTATTTTAAGGTTATCGGGCGTTAATGTGCATGAATTCAAACTGATTTTATGTTTTATGGGTAACATGGAGTTCAATAGTATCAAAGTCTACACGTCTTCTCACTTGCCTGCTCTACCTTCTGTGCGCAAAGCTACATAAACACGAGCCACAACGTGCCACTAGAAGCATCGCCATAACACGCCAGCACGCGCCCATTCGTTCTGCCGTGCACTCTCCTCACATTCCGTTGGTACAAAATGTCCAATCAGTCGACGGGCACATGGTGCCAAATCCTCAGACACATGGTGCTGAGTCATTCAACACGTGGAGTCGACTACTCAGCAATCACATGTCTGATAGTCAATAGACTTGTGTCGTCCGGTTGGCACCAAGGCAGCATCCAATCAACAAGTGCAAGTGATCTTTTGACTGAACTGGTTCAGCACTTGTACCGACCGGTTCATTGTGTTATCATCCTGTTCTTGTCCGGTTCATACTGGTTCCTAGGCTCTCTTTTGAGCTGGCCCAAAAATACTCGAAAACCAGTAGAAACTTAAACCAAATGCATCTGTACAAAGGATAAACCCCTGGTAAGTTCTCTTCGCTTCAGTCCAGCACAGCCACAATGCTATCCTCCGCCCAAGCGCCGCGGCTGGTACGCTCCCCTAGCCTCCGTCTCCACCCCATCAAATGCCTCCACACAGCTCAATCCTCACCCCTTACCACCACCACCACCACTGCGCCATCCTCCCAAATCCTCACTATACGCAAATCCCTCTTGACTCAGCAGACTACTGCGGTCGACCTTGCCAAGTCCTTCCTCGACCGCCTCCGCCGCACCGAGCCTCAATTGAACAGCTTCCTGTATGTCTCTCCTGACGATGCCGTCTTGAAACAGGCAGAGGAATTGGATAATAAGATTAAGAACAATGAGAAGCTGGGCCCACTTGCCGGGGTTTTGGTTGGAATTAAGGATAATATTTGTACCTCTGATATGCCCTCAACTGCGGGGTCGAGAATTTTGGAAAATTATCGTCCGCCATTTGATGCCACGGCGGTGAGGAAGTTGAAGGAGTCTGGTGCTATTGTTGTTGGAAAGACTAATTTGGATGAGTTTGGTATGGGGAGTACCACAGAAGGCTCTGCTTACCAAGTTAGTTTTTTCTTTGTTTTTTTTCCTATGCTCAATTTTCTCTTTGAAATAAATAAGTTCAATACTGGCATGAATTTCTGACGTTAGGTGAGTAAGATATGAGCTTCCATAAGTGTATTGAACGCTGAGATGCTTGACTGTGGAGTAATTAAATCAGTTCAGTTTGTAGAGGTTGTATCAAATTTTAAACATGTAGACTTTTGGATAACTTTGTGAAATTTCACTGTGTGTGGAAGTTTGGTTAGATTTTATACTGGCAAAGAAACTTACTTTGTAGCATATATGGTAGTGCGGTTGCATTACATGCTGCAATGATTGTGCTTATTTCTGTGAGATGAAAAGCTGTTTGTCATTTATTAGTGCATGTTTGGTACTCTGCTGAAATTATTTATTAAGTACTGAAATTATAAGTTGTTGGTGGATGTGTGGATAAAAAGTGGGTTGTAAGTTGTGGGTCCTACGAAATATGTGAATAGAAAGTATGTTCGACCAATTTGACCAGTTGAAATTATAATTTAAGCAGCTCCGTACATGATATCTCGAGTTAAATGAGAAGTTGAAATTAGTATATAGGCAATTGATACTTGAAAATTGAAATAGCTCAACCTGTTAAGGTTTTTATCCCATACCTGAAATTATAGTAGTATAAATTTATATTAGAAGACTGGTCACCGTTCCATGATAGGAATTACCAATAATATCTTGGTAACTGTCAATCGCGGTCTATTTGTTTGGTGCATTGCACAGCTCATAATGCTACATTGTACTGTTGCATTTATTGCACTAGCGACAGGGTGGTGTCTAAAGTCGGTCACAAGTGACGGTAGACTTCTTCTTCATATGTGGTGACAGTGAGCATAATATTGGTACATTGGGCTTTTTACTTTGTGCAATTATTTTTTCTCAGTGTTCATAAAACATTAAGCAAATGAACTGGGATGAAGAATTTGCCTTAAAATTTTCGACTTGTTACTGAATATGGTTTACTCAGGTAATACATCTTCGTATTCATTAGGTGACTGCAAATCCTTGGGATTTGTCACGGGTCCCAGGAGGATCATCAGGGGGATCTGCTGCTGCTGTTTCTGCTAGACAATGTGTGGTATCATTGGGAAGTGATACTGGTGGAAGTGTTAGGCAACCAGCAGCTTTTTGTGGTGTTGTTGGATTGAAGCCAACATATGGGCGTGTTTCTAGATATGGGCTTGTGGCATATGCATCTTCTTTGGATGTTATTGGATGCTTTGGTTCATCTGTCGCTGATGCAGGGATTCTCCTTCACACAATTTCTGGTTATGATAAGTTTGATTCCACCAGTAGCAAGCGAGTAATGTTCAAAATCCTTAATCTTGCATAATTGGCAACTGTACTGCATCATCTAATGATTTGAGATTAACTTTTTTGCTTCAATACTACTGAGTCTATTATTCATTAGGTGTCAATTTAACAAGAAAAGGAATCGAGATGATTTGATAAAATAAAAGAAAAAAAGATGATTGGAAAATACAATGTGATTTGAGGCAAACAATATGTGTATATATGCCCCTATATCTGAATTTTTTATGCAAAACATTATGCTTAGCATTCTTGAAAAACATGCCATTGGTATATGTAATTGTCATGCCACCTGACATCAGGACTTGTATTTGTGGAACCAAGTTAACTGTCCCTGCCACCTAGAAACAGACAGACACAGAAACAAAGAATTACGATAGCCAGGTCAAACAATTGGTGATAATTTTATCATTATATGATTGGAATAGAAAAAATTAAATAGAGGTTAAGAAAGTAGTTTGTAAAGATCTTGATGGAGGCTGTACTTTTCAGGAAGTACCTGACTTCACATCCCAGTTTGTTGGGAAAGATTATTTGGAATCTAAACCCTTAAAAGGACTGAGAGTTGGTGTGATCCGTGAAACATTTGGTGATGGGGTTGATCCCGAAGTAATCTCTTCAGTTCGTGGTGCTGTTACTCATTTGGAAGAACTAGGAAGCTTTGTGACGGAGGTAACCTTCGCCCAAGTATTTTATCTGCCCTTATGTTTTCATTGCTTAGCTAGAAAGTAGAATTAGTCCCGTTCAGGGATTTTCTTTTCATATTCTCTTTGTATATTATATCAGGTCTCATTGCCATCATTTTCCCTTGGGTTACCGGCGTACTATGTCCTTGCATCGTCTGAATCATCTTCTAATTTGTCTCGCTATGATGGTATTAGGTGATGTACCTTTTCTTTTTCTTTTTTTTTTCCAAATTTAACGATAAGAAATTTTACTTATCAATGGAAATAACGTTACTCTAGTAGTTTTGTCAATTGCTTTACATCAATATTTTTTTATTTTTGTAGATATGGAAACCAAGTATTGGGAGACGAACTTAATTCTCTTTATGGCTATTCCCGTGCCCAAGGTTTTGGTTCTGAGGTATGAATCTTCTAAATTTGTCTTGTTGAATAGTTCTGTTCTTTGGATTTAATAATAAGTGCAAGTGTGCAACATTTGTGAAAAGTTCTTTCCGATATTATTGTTCAACTGGTGTCTATGGCTTAAGGAAAATTACTGCAATTAGTGATTTAGTAGTAACATTTGATTACAACATTACAGGTGAAAATGAGAATTCTAATGGGTACATATGCTCTTTCTGCTGGTTACTATGATGCGTATTACAAGCGTGCACAGCAGGTACCATAATACTTTCTCTTTTTGTTTTAATTAAGCAGGGTTAAGATGACTTGGATAATGAAAAGCATCATAATGTGATTGCTTGATCAACAGTTGGGGCCAGAAGTAATTTGGCAATAAATTGTCTTTATAATGTTTTTGACATTTGTGAGGTTACTACAGTATCTGCGACTTACTTAATTTACTGTATGGTTTACTTATTACAATGTTTGGCCCAAGGAAATCTGTGATCATGGTAGTGTTTTAGGTGCGGACCATAATTCGAGATAGCTTCAAGTCAGCCTTGGAGAAAAATGATATTCTGATATCACCTGCATCTCCATCCGTTGCTTATAAGATTGGTATGGTGATTACATACTACACTTTTTTCTGTTTGTATATTGTTCAACACATATCTCCCTATTTTATAGTACCATTGTTGTCTATTCATTTTGTTAACCAGGACTAATTATCCTTAGCAACCTGGTTAATGTCCAGGTGAGAAGAAAGATGATCCATTGGCCATGTATGCCGGAGACAAAATGACTGTGAGTCGCTCTAAGCTTTTTTGTTTGTTTTTGTTTTTTTTGTAAGTGTTAACTTGTAGCTCATTGGTTTAGTGCGGATGGAGAAACCCATCAACCTTCTTACTCCTTAACACGTGAGGAGCATAAAAGAGTGGGATCTTAGCCACCTCTCATCTAAATACAATTTTTATATGAAAACATGGTAGAATGATCTTTACATTTCCTTTTTTATTATTTTTTCTTTTTTAGTTTTCAGTTTATTTATTTAGAAGATTCAAGTGGAGGTGGGGGAGGATGTGGTATCAAGTTAATTAATAGCATGTTTGGGAGTGCTTATAAACACTCGTAAACTTGTCAAACATTATTTTTATTTATAGGACCCACTGCTTATAATCTACAAAAAGTTTTACCAAACAATCACTAAATTAGGTTGCTGTACGGCCTGTGCCTGTTATTGTGCTTACGAAATACAGAAGTTATTTCATCAAAACTTGTGTTATTTACCCACAACCATGCTTATAGATACAAAAATTCTTTGTTGAAGATTCTCTCCCCTTGCTTTCTATAATCAGGTGAAAGTGATTGTACTTGCATACCATGTTCTATACATCTGATTTTTGTTCCTTAAATATTATCCTCCGTTATGTCGTTCTTATGATTTTCCCCAAGACTCGTGCAACAGGAAAGTTTAGGAAACCATTCTTAGAACCTTCTGCATTGGATTTCATGGTGGCGTGTAGATTGTGGGGCTGATGAGTTTGATGATGGGTTAGGGATGATTTTCCAAAGGAGGAGGCAGTTTTAGTGAGTTGGGGGGATGATTAGGTGCTGCTGTGCTGCTGTATGGTACCCAAGAATAACAATATTTATGATATTGGAATGGGCGCTATAAATATATTGAATTTATGATGAGAAGAAAGATTTATAGTGCTAAGTGAGAATTAAGGAAGTTTAAGGAACGAAAGAAAGAAATCAAAAACTTTGCAAGGGAAATTACCTCACAAAAATATCAATTTTTCATAAGGATTAACTCTATTGAATTAAAAAATTACATCACCTTTATGCAAAGGGGGAGATGAAATATTTAGAATATTTGACCACTAAAGATTATTCTAGATCAATAGGACTCTAGTTAAGCAAGTAAACAGCATGATTAAAAAAAAAAAAAAAAAAAGGCTCATAGACAATAGATATTACCCATGGCCAACAATTAATAAAAGATTAAATTGCCTAAAACACAATGGATAGTGATAAAATTCCTGTAAAAATCTGAAGGACCTAGATTTCATTCTAAAACCCTTAAACCTGTCAGGAGTCTTCGTAATTGTAGAATTCCAGATTGTCCTTTCTTTTAGTAGAAATGTTCTGCATCGCCTCTATATCTGAGAAAACTCGTCCTCTAGTTTTAAAGTGTCACAATATACTAAAACAGTTGATGTTGCATCCTTAGAGGCTTGAAATCTCAGAACTCACTTGACTTCATGCAATCTGTTGGAAACAATGGGGAAATGTGTGTTGAATTCCTTTCACATGTAACTTCAAATCTGTCTGGAAATTATTTGATGGTTGTCATAAAAGACACCTATAGATTGCTCAGGATCACAAATTTCAGCCTTGTGAGTTTTCACAAGGTCTTCCCTTTTCTTCTTGCTTTATTCATTCCATAACCGTTGATCTTGATGATCAAAGACTTTTATAGAATGCTGAAGACCATCAATTCAGCCTTGTGAAATTTCATAATCTCGTCAATGTTTTCTTCATGCTCTTTTTCTTGCTTCATATGTTCCACATGCTTTTCAACTATATCAACACTTGCTTCTTTTTCTTTTCTATGATTTCCTCCGATGCTTAAAAGATATCTACCTTTGTTTCTCCAATTTTAATGTCTTATGAATTCAGATTAATAGCTTGAATTGTTGAAGACAAGGAATGAACGTTAGAAACAGAAGAAAAAAACCTGTACTACATTGATGAAAGAGTTCATCGTGACTAATAATTCCCTTCTTTAAAAAGAACATTTCCAATCTATCAACATATTCTTACATTTCTTTCACAGTTATTTTGACAAGTACCCTTGGAAGAATTCTACATTAACTGCCACAATCTCTGAAGAATATGGTGAAAAAGTAAGATCGTTTCACATGCATCTGATCCATTATGCATGGTGATGATACAGAAGCATTACCTCCGGGTAAAGCTTCTCTCTCATATCTTGCTAAGAGCTTATTTGTCCCAGTTATAACAGTTACTTTTCTATGTGACACCACCATGTGATCTTCCAAGAAATTTCTGCTCGGCAATCCTAATTCTTTGACAATTTAAGCAATTATCACAATCAAAATACTGCTCCAGAGAACTAAGCCAATTCAGGTTTTCATAATGATTAAGAACCTCTGCAAGGGGAAACCACATGAGCTGATATCAATCTTTTATGATAATTTTGTCCTTGATGCAGGTCAATGTGAACTTGGCTGGTCTGCCTGCTCTGGTTTTACCATGTGGATTTGTTGAAGGGGGATCCGCTGGCCTGCCTGTTGGTTTTCAAATGATTGGAGCAGCATTTGATGAGGTGGGTGTATATTATTATTTCGTGAAAAGAATTATATATTTCTGTTTGTCTATAGCGTCTTCTTTCTGCAGTCAGTATGATTCGATATAGAAATCTCTCTCTCTCTATATATATATATTTGTGTGTGTGTATGGTTTCTTAACATTCTTCTGTTTGGATATAGCCTCGAAGTGTGAATGGTTCATCTATCATGTTGTTAAGTTTGTCTTTGTTTGAGATTCTTAATGAACAATCATATCAAGCCCCGAGATTACGTTCTAAAATAAGCATTTTTATTTTAACATTAAACGTGGCAAAAGCCTTGCTTATTTGTGCCTGGTGCATAAAAATGCAATGTGTTGCTGCTGAAGTGGTGATATACAAACATAAATTCACACAAGTATACTAATTTATCACATGCATTGATCCTCTCTCCTCGATGATTAGTAATCATAAATTTATTGCAGGAGAAGTTGCTTAAAGTAGGCCATATCTTCGAACAGACTCTTCAGGTTTCCTCTGCCGTCCCTCCATTGATAGCTGGCGAATTGACATGCTAATCATCAATCAGTATTGCATGTTGAGAGAGCAAACGCAACTCATTTAAGCTTTGTTGCTGAATCAACTCTAATTTATAAGATAGAGAATTTTGGATGTTATTCTTTCTGGTGGTGGACCTGCGGATTGTATGTGGGGAACGGGTCCTATAGCACATCTCTTTCATGCTTCATAAAGCCATTGTGGTACGTGTATGGGGAATTGGGTTGGTTGTCAACTCCGTTATCCCCGGGTGCATCTGAAGAACAACCCCTGGTTGCGTGGGATCGGGGTGTAATCTGCAGTTAGTAATTTTTGAAGCATTTCATTGTATAAGTAGCTTAATTGCTAGCAAAATTTGTTGTTGTTAGATATTCGATGTAAAATGAATAAGATGTTTAATCACTGTACATTGCGCCATTACCCGTTCATTACATGCTCAACGGGTTCAAATCCCTTCAATTTTGCTTTGATCTTTATGTGCTTTTGCTTAGATCTTTATGTGCTTTTGCTTACTGAAGAGGTGCTATTGATATTTTAGCAGATCTAGTAATGAATCAAACAAATTGGTAAGAATGAACTTATGTAGTCGATCTTAAATTTATTAACAATAATGTTTAGTTTATTGTTTTCACTTGCTGAAAAGGTGTCATGAGAAGGAAAATACAAGTAGTCGGTTTTTAGCCCTAGATAAATGGTTACTGGTTAGTTATATGTTTTTAGCAATAGTTTAGGTTTATTTGATGCAAAATACCGCAGAGAATCTTCTTTTTATTCTTTAATTTTATCGTGTATTGTTCAATTTAACATAATAAATATTATTTCTGTTTTCAATATTGATATGGTATGCATATTGATGCACAAACACTACAATGAAAATTGGAATTCAAGTCCTTTTGATTGAATTTTACAGAATCTTGTAAAGAATTAAAGTTGATAGCCTAGATTGGTCGGAATTGGCTTGCTCTTCTTGCCCCTTTTCTGTTTAAGTAGATCTTTTGACTCTAAGTTCATTTTTATCTCGATAAATTTTCAACAAGAGCTCTTGAATTATTGACAAAAAAAGTATATTTTCTGGTTTCTACACATGTAAAACTAAGACAGGTATGAGCATAACTTAAGTGGTATTGTAATGGTAATATTTGATTCTTTATAACTGAGACTAAATATCAGTTATCAAACGCACAGAATTTTGCTATTGATTCACAGACCTGTGGGGATGAATGATAGAGTTCCTTTACTTGTCCCACATCGAATTCCCAGCTAAACAATGTTCCAAAATGAAAGTATAAAATGAACGGCCCAATACTTAACAAAGCATACCTTTCTCGGCCTTTTGGCTAAGATCAAGTGTAGTATCTGTTCTTATCAGTTTAATATCTGATATGTGGGCCATTGGCCCACACGATATTAAATTTATTTTTTTAGGGGGAAGGCCCAATGGGTAGCTTGCTGCTCGGGTCTTCGAGCGTCGCCCATGCGTTGCACTACTGCACGGACCTGGCGCACCCCACCAAATCTAGTCCAATATTTATGTGTATGGTCCAAATAATTCCTAAATTGTGGCTTTACAAACATGGATCTCTCGCATTAGGTGAATGTCTGAAAGGCAATCGAAATTTTGTGAAATAATATCATTTTTAATAAAAGATTAGATCACTTTGAGAAATGGGGTCGTCATTCATTGTTGGGGATGTGTTGTGAGTTGAGAGACTCAATTTTCAGAAAGGTGGGGAATGGATTAAGTTAAACTAAAATGGGCAATTTCGGTAACTTTTCTTATAAGAAATAATTAGACCATCAAACGGTGACATATTTCACCTCTTAAGACCAACATCAATAATATTACCAGTAAAAATTTGTAACAAAGTGTGGTCGGGAAGGCGTTAAAAAAAAGCTGCTGTAAAGCATATGCGTAACTGTCTAAACTTTGGACAACTTTAATTTTAAGCTCGCTTATCATCTTGAAGCCCGCAACCTATCAAATTGAAGTTTATGAAAAAAGATGGTATACATGAAAAAAGTATATAACTAATGCTCTCACGAACACGTACCACAACCAACCAACATGGCTCACGCGACTAAACAATATTTCATCATGGACACCACCGCCTTAGAATTATAACATCATTAATCAAGAAGGTGGCAACATAGACCATCCATTACTATTAGTATCATGAATCACATTTAAAAGTGGCATTAGTGAGTGTCCTATCTATAATATTTCCTCATCCAGAGGTCCTTTTTTCATGAAACAAGTTGGTGGGCTGGGACATACTAATTGTAATAATTCCATCATTCACAATAAATAAATGAAAAAAAAACCATTCCAAAGACCCACATTCAAGTTCCATAGTTTTAGGTCTGTTATCTCTGATCGTTGGTTTCCCATCTCCAGAGAGAAAGATAGTTTCCTTTTAGGCTGGTTGTGGGTTGTGGGCAAGAGGATTTCGATATCCCCACCCCTGTGATTTGTAGCCACATGCCCTAATCCTTTAAGTTAGACGCCTTCCACTGAACTACATTAAGCAACCCACCTCCTTTCTAGTCCAACCTGAAATTTTCAAAATTATCATCTAATTTAAGAATTTTAGCCACATTTAAGTGATTCAAGTTGCATTCGGAAGCTAGGATTATACATTTACACTCCTTTAAGTCCGATCCTTTGGCAGCCATTTTTGTAGATGACATTGAGAGTTAGACACACGCAAGACAGCGGTAGGTGGTGAGTTTGAAGAAGCATATAAGACATTTACTGATTTTCTTGCACAATGTCATGCAGCAGAACTTCAATATCCGGCACACTAGCATTACATCACTTATCACAGATATTTCCCAGAAAATCAATCATATTCCAATTTATTTGCATCGTTAGATTGACTTCGTTGAGTTAAAACATCACTGTAATCATGAGATGAGAGAAACAGGATCAAGAAACTGAACACCCTACGGTAAGAGCACAAGTTCGATTGACATAATTTCTAAGACATTTCACAACCTTGTTTTGGCCAATCTTGCTGGTACTATGAAATCCTTCCTATTTGAAGTTTCCAGTTCTGTATCCTGATATACTTAGATTACCCACCTATTTGAAGGAGATCCTGGAAGAACACCAGGATGTACGGTGACTAGCTTAAAATTGCAAATCGCTTAATAATCCACATAGATGAAGCTAGGTTGCTCTCTTGTGCAGTTCAATGACAACTGAACTGTTAAGAAATTTCAGCAAGATGGCAATTTCCTGCTTTTAACCAATCGCATAACTTCTCAATAATGCAGAATATCTCCTCAAGTCCCATTCCAGGTTCCTCATTCTTTGGCTGGCTGCAGCTTTTGTCATGCCCCTTAGTTCTATTATTTACTACAACTCGTGTTTCATTATCTTTAACACCTGAATCCCCTGCTTCCACCCTAGTGTGCTTGGGACTAAAACTCGGTGGAGGGGGAACATGGGCATCCTTATCTGATTTATTCCCTGATAAGCTTTCCATTGTTTTTCTTTTTGACCTCTCAGAACTGCCATGTCCATGAAAAAAAGCCTTAGTTTCAGCATTAGCAGAAGCTAATGTATTCTTCCTTGGAGCATCATTTCGAGGCAAACTAATTCCATTGCGTTCGTCCAGAAAAAGTTTACCCACTGTATCTTTATCTTCAATGCCTAAAATCTCTGCTTTCACACTATTGAACTTGGGAGGAAAACCTGGAGGAGGAAGGACAGCAGCCTCTGATTTAATTTTCAACGAGGCTTCTATTCTTCACTTTTAGAGCCTGAAATCCCTGCTTTCACACTATAGGGCTTGGGAGGAATACTGGAAGGTGCACAGTCCTTATCCTCCGATTTAATTTTGAATAAGCCTTCCACCTCTTCTCTTTTAGAAACTTTGGAAGTACTTTTTCCATCTAAACCAGCCTCAGTCATACCACTTCCTGCAAACTTTAATTTATCCCACCATAGCAAGTATCTAGTTGTGACATCTGACTCAAAAAGTCACGCTAATATATACAATATGGCATCTCCGGTAGGCCTAGTATAATTACTCCAAACAATCTCAGAACTCCCATTAACTCGTGCTACAAAACCTGGAAGACTTTGATCCATGCCAAATTGCATGGCCACGCGATTTGGGAGATATTGCTCTATGCAATCTACTTCTAGGCTAACTAACTCACTCATTCTCAAGCATCGAACAAGCGCCTCAAATTCATCACACAAACCAGAGTCAACCAATACCCAATGATCTTTCTCCTTGCAAACCACATGAGGCAAGGAGTTGTTTACAGCCCTCACGTAAGGGCGCCAAATAAAATCTTCTGCAGCACAATCTATTTCCAATAAAATAAAATCATCAACCAAAAATAATGTGTACATTGACAAAAAATTCAACGGACATAAAAACGGCTCAATTGCACTGTTAAATTGTAGAAACATTCATTCAGTCGAATAATATTCTCACAACAGCTCATAAATAGATTAAATAAATACACACAATCATAACGCTCTTATTTCAAAACACAAAAATCTGGTCCATCTAGTAATAAATCATTTCCTTCTACAGAAATTAAGAAACAGAGCAAAGCTACACAACATTATTGGATACAGTTAACTCACCTCCATTTCAAAATATTATGTCTTCATCCTTCTGTGTAGCCTGGGATAACATGTTATGTGCTGTACCAAGAGAAATACCCTTCTTCAAAGAAAGGTCCTCGGCAACTTTCTCCACTGCATATGCCTGGGCAGATAAACGCTGTCTCTCTAGCTCTCTCTTCTTGTAACCTTGTATCTTCTTCAGCCTAAAGAAATCCTCCCTTTCCAATTCATCTAACTCTCCCTTGATGTAACTAATTGTATTCTCCAACCGAGGCTTCACAACACTCTCCAGGGCGTTGACCCTACGATTTGTGGTCTTAATTGCATCATCGAGGGTTAAAAATGATGTCTGCAGCGTAGCAAGCTCAACAAGCAATTCAATGGATTTCACATAAGCTGCACGGCAAGCCTGTATCTGTTGCCCACCTCTTGCTAATCCAGTCAAGTCATTCTTCGTCTCTCCATCAATAAAGTAATCAAATTTAGGAAGTTTCACACCAGCAATATTTTCAGTGTGGGATCGGACTTTAAGGGATGCACTATGGACATTTTCGCGGATGCTGTGCTTGATGTTCTCACCAGCAACATATTTTGCTTCTGTTAAGGCAAAGGACGAATTTTTCATGATTTCTCCCATTGATTCCTTAGTTGAGACAATCTTCTTGAGAATCTGCCGGAACTGAACAGTCAAAGCATCACTTTTCTTCTTGAGCAAAGCGTGGCCTCTTGTTGCCCCAACAAGCCGAGCTTTCACAACTCCAAGCATTGTAACAGTAGGAACAACATTTAAGCGCTGGGTCTGTCCAGACATTTTGTCGAAATTTGTGGCTGAAAAGAAAAAAATCAACGAGTTTGTTTTAATGATCAAAGAACATAGTCCAATCCGACAATTTTCTATATGACATCTATGCTGAATTGTATACTTCTCAACAATTAAATCTTGAAGAACGTTCACAGATGCTGTATCATCAGGATTAAAGAAATAAATAAATGAGGAGTAACCTGTTTCTGGATCTCTCTTTTATGGAGCTTCGTCTTTTTATACCTGAAGCAATACAATATAAAGATAAAAAGAATATCACACAAACCATTCAAAATCAAGTAGCTCAGACATATCATAAACCAATCAGCCTTATGGTCTGATGCTTGGATGAGTCCAACCAATCCACCTTCTCATTCCTTTGAACACCAAAATTTAGGTTACAAATCAGAAACTACATGAAATCTTGTATTAGGCTCCGAATCCAAATATCTAATTAAAACTAAGACAAATTTGGTGCCAGAATTTTATATTGGAGAAACAAAGAAATCTCAAGAACCTTGAATTGAATTGTAGAATTTGGTGAATACAAAACATGCCTAATCAAGTAATCTCCTAATAGACTACAATTAACCTACTAATCATCCCTAAAAGGAAAGGAAAACAAGCTCCTAATAAAATAAAAACAACCTGCCGTGCTACTCGCTTGCTCCTAATAGAACTAAAATTAACAAAATTAAGGGTAAATAGCACTGGTGGTCCCGAACCTTTGAACCTTGTGACGATGGGGTCCCGAACCTTCCATCACTAGCACCCCGGGTCCTTCACTTATGAAACGTTAGCGCCTAAGGTTCTTTTTTTATAGAAACCATCAGTTTGACCGTTAAATAGTCAAAATTTTGTTAAATAGACCATTTTACCCTTAAATTGAATGATAAAAAAATTAAAATTAAAATTACAACTAAAACCCCAATCAACAAAATAAAAAATTGCAATTAAACCCAAACACTTCTCCTTCTCTAAAATATTGCCGCCAACCACCATCCACCGAAAAATTTGCTGCCACCGCCCCACAATGTACAAAACCACCTACTATCAATTTCATACTATCGGATCTTTAACCTACAAAACCATCTACTATCAAAACAACCATTAAACTGCCTAAAGCAACAATCTTCACGAAATTTACATATATAGATCAGTCAAATCCCTCCCTACCCTGAAAAGAAAAATAGAAAATGTTGATCCCCAAAAGAAGTTCAGTTTAGAATTTCAATCAAAAAAATCCAGAAAAAAACTCTAACTCCTCTCCTACTTCTTCTTACCCAAAACCAACCCCTTCGATGTCTGATAATTGACGGTCGGCACTGGCGTGAATTGAGGAGTGGCTTCGGCGAGGTACGGTGCCAGAGGGACGGCGGGATCAATGGAGGCGGAGAAGGCCCAGAAAGGGTGGCGACGTGTTAGGGTTAGTATTCGGAGGCGGGGCTGACGCTATGGAAGATGAATCGGGTTGGACAGGTTCTTCGAAAATTTTCTTATCGGGTTTGGGTTGAGACGGATTTGGGTTTAGTCGGATTCGGACTGAAGTCGGCGGCGGTATTTTCCGGCGCGGTGGTTGGGTCCGCCATTGCTAAGCTTTTCCTTGCCTTCTGGGTTTTTCGATTTGGGCTCTAAGAGCAGATTACATCTTTTTGTAATTAGTTAGTATATACTACGTGTGGCACAGTAGATTACAACTTTTTGCAAGAGAAATTGCAAATTATGCAAAATCGGAAATGGTAATTTGAAATGGAATTAGGGCTGTTAGAATTGGGGTTGTTAGAATTAGGGCTGTCGGAATGGGGTGTTTTTCGGTGGGTGTTGGTCGGACAGGTTGTAATTTTGTATTTTGTTGATTGGTGAAGAAAAAATTGGGTAAGGAGTTGAGTAGAGAAGAAGAAGTGTGGAAGGGACATTTTTCCTTTATTTATTTATTTATTGTTTTAATTCTAAAAAGAAAATTTGGTCATTTTAAGAAAAATTTGACCATTTACAGTCAAACTAACGGTTTTTTAACAGTAGGACTTTCATCGCGAGTTTATTAAAGGTTAAGGACGGGGTGCTAGTGATTGAAGGTTCGGGACCATCGTGACAAAGTTCAAAAGGTTCGAAACCCCAGTGATATTTACCCCAAAATTAATAGTCCTAATGGTATTGTCCTACGTCAAAATTGCAAATTTATCAACACAAATGACAAAACTAACTAGGATTTACGGACAATAATCTCTTCTCTGCATTTCTGACCTACTGCTAGTGTAACTCACAAATTCAACAAATTATTCAAAATTTCAAGATTCAACAAAATTCTGACTATTTCAAACTAGAATGAATTCATGAAGAAAAATAAAAAGAGATATTTTCATATTTTCAAAGCTCCAAGATTCAACAAATTTTGTTTAGTGATTTGTCGTTCTGGGTTTGTTTTCGTTTTCGTTTTCGTGATTTACAATATAGAAAGAAAATCTTACAGATCTATTAAAAGTATTTCGTTTTCATTGTCATCTCTTCGATTTCGGGGCACTTGTGGATGTTCTTGTGTAATTTTGGTTGATTTTTCCGGTTGTTGAGTGTTGCTAAACTCAATCAGGTGGTTGAATAATTGGAGTAAAACGGGGTGAAATTGGGGATAATAAAAATAACTTACAGTTAATTGGATGCCGGTGGTCGGCGTTAAGCTCTCGTCAGCCGGAGAAAAAGCACCGTCGTCAGCCAGGTTTACGGACACTTTTATTGGAACTTGTATCAAAGTCTGATTCAAAGTTTGATTCAAAGTCTGAGAGATTAGTTTTTATCCTAATTGGATCCAAGATATTTTTGCTTCTAAATCCTTGTAGTTTTTTGTTATTAGAAATCTTACCATAAAATGGACAAGTGAAAAACTACAAATGGGCATTGAACTTTGCTCTAAATTTCATGTAGGTCATCTAATTTTGAATAATTTCATATTGATCACCATACTTATAATAAATTTTCAATTCAGTCAAAAAATTAGACTGTCATTTAAGATATGAATAATGCTACGCATTGCATGGGTGCTCAGGGCAGGCTCTAGCCCTAGGCGGCTAGGCAACTGCCTAGGGCCCTAGCCATGCAGGGGGGGCACATGATCCCCTTCCAACCTCTACGGTGATTTTACTGCGAATGTTGATCCGCGTTACGCAACATATTAACCTCCACATCTTAATATAAATTTCAATCATTTTTTAATTATCTCTCAAAAGGTTATATTTTAAAAATATCTCAATATATTAAGGTCCTATTTAAATTTTCGCCTAAGACCCACTAAATCTCAAGGCTGGCCCTGTGGGTGCTTATCACTGTTTTATATGGTAACACAGTTGGCATAAAATGATAGGTTCAATCACTGTATTGTAATGATAAATAGCATTACTCTTTATATTTGGGTAGAAAAATCATGTGGCTTGATGGTTTGCGTAGGTATATTAAGGTAAAATCCCACATGGTTAAATATAAAAGAGATATTTTCATAGTTATGTTGAAACTATTTAATTTTTGTCGTTATTTTTGTGTATTTTTTTTTTGTTTTATTTGAATTTCGTATAGCATGCTCATTTTCTTAGATTTTTATAGTTCTTGGGTGTTGAAATCAATTTTAAGGTTTCTTCATATCTTTTGTTAACTGCGGATCTGACTTGGAAATTGTAAATTACACACTGAAAATGTAAGAAATAACATATGTTTCCATTAAAAAAATTGACAAAATGATATTTGGGTGTCCTATGTAGTTTGTGTATGAAATTCTCGTCTGTGTAATTTTTGTATGCATATTTTTTAACTTCAATTCTATGTGTTTATATTTTGGACTGCCGTCATATATATACACTCCTTGATGGATGTGGATTTAGAAAACAAATTTATTATGACTTGTATGAGTTTATCAGTTCGATTATGATGGAGATGAAAATTAGAGAATTTTCTTTCGTGTTATTTATATCCAATTGGCTAATAATTTCTAAATTAATTCTTAGGCTAAAGCTAGCAATAAATTAATTTCTAAATCTGTAAGATATTATAGGTTGTGAAAAATAGTTCAATAGACTAAAGCTAGTAATAAAATGCCCGTAAAAGAAAGACAGACGAGCAAACACCTTAGTTGCCTTGAGGTGCGAGCCACACAAATGGCACTTAAGACATAAGCTTTGAGGTGAGACTGGAGGCTTAAGCCTCTCTCTTTTTTAAACAGTAGTTTTGCCCATAGTTAAATTAGGAAATTGGTTCATTTGCAACTCAATATATATATATATATATATATATATATAATATTTTTGGAATAAAATACATAGTTTCATAATGAGATATGGCAAAGAGGTGACTTATAAATATATTGTTAGGAATTTGTTTGTAAATATCTTTAGCCTATATAATCATAAATTACTACAATATGTTTGGATCAAATGGCCTAAAAGGAGCATGGACGTAATGAGCTAGGCGTTAAGGTAGATTAACAATGTTTATTTTACATGATCGTAGTTATCGTGTATGTCATGACCTAGGGTGGGTTGTATACTATTTCCATATAGTAGACTCTAAATTTAGCTATTGCAACATGTTTTGAACATATATCCTGGTGTTGTCCTAGTGCAGTTATCAACTTACTATTGTTTGTCTTTTGTAATTACAGGTGAGTGAACGAGATAAGTAGGGTTACTCAGCTGATTGGAAAAAAGTGTTTGTATACTTCTTTGGAATCGAACAAATGTGATTGCTTTTGTTTGTTTCTCATGGATTATATATTAGTTGAATACTTTGCGCTTTGTACTTCGTTTGAATCTTTTTTACATGAATAACTGGACCTTATTGATTGAGTTTCTATTTTATGGAATTACAGAATGCATTAAGCTAATTGCATTTGATAGTTAAAGCAGTTGATGAACCTTTATCATAGATACTATTTCCTACCAATTCCAATGCTTTGTTCAATTAATGGATGCACTTCAGTTGCATAGAGTTATTCGATGCAGATGCAACGGTTGAAAATTAATAGAATAATATGTAAAAAGATTTATCTAAAAGATTTTTTTTGATATTTCAGTGTTTTTTGTCTAAAATGCAACTTCTTTATTGATTGTTTGGTTTATTTGATTAAAGAGTTGTTTTGTGTGAATAATGGTTAATGTTTTGCAAATATAAGGCTTCATTTCATGCCAAATGTAGCATAAGTTCAATTAATATCATACTTATCTAATACTTTGTGAGTCTGACTTACATTTGTTGATGATTCTACATCATTTTTTGTCTATTTGGTTCAAATATTTTTTTGATTTTATGTTCCTATTTTAAAATTTTGCAAATGTTTTTTTATGGTGGATGGTTCAGAGGTTCTATATTTTGAACAAGTGAGAATGTGTGTTATATCTTGAATATGTTCTCTATCTCTCTTTCCAATCAATTTACTATGCGCTTCCAAAATATTGAACTTATAATGGTATTCTCACATGTGCAAGCATTTTGAAGAACTCCTTATAAACCATTTCAGTAAGTACATTCAAATTTTTGTCATCTGCCACACCTAGTGCAAAGTTTATAATTTTTTAACATTGGCTGGATAATGCTCTGGTAAGATTTTGACATTACCACATTTTTTTTTTCATTCAATGACACATTCATAGTTTGGTTAACAGATTATGCTTTTCTACTATGCAGCATATTAGATGTCCTACGATTTTACAAAGTATTTCTCAGTTCTCTCTCCATCTAATTCTTAAGCATTCATCAACAATATTTTACTAATTGACATTTTGCTATCTCTTCCATATGCTCTCAAAGTATTCCTTAGCCATCTCTCTTATTTGGTCCGTTGTTTTGTACTGGTTGGGTCGTCTCCTCGATTTACAGGTATGTTGGTTTCAATTTACCTATTTCTAACTCTTTATCAACGTACAAAACTTAGAATCATTGTTTGTTTTGTTGGATTGTTTTGTTCTTATGCTTATTTTCAAAAAACAAAAAATTATTACAGATATGTTGGATATTTCCGAAGAGATTATAGCATATACTAAAAGTGTCGTCAGAGTCTCTTGATCTAAATAAGGTATGCTTTCTCTATAATCTTTAGCAATTTTAGCCATGGCGTGTTGGTATTCAAGAGTAGAACTCTGAGATTTAGTGCAGTTAATTCAAAAATGGTGTGAATTTTTTTAGCTATAGTAAATTTAAACTACGATCTTCATTGTACCCATGATTTTCATTCTTTTTCACTAAAGTTGCTTCTTGACGCATTCTTTTGACCCTTCTTTATCTCTCTCTCTCTCTATCTCTCTATTGTTTTGTATTTTTGTGTATGCATTTTGGGTAATGGCTGTGTGAGGATGGGGTTGAGACTTGTCACAAGAGCTTTGGTTGTATTTTGATAGGTTGAATTTCCTTCTTTCTTTTCAATGAAATTTTGGAAAAATGTTGAATGCCCACCACCTTCGTCTATGCAATTTTGTTGTCCCCAAGTTAAATATCCATCCAATACTAATATCAGTTCGAGTAAAAATTCAAGGCAATATCTTATCAAGACTAAATAATTGCTCTGTGTGTGTGTTTGCGTGCGTACGAGTTTGTTTGTGTATTTTTTTCTTTGTGGGGGTGAGAGTGTGTTGAGTAAATCATTGCCATCTTAGTCTCAAAAATTACAGTGATATTGTTACAACGCAATTATAGAGTTTTGGAATGGAAAGTTGCATAATCTAAAAATTTGCTTTTTGTACCATATATCTATAGAAAACAAACTCAAACATTAGTATATACAAAGTTAATTTGCTTGTAACTTTTCAAAATTGTGTCACTATGTTTGTGACCTAAACCATGTTGGACAATACGAGCATGTGGCAATAAAAGATAGTGTTTAAAAAGTGGTAGACTCAACCATGGCGTCCATTCTATCTGAATTTAATGGTAGATGGCTAGATCTTAGTGAAAAGTGTGATCTTCTACTCAGGAACGAACTGGAGAATGACAATTCTCAGTTGGATAATAACAGAAAATCTTCTTGACGTTTTGTTATCCAACAAGTGAAGCCAAAGCTTCTTCATATCTCTACATCAATAGTTGCTGATCCAAAGCCTACGACACTTTTTGAAGATGGACGGCCATTCCGGCTCCTTTCATGATCTTCGGTGGTGAGAGATGACGGTCACGTATACCAGCCTGGTGATGACCTCTTCATTGCCTGTAGAGACGGATGAAGAGTGGCGGAAGAGGAAGGAGTTGCAGACCTTGAGAAGAATGGAGGCTAAGAAGAGAAGGTTGAGAAGAATGGAGGCTAAGAAGAGAAGGTCAGAGAAACAGAAGATATTGAAGGGTGATAAAGAAGGAGGCGGCAGTGGTGGCGAAAATGGTGGAAATTTGATTTTAGAGGAGAGGAGAAATTGAAGTGAATTTGAGGGCGAAACTGGATGGAGAAAAATGTTTGACTGCTGCAAAAAGATGAGCAGGGCTGCCAATCCGACTATCTTCATGGACTGCTGCTGCTAGAAAAGCCCTCATTGGAGGTGGGATTGATGTAACAGTGCCAAAAGAGAATGGTAATGGTGGGATGAAAGGGCCCGGGCAACCAATGTCGCAAGGGTCATTGGAATCACATGGGGGGAGCTCTTCAAGCATGTCTGAATTGGAGAGTAAACCTCTTCAAGGTATTTCAATTTTTTTTTCTTTTAATTACTTACTTATTTCGTGTTCAATCCTATAATGTGAATTTCCTTTCGAACTCAGATGTAATTTTTCAAATGAATTTAATTTACTTGAACTAACTTGAGATTACCTTGTTTGAGTTATTACAGTTTTGTTATTGTTTTCTCGTACATTTTCCTCAAATATTCGCAGTTTCTAATTCACTTCTTGAACAATTACCAGCATTTCGTTTTTCTTGATATCTGTCTTTGGGACTGATGTTTGATGTCGACAGGCTGCGGTTCCTAGTTGAGATAACTGCTTTACTTTGTTTGGTGGCATAAAATTGGAGCATTAGTTGGAATTCATGGAAAATCAATCCAACTTTAATGGAATCATTTCTAAGTCCAATATTCTAAATTGTCAACTAATGTGCCTCAATTTTCATTTAGGATTTGCGTAATATGAATATCTATACCACATAAATTATTTTATAATATTGTTAAATTCTTAAATTCATGTTATGATCGGGCCAAAGTATACATAGAATTGATGGATTCAACTGAATATATCAATGCTTCGGTTATTGGAAATCCAGCCGAATATTTCTTGCAATGCAATGCAATGCAACAGCATTGATGAAGCGCACAAAAATGGTATTATTATATTTTAAACTTCATGTTTTCTGTGCTTTATAAGTTTTGAACATTTATAATTACCATTAATAACATAGATAATTACTTGAACAGAACCCACATACAATTGTTGGTTCAATACATTTGATGCTGGATGAGGAGAAAATCTTCTATATCAAAGCTATACAGAAACAATTGCATTGACCATAATGCAAATATAAAGTGTTATTCGTCATTGATTATGAGCAACACAAAACTGGAGAAAAAGAAAACGTCCAAAACAAATGGAAGGCTCCAGCACACGAAGATGAAAACCAACAGTTTTCTGATACGTGTCTGTTGACTTCACCACCAGCAAAAAGGTCCATTTTTCAATCACAAGATACACCCATTGCAACCAAAAAGAAAATAGACAAAGGTGGACATGAAGACAAATAAAAGAAACAAAGTGACACAAGATCGTTTTTGAAGCTCCACCTTTTACTCTACATAGCAGCTTTCAATTTTTTTTTTGCTAATATTCAAAAACTTGTGTATTTTTTACTTCCATTTTTTATGTGGCAAAATTTTTGGCACTAGCTACATGTATCTGCACTCTTTTTCAATATCTATGTCTTAATCTACGTATTAATTCAGTACGTGTAAATTAGTGATGTTGTGAAGCATGTATTTCTCATAAACATTTTTTCAATTCAATAAGATCCAACTACATATTATCAGTTCAATCATCTGTTTTATATATTATAATATATAAATATGCTATTATCTATACAATTAGCAAAATAGTAACAAATTTCAAACAAATAACTACTTCTACTTATTTAAGTTGCCATACCTGCAATGCACATCCCGTATTTATTAAAGAGTTTTATAATATTTTACCCAAAATTAAAATTTGGGTCGATAGGTGTACCAATGGGTCATGGGGCCAAGTCACTAATTGATATTTGGGTCACAAAACTTATAATTACCCCTTTATTATATGAGTAATGATATTCATAATCGTTCACTACCGATAGTCACTCTACGTAGTATTATTCAATTAGAATAAGTATTCATAATTGCTTACTAAGAATAATATTTCTCAATTGTAGTAAATAATTAATTCAATTAAGTAATGCCACGTAGGGTGACTATCAGTAGCGAACAACTATAAATATCATTACTCTTTTCCTTTTGTAACTAAAGAATGTTTGTTAATAAAATAAGACATGCATGTAGAAGCTCTTCAAGTGGTAAACTTGTAAACATTGGTCGAGCTAAATATTTTTTTATTGTGGGAACAAAAATTAAGTTGTAATTTGTTTTTTGAAATAACATTATAATCCAGAATGAGATATTAATTAATGATTTGGAGAGAAGTCAAACACATTACGTTACAAAGAGGATAAAAATAAAAAGTTATATTTAGAGAAAAAGTTAAAAAAAGAAAATAAAAAAATTTGTGGGTCAATGTCCCGCACATGACCCCATACAACTCCGCCACCACTACTAAATGTCTTTTCTCGTAAAAAAGCAATGACCATATCTAAAAAATAAATATAGTCTTTATTTTATTTTAATGTCAAGAAACGAAAGACACTTCCATTTCCAAATTTAACTTAGACATAGCACCTTGAGGTAAACCAAAATACCTTTGATTAGACTATGGTGTTATTGCCCTATAATTGTAAGAAATATGTTTATATAATAAATAAAAATACTTATTATGCCTATATTAAACATTTATCATGAGTAATGTTGATTTATAGTTTTTCTATTGCTCCTTTGGAAGAGAGATTATCAAATTCATTTACTATAGAGCTCCAAACTTTAAATTCTACGTTATTTCTCTATATTTATGATTTTCTCTCGTTGTTGTAGTAAAGGTTAATTGTTATAACGAAGAAAAAGTTGATAGCTTGAAATTAAATAATGTATTGTTGTTTTGTGCAATTTACTTCATTGTAAAATATAATTGAGCGCAGAATATTAAGTTGTATAATACCAAAAAAAATACTATTAAATTTTACAAGTCAAAGTGCATTTTTAATAAAAAGTGTCCATTGCACTTTGCACGTGCTAAGCAATAGCCAAGCATAGCTCACGAGTCGCGACACAATGCAAAAGTTGTACTGATACTTGACATGTATAATAAGAAAAGTAGTTGCACACAGTGAGGACGTGATCTTTGATGGATGAGTGTGACATTAGCAGCTGACTCACAAGTGTGATACGACGACTCAAAAAATAAAATGAATTTCGAAAACAACACATGAACAATCAGACTAAAGCCATCACTATTTTTAAGATTCAAGCCTCCTGCACTCTAGAAAAGTTTTATTGACTTGCCTTTTAAGTAGAAAAGCTCAAACTCCCATGATATCAGCTATGGTCAAAATCCCATGATAGCACCACCTTTGTTTAGCTCAAAAATCTTTCTACTTATTACAACAGAGACAGCTACGTTTAAGCAATTTATAGAAAATTTTTATAGACTGTTACCAGACAGCTACGTTTAAGCAATTTATAGAAAATTTTTATACTGTTACCATATAGCACTTGAACAAAACTTTATTTGAATCAACAAAGAGTCTTCACTCTTCAATAAACCCGTAAATTTTTCATGAAATACCAGGATTAAGTGTTGTTTTTGATAGAGAACAATCCGAGCTGTCCCGAACAGAATGGCAACCTAAAAAAAAAGTAACAAGTAAGAAAGATTGGATAATGTCATGTTGAATGTCAATAAGTTCCCTGTGAGTGGAACCTTACGTTGTGCAAGAGATTTCTGGAAATGACTAATGAGAACGATAGTGACGCGAGAATGCGGTCACATTTGCAACTCAAGTTGAAACAATGCAGGAGTGCGAGGATTGTTAATTATTCTGAAATAAGTAATTGTTACATACTGTGTGCTCTAAGCAGTCATACATAATCAGTTTAAGATGGACTTCTGACGAGCAAAATTTAGACTGACCAATCACGAAGAACGTCCCAAGACAGGAAAATTTTCTATTTATTTTCAGACAATTATGGAGCAAAATTTAGCCTGACCAATCATGAAGAACGTCCCTAAACAGGAAAAATTACTACTTATTTTCAGACAATTATGAATTTACCTAGGCATTCTGATGTATGTAGACCATAAAAGAGTCTAGATCCGAGATCCAGCCAGCCGCCTCCTAGTGGCATTGGAGACTGACACTTGACCGAGTTTATCTGTTTCCGTTGATCGCATTCGTTCTTGTAGTGGCATATAATGCCGTAACCATACGCCAGTATACACCTGGAATGCAAAACGAAAAGTAGGATGCAGTAGAAGAACACAAGTGAAAGAAAGCAGATATGGCCCTCTCGTTTCTTTAACCAAAAGATAGATGAGGGGGGTAAAAACTAACCTGCGCGGGTCTCATAATCTTTGTATCAGGATCATCCAAAGACTCACGCCAGTGAGATAAATAGCCAGCCATTCGAGGAATTGCAAATAGAACAGGGAAGAACTCAGGGGGAAAACCCATCGCCCTGAATTGCAGTAATGAACAATATCAACGTTAGAAGACTTTCATTAGAACCCCAACCAAAAATAAATAAAAAATGAAGCAAATGCAGTGAACATTCTATGCATACCTATAGATTAACCCAGAATAGAAGTCAACATTTGGATACAACTTCCTCTTCACAAAATACTCATCTGATAAAGCAGTTTTCTCCAAAGCTATGGCCACCTGCAAATGACATGAATGAGGCACAGCCAAAGGTAGATATGTCTGTTAATGCACATATACAAGTAGTCGCAAGTTTAGAATTAAAATGACATTTTTACGCGCAGTATATTTTTTTAATCTTTAAGCATGTAAAATGGTTACCAAAACAAAGACCCATCTTCACCTTGCCAAAAGAACCACAGCCATCAAGATATTAATGATTTACATCGTTTAAATAGTAATATCAATCTCACTGGTATTGAAAATAGAGTCCAGTCCAACTGCACTGCCAATGGTTCATAGGATCATTACCCTTATGTACATTTGTGAAATGACAGAGCAACAAGTCCACATTCAGAACCATGCTCTCCAATTACCAGTCTACATCATCTGCCAGGCTCCTAAGGAAATATCCCAATCTTCTTCATCCATCACTTGTTTTTTTATCCTAGTATTGGAGTACGATCATCCTTTTGTCCTTGATGTGTCAATTGAAAAGGTAATAGGAGCAAGGGGCAGGGTGCGTCAGTTTTCAAGCACACAAGGCGATTACCGTCCGATAGGCTATAACTTTAAAATACTTGAGTTGTTCCATAAATGGACTTTAATCTCCATTTTAGATCAGAAAGGGAAAATTGGGTTCCTGAATTGTTCATTTTCATTTGTTCAGGTGATTTCTATAGCGATATTTTAGGATGTTAACATCAGGCATAACATAAGCTTGTCCCATACTACCTTTTCTTTGAAAGGTTTCAACTTGTTTAAAGACTCAAGTACTTTTTCAATATAATCTAAAAGTGTTGAATCAACAATACATCTAAATTACTTTGAATAGATACAAACCCACCTCTATAAGAGGATCCCGGCCAACAATGGAAAATACTTCCTCTGCAAGGTTCTTGATGACTTTTGCTCGTGGATCATAATTTTTATAGACACGGTGCCCAAAACCAGACATCTTACGCTTCCTAGAGAATGTGGAATTATATGAGCAAATGAACTGCAGGAGTTAGGCAATGCATAGGAGCATTTGGAAATGCTGCCATCAAACAACGATACCTACCTGTTCTTTACACCTTCAATGAACTCTGGTATCTTATCGATACTTCCAATCTCACTCAACATCTTAAGCACGGCCTAAAGCATACAAAAAAGGAATTTCATAATAAAATTTCGTAAGAGCAACTTCATAAGCGCTAAGATGCTGATTACCTCATTTGCTCCACCATGAAGAGGACCATATAGCGCCCCAACTGCTCCAGCAAGGGCTGTGTATACATCAACACCACTGCACAGGCAGATTCGCAAGGTAACGAATAAAAATGATCTCTTTTTCCAAGTAGACAATAAGATGCATACCTTGAAGCAAGATGGCGTGCAGCTGCAGTAGAGCAGTTCATTTCATGTTCTGCATGTAGCATGAAAAGAATGTCCAGAGCTCGAGCAAGCCGAGGATTGGGTTTATAAGACCTATTACCCCTGTATTTTCATAATCAAAATCTTAGCTAAAAATAAAAGCCCAAATTTCTATGGATCATATTATAGCAGAGTAACTTGGTGTGGGACAGCTAATCAAACTGGGTGTGAACTTGTTTGTGTTTCCAACCTAAAGTGACTATGATTCACCACTATCCTTTGCCTTGAAAAGAAAAATAGATACAGAAAGCCACTCCAACTAGACCAGGAAACATTCTCAGATTGTGTTTAGCCAGTTATTATTGAATAGGAAAGAACCAAAGCAGGAAACAGAACGTACAACGAATCAAGCATGTACAAGAAGTTCTCCGAGTATGAGAGGTTGCTGGATGGAAGAACAGGTGGCCTTCCAGCCATTCTCAAGTAAGCCGCCGCAGCAATTGTTGGCACCTGCACACATAATTAGTACTGATGATAAGTTGAACAAGCAGCAGCCAATAGCTTGGCTAATATTTCAACTGTTTTAGGTGATTAAACAAAAGTTCAACTGAAGGAAAAAAGGGAATAAACCTTCCCAAGTATGCGCACTATTTGTTTATCTCTCACTTGTTTAGATTTGTATAAATCTTGGCCCTGTATGAAAAATGAAATAAATCATCAGAATAGCACTATATGGCCATATATTTATTCTTTGGAACATGACAGCCAAATGTAATAGCAACAAGATAATGATCCACTTAAGTGGGGACAGTCGACTGGGGTAGCAACGTTTCTGAAGGAACACAAGCAGCTTAAAGCTCTTACAGATATTCACAAAGGACAACTGCTCAAAATCTTGATGCTACTAATTTTTCAGAAGTTTGAATGTCAGAAGCACATACTATTCTATGTATCTAAAGGAAAGTATCTTGGACTACCTATTCTATGCAATGGAAGTAGGGACCACCGGAATTAGAGATAAAAAAAAACTGCATATTCTAGGTGTGTGGTAGGCATCTCAAGCATAGGGAATTCAGCGTTGACTTCCTCAACCAGGAAGCCAATGTCAGACTAATATTTAAGGGGAAAGTGGAGTTCTAAGAATTTAAGATCATTAAACAACTGGCTTACTCTTAATGCTGGATTGGCATCAGGATGAAAGATGGAAAGAGCACTCATTGCACTGACAAGAACACCCATTGGATGAGCATCATGGGGCATTGCCTGTATAATATCCTGAAAAACAGAATCAAAATGCACTCAGAAAATTCAAAGAAAAGATTTCACCTGCTACAGATTGCAGCTTCTTTTCTAATATGGTATTATAAGATCAAAAAACAGGGACAAAAATTACAAACTGTGCATCGTGAAACTGGAAAGATGATTTGCACTGCATTCCTACTTGCATTACAAGTCAGTTAGTCACAACACTTGAAAATCTAGACTGGTTCTTTTCTCTTCCCCAAATTTTTTCTTCAAATCTTCATAACATTTACAATTAGTTGCCAGAAAGGGTGACTGGGGAATTCAGTTTTTGCTTCAATTCAAAGGATAATGTACATGACCTATAGATGTTTATGAAGAAATGGTATTTTTTCCATTTGAAACATGAAAAATGTATGTAAACTCCTAGGCATTCATAATAAACAAGATACCATTGAGTATTAGTAAGATCCAATTATCAGCCCAATATCATCACTCAACATCTGATGAAATAGCATAGACTGACAAAACATTTGAGATTTCTCAAAGATTAAAATGCTGTCTTCCGTGCTTTATAGAGTATATCCATTGGTGTGGCAAACCAAATATGAGGTTTTACTAATAATTTTATTGAGCATGACTCGAAAGCTCATCCTGGGATAAGAGTTCAAGATTTACCAAAATTCCTTGTGGAACAGCCGAATGCTGCGAAACAGCAAACTCCCAGTCTGCTAGTTGACTTTCAGATGGTAAATTTCCATACACTGCCATCAAAAGGGGGAGAATGAATCTAACACACAAGTGTAAAAAGTGATTTAAGTCTGAAAAGCAATCCAAAATATAAGTGTAAACACTAAATAAATAATCAAGTCATAAAACTGCATTGACATATTGCCGGACACATGGAGCAAGCAAACATAAGAAGTTGCCATTCCAGGCTTCCAGCACTAAACTCTAAGATTTCGCCAAAATTTGAATGTTTTAACACACAAAATTAAGACATGCAAGTATGGATCTTCTTGTGTCAACCAAGAAAAGCTAGAATGCAGTTATCCATTAATTTTAAAAAATGTCAAGGGCAAGCTTGGTGGACATCAAAATTAAACAAAAGCTCAAAAAAGGGCAAACAGTAAATGAAAGCAGTAAAACAACTACATGCATATATTTGCAATGGTACATCAGAAATATAAAGTAGACAGTATAAGAATCGAAACACTAAATCGTGCAATGTGTCAACAGAACATTTGGTTACTCCTTGACACGAACACAGAAAATCTAGCAGTGACTTACTCAACAGATAAGCCACTTCCAAGAAGGAACTCCCATCAGCCAGCTCCTCAATTGGATAACCCCTGTATCTAAGAATCCCTTCATCGCCATCTATGTAGCAAATAGACGATCGCACGGGAGCAGTGTTAAGGTACCCGGGATCATAAAGCTTGATCCCCTTGTCATTCTTTCCGGTAGTTATCTATAATACACACTTCCATCAGTAATCTTGAAAAATAAGGGAAACTCGCATTGATTTAAACCAGGGAAAAACTACAATAAACGCAAGAGTGATGTGATCCTAGTTAAAATTAAAATAACATAATAACAGAATAAAGATTTCGATATCAAATTACCGTTTTCAAGTCCGTAGCCTTTATAGTGCCTTCTTCGGAGACCAGAACCTGGTACTGCTTACCAGTTCGATCATCGACGATAGTTAACGAGCCTCCAACCTTCGATGGCGGTGCCACGGCAGCCGAGCAGCTGGAAGGTTCGAGAATCCCCATGGAAAACACATCACATGGATTAATTGAAGCCGAGAGGTGAGCCGATAGCACAGCCAAACGGCTCCGAACCATCTCCGAATAATTAGCGCTATCCATCTTCTTCTCTTTTCACTCTCCAATTGAATTCTAAAATTTAAACTGTTCTGTTCTTGCCGATCGTTTTGGTATGGATGTCAAATTGATTTTGCTTTCACTATACGTGACTCAGGAAATTTTATCAAAATTGGCTGTATTATCTTACCATACAATGGGAGACAGCATTTTAGCAAATTGTACGTTCTTATAAGTAATTATTGATTTTTTATCATAAATTTTTAATTCAATCTCGACTAAATAAGCACTGGCAGCAGCAGCAAAATGCCCCCGTCGGTCCCATTCCGCGTAGTCCAGTCCCATTGGATAAGGCGACACTATTACTCGTGTGCCGCTTTTTTGCAGCTGATATATAACATTAAGTAACTATGATTTGAACTTTTTTTATTTCTGATAGATTATTGATGGACGGAGATGATGATCTGAATTGTGATGATTATGATTTTAAGATTAAGCCACTAGAGCAAAGAGAAGATTGTTTAAGAGAATATTTCGTTTGATCGAAAAATTGAAGATGTACATACACAAAGACGTATATATTCTTTTTTTCTTTCAGTAGTAGATAAAATTTCATATGGTGGTCATTATGTTCCTTGTCCTGATTCGAATTCTTACTTTTTATTTTAAATAAATAAATAAATGGAACGACAAAAAATGGAGCATTTGCCCGCCACAACTCCTAGAAATCCCGGAGGAACAAACGACAGGGTTGCCATCTCCGTCCATCCCCGTTTCACAGAATACCAAGGTAAAATACAGAGTAAAAATATAATATTTTCCTATTTTATTTTTGAATAAGGTGTGTGATAATTAATATTTGTAAATAAAAATGGTCAAATTGGCGAAGAATATGCAAACTGAGGTTGGGTAACATACGCGCGTATCGGATATCAAATCGAATTGCTCACTTCAGCCTAATTTTAGCAAAGAAATTCAATAATTAATCATGTTTTAGTGGGAACCAAAGATTTTGTTTGGTTTTCAATTTCATTTTTGAATCAAATTTGACCGGCCTATCTCAACGTTTGCAAAAATAGTGTTAAACACAACATAATTTACTAATCGTATAATTTTTGATATATTTTCAAACTCAACCATTTAAAATGTTCGAGAATAACCCAAATCGAAACCAATATTATATACAAAACATGTCTTCTCAAAGCATTATTGGCTAAGCTTAGAATTAAATATTCTTAAATAAAAGAAATTACTTTCTTTTCCAATTAATTCTAATTTTACCTTAAAAGCGATAATTTAATTATCTACAACTTTGGTCAATTATTTATTTATAAATAAACTTACTTCTAAGTAACCTTTTAAGGTTAGCCAAACATGCTGTAAGAGACATTTATACATTTTCACGAAAATAAGAAATGAATAATTTTAACTTCCATGTAAATACGAAAAACGATGAAGAACTTGATCAAAATTTGTGTAAAACGAAGTTAGAGTTACTTATTAGCTGTTTTTGTGCCAAATGCAATAAAATTTACACTGATATCATCCGAGAGAGACCATCGCCCTGTCAGTGGGTTATACACAAACCCAGCCATCTCTTGGACCTGGAGAAGGGTATGTATGCATGCAGCAAATGAATCATTACATGCGACGGGAAATAGAGATTATATACGACGAATTCTACTCGAAAGGACTTACAGAGATCGAAGAACGCTGAAGAATTAGGACTAATTCTTCGGGAGTAAGAAAGCTCGACCACTCATGTGTGCCTCTTGGGAGCTGCCAAGTTCAAACTTCGTAAATTCAAGATAATAAAAGCACATTAACCACACAAAAATAGGAATATTTTCATCGAGAATACAACATGCAAATTACAGGCATCCTTAAGAAGCATTACCACAAATGACAGTAAACTAATCACTCAAAAAGCAACAAAACTGGCAATTACACAAGGCATTGCATCTCAGTAAACATACCCAATGTAAAACATACTCTGCCAAAATAATGGCAGTGGCGTATGCTCTCATTGAACGATTAATTGTTGAGATGACAGTGGCCCCACTGGATCTGGTCAATTCTGACAAGGATTTGCAGAACTCAGAAGGATCTGCCACATGCTCAATTACCTAGGTAAAATGCAAACAATCAGATACATACCCGTATTCTTACAAGTACACGACAACAGAAAGGGAAGCAAACAAAGAACAGAAAGAATAATTGAGCTAGTGGAGTAGCATCCGCTGTGTCAAAATGAATGAAATAAATAATGCGAAAATATATGACAACATTAGCAATTTACTCTGAACTATACGCTCACGTGGTCCTAGTTTAATATGCTGTCGTGTTTCTTAAGCAATCACATCATATGAAAGTTGCTCCAGCATCAACACATTAACATACCTCTAATGCAATTACAGCGTCGAATTGTCTCTGTTCTTCCACCAGCTTTTCTGTTCACACAATTGCAATATGCATCAGCTTCTGAAGAATGACTTTAGAGGTTCAGCTAATAAAAGCTTTAAAAATGAATAATACGATATAACTATGACCACATAAATGTCAACAATAGCAATCAGATCCTGCCAGACAATAGTACATGAAAAGGCGAAAGCTAAAACCCACACACTCCAAAAGAATGATCAGCAATTAATAAACTCTCACACCAGTAATTAGACAACTTTGTTCACCCCCTACTTGAAAAATAAAAAGGGATAGAAGAAACACGTGCACCAGGGAACATTGAAGAAAAGATGCAAATAGTGACACATGATTAACAATAAATAAAGTATAAAGATCATCTGATAATTAAGCTCATTCCCAGCAAATGGGCCACAGCCAAACACAAAGACACAAGTCACTCGACGTGTAATAAGCATACGAGAGATTGATTTGAATATGTGAAAGCAGTAAACAATTAATCAAATATTTTTAACCTTCATAGTCAACAAACAAGTATGATGTGTACCAGCTGTTGTGCAACGATAGTCTATGGATGAAGTTATAGGATCCAAATCCTGGGGAAGATATAAAATCCAATCAATATTCATACTGAATCCCAAACTGCAATCCAAATAATAATACTCTTAAGAGAACATGAAAATTTTAAGAAGAAAAACTCTAGTGAGAAAGGCATCTTTTGCATCATTTGGCAGCCCTGCTTCTGTGAGCTCACAGACATTCAGTGAAAAAGGATTCCGCTGATGGCAAGAATAGCCCAAAAAGGTAAAAAAAAGCATGATCAAAACCAGTAAGAACCATTTCAGATTGACAGATAGGAAAAGCAAGCATACACCTTCAAAAAGGTTTTAAACGATAAAGTGATAAAAATAAAAAATTTCATTGGATTTGAGTTGGGTAAATTTTGAAGTGTAGTCGTATTGCTGCAATAATACTGATATATGGACAAGGGTTTGACTTCTCCCAAAATGCAATCATCCAACACCATGGAATCCAGATAGGTCAGTCATCTAAGTTGTCCAAAATTGATAGATGGTGAGGGATTGCATTGGAGGAAATCGGAGAAGGAGAAACCAAAAGAAAATGAAAAGAGAGTTGTATATCATACTTCCCCTATGCACTAGCAAACAAAGAGAAACAGTATGCACTATTGTGCATGTTTGTACATACATTCATAAGTAAAATATAAGAGGTTCATTTACTTTTGTTCTACTATAAAACATACGGCGTGAAGTTGTGCGATCTTGATATTCTTTTCCACAGCATCGACTCCCATTACACTAGCTCCCATACGCGCTAAAGGCTGAAATGTAAAAGAAAAATTAAATTATAAAAGTAGCCAATCTTCACTTTTAGTATAAAAGGGTATCTATCAGCCAACTTGATAAGATACAAATTGTGGTCCAATACACAAGTGGCCTGTAGATCTAAAGAGGCTCGTCTTCATGAGTGCGATGTGATCTAAGTAGAACAAGTTAGAAGAGGAGTAGACCAAAACGAATGTGAACTGATGTGGTTGATAAGGATATAGTTGCTTCAGATACTCTAGTAGATGTAACAATGAACCAAAAACAGAGCAGAGAAAAGGATCTATGTAGTCATATTCATTATAATTAGGAATAAGGGTTAGTTTGTTTTTGTGGTCTTAAAAATTCTGATTTTCCCTCCCAGAGAGTAAACAATTTCATGACAGATTAATATAATGAATAATGAAAATTTGATAGATCATCAAAACTTAAAGATGCATACCTCAGATAAAATTCCCCCTCCACAACCAACATCAACAAACTTTAGTCCTTCAAATGGCCTTGGACAGTTCGGATCCTTTCTGAAACATGCATGTAATTATCAGCTTCCAATAGGTTACTGAGAAAGAAACTATTTGTTGTTATTGTTTCTTTTATTCCTTTCAACGAGAACATGCATTTCTGCAGTGCAACAGGCACAAGTGGTCAAATTCTGTTCCGTTTTGTTTTTCTTCAGTGTTAGTGCTTAAGAAATGGGATAACTTAGGTCGTAAGAAATGGGCTAACTTAGGTCGAGGCGGGTGATATGTAATTAGACCTACCTACAAATAAAAAGTTTACATATATTTATAAAGCTAAAAAAAGTATAAAGAAAAAAGAAAACAGGAACAAAATGGCCGGTTCTCAGTTTCACCAGTTCCCTGCCCAGAAACGACAACATCAGTTTTGTCTATTAGAAACCAGACCAACCCATGCAGTCTGGTTCCACAGCCCTGATCTATATCTATTGTGAGTACTAAAAATAAAGAAATATCAGATACTAACACTCTGCTTGTGCTCGCTTGTGAGATATTGACAGCACAGTATTATGTGTGTTTTGTGATTTGTCATAATTTTTGTAGCTTGGCTTTGTTAAGATGTTATTTGTGAATGGGGGGTGCCCTAAGTGCTAGCGATTAATGCTTTTTTAAAAGGGAAACTTATTTGAGGATCAAAAAGAATATCAACTAGCACTAAGAATTCTTTCTTGTCTTTAAGAACGAACTGAAAGAAGTTATTTCACCATTTAGATGAAGAAACGACATATTTAAACATCACGAACCTCATTATTACGCTAATAAGGGAATAAGAAACATACAATGTTTTAACCTCACGAACCTCATTATTACGCTAATAAGGGAATAAGAAACATTCAGTGGTTTAACATCAATTCTCATTATACAGTAGTTCCAAAATAAAGAAAGACTACTGTAACTCAAACTGCGGGCTAAAATAGATCAATGGAAATCCAAACTGTTTACCATATCAATGTGGATATAAATGCATCTAGTACTTAAAAAGTGCCAGCAAGCTTATGGTAATTCTACCAGCACAACTAATTGCTACACAGAGAAAGTGAAGCTTCAATTTAGATAATGGCAACAGGGCTGGTTGAAAGTAGAACCATTTCATGCCATCCGCGTAGTAAATACTGATTCAATGAAGTAAATTAATTTACTAAATCATGACTAAAATTACCCGAAATGACGACAAAGAGTGGACCTAATAAAAGCAAGTCTGGTTGGATTCATCACATGTAAGGGCTTAAACGGGCCTTCTGCATTCCACCTAAAAGTTGGAAAATTAAAAAGACATAACAAAATTTAAATAACAAAACTAGAAAAATTAATGTAAAATGCAGTGCCTTGCTTAACAAAAAGAAAAATACCAGGTCTCAGCAATCGCCGAGAATTTTTTGAGCTCGGTTTCATTCAAGGAACTTTTTGGCCTTTTAAAATTGGCAGCGGCAGGTGAAGGAACGGCAGCCGGATCGATTGGAGCTGTCTGCGGTGCATCTGAGTACTGCCTTGTTTGAAGAAGCGTTTGGAGTTCGAAATTCGGGCTTCTGAACGGTTTTGAGGGTCGGAGAATGTGAGAATAAGGTTGAGTGTTTCGAGTTACGGTTCGGAGTAGGGTTAACAGAAGCTTTGAAGCCATTGTTAAAGAAAAAAAGACGAATGTTTTAGCTCTCAACCTTTACAGTACAAGAAGACGAGTGTAATTATCTTGTCTTCACGTTAGTAGTGAGAATGACCGAATTGCCCAATGCCCAGCTCTTTGGCCCGTCAGTTTGCCGGAGATTGGCCGGAGATCGAACGGTGGGGTCCGGATCCAACGCTGGAGAAACGGCGGTCTGTGACTCTGTTCTATGATTTATTTACGAGTAGTTATTGTTATTGTAAGATGTTGGGAAAATTGCAACAGGGTCCCACGACATTTAATAATGTGCAAATAGGTACCAAAGATTTTACTTTTGGCACCGCATCCCAAATGTTTGATTTAAATTCACTATTCTAAAAACGTAAAACGTGACTAGATGTGGAGGTCGAGTTTCAAGTTTTTTAGATCTAGACGAGATCTAGACAAGGACGAGGCAAAGGTGCCTCGTGAAGCGTAACTAAGCGTGGATATCGCGCTCACACATAGACGAACTTTTTAGAATATTGAGTCTAATATATATCTGTCGATTGAAAGACCTTTAGACGATAATCGTCTAAACGTTCGTTAAATTAGCACGTATAGTGCAAATGAATAATTTCTTAAATTTAGTTAGAATAATTTTTTTAAAAAAATCTTTAATTTCTACTGACGATGGCAGGGTGGCATGGTGCGGGCAGTACCATTAGGGTTGGGTTGGGGTGTGATTCTCCCTAGCAGTGACGACAATTGGGGAGAAGGTCCAACAAGTTTTTGCTCAAATTCAAGTTATAAATACGTGATGTAATGACAAATCCTAGGTTCGACATAGACGTGGAGTAGACTAGCTTAGTGAAATGATAAGACAAACTCAATCCATTTTACGCTTAGAACTTGTTCGGTTACCATTTTCTTTCAAACTTCAATTTGATATGTTACTCAAGTCGTGGCTAAAATCCTAATGGAAAATAAAATAATTTAGCACGCTAGACTACGTAGAATTGGACCGTCATGTGGCCAATTTCCTTTATCCTGTCTAATTCTAATCAAATTCAACGTACAAGAACACAGGAACCAATAGATTGGATATTGATAACGTAATTTGAAGTATTCACAACAAATGAGTATCACAACAATCATACAAAGGTTGCTCTTATTCATTGTTCATGACACTGCACTCCGTGCCAATTTTTACAGCTTATCCTAAATTTACCAGTCTACACAGGCAGGTCAGAAAAGAGTCCTGAAAAAATCACCTTACAGATATCGTCTTCTTTGACGAAAATGTATTCTTCTTCAGCCAGCCTTCTGCCAGCAATTTGTACTTGTGTAGTGAAAACAGACGTAATTAGTAGTTCGAGTTAGGTATACTGTATTATGAGAACATCCGAAGAAAGTTGTTGGCGTATGCCATTGGCTTGACATCAGGGTGTGGCTGCAATTCATAAGAAAAAATTTGCGTCAAATGTTAATTCTAAAAATATAACTTCGAATCGGTATCTAAAACAGTGTATATCTTTTTTTCAGGGGTGGGGCGGAGTTCAAATACAAACCACAGCTGAATACGTGACGATATTTGGTTTCAGCTCGGGGGCTTCAAACTGAATGAATGCTCCCTTGTTTCCCATCTGGCATCAAGCAACGGAGAATTAATTGACAGTAGTAAAATTTCCAAACTTCACAAAATATGTACATAATAATAAACACAGCCTACAACTTCACAAGTAGCAGGACTAAAACATGTAACTTTGCTAATAAGCCGATCAATTTTAATATGAAGTTTTTACATGTCCAGCCCTCCAAGTTCCGAAACAGTAAAAAGTGAGAGATGTGGTGGGAGGCGGTTACTTTGCATGTCAAGTGTGGAAGACTATAATCTAAGCATCAAAAGTGTGGAACAAGCTAATGAGTATGGATATTAGACCTACATTAAAAATTATACTTAAAAATGGATCATCACGATAAAATAATCAAGACTTCAAACAATTGAAATTTATCTCGCAATTAAGTTCTCTCTCAAAAATATCCGAAATAATGAAGTGGGAAGAATTTGGCACTGATATGGGTGCAGACAGACAGAAAGAGGGAAAGGATCAAAAGAAAATGGATCTTAGTTAAAACAAAAACTGAACATTGCAAAGCTTAATGGAACAAATACTACTTAAAACTCCCTCAATTCTTGCGAGCTAATTCAGCCTCCTCATGCTGAAAATAGCGTTTCACCCAGGGTGATGCGCAGAGATTTAAGAAAGGCATTAGGCATAAGACGAAAACAGATAATCAAGTTACCTGATCACAGTAGTTTGGAGCAGAAAACACTGTCATAAGTTTACCATCATGCTCAATCTCATAGCCATCATTCTTCACTTCATGTGATCGGACTACTAAATCTGCAATATAAGAACATGGTGAATGGCTGTTGTACTGTAAATTAAAACCTGAGATGTATAGAAAGATTCAAAACAGCCGGTAAATACACCAGATTGTTATCATACTAGGGAAAAAAATTACCCAGGCCGTTGTCCTGCAAAAATCTTTTTGTTACATCTGCACCAAATGAAAGACCAACACCACGCTTGCTTGGTCCCCTCCCAAGCTGAGGTTGTGGATCACTCCACAGCAATTCGCACATTAACCCTGGTTAACATTAAACAATAATACATTTAAGTCTACCGTATAAATAATTGCTGCTATAGATCTGGTGGTGATGTATCATCCTTTTGAACATATAACTGCTAGCATGAGATATGTTAGCATATGACTGTAGTAGAGGCATAAAAGAAAAAGAGAAGAAGGGCAATCTTTGAACCAATTGAAGAGTTAGCATTGAACATCGGTATTGCAAGGGCAGGGACCTTTGGTTAGATATATGATTTTGAGGGGCTACGTAGAATTGAGATTAAAAAAATGTATTTTCACGAAAAAAATTCATTTTCCTAGAGTGGCGCTAATTCTGAAAATTTTCAAGTTGCAATATTAGTACTCAGGACTTACAACCAAGGCATGAAAATTCATGTAATAGCTAGTATATACTACTTTAGAAGCACATACATTCAATCAGCAAGAGAGATATTTGACCGCTAGAACAAAATTAGGACCAGAATACCACACTTTACACCTAATATAATTGAAACAAAATGGGAAAACATGGGGATCATTTAATAATTTGGGAAACTTCCTTCAATAAAGCAGATATTGTCTCAAGAGTATATCACAGTGAAAAAGGAAACAGTATAACATCAAAACGTCTTTACAGCGAAAACTAATATCAGATGACTTGAATACGTAGCAAGTAGCAACAGAAACCAAAATAGATAAAAAGATTAGAAATTAAAAAAAACTGCATTTGGAGCTTACCCTCCTCTGGAGGCTCACAAAACCGATCAATTTCTCTGATGTCAGAGAGCTTGACACCATCTACACTGAAAAGGCCTCCGTGAACCACAAAAACTTTTTCGTTTATCACATGAGCCAAAGGTAAACAACAAAACACTTCCGCAAAGAGTTCCACGAAGGCATCGCTTAATTTGGATCTGACCTCACCCTCGAAACCATATATTTTGTTCATGCTCTTGCTTTCATGGTTCCCTCGAGAAAGGTATATAGCTGGAAGTATAAAAAGGTTGATAAGAAGCAAATGCTTTATGCCAACCAAAGCTACAAGTACAATGCAAACGTAGGGAAAAATTCGCAAATAGATACAACCCACTATCAGGAGTTCCAATTCAAGAGGAACTCCAAGAGGTGTAAACAATTCACTAATAGAAGTGGCAAAAATAATAAGATTATGAGCCCTTGTATTTTTCCAGAACTTTCTGCCATTTTTGTAATTCAAACCTTATGCGCCACTGTCAAGCTGACATCCAATTCGAGAATGACCCACATTCAAAGCACGTGATCTAAAATTTGATCAATAAATATCCACATTACAAAATACTACTAATTTTTTACGTTTGTATTCAATTGAGGGATAATTAATTTCTTTAATATGCAAACACCGACAAACATACATACTCTGATACATACAACACAAGGATATTCCTCAAATTTTAACATTGCATTTTTTAGTTAACTGCACAAGTGCAATAAGTAATAATGTAAAACACAAAAAAGAACCATGATTCAAAGGCTCGAGAACCAAGTGATCACCTGATGGAGACATGCACTTGAATGCAAACAGCGTGAGTATGACTTCTACAGAAAAAGACCCCCTATCCACAAAATCTCCATTGAACAGGTATGGATTATCTTCTGATGGAAGTCCATTGAGCTCAAATATATTTAATAAATCATAGAACTGCGACCATGAAACAAGAGTTATAAAGACAAGCATTGGCGGTACACGGTAAAATACATAATACAAAACAAAAGTTAGAAAACATGTTCTCTAGTAGCTTTAAGCGTGTTATCAACACAAAACAAGATATCTGACAATAAGTTCGAACCAAAAAGAACAAACAAAATTGATTATAAAGAAATGGCAAAAGATATGAACAATAAATAGTCAAAATTCTGTAGATGCAGCCAATCAAAGTACATGTTAATCAATTAGACCTCTAAATGTGCAAACATTTTTGTATGTGCTTCTATTCGAACATGTTAGCTACCACTATAACGGATACAACGCATATTCATTGGACCACAATACTACATTTTTGTCAAACGAAACAGATAACACAATGCATGCCTTTGTATCACTGTATGCAGCTGACCACCCAAAGTTTCTTCTACTTTGTTCAGGACTTCAATCGAGTTCCTCCAAATCCATACTACTCTCAACACCAGATAAAAGACTCAGCATCAAGGCCCATTCTGCTGTAGGCTGTAGCCAATAATAGAGTAGATAGTTTTGGCAAGTAGTGCCTCCATAGACCTCAGAAACAGAGTCAGCGTACACGAATATATTTGTTCGGTTAATAGACGATAAGTTCTCTATGTACATCAAACTAAAAATTGATGCAGATACTGATGATAAGATTCTTCAGTAAATTATCTAATTAAGGAATCGTAATTACCTGACCATGTACATCACCACATACAGTGAAGTGCTTCCCATTAGGAACATTAATATCAACAAGCGATGGCAACACTCGCAGCATTTCTCTTGTTTGCAAAACAATTTGGTATGCATATCTACAATATAAAAAACTAATTTCAGTTGAGTTACTAATTTCTAAACCAACTAACAAACAAATAATGGAAGATAAACAAGAGGAAGACAAGGAATAAAACACAAGATTGAACAACAAAGACAGAGAAATGAGTCAAGGTGCCAAATGAACAGCCCCATCGCCCAATCCCCACACATGTGTGCACCGCAAGTTGTATATTCACTGGGTTTGGCCAATAAATGTCATGCATGGACTGTATTTCCACATAATACACACATCAAAATCCTAACTGTAACAAATACACAATTTTGCGTCCTACTCGAATACAAAAATTACAGTGCCACCAGGACATACCGTTTATGTAAACACTTCTGATTCTTGAAGTCATCCATCATTCTCTTCACAAAGTCCAAAGTTACAACATCACCTTCTATTCTTGCACCAGCATATTGTGGTTCCACATCTGGAATTGAAACAGAACACAAACATCATCAGCTGTTATGCAAATACATGCAACTTATCATATATACTACTTTTATTGTTCTTTCAAGAAGAGGGTTGTTAAGCAAAAAGGTTTTAAATTCACACTAGAAGCATAAAAAGATAAGATCATTAAAGAACTTATCCTCAAGAGGTTCCAGCTTGTGAAGCTTCAGCGGAATCTGAATAAAGGAATTGTTTCTTGTAGAATCAGCTAAGAGATTTGGTAAAAATTGGTCATATGGCACGATGATATAATGATTTATATGTTGGCTTTATCAGATGTTTCAAAAAGTTATTTTTAGTCAGAAGCAGTAATAATTCTTCAATCCACGAAAGCCACAGGAAAACATCTAAGTTCGATGAACCATTGTGTGGTTTGTAATTCAGGATATAATGAAGAATTTTACTAGAACTTCAGAGAACTGAAGTCTTTATTGAGAATGCTGGCTGCAATCAAATCCTTGGTGTGATTCTCTTTCCACCTCTCATTTTTCTTCGATTTTCAGCCATTAAATGTTGTGCCCAATCCTTCATAAAAGTTTGCTTACATTGCTAACATCCGGAATTTCCAATTCCAACCAATTTCACTTAAAGCCATAATTAATTTTTCCAGGCACTACCACAGGACCCAAAACCGTCCAAATCATTTCTTTCTAATCTTCTCTGATTATTCATGTCTTCAGCCATTCCATATCCATCTGAGATCCCTCAAATCAGAATTCTCCTCCTTGCAGCCTCTAAAACAGAAATTCTGAGTTTTCTGTCATAATGGTTTTGATCCCAAGTCTATAAGAGATGGACCCCCAAGGTCATCCTGCATCACTTCCACTACCATTACCAGCTTAAATGCAGAAAGAGCAGGAGAAGAAAAATTGAGAGCAGAAGAAACATAATAAAAAATAAATGCCTAAATTATCCCATTATGTTCAAGAAATCAATTCACTTTTACAGTAACTTCATCCACGTACTTTACACACTAGAAGTCTATAAAAAGTCTGAACGACGGAATGTGGCCATAAAAGGAATAAACTATCAACTACTCAACGCATGCAAGCCAATAGCCATACAAGGAACAAACTATTTAGCTGTTTCCACAAGTCCTTTCACAAAAGATGCAATAATCAGTAACCACACCGAAGTCAATCCATAACAAAGTGGTTCATCAAGTGTTATTCTATCAGGTAGTATGCCTAGCAAAGTCACACAACACTTTTACAGAAAAAGAAAGTGACCACTTGTTTCTAATAGGGCAAGGTTGCCGTGCTCAACATAAGCAATTACACGTGATGCAACAGCAGTGGAGACATAACATTTAGTTTACTTTCAGAACACCTTGTCTTTTGATTACGCACTCATTTGGAACAGATAACCACAACTCAAAAAGTCAAAAAATTGAAATCACCAAATAACTGATTTGTAATCCTTCCTTATTATGTAATTTAATCTTAGAAGCTCTAACCTAAGTCAAATGTTCGAGTCTTGGTAAAGATATTGTCTTTGCAGCGACCCTTCCAAAACGTCCCCCAAACCACCAATATTGTTGCCATAGCTGTTGCTGCCACTACTATGGCTGCTTTAGTCCCCACATATACCGCCAATACAGCCAGTAGTGCTACTGCCGCTGGTACAGCAATAACTTTCAGGGAAACAAAAGATGAGACTGGGCTCGTCCCTATAATGATAAAATAGGTAAAAGGAAATTATAATACTACTAAGTACAAGTGTAACTAATATATTTATTAGGAATAAAAAATTACAAGTTGACATCATCGAATATTTATCCGTCAGTCTTTATGTAACATTACATGGAAATGGGTGAGCATAATCTGCTCGAGTGTCCTTCATTTTGTGTTATCAATATCATATCAAACAAAAGAGAAGTCCAAATTTATAAAACAACATTTTCATGACCACATAATCCCATGTTTGGACACAATGACCACAGCCAGCCAGTTCGCATCAATTTTCTACTATGACGCAAGATGAAAAGCAGAAGGAAAAATTGAAGACAGGTGGTGGCTCATTAAAATCTAGTACTAGAAACAACAGATAATTAATTGATTGATCCTGAGGTCACAGCCACCAAAAACGGATTCAAGAACATAGAAAATCATGAAGTCACAATCTTCACAAATGGCATAAAAATACAGTTTCACATTAAGATCACAAAGTTTCAACCCTTAACAAACGTGTCTTCACCTAAGAGGATAGACAAATTTTGCCCCATCAAGCAGATGCAGACATGTAGAAATGCCTTTGTATATGTGTCCATATGCATTTGTATATATGATATATCCTCCACGCATTTACATCATATCCTAATAACAAGTAGTATCCCTCTACATTATTGAAAGATCAGTTGAATGAGAACAATCCTTTTTCTCGCTTGCCAACTATCAGCAACATGACCAGTATCCAAGGACCACATCTATAAGCTTCAATCCCAAATCAGGGGAAAAGATAACTATAAAGAAATTTACGATATCATGGGACAATGAGTTTAGGCAAGACTTTTGGATGCATCAGGAACCCATAAGGCCTCCAATGTGACAAGTAACAAGTCTGACAACAAACGAAATATTGTAACGGTAACACTTGACACCAACCACTGGTTAAATTGCACCTAATAAAAAGCACTTAGACATTGATCAGAATAAGAGGTAGTCAGGTAGAGGGAACTATTTATGTCATGCCATTCAATCATTTTAACAAATTCTCTAGAAAGTGAACTACAACATACAGTGAGAATCTCACAATCACAAGGAACTCGTAGATATACAAAACAGTGGTTGGTCCAACTCCCCACTAAAATAGAATTGAATTGACAGGAATAAATGAATTGTTCCATAAGATGTCAAAAACTAGAAAAAAAAATTGAAGTAAAAGTTTGCATACCTATGGCATGATAATCAATAGATTCGGCTATTGAACATTTTTCAGACTGAGGCACTGCAATTGCTTCTTCAAATTTTAGCTTCATCACAGCTTTCTCACATTCCTTCAACTTCTTGGCTGCATCAGGGTCATTTGGACATAATTTCTTGACCTAATTCACCAGACAATGAAAAATTTTGATTCATAAGAAGATTAAATGCTGTGCTTCTAGCAACACACAGAACTTCAACAAAAAGAAATGTGTCCTAAAAGTGGGTAGAAGTACAAAAGTCAAGCTCGTCTCAAAAATATGAGGTGGACAACCTATTAGAAAGTGGATCGACCTCGTAATTTCATACTATTGTTACATAAAGCAGAATGGTTATTTATTTGATATAGAAATTTATTTCTTAGCTTAGCTTGTATAATCTTGCCATATCTCAGAATGGCCAATGTCCAACTAAAGAATGGTTATATATAACCCCAAATCTTGTGCGAGCAATATTAAGGGACTTTGCCATGAATATATAGATAAATGAAGTTCAAAAGAATGAGTTAGCCCATTAAAAACACCTATATGGAGTCAAAATATTTTTACATACAAAATATTATTTGAAACTAATAATTAATGTAATGATGCTCAGCGTGACCTCTTCCAGGCTACTGGGATATATGCTTACTTTTCTTATCACAAGGGCCACATCTATCTATGCGCAAGTAACAAACAATATGCCAGAAGTTTTGAAGAAGGAATATTCGATTTCTTAAGTCTTTCTTCAATACACAATGCCACAATATAGACACCTAACATTACATTCTCTCATTGTAGGAGACTGCATTAATTTGTCACTTTTGATTCCTGTCTTTATCATCAGCAGTACTGTAAGAAGATATTCTAAAACTTAGTTACAAGCTTGATTCACAAGAGCTTACAGAGACTAGCAACACCCTCATCTGTAAAGTGCCTAAAAATCAAAGTTTTAAGTAATTTCTATCTATAAAATAATTATTTCAATTCATTTCGAATGAGTTAAGATATCTATTCAACACACACAGGGCTCAAGAACGATTTTTGTATTAAGTCAAGAAGTACATGTGCATATATATTTATATATTTCATGGCCATGCTTAGAATAATTTTTCCAAGACATGCATCAAGTTAGCAATACCATTATTGGGGTCAACAAATTTCATCCTAATTAGTGACATGGCATTATTCAACATTAGATTCAAATACCCCATGCACCAGGTGACATGTTGCAAACACATAACAAGCATTCAGTCCAGAGGTATATAGGTATTTTCATCCTTTTCTTATGATGTTTTCCTTTTAGCTCTGTACCTAAGTTCTAATCATTCTTTAAAATGACAAAATCAGGTATCAAGTTGTTTTGGCTCCGCGAGGCAAGGAAGGGGTAAGCCTCGAGGCGTTTTAAGAAGTAAATCGAAGATTTACAAAATATACAAAATTATACTCGTAATAAACCATCACAACGCACACCTTGACAAAATGACCCTCAAAGTGTAAGCTTCGATATGCTTAATGAAGGACTACGTCTAAAACACGTCAACCTCGTTGTTTAAAAAAACCTATTTGAGGCTTATGCTTCAAATCCCGCATCACTTGAGGCTTTCATAAAACCCTTCGAATCCCACCCCTTAAGTGTTATTTGTGAGGTTTACGCCTCAAGGCTAAGCCTCAAAACGACTAAAATGTTTGTCCATTTGTCTTGTATTTTTAGGACATTCTATTATTGGTCTTAGCTTTTTGGATTATTTTCCTTTCTATTGAATTATTTTTATGTTTGTTTGCAAGCTAAACTTTTAATATTGTTAATTTTTTATTTTAAGATCATGTACGATTTATAATGAGCATATTTTGTACTTCTATATTCTTTTGAATTATTTATTAGTCTATCTTGAACCTTACGATTTAAAGCGCCTTGAGGCTTATGCTTCGCCTCAAATAGGAAAAATGTCTGGCTACCCAATTAAGTCTTTTTAAACAATTCGGACACTTTTTAAAACAATAGTTACAATATTCTCATGAATAAACATCATGAAAAACATATTCACTTGTCTAATCTTCACTTCTGTTCCCGTGTTCATTTTGCTTCAACTAAAGCAAAGTACATTACCATAGCCAACTCAAATATAACAGAAACCCTTCAACCTCTATCAATAATTTTAAAATGAAAGTTCAGGTGCACCAAATTTTGTCCTTAAGCCAATATCTATAAAGTCACCCAACGAAAATGTAAATAGTTAATTTCACCCATAATTAGAGGCAAGAAAAGAACAAGTAGCCAGAAAATGTTAACCCTGTTATATGTATAATTCACATCATTGGAAATTGATATTTCCTCTTGTTGCCTTATCAATTGTTGTTACAACCACCTCAACTTAACAAAGCATTATTTCATATTTCTCAAGGTCAACTACGTGAATTTTCTCTTTCTCGCTCTGTTCTAAGAATGAACTTCTTAAAAGGTAAACTACAAAGGTTCATATCCTTTCCAATTATGCCTCTTATTCCAATCTTCTCACAGGTTACTATTAATACTGCAGTCTCATTATCTTCAAATGCCACCACGTTATCCCAATTCATAAATATGCTCATTTTTATTCTATCTCATCTTTCTTTTCGGCAAATTCATGTTAGCATTCTCATCTATGTCATGCTCAACTTAGACATTATTTTTTAACTACCTACTGGGTCCCATATTATGCAACAAATCCCATTAAATTTTCCTTTTGACTTTATGAGATAACCAATCACACACCCAAGAGGCACACCTCCATTTGTCTGGAATAATTACACGTGTGCATTTTGAAGTTCATTTGCATTAAGTGGGAAAGTATAATCGTCTTCATGTTAATTAGAGTGAACAACTTTAAATTTTCTACGTCAATCTGTACAGAAGCCTAAACACATTGTACATTCCACTGGGAGCTAAAATCTCACTAAAACCACAATGTTTTAATCTTTAACCCATGTCAACAACTTCAAAAAGAATATAGAAGTATAATTTTACAAACAAAATAATCAGGGAAAACCCACTTGTTGAAAATCTTTCAGAGCTTCTTTAAACTTGCCCAATCCCAAGTATGCAGCGCCTCGTCTATAATAACCCTGTACAAATTAGCCAATCAACCCACATCAATAAATACCTTTCTAAAGAACCCAGATAACAAAAGGAATCAACTTTTACTGTCCTAAATTGGAAAAAGAACTTCACCTTGGAATATTTAGGGTCGATTTCAATAGCTTTCGTAGCATCCTGTATAGCACTGCCATACTCTTCCAATTTGGTGTGCGCGAACGCACGGTTAGCCCAATACACCGCATTCTCACTGTTAGCTTCCATCGCTTGCGTATACAAATCAATAGCCTGAGAATATTTATGAGCTGAAAAAAAAAATAAAAAAAAAAACCCCAAAACATAAAAAACATCAGCACCAAATATAAGTACAAAAACAATGAAATACAAATACAAAAACAGAGCACTTTCCATTATAAACTGGTTATTAATTCTATCACCTTTGAAGGCTTCATTGGCGAGGAGCTTGAGTTCTTCAGCTCGAGAAATGTTTGTGGGCATTCCAGTTGCCATGGTGGGGGGCATAATAGTTACAACAACACTGTAATGATTGCTTTTAATTCCTTTTCTTGAATGAAATTTAAAATAAATATTTAGTGTCTGTATACCGGAAGGTGGGGAAGAAGAGAAAATAAGCGGGGGAGGATTGGGCGTGGGCGTGGGCGTGGGGGAGGGGGAGGGGGGGGGCGGGGGTTTGCCCTAGATGATTCCGGGGACACTGTTTATGTTAATAACTAGTTTTCTTGCAACATCGTCTTTGTTGAAACTTTTTAAGGTTTGAAAATTTTGATCATACGTGTGGTAGGATTTTATTTTATTTTTCCTTCTAATATATCAGGATACAGTTTATTGATGGCCATGGAATTCAAATGTAGAAAAATAAATAAAGATTGGTAGAAGAAACAAATTGAAGTTGAGAATGAAAAGATTTAGAGAAGATTGGTGAAGAGAAAGAGAATTAGGAATGAAAAAATTGAGGAAATTGAAAAAAAAAATAGAAAGAATGTGAAAACGAATGTATAATTGATTTTTGGGCCACTAAGAAAAAAAACTCTCTGGAGTCGTGATAAATAGGTATTTATTTGTATACTAAGAATATGATCACTTGGTTTATGATACTCAGATAGAAGTAGAAAATTGTAAAGTCACCAATGAACCAAAAAACAATAGAGAAAGCACAAACCCATTTCATAATAGCTTGAGTGCTTAAATATGCAAGTGAATCCAAACAAAAGAGGGGGGGAAAATGAGAAACTCATATAGATTAAGGAATTTTTTTTATCTCCATTATCAAAATGAGTCGTTGAAATTTTATTGGACAATTTTGACACTTCTTTATATTGATTTTTATAGAGGTTTAAGTATAGAAGGCTACACAACACATGATATTTCAGAATATGTTAAATAGGAGGATTGGGAGGCCAGCCATGAGCAAATGCAGATTAAATTGAGTAGGTTTCGAAGCCGAACTTGGTGCAGGTGATGGTGCACCTATGTCTCCACAATCAAGACCTTCTTTTGATTCTATGCACAAATTTGCAAAGAGTGCAGCGGGATACTTTCCATATAGATTTGCATAGCTTGTGAAGGTTTCCATACAATTGTTTTTCATGTCATTGATTTCGTCTCAAATAGGGCAAAGCAATTCCTTTAATGGTGGACAACACCGTTTCTTTATATAGTGCAGTCCTTTGCATTGGCTTGTCACCACTGTATAGTTCAGCGTCTCCAAATTTAGAGGACAGATTGCACACACAGACATTTTTCGAATCCATACTGTGCAAGGAGACATTGTGACATTTTCCTATTCAAATGAAATTTATCATGAAAAATAGAAGGTTGCATAATCTTCTATAATTCTTAATCCTATAATGGAGTATTGTTATTTTTATGTTAGTAAAAATGTATAAATACACTATACATCTAGTCTCTATGACATTTTATATCCTAAATATGCACAATATTTTTTTTTAACATATACAACTATACTCTCCATACACTTTATATAACATTTTATTTTTCATGTACGAATACAATCGACCAAAATAGAATATTTTTATATTGGAGTTTTGAACTCAACTTAGGCCACAAATTGATTTGAGGTAAACAATATTTCAAATGGCTATTTTAACCATAAGGGGACAATTTATATATTTATTTATTTTTATCTATAATGCACGAAAATTTCTAAAACACTAACGTTTCTATTTCAGACATGTATTGAAAATCTACGCTCTTCAATAATGTTTCAAAACTTTCAAAAAAGTCCTCCAATATTTTTAATTTTTAATAAAATTTGGAAACCTTGAGGAAACATTACAAAATCTTTAGGACCAAAATATTTGAAATTTTAGATTTTGAATTGCACATTATTATGAACTTTTTGTAGCGTTCAACTAAGAAATAACTTAATTGCAGGCTTCAACAAACAAGTTATATAGTACCATTTGAATCATCTTTCAAAAGTGAGATACCCAAGCCTTAGTTTAATTTTATTTCTTTTCACACAATATATGTAAAAAATAACAAAATGGACGAAGAAGAAGAAGAAGAAGAAGACTCTTACTATTTTTCTGCTGCAGAAGGCTACGGCTCACCGATCCTTGAAACTCAAAAACATCATAGTTTAATTTTTCATGAAAAAAAATGGCCGACTTGCATCATGCGTGCACCGTTTTTGTTAGTATAAAATCAAATTGTATTGTTGGATATCTTCGTAAAATTTCAGATGTCCAAATGCACCTACTCATTCCTATCTCCAAAAATCTTACGTTAAAAAAGAATCTTAATAAAACATCAATATAGATGCTTACATGAATGTGAGTTACTTGAAATGTAGGATGAGGAAGCCAAGCCAACAAGAAGCAAGAAGAGAAACAAATGGAAAAATATGTTGCATTCCATCCCTCTTTTCCTTATTTTGTGCAGATCGTCGTCTGCCCCCTCGTCTTGATTTTCAGAACCAACCCTCTTCAATTTTCAGAGAGTTGGTTTCATTTTGTTTTATTTATTTATTCTTGTTGGCTATGACGAAAAATAAAAGGTGTTTAAAGAAACTAGTTAGAAACACATGCGTAGCACGTAGTTTTGCAATAATTTTATTAAATTTTTATATTTTCAAAAAATTTATTTTTTAATTTATAACATTTAAAATGTTAAAGTAGCAATTGCAATAAAAATAGAACAACACGGTTCTTGATAACATGATCTATTGTATCGTTCAACATTATAATGAATAATGTTGATATTTTATTTACATTCGTAGAAGTACAATTGTAATCGAAATGAGTTTTGTATTGTAGTAATACCAACAGTAATTTGAACCTAATTAATAATTTTTGGTTATTTGAGTTTTGATGATTGACGAACCCTTGATGATGTCTTATGAATGTACTTTATGAAGGATAAATTTGATAATTACTAATTTTAGTATGATAGAATGGTAGGCATACATGTCATAGTTAACATGTATCGTATACTTTCTTTTTAATTTTACCCTCTTTAGATAAATTTTATTTTTACTAAATTAAATAAAAAAATTGCAACATATATCTTAAAGACTGAGGAATAAGTACTGCGGAACCTGTAGTCCACTTCACTATTCTTGAAAAAAATTCAAATGTGATACATTGATTCAAGTTTCTCTAATCAGTTTTGATCTTAAGTCCTCAACCCATCAACAAAAAAGTTACATTAGTATTCAAAAGTAAATGAGTTAATTCTTTAAATATATTAAGAAAAATCATTTAACATGGGTAGGCATTATAGACCCCTTATTAAAGAAAAAAATAGAGAAATTAAATAGAAGATTATGTTAAACTTAAATTAAATGGGTGGACATGTTATTTTTGGCCTACTATAATTCAACTTAAATTAGAAATAAAATTGTTAGGATTAATGGCGTTTTAAATTTTTTGCTACTTCTAAGCTTGGATTGCCATTGGTTTTCAAATCGAGCTTTGATAAAGGTAATATAATATCTTTTTGTTGTTTCATGGTCCGAACTTGGAAGAAGAGTTAAAGGTATTATTATTCTCGGTTTAAATACATAAATTATTCTAATTTATTCAATAATATTATGAAACCTTAGTTATTTATAGTTAGAAGAAATAATTATGTGAGGGTGCATCCTTATTTGTTGCAATTTTAAGTGATATTACTTCAAATACAAATGGTGAAAACTGAAAACAACATATAACCTTTATGTAGTCATTGATAATTGTTGTAAGGGTTGCTATTCACGGTTTTTAAAAATACATAATAGTCGAAAATATTTCAACTATAGTCCAAAATCTCTCGTAAAAATAATTATTACGATCTCATTTTGCTAAAAAAAACAACATAAAATTAACAATAAAAAGGAATAAAAGTGTACATTTAATAAATTATAAAAAAATTTAATGTATGATCATTGAATGTGGTTTTGGGAGGGCAAGAGACGTTTCATTAATGAATACAATTTTAATTTAATTACGTAAACTTAAAATGTAATATAATAAATAAAATATTATAAGATAATTGTACATTGTTGATCACTAAGAATGAAAATGAAATTTTAAAATTATTGTAAGAATAGAATAGTCAAAAAAATATTATTCCATTTTATAGCCTTTTAGATGTAGTATAAATAAAAATACTGAATTGTCAAACATTATAAATATTTCAACCATAGTCCCAAATCTCTCCTAAAAATAACTATTGCATTCTCATTTAGTTAAAAAAAAACCCCATAAAATTAGCAATGAAAATGAATAAACTACAATTTTAAATGTTTAAAAATTTTAATTGTATATTTAATAAATTATTAAAAATTTAATGTTGGATTACTGAATGTCGTTTTGGGAGGGCAAGAGACGTTTCATGAATGAATATAATATTAATTTAATTAAGTAAACTTAAAATGTAATATAATAAATAAAATATTATAAGATAATTGTAATGGAATTTTAAAATTTTTGTAATGATAGAATAGTCTAAAAATAATTCTCTTTTTAAGATATTCTAGATCTATAATATAATAATAACAATAACTATTACATTAAAATATTTATCATTTTAAAGATATTTTAGATATAGTAAAACTATTACGTTCTCATTTAGTAGAAAAAAAACCTCCATAAAATCAGCAATAAAAACAAATAAACTACAATTTTAAATGTTTAAAATTTTTAATTGTATATTTAATAAATTGTTAAAGTTTAACGTGGGATCAATGAAGGTGGTTTTGGGAGGGCAAGAGACGTTTCATGAATGAATACAATATTAATTTAATTAAGTAAATTTAAAATGTAACATAATAAATAAAATATTATAAGATAATTGTACATTAGAATTTTAATTTTTTTATAATAGTCTAAAAATATTTTTCTTTTTAAGGGATAGATTAAAAGTTAGAGAGTTTGGAAGAAATAAGGAAAGGAATGGCAACAATGCAAAAGTCTCGCAATGTGTTTTGTTGGTGTAAAGTAGTCCACATACATTATTACTAAAAACAATTGTGGGGCAGTTGGGTTGGATTGAGTTGGTTTGGGTAAGAAGCAGTTCATTGGTTTTTCTTTTCCACAAAATATTCTATCAAATAATTCATTAACAACGAAAGTCGAAATAAAGTGGAAAATACAGATCGACCACCTTGAAACAACTGGAGGCAAGATGGTAGGTAAAGCTAGATGGTGGGCTACTTTATACAAGAATAAAACAATAATTCTATTATTATAAGAGCTACATTATCTTGCAAAATTAAACCATCTGAATTACAATTTTACTGGACATCATTAATAACTTGTTTTGCTTCGCACTCAACCACATGTCCACATCTGCTCAAAAGTCATGGCTTACGGCAAACAAAAGGCTCGAACAAAGAGCTATTGCCCTAATATCGGTTGGTGAAAATATTGTAATATTGTTCAATAAATGATGAGAGATTATTTGGATTAATCAAATATCTATGCATGGGCAGAGCCAAAAGTTTAGTTTAGTGAGAACGTAATATCTCTAAATATAAAGTTTCAAAAAATATTACAATATCTCGCAAAACTCTTACTCTCAGTATTTAGTTTTAAACTTACTTTTAATTTGGTTGATGATGTCTCTTTAACCTTTTATAGTTTCACCTCTTTTGGACTGTGAAGATTGATTCAGTTTTATAGTTGATATTTTTTCTCTAGATTATTCTTTGTAGATATTTACATAGATTTTTCTAGTAATATTGTTCGAAAACTTTCTATACATCAAGTTTCGTACAAATTTTAAATGGGACAATATAGTTACAAAACCCTATTGCGTTTCTCTCTATTTTAGAATGCTTTAACAAGTTGCTCCTATAGAATTCTTTAGAATTGATTTTCTCCACAAGATTCTCTATGTTTCTAAAGTGTTTCGCAAACATCTTCAAAAGTTCTGTCAAATATGTAGGTCGGCTGCCAACAGTGCTCACTAGTTTTAGCCTTTGCTTCTGTTTATCTTGTTTAGCCTTTTACCCCTTTTGCGTTTCAAACAGCCAAACGTCCACCGCGCACTCGTAGTGCAATCTTAAGTGCAAGTGTTGGCTGCATTTCTTAGTCTTCGATCATGTCACAACTAGAATGCAACATACCACTATCATATTTACAAATATAAATATTCTTATATTAAAATGTAAATATGTCACAAGAAAAAGTTAAATATATTCAATGCAACGTCAATGGTATTTGAATGTGCAGTTGTTAAAAATGAAATTACATATGAGATGTCAATTTAGATAACTATTGGTTTTGAAAATAATTTGTTCAATTTAAATAGTGACCAAACAATTATTATCATAAATAATTACACTCAATCATAAATTATCAAATCAAATTGATTCATTTTAAAATTCGTATTAATCGCGTAACAAAAAAAAAAGTAGCATATCTTAGAAAATATTAATTACGTAAATTTTTAATTTATACTGCAGACATAATTAATTTGATGTTAATTAATTATTTACTTTTTATTTATTTAAATCTTAATACCTATTGAAATTTACAATAGTATATGTTAATAAATCTCAACTATTACCTATCAAATTTAAATAACTAAATATTTAATTTTTAAAATTAACTTATAAATTGGAATGTGAAATTATGGATGAAGTTGAGTACTTATTTTGAAATTAAGGATGAAATTGAATATCTGCGTACAATTTGTGAGCATAACTAGATAATCGCCTAATTTTAACTTTTATCAATTTATACATTTTCTCTCTTTCGCTACAAGAATTTTATATTACGCGTACAAATTAATTTTGTAGGAAAATATTCTTATTTGTGGGCAAAAACATTTCCAGACGAAAAAAATCTTGTATGGACATTTGTGGGACAAACATCGTGGGGAAATGTATAAAACAACAAAATGTGGAAATTTGTGGATTAAAGTTTCTCCCTACGAACCCTTTACAGACGAATACAATTCGTCGCCTAAGTTCTTTTTCAACAAAATTATTTGTCTACTAATTTGGCCCACGACACAAGTATTGTGGGCACATGATAAAAATTATGTTGTGGCTAAATCGTATGCGTGTCCATACAAATAACTTTTTGTGTCGAAAAATATTTGTGAGCTAAATCCTACTTTTCTCTACAAATAATATTTTGTTGAGAAGACGTATTTGTGGACTAAATATATTATTTTCTTAACAATGATAGAATTTGTAAGGGAAATTAAATTATTTTTATATTATTTATTTATATTATATATTTTATATATTTTATTCATAATAATATAAAATATAAAGATGCAGGAACACAAGAAATTAAATGAAGACCTTTAATGTCAATCATTATAACATTGAACCCAAAATATTGTACTAAAATACAAATAAAAACTATTAACTAAATATGGTTACATCTAAATTTAAAAAGAGTGTAGCAAACATGCTCTCTATCTATTATAATGCATCTAATATTTAAAAAAAAAAAACAATTTATCATAAATTAGATATGTTATTTGTACTCACCAAGACTGTTATCATTATCAAACTCGTTCTCTTCGTCCCCAATAACATCATCTTCCTCATTAACATCATCTTCTACTATTGACAATAGTGTAAATGGTGGTAGAACGAAGCAGGAAACTTGTCTAAATAGTTGTTGCATAGAATGATGCCAAGACTTTAGTGTATAATTGAATTGTACCCAACAACCTTCAACTTATTTTTCATTATTTGCTCTATTTCAATTCAAGCCGCATGAGGGTGAATCGATGTACATTTGCTTACTATCTCTAAGAAGCTTCCCCACAATTGCTTAGGCATTTTTTTCATTGAACCAACCTGCATAATTACACGTATCACAGTTGCCATATCCTTTGTATTGATTCCAATAATGTCCAATGCTTTGTCCATTTATCCAAACATGGCCTTTACTCATGGTATTCATGTCTAAAGCCTAAGGCTCGTCTCCATGTGGAGCATTGAAGGTAGACTGGGAAAACAAAAAAAGAATAAATCAGATGAGAATTGGCTAAGTAGCTTCAATAAATATGCCAACAATCAAAAACTTCATAATGTATGCTTTTTTTGTGAGGCAAAATGTGCATCTAGATGAATACCTTAACTTTGATATGCTCATGGAAGAATACCTTTATTGTGTGATATTCAACATAATATTACAATGTCAAATTTTATAGGAGCAGAGTCAAGATATGGCATATGGATGGGCTGGGGGAGAGGAAACTACACTGGGGTTCGGGGGCAGCGTTCCCAAAATTTTTTGAGTCCATTTTAATGAGAATATAGTATTTTCAAATAAGTCATAATATTTAAAAAACTTACAAGAAGTTATTACACAAAAATATTCAACATTTAAAATTAGCAAAAGAAAAGTGTGCTCGACGATTTTTTACAGCTGCGAATTCATCTATAATAGAATCTATATCTATTTTATTAACAAGTTCTCTCTTAACAAGTTATCTTGGAATTAGAGGTCCTAAATATTGTTGGGTAATATTATCTGTGTCATCTTACACCAAACAAGATCAGGCTTGCTTAATGTAAACACCATGATAGCAACCATGAGGCAAGCGTTGTAGCAATTCGTCTTTTAATCATTTTTTTGCTACTTTAGAAATTAGAAGCAAATATCCTGAGTTCTATTGCTGCTTTAGAAATTAGAATGTCACTAAATGAAATTCATCTTTCTGGCTTACATTTTTTTTCAGAATCTCTGTGGTTGGATTGACATTTTCTGTGCAAAATTAATCAATGATAGGCAAAATGAAATTTTGAGCAACATCATCAACAACAAGAAATAATCAATAAATAGCATCAAAATTAATCGATGAACAACAGCATTCCCAAAATTAAAATTTCAACATTATTCTGAAAATTTCAATAGCAAAACTAAAATTTCAGTGGCATCATCAGCAACAAAATGAAAATTTTCGGCAGCAAAAATAATCAATGAATAGCACCAAAATTAATTGATGAACGTCAACGTTCCCAAAATTAAAATTTCAGCAGCATTTCAAAAATTTCAACAGCAAAACTAAAATTTCAGGCTTTTCAGCTGCAACATTTTTGGCAATTAAAACATCATAAGTAAAATTTCAGCAGCAATTAAACTTACTAGAATGTTGATGAAGTGATGATTTCAAATGGGTGTTGCGATTTGCGAAATTAGGGCACGACCAGGAGATGTTTATTGCAAATTTTTGCAGCTAGCAAGGGCGGATTTAGCATAAGCAAAATTTCACAAGGCAATGGATTGCTGTGCCTGCGATTTGCGAAGACTTCGAACAAATTAGAGACATGCAGTGTTCTAAAAAACGCGCCTAGGCGGCGCTTGACCTCCACGCCTCGCTTAGGCTCTAGGCGCGCGCTTTTTTGATCAACTATTTTTTTAACTAAAAAACTTGTGCCTAGGCTCGCATATGCACGCCTAGTCATACCTAGGCGCGCGCTTTTTAGTTAAAAATTTTATTTTTATCTTTTTAAAAAAAATATTTAAAATGATATTAAAAATAAGATTCGCTCTTGCCTCACCCTCGCCTAGACCCAAAAAACTTGAAACTTGGCCTCTACGCCTAGCAACGCCTTACGCTTTTTAGAACCTTAGGGACAGAAGACGTTGCTGATGATTTCAAATTGGGTAAATGTGAAAATGGCTGATTTTGAACTGGGCTACTGATTTTGAACGTGAATAAGGGCTGCTTGTTTAAACATAACACTTACAATTAGGCTGGGCCGCTGATTTTCATGACTGGCCTTGAATTTTTTTAAAGGATATATAACTTGTGGTCTAGAACAGGACACTCGGCCCCGGCCCTAAATCCACCCCTGAAATTTTCCATTGCATGCATTATATCTTCTCAATGTTGTCATGATCATTGTATGATGTAGATGAGGCATATGTGTGCAGTAATTGCAATTGTAAAGGCTTTGAGATAAATAAATAGTGAGAATTGAAATTATCGAAAAATGAATACGCCCCTCTCCTTTTAATCTCTTGCCATCTTTTTTCCTTTTTTTGGGTCCGAACAAGATATCCAAGAACACAATAAAAAGTCTATTACTTTGATGTTATGCCCACCAGTTCATCATAGTTGAACGTGTATAAATGCAAAATACTGCATATCTACTTCACAAGACTCAACAACGAACTCCAATAATATATTCAAATAAATTATAAGACACTTCAAGAAAATATCAATCCCAACGTCTGTTGGTTCCACTATCAGCCAATTGAACTAAAGCACATTTGGGCTTATTTATAAATACTAACTACAAAAAATATCCAAAACTAACAAGAAAGAACTCATGTACAAAATAGTTAGTGGCTAAGAATGAATTACTAAAATGAGCAGCAAACAACAAAATATTACAAAAAAAATAAAAATAAATTATGGAAGCTGTTTTCCTTTTCTTCAATCCCTTTTACCTTTAAGAAGTTTGCAGACTCATGACTAAGTTGAATGTCATGAATTAGAGTCAATGATTTCATTATTTGATAGATTTTCCTCAATTTACGCTTGGCTCTGCGTGTGTTTTTATGAGATAAAACAAGAAGTTGACATCTCTAACAAATGAGCAAAAAAGTAATAAGTTATCTTTCATATAACAACAATATTCACTTGTAGTCCAGAATAATGTTTTCACATTTAATTTATATGAATGCATTTACGTTTGAATTTGTAAATTATTATTTAGAAAGAGACATCCTAGAGTATTTTACAATAAAATTGACCTTATTTATGAAGAAGGTCCGACCCATTTAAAGAAGACAGCACCATAACTAAAAACACTTCAGCCTTGCAACAATTTTGCCAAATACCACAACCACCCTCCACCACAACAATCCGACAACGACGCAGCCTCCTCTTATGTCCTACCATCAAAACCATCCTCCAATTTCATGTAATCCCCAACCCTCAAATCCCCTTTGGTAGCATTACAAGTCATCGCCATAGTATCAAATCTAAAGTTTTTATACCAAATCAAATTATGCACATCGGAAAAAGGAAATAGAAAAAGAAAGGATTGGGAAAAGAAAATCGCCAAGCGGTAAGAGGGAAAATTGGCTGGAATAAAGGGTGAGTTTTTGAAATGGCCGCGTCAAACACTCGGAATCGCAGAAGAACATAACTTATATTAAATAAGTTTTAAAGGCCTCTTTTAAGTAGAATAGACTAAAATACCCTTACTTTATAACATCAGTTAACATACCATCGATTAACAGACCATTTGTTAATAGACTTTATAACATCAGTTAACATACCATCGATTAACAGACCATCTGTTAATAGATCGATCGATTAACGGATGGTCTCGTTAACCAACCATTAACGAGACCCCAAATCATTATCGAGACTTGTTGGTTCGTTAACGCACCATGGAGTGCGTTAGCAGGTGTTAACGCACTATAAGTCCGTTAACGCAGATTATCTTTTTATTATGATGATTTTTTCAATTAATCCATCCAAATCAACTCAAATTTGAAGGAAGTTAAAGTAAAAATCATGATTCATACTCAGGTTTATACATTTTTTCATGATTTATACTACAAAATCCACAATTTCTACTGTGAATTAAAAGAAAAAGATGAAGAATGATGAATTTCTACTTTAAAATGAAATTTCTTACATAAATGAAATGGATTGGATTCTAACATTGAAATGAGTTAGATTCTAACCTTGGAATTTTCTCTTTTTCACAGACAAATGAATTTGAAATCGATTGGATTCTAACATTGAAATGAGTTAGATTCTAACCTTGGAATTTTCTCTTTTTCACAGACAAATGAATTTGAAATCGTTTTTCACAGACAAATGAATTTGAAATCGTTTGAAATAGTTATAAGCGGGGAAGAAGACAGGGTTATATTTGGTAATTTACACACTAAAAATGGTCAACGGCCATTTTGGAAAATTGGCCAGATCACCCGGCCATTCAGCACCATTCCCACCTGGAATAAATGATGATGAAAAAAATGGGAAAAGGACAAAAACTTTCAATGCAATTGTGGGCTGAAAAGTAGGCCCTGAAAACTGCGTCGTATTGGTTGAAATATGAATATTACTGTCCCAAATGACTCTTATATGTTATTAGGATTTTGAAATATATTGTAGTTACAAAAATTATGAGTATAGTTCTTTTTTTCTCGATTTTTAGACATTATAAAAGACTAATGCATCGACGAAAACTTTTGCACCATACACTCGTTTGGCTAAGTTTAAAAGTCCCTTAAAAAGAGTTCTTATTGATCGTTAGTGATATTTTATTGTTTTGAAAAATCATTTTAAGGAGATTTACGTATTCTTCTAACTTCTCGCAACAACTCTCTATTTTAAATATTTAAAATATTAAAGACGTAAAGAACTCTAAGATCTATTAAAGAATTCTAAGATCTATTAAAGGATTCTTGATATGAAATGGTGTTTTTCTTATTGGGGAAAAATTATTAATATTGACAACTTCTTGAAATATCAAATTTCTCTTTTCAATAATTCAAAAGTGCACGAAGTTGCTATTTGGAGAATAACACCATACTTAATGTTAATTTAAAAAAAAAAAACGTTATTTAACGAGCTAAAAGAAAAAAGAGAAACAAAAATAAGAGTAGTTTAGACGAAAATCTTGCAGGTGCGAGATTAAAAGAAGAATGGCTTGTCGCACTGCGAGCTCTATAAGAACTAAGAAGACTCTTTGGGCCCATGCTTTTCGATCCACGTCAGAGGTGTCACGACGGCCCATAAATGGCTACAGACGCTTCTATGCCTCATTAGCCAGGTTCAGGGCCTTCACGGGCTTTAACCCCCCCCAAAAAAATCTCTATCTTGCCATCAAGTTCTTTTTTTTTTTTTCCTTTTAATTAAACAAGAAAACAACAACATAAATAAAAATTAAGAAGAAAGTCTGAACCTCGTGACGGACCAAGCCGAGCCATTCTACATCTAGTCAATGGCTGAGCTAACTATTTTAAGTTGGGAGGGTCCCAAATTAACATGTAAATAAATTTTTTTGTGACTATGTTTCTTTTTTCAATTTGACAATCCGCCGACAAAAAAATATTCAAGATTTGAACTAAAAAGATAGCAATACAAGCAAAATACAACATTTTTTTTGGTATTATATTCCAATCAACTCGAATACTCATCATAACACTTTGTACCAAATCGTCTGTCTTTTAATATATATTTGTTGAGTGATTTAGAAGAGATTTGTAAGTATTAGAATGTCGTAACCAAACTACTGCTTTATTCAATGTAGAAAACGCCTCCGCCATTGCGTCTAGTGTAGTCAAGAAGAGACGATCTTCCTAGCGACCAAAATGCTCATATTTGAAAAATTATGGGTTGTGACAAATTTAAATTTAGCCAAACATGCTATATGACGACAAAACACAATTGAACAATCTAAAGGCATGCTTCTAATTTATAATATCATTAAAATGTCTTTATGCATGATTAAAAAAAATAAAAAAAAATCATATTAGTATATTAATTTACATTTGGATAAAATAAATAAATAATAATGGATATACATATTTTGACCTTTAAATGCTATCAGGTACAGAAACGAAAAGAAAAGCAAATGTCTACGAGAGTAGACCTAAATTGCTTTTGCTATAAAGCACCAAAAAAAGGCAACAAATCATGATGGAGGCAAAGAAAGGTTGAAGAGAAAAAGGAGAAACCTGCAGTACTCCACATGCACGGGGAAATGTAATCAAATTTAAATAAATTAGATAAATTTACATCGGTCGTTGGTCGTCGGTCCGATCCACGTGCATGTTAGATTTAATTTTTACTCTAGATCAACTAAAAAATGATTAGTTATAAGATGAAAGAAAGAATCATTCGTCGTGTCAGTTTTGTATAAAATAACTCGCTATACCTTTCATCATTCATGACACAAATAATTTATTTAAAATTTAGTCGAGTCGAACTCTATTACTCGTACTAGCTAGTTCTTATACCATAAATAAGAAAATATTTGTGGCAGTGGCAGCCAGAGAAAGCTGGTAACTACTTCTGGAACTAATTATTAATTTCCAATAATGATTAAGAATTAAAGAACAGAATACAATTAAAAATCATGCATTTAGAATCATTAAAGGCCTTTAAGGCTTTAACTGTACTTAAAAAGAAAAAATAAAAACAAATTAAAAATCATTAAGTGCTTTTTTTATAGCAGAAAACTAGTCTGAGAGGCAGCTGAAATAATGCAGAGAATCTAATGACATTATACATATATTTTCAATATGGCCTCTATTATTTCTTATTTACATACACTTTTTAAAGTAGCAGCATATATATAATTAATATTTGCATGCACATACACTACGTGGAGTCTCTATGTTGGGGGTGGAGACGTGGAGTTATATTTAACACCCATGAAAAATCATCTGATGTTGATTTTGCGAATACTCGAGAGTCGAAAATCAAATATTCATTAATTCGTGATGAACGCTGAATAATTGATACATTTAGAATAAATCTTTCAATTAACCCTCAGCCTTTACATACATGCAATTTTTTCCAAAATCTTGCATGTGTGTGTGTGTGTGTGAGAGAGAGAGAGAGAGAGAGAGTGGGAGGGAGAGGAGGCCATGGATGAACACTGAATAATTGATACATTTAGAATAAATCTTTCAATTAACCCTCAGCCTTTAAATACATGCAATTTTTCCCAAAATCTTGCATGTGTGTGTGTGGGAGAGAGAGAGAGGGGGAGGGAGGGAGAGGAGAGGAGCCCATGGATGAACAGAAGATTGGAAGACACAGAGAAAAACCTACTTATAAAACTAATTAAAAGTTGCTTTTTGAAAAATCGATTATATACATTATCACAAAAGTACTTAATTTGGAAAATGGAAAATTTAAAATTTTACATCAACAAAGTAATCAGCCATTTCTACCTAACTCTGTACATTTTGCATGAAAATTAATAATTACTCCTTGCTGCATTCACTAAATATATATATCAATCATTTCAAGAATATGAAAGTTAAGACAAATTATATATAAATATATATAAAGAAAGAAAAAGGAGAGACAAACCTCTAGTTTTCAGTTGCCTGTTCCCTGGGAAGCTTCTTCTTTATCCCTTGAAATTAGCACTGTCAATGTTCATTCAACCTCAGTATTGAGATTAAAAATGTTGGGATAGGTAGATCACGAGAGTCTAAAGAGGTGTTGAACTAGTTTGGACGTCTAGATACATTTACAGTGTAAATAATTAGGTGTGCTTCAATTATATATTTGCCCTTTTCTTTTTTTGGTCATTGTATGTCACACTCAGATTGATTAAAGACTGAAAACTACATTCCAACCTCATATCATAATTGGGGTTTTTGGAGTATTCAATTAATATCTGCATGCCCTTTTGAAAACACCCTCAACCCACATCTTGAAAACAGTACAAATCAATCCAGTTGTGACGATTTAGTTGACAGATTGACAAATACTCGATATATAATAAATAAATTAAAATCTTGTTTATTAAACTGTTTAACAATTTATGCAAAGTAGTATAGAGATGTCAACAAACATAGAACAACAATTTGTGCTTAATTAGATGGTCAAAATGAAATTAATATTTTTTTAGTTTGAGCCCATCTCGGCCCATTAATTGCAAGACTTCACTTAGAAATTTACACTTAGCACTAATTGGAATCCAAAAACGATTTGTAACTATTTCTTTTATGTGAACTTTCACTTCTCACACTTCATACCTTTCCTTTTTTTCTATTTTATAGATGTTAGAGTTATACTAATAATAGAGTTATACTATTAATATATTATATATGGTAGAATTATATTAGCATTAATAATATAGTGTTTTTACTTTATATAGGTTAGGGTTTGCATTATAGTATAAATACGAGTTGTATCTATTATTTTAATATGCCGTTTGTTTAATAATATTGGTTCTTCTTTCTTCCTATATATTCTTCTCTTCTTAGTTTAAATTATATTATTGTTAGAACTTTCACATAGTATCATAGCATTTTGTTTATTGATTTTGTTTTATTCGTTTTCCCTCCCATCTCAACCAAAAAAAAAAACCCCTAGTTTAACCCTTTGAGCTGGACTGAAAATTCTCTTTTTCTGTTCAACTAGACATTGGTTCGCAGATTGGTGACTATATTTGAGTTCCCGACGACAAGGCGAAAAATTCTAGCAAAGCGTGAGGGTCTATCTTGTGACTCCGGCGATTGCTCGTGATGCCCACGCCAGCTACAGTGGTGTGGCACGTGATGGCGCGTGGAGCACTGTTCGTGCCTGATTCTTTGAGACAGCTTCTTCATTAAGTAATTTTGGATCATTTGGTGGTGTTAGTTTTGGTTGGACGTGCATAAAGACAGATGGTTTGTTTCATTTTCTTGTTGCTGGTGTTTGTTTTGCCTTTGGATTTACATAATTTTAGTTATCGTGTTATTTGATTCCAATGGCAACTGAAATGGATGATTCACTTCAATTTGTTAGTATAAAACTTATTGGTAATAATTATTTGTATTGGAGTACTTTGCTGAAGAATTTTGTTAAAGGTCAAAAAATATAGGGATATGTTAGTGGAACTACGTAATACCTAAGACAGACAATAAATATTATGTAATATTATTGCAAAATTACAATACTCTATTATTAATGCTAATATAAGTCTATTACTTGAATAGCTCTAACATTCATAATAGACTCTATTGGTAATTAAAAGGACATACACTCCCTTTTTAAATTTAATTGGTAAACTTTTTGAATACACCGTTACAACTTCTGAATTTTACATCTCGACCCACTCATCGTGAATTTGTACTAGGGTCTAGGATTGAATTGAAAGAAATAAAAACAATAATGTCAACATATTTCAAATGAATTGTTGGTAATTGTCTATTCATTAAATTCTTCAGAATTAAATAACAATATCGACACCAAACAATTGATGGGCTCATGGGACCGGACTTATATTCCCAGATAAATAAATTGTGTTGTGTAGTTTAAGATTTTATACAAAGGCATGAAGATAAAATAATAATTAAAAAAAAAAAAAAAACTGTTAAATATAGAGAAGCAAGTATACATATTCCCTCTTCTCTTGTCCTTATCAAAGGACAGATGTTCTGATGTGTGGGCCCCGCGTTCATAGAGCGGTTGTCGCCATCATGACATGCATCTATGTCCCATGCATCTAACATAAATTCTCTCTTGTATATATATATTCTTTATACTATGAATATATACAGTATTAGACATAAATATATATTATATTGTCCATTTTAAAATAATTAGTGCACATGGTCGACTCAACTTCTAAGTTAAGTGGTTGTCTAAGCGCATGTTTGACAGTGATAAAATTATTTATTAAATATTTATATTATAAGTTGTTAGTAAATGTTTAAATAAAAAGTGAGTTGTAAGTTGTGGATTCTATAAAATGTGTGGATAAAAAATATATTTAACTAATTTAATCAGTTGAAATTATAATTTAAGTAATCTCAAACATTTGAAGTTGTCAAATTTGAGAAATTGTAATTTTAAAAGTAGATTTTCCTATACGAAGAAAACTATTTTAGGGTTTGTTCAGTGTAGTTTTTTTTTTCTTTTAAAAAAATGGATTTTTTTGCCTACTTTATTGACCTTTCAAACTTTTTTATAGTGTAAAAAATTTGAAAATACTAGACAAAAAAATGAATTTTATGGTTACTGAACAAGTCCTTAATGAGTTTAATACGAAGATTTTGTTGTCACATAAAATAATATAAGAATTAGAAAGAAACAAATGTTATTGATGAAAAAGTTTACAAGTAATAAAATATTAATTAATAATAAAAATTTAAGATTAGTAATGAAGTTTTTTGTCAAGGGTAATTTTAAAAATTGTCTTAATAATTTACTTTTACCTTAAGAAAAATTTCCATTAAATAAAGTTATAAATATTATAAAATATTAAGTATTACTATCAGAAAAATTCTGTAGTCAATTAAATAAACATAAAAAATAATTTATGATTAGAAACGAATTTTCAATAGTAATGTTAAAAACACATCAGTTTAATAAATTTAATTTACAAACATAAATTTTGTCAATAAATAAAGTTCTCGCTACTCTTTGTTCCCTCGGGAATTTGAGACTCTTCAAAATCCCGGGGTGCCTTGTATCCTATCTATCTCACTACATACGCGTGAGCACCTAGGCGATCACTTCGAGTTAGCAAAGTGCTGTAGTAGCACGCTGAAGCCTTATGTGCTAGAATGTTGAACCAAGGATGCTCCACCTCATCTATATGTTGTAGAAGGAGAAAATAGGTAGATAGGAGGACGAAATGAACCAATCCACGTGCCGTGATCAAAGAAAGAAAAAGTGGCTCCTTTCGTCCAGGGGACATCATTGGAGAACAAATTAAATACTAATAAAAATTTTTGTTAGTTAAAAAAATAACTTATCTACCGAAAATATTATAAAGAAATAATAAATAGATATTAAAACTTATATGCTCATAACTTATAAAAAAATAAAAAATCTAATTTGCCTAATGCCCCATGTTGTTTGAGCTTAAAATAAAGATTTGAAAATCGTCCCTAGGGCATAACTCAGTCGATCGAAAGGTGAGAGTGAAGTAATTTCAGCTTCGCTGATAGCTGAAGGGTGAGGGTTCAATTCTTACTTGATATGGAAGACACTCCTTGTAAGCGCAGTTAAAAAACAAGCTCTCAATTCTGCTCTACTAAGACACATCATGCGATTTATATTTTTTACCAAGACCTCAGGACAATGGTAGTGGAGACCTGGGTTCAACATTTTTTTAAAATAAAGATTTGAATGGTGTTTAAAGGAGGAAATAGTGACATAAAACAGTATTAGCATGATGACATTCGACAATCTGTTGTCACACTGTCATATTTGAGTCATATTCTTATTTCTATCCAGAATCCTTTGTGCAACATTGACAAGTGACTCAGAAGTGGTGCTCTGACATATAGAGTTGCTTCACACATAGGAAGACCATCCAACTATATATATGAGATTTGAGAATATGATATTCAGCCTTCAGGACGAAGATATATATATATTTTTTTGGATTTCAATGGTAGCCAAACTTGTCCATAATTAGAAGCTTGCAATGCAACAACAAAATGTTATTTGTAACATATTACCTCTAAATCGTCCCATTTCAATAGTTTTTGAAATCTTCACCAGAAAATCACACTCCATGGATGATTATTGATGCAAATCCATTTTTCATCTAGTAGTAGCCTAACATTAACATTAATCCACGATAAATAGTAGAAAAAAAAAATGTAAACTTCTAATGTTGAGAAGGAATTTTGCGTGTATTTCATCTAAGTAATTCATATGATCGTCTATCCAGTTGAGTGTGTCACACATCAGGTTATACGTTATTTTTTCTAACCAAGTGGCCATTTGTAAAACCGTTACAATGAATAATGTAAAAAAATACTTTAACTATTAATTTGAAATTTCATACAAACTCTAGTTACAATCGATAAAGTGAACTTCTTCTATCTTCTATAAAACCTAATTATAGTTATTGGAGTTCGAATTGTGATATGACATTACGAGTTAAAGAAACTCGAACTCAACTTGACCAAAAACCTATCATTGCATATTTAATCAACTCAATCGATAGATATGATTATTGATATCAAGTAGGATATTTAATTTATGATTATGATAATTTATTTATTTTATACTGATGTGTTTGTGAATCTAGAATATGAATTGTTTTTTATAAAATTCTCATTTACCGCTGTTTAATTATTAATTTTTTAAATACTATTTAAATTTTAAAATATAAATATAAAATAAAATAAAAGAAGATTCGGGATGGGTTCGAAAAATTTGAAGCGGAGACCATAATCTCCGTCCCTGTCCTGATTACTAACAGGGTGGAGTCAGGGTATTTTGCTATCCCTAGGTGGCGAGCGGGTGACAGTGATTATCCTCGATTATATATGTTCAAAAATAGATTTTTTTTTTATATATTATAAAGACTACGTTCGTCTTTTAAAAAAATGAGTGAATCATTATATAGATAAAAAGTTTTGTCCTCTTTCTGAGGACAAAATTTATTCGGATAAAAGTTTATTCGAAGATCACTTTCGTCCAAAACAAGACAAAATTTATATGTTATTTTTAATATGTGTCTATATATCAAACAGATAGTAAGATAAAGATTAATTTTTACCAATAATTATTTTTTGAAAAAAAATTATTTATTTATAAATAATAATAAGTGTCTACTTCTGAGCCAACTAACTTGACGTGTACAAACATATAATTATACAATTGTCCATAGTCATATTAAAGTGGTGCCTCCAGAAATAGATATAAAAACAGTGCTCAGAGTCATCACTTCACCGTCCTTCCTACATAATGTAACTTCACGTACTTTGAGCAAAATCTGAAATTTCACTCTCAAATATTGCCATACTCATTACTCACTTTGTTAATTTATTTCTTTTTATTTATTATTTTGTATTTAAACAAGTCTTTTGATGAATTCTATCATTTTGGGGGGTGTGGGAACATGCTGAGGCACATGAACTGCACCCACTTTACAACCTTTTAAATTTTCTAATAATTAGTTCAAAGTGTTTTTATTTTAACAAATAATAACACGTGCTTCGTCTTTCACTCATCTAAAAATTTAAACTATTAGAAAAAATATATCCTTTCACGTGTTGAATAAATTTAATTTTTAAATAAAATTTTGATACGCACACAATAATATTCATAAATAAGTGAAAACTAACTCTTTAGGTTTAACCTCTATACCAAATTATAGGAATAGAGTGGACACACTAATAATAAAAAATTTTAAAACACGGCAATTGTACATGTAAATGCTTTTTTTTTTTTTTTTTATGAAATATTACAATTATTTTTTATGAATTTTCGTACTTTGAAAATAATGTATAATGAATAGATTATCATCACCGTATGAAGTTTTTTCTCCATTAACCCAAAAATCCACTATACATCTGTTTTGACCTTCTCCAATTTTTTTTCTTCAATTTCTTCAATTCTTTTTCTCTTCACCATTCTTGTCCAAATCTTTCCTTCTCAACCTTGTTTCTCCTATCAATCTCTATTTATTTTTCTACAGTCGAATTCTACCGATAAGCAGTATACTAGTTAATATTATAGAATGTATCTTTTTTAATATACACAATCCAGAGACAATTAGAAGGTAAATCGACAAATTGTGTATTGAAATTAAACTTGATAGATAGGGTAGGACTCCGCCACAAGTTAATCATTTTATTTAAAAGTTTATATGGTTCAAGACGAGTTATGCTTATTTATTTAAATTTAGTGTTCAAAATATATTAATTTGATATAATTAAGTAAATTTGTGATGTGTTTGTACTTATCATGTCCAATTAATCCAATCTAATACAATTAACATGCATGTCGTGTATACAAATATTTTCTTATCAACACAATCGAAGATGACTTTATTATCGGAAAGCTAGACTCCCGTATTATAATTAACACTCAAAAAGAAAAAAAACACATTGATGTACGGTATTATCATCACTTTATCTAAAAATTATAGTTCATAACACTAATGCAATCAATCAATCTCGAGAATTTACTTCAAAAGCACTCCCGTCTTAAGCACGCTCCCGCATTACAGATACACGCATTATATATAATATAAATAGCACAGACAGCACAAAGATCTTAATAGAAGTAAATCAGAAAGAGGGAATAGAGTTTGTTGGAGACTTGGAGTAGTTGAGGTTTTGTAGAGAGAGAAAAACTAAGATGTAAAAGGTTGTAGTGAGAGAGACGTTAGGGGGTGGGAACGGGAATGGCATATTTTTTATTCGTTTTCCCGCTCGAAAGGTGTGGGAGGGTAAAGAAGGTGGGGTGAGGGTGGGGTGGTGTCAATCCCATTTTCAGCTCTGCCTATTTATGTTTTGAAAGTGACATATGAGACCCCGATCCAATAGAAAATAAAGTAATGAACCACAATATTTTATGTTTTGTTAAGATTAGTTAATCTATTTGAAATTAGTGTCCAAAATAAAGGGAATAGCCAATTTTAAATAAAACATGAAGTTTGTCGACCATTTTGTAGCAAATAAACAAGACTAATTGTTCGATGAGACCGCACCCAACGTGCGACGTTATTAGTATACCGTTTGTTCGAGGTGGGATCCGACTGTAAGGTGAGAATTCAAATTCAATTTCAAGAGATATCACGAAATTTGGTGGATATCAAACAATGAGAATATCTTGGCGTCGCTGAAGATGAAATCTGAAAAATACATTGATAGATGATGGGAACTGGTGGTGAATGACGGAAGAAAGACAGTGACGATGAAAGGAGAATTAAGCAGATGAGCAAATATTATCCAAATATGTAGTGAAGAGTGAAGACGTCTGTATGTTGCTTTTTGTCGTAAGTAGGGTTGGTGATAATCTACTGTAATATTCAACATGAACATAAACAATATTTATACTTAAGTCGAAATCAATCTCTAAAAAAGTTTAGATAAGAGTAATTTGTATCAGCACGAAATGTTTAAAGTATCATAACTACCTCTCTAATTGATAAAAAATATTAACTATTAAATGCATGGAACAAATTACAAATTATTAAAACTTGTCTTCTTCATTTAATAACTTTTTAATTATCTTTATCAAATTATTCTAAAATGTATATTTATGTTAGTCTTTTATTTATTTGTCAAACGTATTTGCAAAAATATATAAAAATATAAGAAATAAATCATATTTTATAAATTTTTAAAAATTATTACAAAAATAGACAACGATATTTCTTTTATAAATGAGTACTCACGTCCAATTAAAATTAAGAAAAAATAAATCTTCAGAATAAAAAGAGAAAGGAAGGGCTATTTTTGTAATTGGTCTGAAACGTAATTTGACGCTCCCACGCGCCGCGCGTTGGCATGATGCAATGTCTAACACAGAATCTCTGTGACTGAATCCTAACTTTGTGCACACGAGAGTGTGTATACACACAACATATACATACACTTGGTAATAAGTATATGTAATAAACGTACAACAAAACAAAATAATAAAAAATAATATTTTCTGCATCCTATAAATAAGACTTACTTTATTTATTTATATGTCTTAAATAATAATCTAATTTTTTTGTTGATAGTGTAATTAATTTTTTAATATATTCTTATTTAATGTGTCTTGTAATCAATAAATATGAACTATTATTATATTTATATAGTAATATTTTAGAAAAAATATAAATAAAATTTATTATTATAATTATAATAATTAATTTTTTTAATTTGTGTAAAAATAAAAGTAAGTTTAATCAGTGATTGTAGGAAGTTTTACTTCATTTCTACAAGATAAAAAAAAACATTATCATCTCATTACTACGTCTTTCTTCTCTCAAACCAAAATTCATATATCTCTTTCAATTTTTCATTTCTCCATATTCTTTTCCATATTCATCAAAATCAAACCTACTCAAATAAAATTTTCTCTCTCATTCTTCACAATTTTCCAATCAATTAAAATTCTCTACGATCGAATTCCATCGTAAAAAAAAAGTCGGTATACTAGTTTTATGGGATTGATGGTAATAAAATAATAAAAAAAATTGTACAAAATAATGCATCATTACTTTATCTTCCTTTGGGTTGGGGTCTCATATGTCGCTTTCAAGACTTAAATAGACAGAGCAGAAAATGGGATTGACACCACACCATACCACACCTTTCGAGCGGGAAAAAACGCATAAAGAAATGCCATTACATTACTGTCTCTCTCACTAAAACTTTTTCATTTCTCTCTCTAGGATACCTCTAAGAAACTCACTTCCCTCTATTCGATTTTCTTCTCTGTTTTTGTGGGTTTTCTCTTCTTGTTTCAACGTCTTTGTTTTATACAGTTGTGCTGTTTTGTGTTTTTGTTTATATCGTGTGTATGTGTTTTTTTAACACTTCATAAGTCTAGTCGTACTCCTCGTTATCACTCTATATTTATATATATCTAGGTGAAGGAACTAGAAAGTGATGGCTATGGAATTTGAGGGCTTTTCGATCCGGTGAGTTGTTAAATACTGTTAATTTATGTGTGGTTTACGACTTGATTTTTGTTGGGTTTGTTCAAAAGGGTTGGTTTTGTGTAGAGAATATGCGTCGAGGATGAGAAGTGTTCACGTGGTAAAATGCTGGCCCTTCGATGAGACTGATGAAGATGTTGTAAAATCATTGCTCCCTCCGATCACTGTCAAGAAATATACCTGGTGGTTTGATGAACTCGAATTGTCGCGTTCAGAATCAATTAGAAACGTCAATAACTCGAAAAAGAAGAAGAAAAAGGTTCAAGAAAAGGGAAAATCTTCATTTGGACATGAAGAGTATATGGAACAGTCTGATTTGGATGCTGAAGAATTCATAGGAGTAGCAGCAAAGTTGAAGGCTTTAAAGGGGAAACCAAGGGCTCCAAAGAAAAGGTCAATAAAGGAGCTTTTTGCGGTGGCGCCGCCCGTTGATAGAGTTAGTAGTGGGGAGGAGGAGGAGGAGGAGGAGGAGGAGGATAGTGTTCAAGAAATTAAATGGGGTCTCAAAGGAAAGAGGAATGAGAAGAAAAAGAATAACAAAGAGATTCTCTTAAGCAAGTTTAAGAAACCAAAGAACAAGATCAACAAATTCAAGAAGAAGAAAAGCAATAATGAGATGGATCTACCGGCTGCAAATAAGGTATGGGATTCTTCATAATCATCTGATTCTGATTGGATTTGTATAGATTGGTAGCAAAATACATGTCATTTGGAACATAAAATATAGGCCTAACTAAAGTTTTCTTGATTATGAGTATTTAAAAATGCTTGATTTTTACCTCTTTGTGCTTAGAAATTACTGCTGACAAGGCTGATTGGAGACTGTATACCTTTGAAGATGAAAGGCAGTAGCTTTGTAATTGTACTTGTTTGTGTGGCGATTAGATTCATTCAGTATAAAGAGATAAAGTTAAAAAAATAGGAGATTGGGGTTCTCGTGTTAGGAGGATTTGAGCAGGTTACATTACAAGGGGAAGAGGGTATGGTGCTCCAGCTGTGCTGTACGGGTTGGACAGCAATTTTTTTTGACGTTGAAAGTGTTGTTAATTAATTATGTTGTTTTTCCACTGTTTTCCTATGTTTTTGTCTTGAACCATCATTATCATGGCATTTTTTGGGAGGCATTTCAATTCTAATCATATTCCCAAATTTTGACCATATGATTTCTTTGATTGCCGTAAGAATTGATAGATTATTTAACCTTTTTGTTAAGCTAGGGTTGCTCAATCTAGAGGACTATTTGGAAGACACTTCGGGTTTGTAAATCATATGGAAGTGATGAAAATCAAATGCAGGCACGATACAGTGAAAATTGAAAAATGGGTTCTTGTTTTTGACTCGTATAATTTTAGGATTATGTTGTCTTGATTGTGTTCAAGTGAATTAGAGGGAGTTGATTCATGGTAATTTTTGCCACCCTATTAAGTATAGAGGCATGATGCTTTGTGTGCTTCTTGATTGAAGGGTTTAATGCACTCTCTAATTGTGGAACACAATGAATTCAAAATTATTTTTGTGCCTTTTAAGGCCTGGTTTCTGGTGAAATTTAATGGGTGGGGTAGTCTATAATGCTGGAAAGCCAAAGGATGCCACTGGCTTGAAGGTACAGCATGGGTTATTTGGTAGCTTCTACGCACCCACGGAATCTACTGGGGAGATATGGACAAAATAAATTTGTTAACATGGGCTTCGATCTTATTTATTGAATTCGATGATGAATTACAAGTATCCGTACTTGCATTGTGATTTAAGGATAATCAGCCCATTTTCTGGGGATGAATATATGCTGCTTAACTTTTTCAGTGTCTTGATCAATTGGGAAATGGATTTCACAAATATTTTATCCATTTCTTCTTCCAACCTAATGCAACAAGCGCTAGCTTTCTTGGATCGGGAAATTGTGAGCAAGAATGACACTAAATTTGCAAAAATCAAACCATGTTAGGTATCCAGAGAACTAGCATGGTAAATCTATGACAAAATCGATTTGATTTTTTCTTCTTAATTTGCATTTCATTTTGTGTTCTAGAAATCAAATGTTTATCTTGTACTTACCTGAAATTAGGAATCACAAGGACTATTGCTGTTGACATAAATCCAATGTAAACTCGCTGGTTTCGGCAAAACCACATGAAATAATGGTTGATGGCATACAGTGTTAAATAAAATCCCTTTTGTGATCTGAAATCATACATAAAATCACAGGATTTCCATTTTCTGGAATGTGATGCTCTAATATTCGTGATAGATATAGGCTTCACGTTTGAAAAAAAAAAAGAAAAAGGCTAGTGTTTAGTTCACTCTGATCAGCTTTGAATTTAATTATGGTTTTATCATAAAAGTATCGTAATTATTCACGAGAAACGATATGATGAAGAATAAAGAAACTATGTCCTTTTTCAGTTATTGGTGTCGGATTGTAGTTTTCGTTTTTTGAACGATATTCTTGTTTGTCATGGAGATATTTGAGTTTGAGTTATTGCATGTTGTTGAATAACAAGCTTACATTTTTCTTTTTTTGATAATATTTGCTAAGGTAATAATAGGTCCATATGGTTGAATATAGTGTCAGATAGCTGAACTGTGAGGCATGTAGTGTTTGCTCAACTTTAAGAGCTTCCCGTTCCCTCGAGAAGTTCTTATGTTCTAGCGAAGAGTCAGAGAAATCATTCTTCTTTATTTATCCTAATTACTGACATTCTATATGCTTCCTCAGGAGATATGTTTTAAACTCCACCTGCAATCTCAAGGTGTTGTTAAGGAGTTGGATATTGATATATCTGATGCTGTTCCGATCCATAAGGGGAAACCAAAAGTGAAACGCTTGGATGCAAAAAAGAAGACAATGGCTCATAAATCTTCTAAGGTGACCAAAGAAAACGAAAAATCAGAGTTTTCGGTGCGTGGAATTTTAAAGAATCATAATAAAGTATTTCCGCTACTGCAATCAAGAAATTGCATCTTGCAGGAGTCTATTCAAGCCAATCCATGTGGAACACAACAGGCAAACAAACATGTCACTTTCTCAGACAAGGACGACATACTAGGATGTCAAGAGTTACAAAAGCTTCGTGGTTCAGATGCTGACAAGGTTGCTTCTTCTTTATTGGAAGACCATGCGGGAGAGAGAAGAAATAATTCAACTTTTTTAGAAACAAGTGGTAGCGAAGATATTTCTGGTGGAACCGAAAATGGGCAAGATGCTCAATCTGTAAGTAAAGAGCAGTTGAGCATTGAATGCCATGAATTTGATACATCTAACTTCGTGAAGAAACATAGCCAAGAGAGACTGTTTGGCACATCTGTAAATTCATATCAAAGCGCACTGCAAGGCTTGAATTTACATTTGTTTGAAAGAGGCCATAGAGAAGCATCTCATGATCCTTCGTGTGCCTCTCCTCCTGCGTTCTTTTGTATGTATCCAGAAGGACATAGCCAAAACCCGAATATCAAAGTGATTAGAAATGCATCAAGTGCTTACAATAACTGTGGAAGATTGATCGAAAATCTAGGGGATCCTGGTCCCAGATTTCCTCCATTGTGTTTCAAGGATTATCCAAAAGCATATAATGAGCCTTCAGCACCATATTCGTATAAATTGGAGAAAAGATCAAACATGATGCCTCAGTTTCCCCTGCAAAGTACCATAGAGAATCATAGTGGCCATGCTTCCCAGTATCAATCATTTCCTCATCTGTCCCCTAAGGAATTGCTGAGGACTTTATGTTCCGTTCCAGAAGTGAACCAAAGAGAATATATCTGTGGAAATAAAAGAATGGATGAAGATTTTGTTGGCTTACCTCTCAATTCACAAGGAGAATTAATTAAGTCGAACTCAAGTGGTAAAGGGGAGTTTCAGCAGACGATAAAGCCAAGTATCACTGCAGCTCCTTCCATTAACTTGGCTCTGAATAGCAATGTCATCCCGAATTGTTTGGGTAATCATTCAGAGTGCAGAAGTTGGGAATGTAGAACATCGCGTGGGGACCAGTCGAATCAGTTCCCTGTCAAGGGCTATATGAAAGAGAACCCTATTGTTGTTATGCCATCTAGATTAGGTATTACTGAATGTCCACGCGATGGAAAAACAAATATTGACTTGAATTTTATAAAAGGAAATGATCATTCCTTTAATACAGTAGAGCGAGACCTGCACCCAGAGATTGAGTCTTACCATGGATGCCAAGAAGATTACCAGAAGAGCAGGAACCGTGATCGTGTTTTGCCACATTTGGTCCAATCAAAAATGCGTTTGATGGGTAAAGAGTTTTTAGTTGGTGGAAACGAGCTTTGGAAGGATAAACAAATCATAGCTGACCATCATTCTGGTGGTACTTCCATTGACAATGTAACAATTTATAGTCAGAATGGACCATCTTTAGGGAAATTCAGAGAAACTTTGGTTTGTTCATCAGAAACTGAAATCAATCACAGATCAGAAAGCATGTTGAGAACAAATATTCCAGACTCTAGGTTTCCTCTCTCTCACTTTGCCTTGCAAAGTACTGATATGCACCAGAATGATTTTGTCACAAGCAAAATAAATCCTGTTCCCGGATTATATACTCGTCTTTCTCCCGGCAACTCTTCTGCCGTTCATAATATGAGATCTATAGTCCGGGATCCCGTCACCCATGGATATGAATCCAAAATAGTTAGTTCTGAGTTCCCTATGCCAAGACCTCCTTTTCAGGACTCCTGTCAATATGTGAATTCAAGCTTTATTCAACTGCAAAACAAGCAGGGATTGCCTCATGCTCCAAGATCAGTAATCCGATTTCCATTCATGCACCCAGATCTCGAAGGTCATGCGCAATCATCTTGGTCTCAGAGCTCTTCTAAGAACGTGTCCCCATTGTTGTTTGATGTTGCAGAAAGGGAAACATTGTTGAGTTATGGCCAATCATATTCTAATTTGGGCAGCAGTTGTGGTCCCCGTACGATGCCGGGAACTAATTGTTGGACTGATCCTCGGGTGCCGCTGACACATGAAGCTTTTTGTTTGCACAATTCTTTCACCTCTGGCTCTGCGTTTCAGAATTCAATTGCTCCAGCTCCATTGACTCAGCATGCACTCATGTCTTGCTACTCTGGGGTCACGCCAAATTCAGTTTTGCAGAGGAGACACAGTAGTCAGATGAAATTCAAAGAACCAATCAGGTCAAGAATGAGCATTAGGGGACCTAGCCATGGCAAGAAAGCCAGAAAGCAGGCTTCAGCTGCATCACAGGATTCTTCTAAGCCCATGAAGATTCCTAAGTTGGGAATTCCTGAAGCATCTAATTTTTCTATGAAAAAGGATAGCCTGCATTAATTTTGAAGGTGATACTGCAAATATCGGGCAGCCATTTGAATCAGATTTTGCCAAAAACAAAGAAAAAATCGTGGCTTGTGGAGAACACAATAATGATAAGGATGAACACACAGTTTTAACAGGGAAGGATTTGTTCAGTGGCACAGCAAGATCAGGTCCAGTTAAGCTGACTGCTGGAGCAAAGCACATACTCAAGGCCTGTCAAAAACTGGATCAGAATAGTTCCAAATCAACCCATTCAACCACCCCTTTTGCAGTAACAACTACAGGTTTCAGGCTTTTAGAATCTGAGAACTCGACTCAAATCTACAGGTTCTAGGAGTAAGCCTGCTGCTCATCATGGTCAACTTTTGAGATTGTTCCTCATATCCAGTTCTCCTAATGCTTCTTTTAATGCAGGAGGATTGCTCCCATACTCGATTTTGTTTCCCACCTACACCAGCTTCAGCTTGAATAGCACGAATTGTACGCAAATGTGGTTGTTATGCTGTCGAATAAGCTGAAAAGTGTGGAACTATGTTGCTAGTTTGTTTCTTATGCAAGTTATGTTTAAAATACATTTACGCACTATCTTTCAACAAGTAGACAAGAAGATGACTGCACATCGACGTTGAGAACAAATTGGTACCATCTTAACTCTGGCTATTTGAGTGTTGGCCATGTCATTTTGTACATTTATAGATTATCCTTGCCTCTTCAAGTTTGTCGTAATATAAGATATTACTGTTAGTTATGTGTGTGAGAAGGAAAAGAAAGGGATAAGTTGCATGCTGAAAGAGAAATCAATGTGAAATCGATAGTTGTTTCTTCCAACGATTCAAATATTATCTAAAAAAAATTATTTTTGTCCTCCTTGCACTTTTGTGCGAAACAATTTTATCTTTCACATACATCATAAAAGCTATCTGACTAGCCATATCTTTAGATATTGTCAAGGATCTGTGCATGTTTTGTCACCTCAAGGACATTGAGTATAGTATAGTGAAGTTGATTGTAATATAATCTTGTGTTGTATTCGAATTTGAACTTTCAGTAAAATTGCTTTGACTTTGTCCTCGTATTATCCCAATTTTAGATCTTCCTATTAGCATTAAGGATCATTACCATGTGAGATCATGAAAGTCATGTCCTCAGATTATCCCAATTAGTCGACAATGAGCTTTATTTTTATTTGTGTCGCTCGTGCTAAAGACAATTGGTTTAGATACATCCATCTCCTCAGCATAAACTGTTAAAATGAAAGTCTTCATTTTTCACTTTCTTGCATATTCTGAGAAAAGATATAGGAGTAAAACACCTTGCAGGAGATCATCATTATATTTGAATAATCTGTATTAGGAATCATTAAATAGATAACAATCTAGAAGTGTTAGAAGATCATTATATTCTTTCAAACCCTTGTATGCCACTGAGAAAATTGCCATATATTGTATATATACTTATATATTGATGGTTAGATGTCGACTCTATATCCCGTCATACTTCAACTTTTGAAGATGTCGAATTTCCTAGTTATCTCCTTCATTCTTCTCTTACTCAGCCTGCAAAAATAATTCTTGTAATCAGCATGTGTTATGTGCATACTTAAACCGTGATGCAGTGGGGTGGGGGTCGGGTGCCAGGTTGGTTCTCTTGACTAGCTTCTTACCCCTTTGATTACTCTATCAAATGCTTCTGGACCATATTTCTGGATATAGCTCTCTACTGTCTTTATCGTGTCAGGCTTCATCATCTGAAGAACCTTCGGCTGTCCACCGGCCTTATTTGACCTCGCTTTAGTCCCAACATTCACATATTTCCTCACAACTTTCTGGTATATAAAAGTTGCACCATTGAACTTCGGCAGATTCAGCCACAAACAGATTAATATCTTGATGTATGGCCACAAAGGAAACCTGTATGTGTTAGTTATGGTAGATAAAAACAAGAAAAATCGAAATCAATCTTTCTTTTCGGATTGGGGAAGTAAAACTACACACATATCACTCGGTTTACGAATTTACCATTCAAGGATTGACCAGAATGAAAGCTCGAATAGCGTTATAAATGAGTATATAATCCAATATGTTAACCATTGTTGATCATCTAGTGTGTCAATTGCTTGCACGGATGCATATCTGTTCATTCATTCAAAAAACAAACATCAGATTATTACAGTTATATCCTATTTCATCATTTTGATGCGATTTTTATGCAAAAATGCATGAATCTTGAACTCACAGAGGGTATAGAAGGATCACTGTTGGCCTGGTTAACAATAAAAAATAAATTAATTAGTGTATATATTTTTATGTTAAAACTTAAAAGTGTGTCGAAATTTTTTAGACTACGAAAATTCATGTCGCGGATCGAATTTTTCAAAAGAATATGATAACATAACAGCATCAAATTCTTGAAAAGATTAAAATATTTTCTTTTTTTATTTCAAGATCCATATCATTAAATAAAAATGGCTCCTAGAGAAAGAGACAGGAAGAATTTTAAAAAAAAAAAAAAAAAATACCCAGCAAGTGAAAATAAAGTTCTGAAAATGATTCCGAGGAAACCCATGATGATATTTTGTCGTTGATCTATTACAAATTCTCACTTTATTTCTTGAATTTAAAGATTTTTTTGGTGAATATTGAATATGGGAAATCGGATATTAATAAATGTAATTAGGAAAATAAATTATACTTTATTTCTCCTTGTGTTTTTATATGATATTGAAGATTTGAAGGCATGAAAAACAATTATTATAGTGGCTTAGATAATTTTAATATTTGGATTTCTTCTACTAGAAGGTATTCTTGGTTTAAAAAGAATTAATATTCGAAATTTCGTTGAAGCATGAATTTAAATTACCTTTATATATTTAAATCATACGTTTTATTTAATTAGGATATAAATCGTGTTTTATTAAATTAGGGTAGGCTTGAATTTGGTTTAAAAATTTAATAGAATTGAAGAGATTTATAATTCTTGCAATTCATTCTTGATATTCTTCGAAATCAACTATATATCTCTTGAATAATTAATCATAGTGTGATTGATTAAAAATTAATAAAAATATATACTTTTTTCCTAGTGGTTGATAACAGGAAACCCACTTTAAATAATTAATTTATTTAGCAGCATTGACAAAGAATTATATAATAATAGTTAGAAAATAGAAATAAATAATTAAAAAGTTGATAGCAACCCATTAAAACCCTAAATTGTATTTACATGATTTTTAAAGAGGCAAGGTGGCAGTTTGTGATGTTACCATCAAGTCAATGTTTCCTTAATTAAGGCAGGTGGGGACAATCCTAGTTTCTGTGGTCCTAATTACATAGTTTCCTTAATTATTCAGAAAAAGTAGATATCAACTATTTTTCTACTCATCTTGTCTGAAGATGACTGTTCTTGTGACACGTGGATTCTATAGAGACTAGAGGGTGTATGAGCATCTCCAATGCTATACCTTCCAAAAAAATCTATGTAACAAGAGAGAGAAAGTGTGTGTGGAAAGAAGAAAGAGAATAAAAAATAGATGAGAGAAATAGACACGATTTAATGAAAAAATGGACGGAAGGTGTCTAACAAGATATAAAAACTGATTTACCTTCTACAATAATTACTACTGCATCGCTTTTGTCTCTTCACCTCATCACATATTATATCACCCTTCACGTTGTTGCATTGGAGAGATCTTCTTAGTAGATTAGAGTGTTGATTTTGATCTGTCTTTTGTTATTCTTAAAACACTATAATCTAATTTAATACAATCCCTTGTTATGTTATCTTCTTTAAATGGACCTCATACGATCTAGTAGACGCACTTTAATGGAGATTTTGACTGTCCAAGATTCAATGAGACTCTTTGGAACAACACAATGCACATTAAACTTGAACACAATTCTAAATTATTTTTAACAGAAAATAAAAAAATCAATTTCGATTGACTTAAGTGCATTTGATTTTTAACAAGGTTGTAGGGTTTTCCATTAAAAGAAGAATTATGATTCATTGTTTGGTGTCATGTTTGAATTGAATAAAATAATTAATTTTTTTTTAATAATTGTGTCGATTATTCGATATTTTGTTGGAATCAATAAATCATTGGCGACAAGTTGAGTCATTGAAAGTTTGAAGAGTAAAAAAAAATGGTGATTTGGCATTGTTTAATAGTACTATTCCATATTTTTTGTGTAAAATAATGTTCAAGTACTTGATGAGTTTATAGTGTTGATTAGTTGTTCCGTTTGTTGTGTTGATTAATTGTTAAGTTTGCTATTTAGAGAGTTTGCTCGGTTTGTTGTGTGTTGACTAAAAGAAATAATAACTGCACTCTTATCGTTTTAGTGTTAATAAAAATGACATTTTCGCCGTTTTATGGGTAATAATAATTGCACATACTAGAATTAAAGTTTTTTTTTTCATTACAAACATTACTTGAACCACTAAAAAATTCAATTTGTACATAAAATAATAAAAACGACACTATTTCCGTATTTTCTAAACTTATTCACTTAATTTACATAATATAATACGAATTACTTCATCATATCAAATCAATATTTTTCAATTATAAATGTTAGTTAAACCAATAATATATTGTTGTCGAATGTTACTAGTCTAATCTGTACATAAAATGATCATAATGCCACATATGTCATTTCAGTAACAATTAGAATGTGACGTCCACCATTGTGATTTAGAATACAACTAAATCTTTGAGCATTATAAATATTAGTAAATGTTACTTCAACCATTTAAAGTTGTCTTGGAATGTTATAAGTTCAGCATGTGATCATAATGACACTTTGCTATTTCAAATACAACAATAGTCAATAACACAACAAAAAAAAAAAAAAAAAAAAAAATGGAGACAGAGATCCACAGGAATGAAAATCGTCAAATGTCCAGCTTAAGTATGTATAACTTGTGACCGCATCCGAATTTATATGAGTGGCGAACTAGGGGAGAATACCGCCACGCCTCAAGATTAGTCAGGTAAAGCTTGAATACCTGAGTCATAAAAAAAAAAGGTAAAAATATATTAGGTTATTCCTGAAATTTAAATGTCCAATTGGTGTACAAAATGAACATATGTTGCTATTAGTGTCATTATAATGTCAACTCTATCGTTATGGATTAAAATACTACTAAAACCACTTGCATTCCATCCCCACTCCTAGAACATATCAAATGAACCAAAGTATGTGAGAAAATGGTTTGAACATACTCCATCGGTGACAGATAAGCACATGAACTACGTTGATTGATTGACGTTTAACTATTTGATGTATTTACCTATACTACTTCACTTAATTTTGTTTAATGTCAACTTTTTCATGATATCTAATCAATATTTATGAATTACAAATATTAGTTCAATTTAAGTAGTTATAGAACGTTAAAATATTCAAACATGCGTACAATGAACATGACAATACTAGTGTCCTTATAATGTCAATCATGTCGTTACATTTTAAAGCACTACTAAAACCACTCACGTCTCATCCACACATCTAGAACACATCAAATGAACCAAAATATGTAAGAAAAATGGTTTGAACCTACTCAATTGGAGAGATAAGCACTTAACTACATTGAATATATTCATATCAAACTACTTGATATGTATTCCCCTATACTTGATATATTAGATTATTCTTGAAAGTTAAAAATACAATTAGTGGATATGATTATAAAGCTAGTTAGAGCACCTAACGTTCAAATGCCTAGAGCAATTCGATTCTTGAATTTTATTTTTTACGGGGTAATGCTCTAACTAGCTTTATAACATTTGTTTTTATGATAAAATGTTAAAATGATATTATTTCGATCTTTTCATTTGATTTGCCTATTCATGAATCGGAATTAATTTAGTTTCAACATTGCGAATGTATTTTCTCATTAGCAATTTCAAATACACATATTATATAAAATTTTATGCGGCATGATTTAATATAATCTTGTATTTATATTCATGTCAAATAATGTTAAAGAATATTAAAAAGAAATATAAATAATAAAAAAAACTCTAGAAAAGAGTGTTAAAAATAATTGGGAGAAATTGCCTATAAGTCACTCCTAGGTGACTTGTTTCAAATTATGTCAAAATATTTTTTAAATTTGTCATTAAATCAAATTACTTCTTTCATATTTCAATTAATTCCGTAATTACCGCTTTGACCAATGTTAATTAGAATTAAATTCGATTTAAACTTCAGTGCAGCAACGCACGTAACCACCATCTTCTCATATGCCTCCCGCCGATTATTACACCTCGTCCTTGACGTTTTACGACTCACCAACGGTCACCCAAACATTTTCTATTATTTTTGTGATTGATAATAATAGATTTAAGGTCTTTTAGTGTTCTTCTTCTTCTTCCCAATCATATAAACTTCAACAGTCTACTATTGTTATCCGATAATGACGGTGATTCTGATAAGTATTGAGCTATTCGTGGATTACAAAATTTTGGAAACAATTGCTTCTTGAATGTTATTTTATAGGTGGAATCAGTTTTTATGAATGGTTTCTCTTATTTTTCTTAAATTATGTTGTTTTTGTTGGAGATATTGTTTTTTTGATATATATGAGCGTAATTGTTTTATAATCATTTTTTGGTCAAATAAAAAAACAACAACATTTGTTTCACATACATCAATATTTTTATTTGTTTCGAGGAGTTAGTCATACATTCATGTGTGTTGTTTGATACTGTATCATAGAAAACTATATTTTAACAAAACAATATCACAAACAATATCTTATTAACAACATTATCTCACTATACAGTATCACAAACAATATCTTACTAGTATACCGCTTCTTTTGCTGTGGAATCCGACTATAGGCTCTATTACGATAATGAATTGACGCGGTGAATAGATTTTGGAGATGATCGGTGGAGGGAGATGATCGATTGAGGGGATGGATTTAGAAGATGAGCACATTTTGGAAAAGGTCTGTTGAAGAAGATGATTGAAAAGTAAAATTTGGAGGAGATGAAATTTAAGACGTAGTAACAGCGTAACACATATACGTGTTTTTTTCTTTCCGTAACAGAGAAAACTTCATACAGTCGTGATTAAGAACAATATTTCAGCATCTTAATATAATAGTATTACAGATAAAACTATCATAATATTTCAATATCAGAAGTACACTATTATATTAATATAACAAGTACATTAATATCAGTATCTTTGTACACAATGACAGTATTATATACATTTTCAAAATAGAAAATTCCAATTTAACAAAAGAACAGTATCTTAATAAAACAATATCATGAAAAACAGTATCAGAAGCACATTTGTATCAATATTATAATAACAATATCATAGATAACAATATCGTATGGTTAAAGATGGTATACAAGTTAAGCAAATGTAACAGTATCAGAAACACATTATTATCAAGCACATGGTTAGGTGAGCACAAATGTTATGTTTTAACAGAAAAGTATAACACAATATCTAAATAAAAGTACTATATTAAATAAAACAATATCTTAATAAAATAATATCTTAGTTAAATAATATTATAGATAAAAGTATCTTAATATATCAGTATCATACATGACAGTATCTTAATAAAATAGTATCTCATACAAAACTACAACCCAATAGAATAACAATATCATAGATTGAAATATTATTAAGCATTTTAAATGAAAACAGTATCAATAATCTTGTACTATTAATGGAGTATTTTGAAACAGTATCATTACTTCAACTATAAAATATTTAATTTTGAATGTGTGTTTGTTTGGTAGAGTTTAAAAGTAGTATTTTTTTTGAGATTTTAAAAAAAGTTGGTGAAATGTGTGGTTGAAAAGTTAATAAAATTTGTGAGTCTCATAAAATATGTGGTTGAAAATGAGTTTGAAAAAAAAAGTTTTAAACAAACTTGGCCAAACATGCTCTAATGTAACGAAAACTAGTTTACAATATTAAAAGTAAAATAATATCAAACATTTTTCATAAAACAGTATTATAATAAAGCATTATCTTAATAAACAATATCAATGAAAACAATATCTTAATAAAACAATATCATAGAAAACAGTATTTTAATAAAACATTATCATAGATAACAATATCATAATAAAACAGTATCGTGTTTGAATTAGCGCCTTTACGTTGGTATTTTAGCACTGAAATATGACTTTAATTGAATTAAGTTTAAATCATATGACTTTGAAGCCATGAGCGTATGATTAGTAACCGGTCCTGAATTTTCCCAAAATAATCACTAACCATATGTCCGCTACAGGGACAAAAAAAGTAGTCCGTGCGTCTTCAGTATTCAATCTCTCTACTTAAACAAAAACTCTCTTTCAAAATACCATCCTCGATTCTACTCACCTCCGATAAACTGTCATCCTCGTCCACGAGGATTCGATAAAAGGAGTTCAAATCTAAGTAATCCCATTGCCATTAGATTGGGTAAATCTATGAAAGGAAACAAACGAGGCAAATTGGACAACACATATCTTTTGATCTAAGACTCAACAAGAAGATTCATTACATCGGGTATATTTGTTATCATTTTTTGGGGGTTTTTTTTTTTTTTTTGTTAATTTGATATGTTTTCATTTATTTTCTAAATTCTATACATTTCAACTAAATTATCATGAAAGATAATCCATTTGTTCATGGGTGTTAATTTTAACAAGCAATGCGACATAAATCTGGTTCCAGTGTTTTTCAACACACATGCCCCCTTTTATTTTAGAGAGGGAGTGGGGGCTATGCTGTTTTTCCTTGTCATCCTTGCCTAGAACTATTTTAACAATTAAGTTTTATCGTTTGGTGGTCGAACTTCTGGCTTACTTTATACTTTCGGGGTGCAAGTATTCTTGGAATAATTTATTTATAGCAGAAGGCAAAGAATTTGTTGCATTTGGGAGAAATTGCCTAGGCTGCCAAATGAAATCGAAAAAAGAAACATCGAATTCCACGATTACTTTTGGAATTTACATGTTGTATTATATATTAGTGTTTGATTGGCAAAAGTGGAAAAGAAAAAAAATTCCATGTAAATTAGAAAATAAAAACCACCATACCCATAAGAAAATATTTTCCATAAAATTGGCAAAAAATAAGTTTAAAGTGGTTGTACCCTAGAATTCCATTTTCATTTCTACATTTGTATCAAATAGCCAAAGTAGAAATTGTTTCCTCGGATGTGACAATTTATATAGAATTGGTGCCAATCAAACACACCCTTAGATTCTTTTTCACATTTACTTATTCTTACATTTACTCCAAGTTTTTGACTCAACCTATGAAATTGTTCCATTTATCATATGTTAAGACTTGAGCTCTTTATTTCTGGTTATTTGATTGATATTCTTTTTTTTTTTTTTGTCAATTTTTTGTTTCAGGTTTTTGGAGTTAAATATTTGAATAATCACTGGACTTCTAGTCTTGTCTTCATTTACTCACTGAACTTTAAAATAGTACTGAATGTTCAATCGAACTTTAGAACGTTACTCGCCGTTACTCACTCTTGACGGTCCATTAACAGCCACTTGACAGACCAGCCCACATGGCAGACGTAGTGCCCACGTGACATACGTTTTTGTCAACTAATGTTGAGTTGTCCGTCATGTCAGCAATCAGTATTTTTGAATAATCATTGAACTTTTAGTCGTGTCTTCGTTCACTCACTGAACTTTTAGTCATGTTTTTATTTACTCACTGAACTTTAAAATATTGTTGGATGCTCACTCAACTTTTTAAAGTTATACTTCGTTACTCACTCGTGACAATTCAATAACAGCCTATTGATGGAATGCCCACGTGGCTGACAGAATTACCATGTGCCATCTATTTTGTGCCATTAAATCTACCAACCAGAATAGTCGTGCGTCATGTTATCAAACGCATTTTCAAAATGCATTTTTTAAGATGCAAAAAACGGTGAAACTTGTCTCAAGTAAACAAACGATTTTATTCAAATTGATTTCTCCTAAACGTTCTACCAAAAACTCTAGCCCTAATCCATCTTTTATGGCGAACCAATATGGGATGGAAAACTCTAATTCTTCACTGATTATGAACATAAAGTAGTGTTATTGTGGGAATGTTCTATAGTTGAAGACATCTTGGACGTAAAGTATCTCTAGACGTCGATTTTGGGGTTGCGGATTCTACAGGAGAAGGTTGATGCGTGTGATTTTTTTGATTGCAGAGATCCTGCACCCCATGCTAGATACAAGCCGGTAATCAATTGGTACAACGTTTAGGTGAAATCAATTTGAGATCAATTGGAGTGAAATCATTTGTTTAATTTTTCTGACATCTTAAAAAATGTATTTTAAAAATGCGTTTGATGACATGATGCACGACTATTCTGGTTAGTAGATTTAATTGCACAAAATAGATTACGCATGGTCATTCCATCAATAGATTGTTATTGAATCGTCACAAGTGAGTAACGAAGTGTAACTTTGAAAAGTTAAGTGAGCATCCATCAATATTTTAAAGTTCAGTGAGTGAATAAAGACATGACTAAAAGTTCAGTGAGTGAACGAAGACAAGACTAAAAGTTAAGTGATTATTTAAAAATACTGATTGCTGACATGGCGGACAACTAAACATTGATTTGCAGATACGTATGCCATGTGGGCACTCCGTCTGCCACGTGTGCGTTCCGTCAAGTGGCTGTTAATGGGCCGTTAAGAGTGAGTAACGTTGTAAAGTTCGATGAGCATTCAGCACCATTTTAAAGTTCAGTGAGTAAATGAAGACAAGACTAAAAATTCAATGATTATTCAAACATTTAACTCAGGTTTTTGTCTGGTTATTTGATTAATATTCTTTTTTTTTTTTTTTTTCAATTTTTTATTTTAAGATACAATCTACGGTCGACCGTAAAGTGGTATACTTTATGTTCCCCATATATCCCCATTAAATAGCCCAAATACTGTGAAGGATTCAAGCCCAACAGTATGCCCACAGACTAAACCCATTATTCTCACTTTCTCTGTATCGATCGGGTTGGCTCCAAATTTCCCCGTGTTCACTCTCGAAAATCCCCATCCCCATCCCCATCCCCATCCCCTCACCCATACCCACTGGAAGAGGTGTTGCGCCCCATGCATATGCCCAGAGCTCTGATATACAAACCCTAGTCACTGCATTCTATCGGTTCCCCATTTCTCTGTAAGTTTTGTCTCATATTTGCGCATGTAATTTGGCGAATTTTGTGTGAAAATTCAGATTCTCGAATTGGGTATTCTGTTTAAACCCAAAGTCGGAATAATTTTTGTGTTTTGTTTTGTTTGAAATAAAATAAGTGAATCACGGGTCAGGTCCTGATCCGACGTTCATATGGATTTCTTTTAAAATTGCCAGTTCGACCCGATTCTTCATAACTATTACGGTCCGGGTTGTCGGGTCGGATTTTTTAAAGGCTAGCCTATTGATCAAAATTTGCCTCCAAGACCTTGAAATTGAAGTTATTCTAGTGTATTTTCATATATGCTAGCAAAAGGTGGCATTTGACTGCGCTTATTGTCTTTTATTCTTTTTTAAGGTTAATCTGGACTGGAAATTGTTATTGGGTCAGTAATTTAATAGAAAAAATTGGTACTCGAGGCTTGATTCACTGTAAGTTGAACAGAAAATGTTCCTTGTGTAACCAATGTGCCACAAGTTTTGGTATTTAGATTGCTCTTGCGACTTTTTGAATGTGGCTGATGATTTTTTTTTAATTGCATCCTTGAAACTTTTTTTTGCTTAGCACGGATTGGAAGTTTGGAACTGCATTTCTTTTACTTTCTTATGTAATCAGTTGTTATTTGAAATACATTGTTAACGGTGTTGTTCATTTCATGTGGTCGGTTTTAATTTGTTTCCCGAGGTTCAATACAGTTTAGGTGTCTGTAAGAGAGGAGACACTTATGGCCTTGACCTGTTTCCTTTCTTTTTGAGTGTATACAAGGAATACAGTTTGACAACATACAAACAATTGTGCTTAGGTTGATGTCAAGTTGTATGGTTCTTCATCGTCATGTTTTTCAAATAAAATATGGGGCTTGTACAAGTTTTGGGTTTGTCTCAAGTTTGTTCTAGAATAGGTTTCTTATTCTTTCGTCAACTTATTTTTTGGGTATGTTTAAGAGATTTTGTTTAATTATCTTTGCAAGCAGATGGACGTATCAGAAGAAGCAGTTAATGTCCATTCTAGAAGATTAAAATCTGTTGTGTGGAATGATTTTGATAGAGTTAAAAAAGGTGATACATTTGTGGCTATCTGCCGACACTGTAAAAGAATACTTAGTGGGTCAAGTACTAGTGGAACATCACATTTGAGAAATCACTTGATCAGGTGCCGTAGAAGATCAAACCATGATGTAAGTCAATTGCTAACAAGGGGAAAGAAAAAGGAAAGCACTCTTGCCCTTACCAATATCGGTTATAATCAAGCTCAAAGAAATGAGATAGTCACTGTTGCAAGTACTAATTTTGAACAAGGGAATGTAAAAGTTGGTACAGTTAACATGGGCAGTTTCAATTTTGATCATAGGCGTAGTCAACTAGATCTTGCACGCATGATTATGTTACATGGGTATCCTCTGAGTATGGTTGAAGATGTTGGCTTCAAGATGTTTGTTCGAAATCTTCAGCCCTTGTTTGACCTTGTGACGATTGACAAAGTTGAGGCTGACTGTCTGGAGATTTATAAAAAAGAGAAACAGAAAGTGTACGAGGAGTTAGATAAGTTGCCTGGAAAAGTCAGCCTTAGTGCTGATAGATGGGTCGCTAATGGAGATATTCATTACCTGTGTTTGACAGTGCACTATATTGATGATTCTTGGGCATTAAAGAAGAAGATTTTGAACTTTTTAAAGATCGATCCTTCTCAAGCAGAAGACTCACTTTCAGAAGTAATCATGGATAGCCTTAGGGAATGGGATATTGACCGAAAGTTGTTCTCGTTGACCATTGATAACCATTCCTCCTATGACAAGATTGTCTGTAGAATCAGAGACCAACTATGCCAGCACAGGTTCCTCATTTGTGAAGGTCAATTATTTGATGTACGTTGTGCAGCAAACACTGTCAAGTTTTTGGTTCAAGATGTCTTGGAAACATCTAGTGAGATAACTCAAAAAGTTAGGGAAAGCATTCGGTATGTTAAAAGTTCTCGGGAAACACAAGAAAAGTTCAATGAAATGGTTCAACTCGTTGGTATTAATAGTCAGAAATGTTTACCCCTTGATAATCCATTTCAATGGAACTCAACATATATAATGCTTGAAGCTGCTTTAAAGTATAAAGAAGCCTTTCCCCTTTTGCAAGAACGTGACCCTGTCTACTCAATGTGCCCATCGGGTTTGGATTGGGACAGAGTGCGGGTTATCACTACTGTCTTGAAGTTTTTTCACGAAGTTTCTAATGTCTTTGTGGGAAGCAAGCATTCTACTGCCAATGCCTATTTCTCGGAGATTTGTGATATTCATTTGCAGTTGATTGAATGGTGCCAGAGGTCGGATGATTTTATTAGATCTTTAGCATTAAAATTGAAATCTAAATTTGATGAATATTGGAAGAAGGGCAGCTTAATCATGGCTATTGCAGCCATCTTAGATCCACGATTCAAGATGAAACTGGTGGAGTATTACTATCCTCAAATTTATGGCGACAGTGCTCCAGATTGCATAGATATTGTTTCAACTTTTATGGATGCTCTTTACAATGGGCATGCGATCTATTCACCATTAGCTTCTCATGGTCAAGGTTCAGCTTCTGAAAATGGTGGTAGCGATGATAAGAATAGATTAGCTGGATTTGACAGATTCCTTCATGAAACTTCAATTAGCCAAAATATAAAATCGGACCTGGACAAGTATTTGGAGGAACCCCTGTTCCCACGTAATGTTGATTTCAACATATTAAATTGGTGGAAAGTTCATGCTACAAGGTATCCTGTCCTATCTATGATGGTCCGCAATATACTGGGGATTCCAATTTCTAAAGTTGCATTGGAGTCTCTATTCGATAATGGAGATAGAACGCTTAATCATCATTGGAGCTCATTGAAGTCTGATACTTTGCAAGCTTTCATGTGTTCTCAGGATTGGATGAGCAATGAATTAGGAGGTAGATTCCTTTCGTCATATTTCTAATTTTGAATATTTTGTAGGTTTGCTAATAGATATTCTGCTTACTGCTTTAACAGATCCCAAAGCTTCCTCTGCTCCTACTTTTGCTTTGTGCTATGATGCAAATTAGCAAGTTGCTGGTATGGATTTCTAGTTACAAATGCTATCAGCCTATCACGTAGAAATTCTGTCTATATTTGCTTCACGAATCTCATTTATATTTATTTCTTTTGTTTTTATCTCAAGTTCTGTTATAACTTAAATATATAAACCTTTTCCATATTTCAGAACAGGCATAAATTTGGAAGAGATTTCATTTTGATTTAAGGGGTTCTGACGTAATTGGTGGCATTGCCATAGACTGCTTGATATTTTTTCTAGTGTGTCCTTTATGGAGGATGGGAATTGAGAAAAAGGACCTCAAGGTTGAATCCTTGAGCTCTTGTCATTCTGCTAATGCCCTTATAACAGGTTGCTTAATGTTCTTCAAACATCCAGCTGATTTTGACATTTGAAAATATGCTATGGCTGGGAATAATGTAGTGTGTGGATTATTGCATTAAGTGATCAACAGCCACAGACAGGCACATTTGCACCAGTACCTGATATGTTTGTTTACATGCTATATACATGCAAGATGAGCCGAGTAGAAGTTACTTGGGCATCCGTTGATTGACTGCCGTACTTTAGGGAACATTAACTTGCTAGGTATGAACTCTTGGCTGGGCTTGGTTATGTTTTCTATGGATAAAGCTTGGTTTGGCTTCAAAATATGTTGTCCTTATGGGGAGAAATTAGGATCCCCCTCGGTTTGAGGTACTGTTAGTTTTACAATAATAAAAATGAGGGGATTTTTACTAGAGATCGCATGTTTTTATATTTAATGGGGGCTGGAAGAGAGGATAGTGAAAATTTTGAAAAATCAAGTGTACCAGAAGTCGTGACAAATTCGGAGGCACGGGCTGATGGTGAGTGGTGATCGTGGAGTCAGACAAACATTGATGTCTGCAATGAACCTCTGTAATATGAATACAGTGTGCGAAGCTCTTGACGATACTGAAATTGAGTTGGTGCTGGAATGTATAAAAATGTGATCTGTCGTTTTAAATTAAGGATTTGAGCTTTAAACACTGACAGATAAAATGGATCAGATTAGAGTGGAAGTTGAAGAGAGACAAATGAAGATGATGGTAATAAGTAAAACTGTTCTATGATTGAATTAGAATTGACATTTTTATTTTTAAAATTCGACAACCTTAAGGCTGAAATATATATCCCTGTCCTATTGAAGTCCATGTCTAACATTGTTAAAAAGATTTTTGCATGAAATCCTTTTTACTATTATAGTAATTCCAAGCAACTGAGAAGTGAATCTGAAATTTTGTGTCTGACATTTCAATATACGAGTACTTGGGATTCCATATTGGAAACTGGTAAGCTGTGTGTATTGGGGCATTATTCAGATTCTAATTTTCACCTAGATCACTGGTGGCAAATGAACTTATGGTAAATGCTACACTGATTTTTGTAGAATGTGTGTATTTCTTCATTTGCAATAAATTATCATGCCATCAATTTTGTTACGAAAGTAACCTTCAGCTCTAGTTGTGGTAGTGAATATAGGCCTGAGAAAGCCTTAAGCTTGATACGATTTTATTTAGGAGTGAGTAATTATAATTGAGATTACAGATTGATCTGTTTGGTGCATACACATCATTGAGGGTCCACGTAATTTCAATTTAAATGTTAGTGGAATCAAACTATAGTAGAGTTTGTGTGCATGGTTTTGTATAAAATCATGTGCACATGTCATGACGAAAGATCCAAGATCTCAGAAGATCATATTTTCACATTGTCATTTTAATTGGTTCATTGTGCATAATGTGACTCTATGATTTCTTATTTGTCAAATTTCCAAACCTACCCCCCCACCCCCGGTCTCTGGAGTTTAATAAGTAAATACTCTGTCTGTATTGGAATTGGGCATTAGATCTAATCTTGGTACAACATAAGTGGGACCGTCCTTTATATTAAGATTCTTCTGTTGGGACCCCAAAATAATGTTTCCATATCTGGTATATTCATCTATTTGATGATGCTATACTTTATCGGATGGTCCATCATTCTTAAACACCATATGCATGAATCAGGTTGTAATATTTTCAACCTTGTATGGTGACATTACCATAGGATCAGTCATATTCGGAGCCCTGTGATATATAACTGTACTTATCCCATAGTCATTATTGTCAATTGGGCTGTCAATAATACGAGCTTGTTCCTCATTGTAAGCAATGCTGCCTTTTCCATTGCATTCCTATCCTACGCCTTCTTGAGACAATAAACTAGGTAGAATCTCTAGTTGCAACTTGAGATCCAAGAAACGAAGATAATTTATCCTATTGGGATGAGAACTGCTGGGTATTATAATATGCTACAGCTTCACCTGGGTCCACTAGAGCATTCAGACAGGACATAAATCAGTTGATTATTGACTTCTCCAGTTCCAAATCTGTCAAATAGTTGTTTTTCATCATCCACTCGCTTGAAATTCATAACTTTATAGTGGGTCTTAGATAGATAATTGTTTATAAGTTTTGGAGGAAATTCATTGTCGCAATTAGCTTATATTCCCATGGTAAGGACAAGTGCAAGAGAGATCATAGAACAATGGGTTATCAAAGAGAATTTGAAAAATAGCTATTATGAAAAGGATGGGAAACTAATTGAGCCCATGTACTTTTTTCTTTAAGGAGGAGGAAAGATACATTTGACCGGCAGCACATAGTTTCACACCGCAAAGGCTCATAGGCTCTTAATCAGGTCTTACCATCTATAGGTTATTTAGTCATTGTATCTTAGTTATTTTTTCACTATCGTATCGGTTTGTTGTACTTAGCAGTCATTCATGAATAGGTTTTCATAAATTGCGATGAAAACAAACAAATTATTAATACTCTTTCGAGAAAATATAAATTAGATTCATGGCATTCATAACGAATTCATAGCATATGATAGTTGCCAATGCTGCAAGCATCCTTGGTTCATGTCAACACTCATGATGCCTTGTATAATGTATGAGATATTTCAGTCACCACATAAATCTTTAGAGGATCCCGTGTTCAATGGAGGAGTTTTTGCATCTCGTAAGTTGGATTCTATTTTATTAACTTGTACTTGACAAAGGCAAATGCTTGATTGGTATTATGACACCGCGATGGCTAGAGATTAGGAAGTTATTTTTTAGAAAATACTAGCGAGAAGGGGTGTATGATATGTCGATTTCTTACACGAGTGGTATGTAATTACAGCCGTATGTACATCGCTGTCTGCAAACATATTTAAAGTGAGTATAATGTTGACAATATCTTGATTTATTGCAAGTAATTGATGAGAGGCTCCATGATTTTGACATGTACATTATTTTGTTTAACAAGTTTCCGTCAATGTATATCATTTTCTTCTGCACATGAAAACAAAAGCTTTAGTAATCCTTTTACCCAAATGGGACAAATATGTCCCCACCAGCCAGTTTTGGTGATTGTTGGAAGAAGATAGTATGTTGAATGGAATTCCCTTTACTTATTCATATTCCAAAGAAGAATTGCAAGAACGGGTTATAATTTGATGCAAGTAACATTGCATTGACATGAAGGCATGGCGGTGGGGGGGACCATGAATTTGACTCTGATAATTCACATTGGAACATTGACATGAAAGTGAAAGGTGCAGACAATTCAATGCAGTACCTAATCCCATAATGACACACAACCTGTCATCATTTCTTCTGTCTATTATGGGATGTTTAGTTATGGGATGTTTAGTGGATAGAACTAGATAGTACAACGAACAAGATTTTAATTTTTTATTCATAATACTGTACAACTAATCTTTTTTGCAAAACATGCTTATATTTTTCATAATATTTAGCTTATTTTCACGTGGGCATTTATAATTTTTGAAATGAAATAGAACTCAATCTCCAACAAGAGAAATAGAAATGCCTTACTAGAATTGTGAATTATTTGGATGTTAATTATATCGACTATTTCTTGACTACAAGTGGAAATAGTGCTATATGTGTCAATTAAACTGATATGCACGCGGAAAAATGAAAATAGCTATTGTACAATTTGCAATTTGGAAATGTAAGAAAAAAAAAGAATGCTCAACTCATTTCTTAGCCCCAATTAGTGTTATTTGTGTCAATGTCCCGAAAATTTGGAAAGCCTCTTTTATTGAACTATGTTCCATAGTCCGTACACCATTTAAAACTTTATTGGAGGGTTGTCATCCAATTGTGATAAAAAAAGGTGCCATACGCCCTTTTCATAAAAAAAAACCTTGTTTGGAAATCTTCCCTTGGGAGTAAGTGTGTCAAGCTTGAAGGTTGGAGACATAAATGTCAAAAAAAAAAAAAAAAATCTTGATGACCAACTTGTTACATTGCAAATAGGTTGGAGACTAAATTGTTACGTTGCAAATAAGTTGGGGGATCTTTGCTGCAAATTTCTGCACTAATGTAGGTAATAAAATTTACCATGTGATGCCCTATTGTAGTCTTACTTATTGAGTTGAGACTGCACTAATGTAGGTAATAAAATTTACCATGTGATGCCCTATTGTAGTCTTACTTATTGAGTTGAGATTTGATGTTCTATTCAAAATTTAACACCTTATTACTTGTAGTGTACTTTGTGAATGTGGGCGGAGTCTTGTTATTTTCTATTTTGAACTTGTGCGTAGAGTGTCAAAATTTGAGTAGAGAACAATCAAGAGGACGTTAGATATAAGTTTTCTACTTACCCAAGAAAAAAAATATAAAAACGAGAAGTTGACATAAGAGATAAAATGTAAAAAAAGGGAGAGTGAAGCTAGAGAAGAAGATTTATTTTGGATTCTTGTAGAAACTAGACACAATCCATTTTGGCAAGTTTTAGGACTCTTTTACTCAATATGTATTTGTTACCCATCTTGATCCAATCATCTACTTATAAACAAGATTCATATATGAAACAAATTTTACTAGATAGACAATTGTTTATTGCATAATATTATTTGTTTAGGCTTTATAAAATGGAAATTATTCATATGATCAGCATTGATGTAATTAAGGAGAACAATTTATTCTAATAAAAATAAAAAAGAAATATCCTTCAAACTCATCAATTAATGTTCAGTTTCACTAAAAAACTTCTGTTTTTGAAAAGGAGATATTTCTTTAAAAAGGGCCAAAGTAATTTGAAATTTATCATTCTTTTGAATTCTTTGTATAAGAGTCATACTTCTTTGGTCAATCTTCTCAAATTGACCTTCTGTGTATATAATAAAGAATAAAATGTCTCCTTCCTTCATTTTCAGAACTTTGTCCAATATCTGGGAAGATTAAGAAATTTTCAATCTTCTCAAATTGACCTTCTGTGTATATAATAAAGAATAAAATGTCTCCTTCCTTCATTTTCAGAACTTTGTCCAATATCTGGGAAGATTAAGAAATTTTGGAGATCGAGTTACTATTAAAAAAAAAAAAAAATTGTACTTCAAGACTGGACAGCTACTAAATTTTTTTTTCACACTATAAAAAATAATTTTTTCCGGGGCCGGATCAGGCTATAGTCTGATCCTGTGACACTGTTGAAGGAAAATTGAATGTAAAAAATAGATTCATGAAATTCACCTTAAGCGTTTTATTTATGAGCACGAGAAGAAAGAAGGAAGAGACGACACGAGAAATTATATACATATGTGCAAAATTTGTAAGCTCAATTTAAGGGTGTCAATCGAGTTAACCCCAAATTGTCCTAGGTTCAAGTATAGAAAAAAAAACACTTTCGATTCAATCGAATGATAATTTTTATAAAGGTAAAATGAACATCTTGTCAATTCTTAAGTAAGAGAACTTTCAAAAAGGGTATTTGAAAAAGATTCCAAAGAAAAAAAAGTGGCAACAAGGTTAAAATATTGTTTGTGAAATGTGTTTCTCCTCATAAAATAAAAGAACACAAAGAAAGTGGGTGTGGGCATTATTTGTGGATCCCACATATGAATATAAGGTCAATAATTTCATATAAAAGTATCATGACGTTTCTCTTTTCTTACCATAAATGAACTCACTAATGGGCGATGTCACATGCCAGTCACCTTCAATTTTGTCACAACTTCAATACACAAACTCAATTCAACTAATTAGTGTTGAGTAAAAAACATCCCTTCACCCAACTTCATTTTAGTTTCTCAACCTTTTTTTTTTTTTTTCCGTGTTAAGTTTCAATTTTGTTTGAGTTTGCTTATCGATAACGATTAGGCCACGAAACTTAATGTATAATGATGGTAATCATGACGATGACAACTAATGTTGAATAACATTGTTCTTTTCAAATTGGATTCTTTTTGACGTTTGGTTAGACAACTATGTAAGCTTACACATTTAACATGAAAGTCATGACAATATGAAAATGTGATTTTTAAGAGAATTGCATGTTACACGACCTTTACAAGTTTAAAGATATTAATATTATTATTGCACGACTCATCAATTAACGAGCTTCATTAATGCTCATATTGTACACATAAGATAGAGAATCCTTCTACTCCGTAAATTATAATTTTCCCTCAACTTATTTACACTCCTGTATAACATAAAAATAGTAATAGTGAAAACTTTTAAACCATGGGGGTAAGTTCAGATACATGTGTAATAAGCAAATTCTCTGATTTTGTTTTTCTTGGCTGATTGGCTCCATATTAAATATATACACCAAAGTCTGGTTGAAGCCCATTAATATTCACTTTCCAAAAGAACCTTTCATCATCTCCATCTCTCTCCCTTTTTCCCATACTTGAGAAAATGAATGGTTAATGGATTCTGATTTCTGAAAGTAAACTTCAATACCCTATTTTTCTTCTTTCTTAATGTAACTTACTTATTTATATTAGTACACTGAAAGCTACATAACCAAATTATACTTGTTGAAGTTAAATTTTTGATAGTCTAAGTCATGTTTTGTTTAGTCATTTCATCTAAAAGTTTAACTTGTTAAATAGATCATATATTTGTGTTTATTTAAGTGTAATTTTCAAAACGCCCACACAATTTTTTATAAATGGGTCACATCGAGACTTAATTAAATTCAAATATATTTTTTTGATTTTGATACGATGTTCAAAATTTCATTTTAAAGCTTAAGATATTGGAGATGGGATACACCTATGAAACATGGACACTCCTATTAGGGTGGTGTGTTTGTGTCTGACACGTACACCAATACTCCTCGCACACTCTCCATGACTTAGGTCCGACAAGCCATGTGTCATGTTCTATTTTTTAAGTTTCTAACGCTTGAAGGTTACTTTAGGACTTTTGTAGGGCAAGTGTTTAAAATGGCATATGATGTGTCCTAGATTAAAAAGTATAAAATAAGATATAATACATAAATTTAAGATTTTAAAATTTTAAATCGATCTGTCCCAACGTATCCATGCCCGTGTTCATGCAACTTAGGAAAAATGTATTTATTTAAATATTGCCTTCAAAACATCCATTTTTATTTTCACAAGAGCGTCTTCAAGAGTAGACAAGCATCAAAGTATGAATCACAAAGTATGTATCACATAGTCCTCACGCAAGCTCTGTCAAACTTTAAGTAAAAAACAACATCCAACACATCTTTTAATTTTACGCTCGTCTATTTTGCAAGGTTCTAAAATGCGTAATGTCCGGCGAGGCGGCAAAGTCGCATTGAGCCTAAGCGCGTCTAAGCGTAGTAATGCGCGCCAATGCGCAAAAATGAGCGATGCAAGGCAAGGCGGCAAGGTCATGCATCAAATCTAGGCGTGCATTTTAGAACACTGCTATTTTGTAGATCCTCTTGAAAAGTTGAACTAGAAGACTTGACTATTAGAAATTAATATAACTTCAACAATAGTAATGCTGTTGGATGGTCTATTTTTTATCTACAAATACCTCCCTGCTAGAACAACTCATCCATTTCCTGCAACTTCCAGTTCACAGCTATGGTATATAGCATAGAGTGAATATTTCAACAAGAAGAGAGAAATACAATCCAATTGTTTGGTTCTTTTTCTTTACCTTCTCCTTCTATACTTTTTCTTACCAGGTCAGTGACTACTGCTAACTGCAAACATACGCAACCATTTACAAAAGAATCCTTGTTTTGCTTTTTCAAATGCTTCTAAAACAAAAATTTCCACTTTCTACCATTCCCCAAATCAGGCTATAAACTTAATCAACTGCTAAATACAATCAGCAATTTTGTTTTGCTTGTTTCAGCTTAGGTTTAATGGAGTTTCCTAATCAAGAACCAGAGCCATCTTCACAACTGAGGAAAATTGGAAGAGGGAAAATTTTAATCAAGAGGATCGAAAACACTACAAATCGACAAGTCACCTTCTGTAAGCGCCGAAATGGCTTACTTAAGAAGGCTTATGAATTGTCTGTGTTGTGTGATGCTGAAGTTGCCCTTATTGTCTTCTCAACCCGTGGAAGACTGTATGAATATGCAAATAACAGGTCAAGTTTTCATTGCTTCCTTTTCAAGATCCATTTTGCATCCCTTTTCTTATCTTATATCAAGATTTTATGCTTTGAGTTTTCATTTTCAAGTACCCTTTTACATGATCTAGCTTAATTGGGTGGAAAGTTCATTTTTTTTTTCATATCCCATAGTTCTTCATCTGCATTTTTGGCTTCTACTGGAAAAAATCTCAACTCTTCATATCATTTTTATTTTATTTTTGTCTTCTTGTATTTTTCCTATGTGTTATTGAGAACTTGGAAAATTTTAATGATGATCACACACGTGTTCAGCTTTCATCTTCTGTCATGGATTTCTTAGGAAACATATACAATTATTGTGTAGAGTTAAGATTGTTCTCCTTCACAAAGATTCCCATGTCTTTCTTGCTTCTTTCCTTTATGAGCTTTGTGAGGTTTTTTGTTTATTTTCTGGGCTTCATTCTCAGATCTTGTATATACCTCCAAGATCTGCTGCAATTGATGGAAATAGAAGTGATGTAATAAACAGTAGGAGTTCAAAGATCTAGTAGGGTTAACAAAATATGAAAGTCTTGAAAATCACCTCCACTGTGTGCTATACTTTGCCATTTCTTCCATTTCACTTCTCTCTCTCTCTCTCTCTCTCTCTCTCTCTTAACTTGCTACTGCAAAGCTGTCAAGTTTTCATTTGTCCAATCCCTTCATCTCATTGACACTTCCCTAATTCATGTCAGTTTCAACAAATCAAAGAGACAATTAACATAAAACTTTGCATATTAGGGTTTCAAATTCAAAGCTCAAAAGGGAATGAACAAAAACTCATTAGAATTCCATATCAGTTGGTCAAAAGACAAATTACATCAATTTTACAAGATGGGTACTTTTCAATTTTCCAGTTTTTACAATTTTACCCCTTTGTAGAGTGCAGTCTACTGATGGAACATCAAAGCATGGCACCATGGTTAGGGTTTGAAATGAGATGTGTACAAAGTTATGTCTCTTAGCCAACGAATCTTTGGTCATGTCAGACATGATTTTTCAGTTCTACACTTATTCCCTTTCTTGGGGTTACTCTTTCATGATCTCTTTGGTCTAAAAATTTTTATCTCAAAAGGTGAAAAAATTACCCTTTCTGCATATCACCAGTTTCTTCTACTTATATTTCTTTTTCCCTTCTCCCTCAAAGTCCACTTTTTGAAGCTAAAAAGAGCTTCTGAAGATCTAAAGAGGCAAGAGAAGCATGAAGAAATGACATAGCTAAAGTGGGTAACCATTTTCTTTAAGTCTTTCCCCCATTTTGCACTTGTGGAAAGATAATTTTTTAGAGGGAAAACAATTTGCCTTCTTGTTTTCCTTCCTCAAGTTCAAGATATAAGAGTAAAACTAAAGAAAATGACTACATGCTGGCCATTGTTGCTGTCTCCCTCCTGCTTGTACTTAATTCTTCCAATATATAAACTAGGGTTGAGGAATTCAAATTCCCCATTGGTAGATACCTAAAAATCTTGCTGAGCTTTGTCGTTTAGCTTTAAAAAAAGAAGAAGATGCAGGCCATTGTTGCCAAGAAATTCAGAGTGGAAAATAAAGGGTACGAAAAAACTGAATCCGCCAATGGGGTTTCTTTACTTTTACTCAGCTCTTTTCATTGCATGGGAAAGAGTGCAAAAAATGGCTGCTCTGAACACTCAACAAAAGAAGAGTTCATAGACAAATAAGACTTACCATATATACATACACATTTTCATATATATATGTTTATGTGTGAAAAAAGTATTTTTTGAGTTTAAAAACATAAAAATACTCGAACATCACTGGTAGAACTGAATCCATGAAAGCAATATCGGGATTTTGAATGGGTCGAGGTGGGTAATAGGGTGATTCAGTGGGGTATTACACTTGGTGCAAAGGGGTTTGTGGACACGTGGCAAGATCCTTAAACAAAGATGCTTGAGCCAATCATATTGTGGGATCTTGTGCCAGCGTGGCAGAAGGCAACCAATCAATGTCTCGAGAAAATTAAGGTTGCAGCTAATCCAGACTGAAAGTGCATGTATGTGTTTTCACTGTGAGGTTCTGTGGACTGAAATAACTGATGCATAATCTGTAATGTGCATGCTTAAAAGTAAGTAACAAGCACAGTTACTTTTTGACTGGGGAAAAAAAAACCCTAGACTACCTATAACACAGTGCATTGATGAAGTGAACAAGAAATAATTATGAATGTTGAAATTATCCTAGGTCTGAAAATGAACTAACTAATGTGTTGTACCCGTTGTTTGGAATATAAAACGCGTTTCTTCGCATGATAGTTATTCACCTTTTCAATTGATACGACGTTACATTTATGTCCTCACGCAACCCAAATGTTGTTTCGACAAATCTGGTAGAGAAGCTGTTTTGAAGTCTTTTTTAGCAGTGGTATATAGAAAGATTGTTGAAAGAAATTGCATGTCACATAAAAACAAGAGTTTATGTGACTTTGTTTCATATTCCTTTTTTTAACCTATCTTATATATATGACATTTTCAAAGTCGAAGTTTACTCTTTCAAGAAATGAAAAAAATTTCAAAGAAATGTCATTATCGTCTCGAAGACATACTTCTAGTGATTTTTATGATGAGTTTGAACTTAATCATTCAAGATTCATACAAAATATATATTCTAGTAACCAAAGGTCGATAATTTACTTTTATAATGCTACGTAGTGTGTAGTAATTCCAAGTTTAGTTTCTACATGGATTTCTCCCTATTTATTTGTAGCTCGAGCGGTCCACTCCCTTTTGCCCCAAGCCCATGTCAAACCCCCCAACTTAGGCAAATGTTTTTATGCCATAACATAACCAAATGATTTACATTGTACTGATCTCTATAACTATCGATACTTTCAAACATAATATTCTTAATTTTCTATAACCGACAAAATGATGCCCTAATATATCATAGCTAAACGATCAATATGTCGTAGTTAGTAACCCTTCCTTGTGTCAAGTACAAGAAAGTTTTAAGTGAATTTTTTTTGCTTCTTTTATTACTAATTAATATGTAAAACTGAATTTATTGCATAAAACGTTACTTAATTAATTTCACATTTTTGGACATGGAGATTGAAACGATCTTATGCAAAATGCAGTGTTAGGGCAACTATTGACAGATACAAGAAAGATTGTGTTGATTCCTCGAATTCAGGATCTGTTTCTGTGGCTAACACACAGGTAAAACTACATTTTTTTTTTTTTTTAATCGAAAATGTAAAAATTATAAAGATCAAAAGGTAATGTATGTACAAAAAATCGCATCCCCGGATATAAAAGCTCTACAAAACTAATATTACCTTACTACCACAAGTCGGTACAAAAAGCAAGTAAGCAATAAGGAAAACAAATACACCTGGGCATTCAAGCATTCAAGACAAAAAGTTAACCATATGTACATAGTTACCCAGCAAAAGCCAAGGAGGTAAAACTATTGCTGTCGCCTCTCCCTCTCTATATTCAATAGTATGGCTAGTGTATATTGTTCTTTGTACAGTAGTAGATCTATACACAATAGTATGACTAGTGTATGCAAGAAACTATGAAATATGAGTGAGACGCAAAAAAATGAAACGAACAAGTGAGATTTGTAAAACTTTTCAATTTAAGGATTGCAAACAAAAAGATCTTATTTTTAAACTTCGAGTTAACTAGAAAATGAAATATTCTACACTTATTATTTTAGGAGATTGATGCTTTTAATCTGGCATAGTCACATTGTGGGCATGATGAAAATGTTTGTTCATCTTACCATGTTTCTTCTTTTTATGTTCTTCGCTCATTCATATGAGATGAAATGGACTCGAAACTATGGAATTTTATTTCTAGTACTCTCAGAATATGAATTAGCATTTAATCGACAAGTGGATTAAACAATTGGAATCCACTATTTAATTGAGATCCAAACATACACATATCAATTAAATACTGACAAAAAGTATCGAGTTCCATACTCTATTGAGAGTACTAAAAGTTTTCTCTGCTATAGATACTTCTTTTATTTTTTCAGTGCATTAATGCACCATTGTTTTCCCGAATTCCATTTATTTTTTGGTGAGGGTTTTTGGGCTGTGTGTCACCTAAACCTAAACGGGGAGAACCCGAGTATATTAATGAACGAATTGTTACATTGGAAGGGGACGTAACCACCTTACTTCCATAGAGGAATCGCACCATTTGATCAATCATATGATGTTACACTGACACTATAATTTCATATGTAATTAAATTTCGTAGTTCTATCAGCAAGAAGCCACCAAGCTCCGAAGACAAATACGAGAGATACAGAATACAAACAGGTTTATTAGTTAATAGTTAGTTGCTATTACTTAATTTATTGCAGATATTTTACAAGTTGTCATTAATTCACATTGCATCATCTGCAGACAAATTCTTGGCGAGGGTGTTGGTGCTTTGAAATTCAAGGAACTCAAGAACTTAGAGACCAAAGTGGAGAAGGCCATTGGAAGAATTCGTTCCAAAAAGGTAATCGATTTCTTTCTTAGTTTTGTTTTGTAATTTCTTGTTAAATTTTTCGAGTTAATTGTTGATTTGATGAGACTAACGTTCGAGAAATTTTCCAGAATGAATTACTGTTTGCTGAAATTGAGTTCATGCAGAAGAGGGTAAGTATCAATCCTTACTTCTATAGTTCTTATAATGTGGAATGGTATGGGGTGATAGTTTGATAATTTGCAATGACAGTTTGAAAATAAAATAATATAACGGGCAATCATATTTATATTTTTTAGTAAATCACGAGAAGCGAAAGTACAACTTAGAAGGAATCTAGAGTGACCCACAAATAACGAACCAACATGATAAGACTATACCACGAAAAAGGAAAGGGGCCCCAAATAATGAGACAAATACGAGAAGCCTTAAAAGTAGGTCCATTATCAACTGGCTTTTGACCTAAGATGCTAACATTGAATCGAAATTGGGTTTGGTGGGGGGTTGTTTGTGTCCATGTATGCATTTCTGAAATGTTGTCTCAATAAGCACAATCATATTGCATATTTTTCTTCCATTGATCCACAATAGAATCTACTTTATGTAATGTACTTATTAATTTGTTGCAAGAATTAATATTTGATGCTAAAATCTGGTTTTAACGGTGACTTGACATGCCAGGAGTTAGAGCTGCATAATGCTAACATGTATCTACGAGCAAAGGTACAACGATATACTTCTCTTTCTCTACACGCTCCAAAAAAAAAAAAAAGGGACTAAAGAAAGGCTAAATATAGGCTGCAGTTTAGCAATTTATATAAACAGATGGTTAAATTTCGATGAATTGGTGCAGATAGCTGAGACTGAGAGAGCACAACAGCAAATGAACATGATGCCATCATCCGAATACCAGCCTATGACCTCACAACCTTATGACATTCGGAATTTCCTCCCGGTAAACCTCATGGAGCCTAATCAGTAATAGTACTCTCATAAGGACCGTGCCAACAGCTCCCGTGACAAAGGTATTATTCTCCATATCCTTCTACTATACCATGATACTAAATATCAAAGTTCGCTTAAAAACAAATAAAATTAACTAACTATATTTATTATGCAATGAAGTTCCTGCAGTTAATATGTGGAGAGCTCTTGAATCAAGCGTTCATTATTAGTCGGCTACGTTCTTCTGTTGTAACACGAAATTCTGAAGATCAGTCTTTAGTTTTCTGAATTTTATGTACTTTCAAGTGTTAAGAATTTTCAGTGTAAGAACTAACTATTTTAAGTTCGTGACAAATCTTGCTTTAATCTTCAAGCTACCTAAAACTCTCAGCAGTTCATATATGAGAGTTATTATATAAAATTTCTTCTATTTCCATACTTATATTTTTATTTATCTTGATCTTTATGATGCAAAGTGAAGGCATTATGATATAAAGTATACAACATCATAGATTTCACCTTTTGGTATTATTATTTTTTGAAATTCAGAACAGGTAAAGAAATAGTAAAAGAAGCGAGATTGTGAGCCACTTTATTCCCACTGTGAGGACTGAGGAACAAAGTCGCATGTATATAAGTCCAATGTTTGCGCGTCACATTCCACCTCCGCCCCAGTCCAGCCCTTGTTGTTTGGCCAATAAGAGTCCTTGCCGTAGAGCAGCAGCTTCGGCATCCCCGGGTGATAACTGTTGGGCGTCTATAATAGTTCTAAACATATCATCACACAAAGCAATTAAGGAATATGTAAAGAAAACAGAGCAAGAACACAAGATTTGTTTTGCCGGTTAGGCAGGCAGTTCGACCAAAGTCTAATCTGCCTTTGAGGCTCACAAATGGGATTACGGCCTCTCTGCACTAAGAAGAATAACCAGTGTTCAATATACAACAAGAATCAACCCTCCGACTGCAACTACAACTACAGACAACCCATACATCAACACAATCAAAACTCCTATACAGAACTCTCCTCACGTTTACTGTTGACTCACAAGAACATAAAACCAGAACCCTCTTACAAACTTCACTTAGAGAGTGAATTAAAGAAAGGAAAAAAGAAGAGAAGGAGAATCGGTGTTCATAGCAGCCAGAGAAGGAAATCTCGAATGCCCTAGAAATGAAGGGTTGGAACCCCTTTTATGTAAGCCATCAATGGATCAGATTTCACCAGTTGATCCAACGGTCCAGCCACTTCCAGAGATAAAATGTTGATAATAGCATAAGGCGCATTTCCAACTTAAATGGTAAAAGAACGACTATACAAAATTACCAACATTCTCCACCAAATTTGTATATCACAGTCATAGCTTCAAACAACAGAGTGTGCAGAGAGAGAACATAATCACCCTTGATCATTGCCTCCAGTACCTGCAGTATCAGAATTTACCCTTTATCAATATTTAATAAACTCAGACAGTTCATAAACTTGTTCAATGGAAGTACCTTAGTTCCCATGTCAGCAGGATTCACATCAGTATGAATCTTATCAAGTTGAATCACATTGTTGGCAACTATATCACGAATAAAGTGTAATTTTATATCTATGTGCTTAGTGCGTTCATGAAACATGGGATTTTTACATAGATGAATTGCACTTTGAGAATCAGAGAATAGAGTAGCAAGTTGATTTAAATAACCAATTTTATTTAACAAACCTTGAAGCCAAATTGCTTCCTTCACAGCTTCAGTAACAGCAATGTATTCTGATTCAGTAGTAGATAAAGCAACAATAGATTGTAATTGAGACTTCCAACTTATACAAGAATCACATAAGGTAAACATATAACGTAGTGGATCTTCTTTTATCCCTATCACTAGCAAAGTCAGCATCAACAAATCCTCTAAGTCTAATTCCTTCATGACTTTTACTGAAGATTAGGCCTAAATCTCTAGACCCCTTTAGATATCTTATAAGCCATTTTAAAGCTTCCCAAAGGTTTCTAACCTGTGGTTAGACATATATCTACTTAAGGAGCTAATAGCATGAGCAACATCAGGCCTAGTGCAAACCATAGAGTACATGACAGAACCTACAGCATTAGAAAAGGGAACATTTTCCATTTCAGCTTCTTCTTCATCACACGAAGGACAAAGATCCTTGCTGAGCTTAAAGTGATTTCCTAAAGGGACAGAAGTGATTTTAGCATTTTTCAGACCAAACTTATCTACAATCCTATCAATGTAATCAGTCTGATTTAGAGATAAGGTGTGTGTTCTTCTATTTCTAATGATATTCATACCAAGAATTTTCTTAGCATTTCCAAGATCCTTCATATCAAACTTAGAACTTAAAGCATTTTTAATTCTATCAATATCTTCAAAAGAAGGACCACACAGCAACATATCATCAACATATAAAAGAAGATAAACAGGTAAAGAGCTTGAGCTTTGCAATCTGAAATACATACAATGATCATATTCACTCCTATTGAAACCTAAAGATAAAACAAAGGAATCAAATTTCTTATACCATTGCCTGAGGGCCCTGTTTCAGGCCATAAAGGGATTTCTTCAACAAACACACCATATCAGCATTCTGAGTATCAATAAAGCCTTCTGGCTGAGACATATAGATTGTTTCTTCAAGATCACCATGAAGAAAAGCAGTTTTTACATCTAATTGCTCTAATTCCCAGCCTAAGTGAGCAGTGAGTGCAAGTATAACTCTAATTGTAGTATATTTCACTACTGGGGAAAAAATTTCATGATAATCAACTCCCTCCCTTTGAGTAAAGCCCCTAGCAACAAGTCTAGCCTTATACCTGGCTTGTTCACTTAAGGAAGTTCCAGGTTTTACTTTGAACAACTACTTGCAATCAACTATGGACATATTATTAACCTTAGGAACTAATTCCCAAGTGTTATTCTTATGTAAAGAGGCTATCTCATCTTTCATAGCACTAATCCACTTCTCAGATTGTTCACTTTCTATAGCTTCTTGATAGGTTTTTGGTTCAGTATCAAGAAGTTCATGCATAGAGAGTAAGGCAGTTGACACACACTCAGAATATCCTAATCTATTTGGGGGTCTAGTTTGTCTTCTAATCCTATCTCTGGAGAGTTGATAATCAGCTAAAGAATTTGGGTCTACACCATTGTTTTCAAAGTTACTATCATCAGGTTGTATTTCTTTAGTATCATCTAAGGTTTGATCAGGCTCCACCTGATCAGGGACACCATCATTTCTGGTAGTAACAGTAGGTGAGGTAAGCTCCACCTGATCAAAGTTACTATTGGAATTGGAAGTTTCAGACTGAGGAGAATTGTCTTTGCTTAGACAAGGCATGTCATCTTCATTAAAAATGACATCTCTACTGATGATAACTTTGAAACCATGATCCTCTTTATCCCAAAGCCTATAACCCTTAACACCATCAACATACCCTAAGAAGACACACTTCTTGACCTAGGTTCTAACTTTCCTATGTTTTGATGTGCAAAGGCAACACATCCAAAGACCTTTAAAGTGTCATAGTTAGCAACATTGCTGACGCTTTTTCAACCGGAGTTTTTCCATCAATGGCGTAAGAGGGGATCTATTTATCGGTAGCAAGTCATCATATGCCTTCCCCCGAAACATCCGAGTCGCACCAGCAGTGGATAACATACATCTGACTCTTTCAAGGAGGGTCCTATTCATCCTTTCAGCTACCCCATTTTGTTGGAGTGTGTGCCTAACAGTTTTATGTCTTAGAATACCATTTTCACTACATGAAATTGATCAAATTCAGTATTACAGTATTCTAGACCATATCAGTCCTAAGGACCTTAACCTTAACCCCAATTTGATTTTCTATTAAAACTTTCCAGTTCTTGAACTTTAGAAAAGCATCAGACTTTTGTTTTAATAAGAAAATCCAAACCATCCTAGAAAAATCATCTACAATAGACATGAAATATCTATTACCCATATGAGTGGGCTTGCTAACAGGTCCCCATAAATCAGAGTGAAGATATTCTAAAGGAGCCTTAGACTTATGAGTTCCAAAGAGCAAACTTCAACCCATGTCTTTGTTTTCCTATAAGGCGTTGATCACAAAAAGGATAGGATTTATGGAATCATTCCCAAAGATGCCTTGAGACTTAAGAATTTGAGAGACCTTTCGACTTATGTGTCCAAGCGCCTTCTATGCCAAAGGTTGTTTATTATCAATGCTTGGGACAATCATAGCAGCCCCAGTACCTAAGACTGGTTCTGCTTTGATAACATAAAGGCCATTTCTAATGAAGCCTTTCATGTGCATTAAAGAGCCCTTAAACATTTTCATTTGATCTCCATCAAACTTACCAGACCAACCACATTTGGCTAAGGAAGCAACATAAATAAGATTTCTGGTTAAGCTAGGAACATACCTAACATTCTCAAAATTGTACACAATTCCAATGTCCAATTTTAGAATGATGCTTCCTATACCTTTGACTTTACAGACATACTATTTCCCATAAGGACCTGACCCAAGTCTTTTTCTACCAGAGAGCTAAACCACTCCTTTTTATGTGTCATGTGAAAGGTACACTCTGAATCTAATATCCACTCATGTGGATAATCACTTGTAGAAGTCACATAAACTTCTGCAAGGTTTTCAGAAACTTCAGCAACATTCCCCTGTTCTGAAGCTTTTTCTTTCAATTCATTTTTTCTCTTGTAACAGTCTTTAATGAAATGACCAGCCTTACCACATCCATAACACGTCCTACCCTTAGCCCTGGACTTGGATCTAGACTTAGACTTATATCTATCCTTCTTACTGGGCTTATCTTGCTGATAGTCCCTAGTGTTACTTCTTCCTCTAACAGTTAAACCCTCACCATCAATCTTGGTGGACTTTAACTCTAACTCTCTACTCTTAAGAGAATTGACAACTATCTCAGGGGTTAGAACATCTCTTCCATACTTAATTGCATTTTTTATCTCTCTAGCAGATTCAGGAAGAGAATTTAAGAGAATGATAGCTCTATAATCATCAGGGACTGTATCCTCAGTGTTTTCAATATCTTGGACAATCTTATTGAACATTTCAAGACTCTCATCAAGATCTTTTGAGGGATCAATTTTAAAGCAAAACAATTGTTCTAAAAGGAACATTTTATTTGGTAGAGACTTAATCAAATATAGTTCAGTAAGTTCGTCCCATAGAGCTTTAGCAGAATGCAATTTTCCTACCTTTCTAAGCACAGAGTCAGAGAGGTGTAAAATAATAGAGGTATATGCAAGTTCATCGACTTCATTCTTTTGATCCTCGGTTATAAGAATCGGGATATTTTTCATCTAAAGCTCGCAACTTTCTCATTGCACTAATATGGCTTTCATTTTTGTTGCCAAATTGGAAAGTCACCTTTCCCATTAAAAAGTTCCAATTGAAATTTTGTGGAAGTCATATTGGTGTTACGAACTCAAGAAAGCTTGAAAACAAAAACAACTTAACACAAAACGTCAAGTAAGTTTTCAAACACAGGCAGAACTTCAAGAAAACTTAACAAAGCAACTTAACACAACAATCGAAGAGAGTTTTTCAACGGACAAACTGATCCTTAAGAAAAACTTAACAGAATGTAGTAAAGATGAAGCAAGAACCCCCAAGGACAATTGTGAGCTCCAAGATTCAAGCCCTTCAAGAGAGCACAGACATGAAAGCCCAACAATTTCCTCCTAAATCTATGTACTGAGAATCCCACCCCAGATGCAGATGTTTGAGGGAAAAATAAACAGATGTTTTTCACAAAATCAAACAGCACACAGATTTTATAAAATCAGGTATTTAGATTTTAAACAAGAAACAAGAACTTTCACACAGAAAGAAACAACTAATTTGCCCTAGGGTTTTTCCCAGGGCTCTGATACCACCGTTGGGCGTCTATAATAGTTCTAAACATATCATCACACAAAGCAATTAAGGAATATGTAAAGAAAACAGAGCAAGAACACAAGATTTGTTTTGCCGGTTAGGCAAGCAGTTCGACCAAAGTCTAATCTGCCTTTGAGGCTCCCGAAATGGAATTACGGCCTCTCTGCACTAAGAAGAATAACCAGTGTTCAATTTACAACAAGAATCAACCCTCCGACTGCAACCACAACTACAGACAACCCATACATCAACACAATCAAAACTCCTATACGAGAACTCTCTCTCACGCCATCGTTGACTCACAAGAACATAAAACCGTAACCCTCTTACAAACTTCACTCGGAGAGTGAATTAAAGAAAGGAAAAAGAAGAGAAGGAGAATCGGTGTTCATAGCGACCCGAGAGAAGGAAATCTCGAATACCTAGAAATGAAGGGTTGGAACCCCTTTTATGTAAGCCATCAATGGATCGATTTCACCGCTTGATCCAACGGTCCAAATACACTTCCAGAGATAAAATGTTGATAATAGCATAAGGCGCATTTCCAACTTAAATGGTAAAAGAACGACTATACAAAATTACCAACAATAACAGACCCTGAACTCCCTGGATATATAGGGCAACCAACACTATATCCCATGATAACTGCTCCTAGTACGACCACTCTTGCCTCCACCCATAATCCTGCATCAGTGTTTAGTTTTGAGGTTCCTCGACTGAGGTTTGGTCCATGAAACGGGATGTCTCTCGGCACCAGCATTGGTGTGATCTTTCCACTGACCTTCCTCCCCTTCTCCATCACCAATCTCGCTGCAAACTCCATAATAAAATCATCCCCTCATTCTCCCGGACTATGCTCCACCCAATTTCGTTCTCCCCAAATCAGCCACAATACACAGCAAATCCACTCGAGCATATCACTGCTAAGTGCTAACATGCTTATGGAGATGAAGAAGAGCTGTGTACTGAACCCTAACTCATCATTCTGAAGATTGCACAGCACCCGATACCTACTATGGGCTGTGTACTTGCCCATTTTCTCAAAGTGCCAGATCAATGATCCTCAGCTGGATGCATGCAAGCTCAATGGAATTGAGGAAATAACCCCATAGTCAATAGGCCAAAAACAATCATGCAGCAACTCCCAATTCCAGTCCCTTCCCGCCTCAATCAGATCACTCACCCTTTCAACTGTTATCAATAGTGTTCATAGTGGCCGAAAAGTTCATAAAGGACCCAAGGATCATGAAAAATCTGAATTTTTTCACCCGTACCAACTCTCCAGCGAAGACCCTAATAGCAGTTAAAGTCATCTTTATGTCTATTAAGATAGAGATAGGTAGTTATAATATAATAGTGATAGAGATATGTAGTTATGTTATCCTATCATTTTGACTCTACAAATACAAAGTGACCAGGTGTGGCCTTCAGCAGCAATCCTCATAAAGTTATTATGGTATGAGAGCACTAATAGTCTTACGACTCCAATTTCATTTTTTTTCCTTTCTCAACGGCGTCCTATTCCTCACTTTTTTTTTCTTCTTCTTCTCTCAGTGTCACTAGTTTCACGATAATCAAACTTGACCATTCAAATTACTCTTTATGGCTTGCTCAACTTGTGCCTGTTCTTCGTAGCCGCAAACTTATGGATATTGTCGATAGTTCCCTTCCTTGCCCTCCTCTTTTTCTTTCGATAGTTCCCTTCCTTGCCCTCCTCTTTTTCTTTCTTTCTTTCTTTCTGATGATGGTAACCTTACCGATGTAGTCAATCGTGACTTTGAATCCTGCGTCGAATAGGATCAAGTGATTTTATGGTGGATCAACACATCTTTCACCCCTACAGTTCTGTCCACTCGGCTTTCTCTTGAGAAGCACTTTGACTCTCAATCTCAACACCGAGTCATTCAACTTCGTGGTGAACTAATGCGTACAAGTAATGGTTCTCTTTCCATCTCCGAGTTCTTGGATTGTGTTAATGGGATCACTGACAATCTTGCTCTTACCGGTCGTCTTGTTTCTGAGGATGATCTTGTCACCATCATCATGCAAAATGTTGGCCTTGCTTATGAGACCACTATTTCAACTGCTTAGGCCCGTGATACTCCAATCACATATGACGGGCTTGAGGCTCTTCTCTTAATAAGTGCAAAAAGAAGGCTTAATGAGTACCACCGTCTTCTTCTAGACAACACCCTTACAACTTTGAATGCCTCTCGTCCATGTGGTTCTAGACGTGGTTGTCCTTTTGGTCTACATGGTGGTGCACGAGGCCGTCCTTCGATTGCTTCTTCTGGCCGTAGTATTGGTGATTCTTCATTCTCTTCTCGCGGTGGTCCTTCTATTTTAGGTCGTGTCCTTTCTTTTCTTCCACCTCCAAGTCCTTTATTTTTTGGTGGTGGTCGCGTTGTGTGTCAGATTTGTGACCGATCGGGTCATTTTGCCATTAATTGTTTCAACATGATGAATTTGTCTTATGAAGGAAAACAATCCAACAAAAAGCTTGCTGCTTTAGCCGCTTCTCATGATCCTTCTGCCTCCTCATCTACTTAGATTTCTGATAGTGATGCAAATACCCATGTCACTTTGGGGTTTTTTTTTAAAACAACGAACAAGAGCAAACATAACTACAAACAACTAATGCGGAAACAATACTGCTGAATTTTTTTTTCAATAAACAATACTGCGTCAATAGTAAACAGTGATTCGTGAACAGTACTTTACCACAAAATTGTTGCAAATTTTATACGTGATGAACAATACGGTCTCGAGGAAAAATAAGCTCTGATACCAAAATGACATAGAACTTAACAAGAAATAGAAATATGGAAGAGATAGAGAAGAAATGTGAGAATAATTTACCTTGGATAATAATTGTTTCTTTATCTTCTATCCTCATTATTTTTTTGTCAAGGACCTCAAGTCGAAGAAGACGCTTTTCCAAGGACGATGTGAGAACGGCTTGTATCCTCTCCACATATAGCCTAAGTCCAATGTTTTTCCACTCGCTCTTTTACCTTCATTGGCACTAAGGCCTCTCAATCTGTGTGGCATTGTTGCTTAGCCCATCCGGCGGTGTCTATTTTATATTGTTTAGTTTCTATTTATCAGTTGTCTATGTCTAATGCACCTAGGAATTTCTTTTGTAATTCTTGTTCTCGTAGCAAAAGTCATAAACTACCTTTTCAATTATCAATTTCTATTTCACATGCTCATTTGGAGTTATTTCATTATGATGTATGGATCTTTCCTCAACTATCTAATACTGGTTTTAAGTATTACTTGTTTTTTGTGGATGATTTTTTGAGATATACATGGTTGTCTATGCGATTAAAATCTAAGGTATTTGGTTTGTTTGTTAAGTTCAAAATTTATGTTGAAAATCTCTTGTCATGTCGTATTAAAACTCACAGCAATGCTTTTAAGAACTTTCTTTCTTACCATGGGATTGGCATCCGTTTTTTTTCCCCACCATCCCGAACAAAATGGTTTAGCTTAACGCAAGCATAGACATATTGTTGAAATTGGTCTCACTATGCTTGCTCATGCCAATATGCCATCTTCTTTTTGGATTGATGCATTTAATTTTGATGTTTATACTATTAATCGATAACCTGCTCGTGTTCTTATTTTGTTTCTTCCTTTGAGAAACTATTTCATCGTTCACCACAATAAATTTTTCTTCTGGTGTTTGGTTGTGCATGTTTTTCGCATCTTCATTTTTATACATCTCATAAGCTTAGATATAGGTCTAAACAATGTTTCTTTCTTGGATATTTTCTTTGTGTCCACTAGTTGTGTTTATCTCTCTCGGCATGTTATTTTCAATGAAGTTTCTTTTCCTTTCTAGATTCTCTCTCCGCATCTTTCCAGAAAACGTCTTCAACAACTTATGGTATGTCTTCTCCTTCTTTGTTTTTCACTTCTTCTTCTTATATTTCTTGTCCATTACCACCAACCAACCCTCCTCATTCTCTTCCATCAAACACCACTCTTAATTTTTTCTCCCACATTACCATTTATCCCTTTCTTCGATAACTTCTCTTCCTTCTTCTTCTTTGCCTTTCCTACCTATTCACGAGGTTTCTATTAACTCTCGCGGATGCTTACACGTGGTAAAGCCAAAATTCGCAAAGCTAATCCCAAATTTGCTTGTCTTGCTTCTGTTGACTCTATTAACGTTGAACCTACTTGTTTTAGCATCGCAATTAAACATGAGTCTTGGCGTTATGCTATGAGTTCTGAATTTAATGCTCTACAAAAGATAGGCACTTGGCAGTTAGTTCCGCCTATAGCTTGTATGAATATTTTACCTTGTAAATGGGTTTATCGGATTAAACAAAAATCTAATGACATTATTGAGTGCTTTAAAGGGCATTTTGTTGCCAATGGATTTCATCAACAAGAAAGAATAGACTATCTTAAACTTTCAGCCCTATTATTAAGCATACCACATTTCGTTTCATCATTGCTCTTGATGTTCATCACCACTAGCCCAATCGTCAACTTGACGTGCAGAATGCTTTCCTTAATGGTTTCTTATCCAAAGAAGTTTACATGAAGCAACCTCTTGGTTGTATTGATCTTCAATGTCCTTCTCATGTCTGCAAGTTACAACGTTCTCTTTATGGCCTCAAACAAGCTCCTCGTACTTGGTTTCAACGATTCTCTGATTTTTCTTGGAGTTGGGTTTCATTGAATCAAAGGTTGAATACTCTCTCTTTGCTTCTTGTTCTTCTTGTTCTCCTTATATATGTTGACGATATTCTACTTAGTGACAATAGTTCTACTCATACTACTACTCTTATTGAGCAATTGAATACTACATTTTCTATGAAGGATCTTGTTTCTCTTAACTATTTTCTTGGAATTAACGTCACTCGAAGATTGTCTGGTCTTTCTCTTACTTAATTCAAGTATGCTTTAGATCTTTTAAAGCATGCCAATTTACTTGATGCTAAACCAATTCTCACTCCAGCTACTAGTGGTAAACGTCTGAGCAAAAGTAATTGTATTCTTTTTCTTAACCTTTTGAATATCGCAACACGGTTAGCGCTTTACAATACTTTACCATCACGTGTCCTGACATATCATTTGATGTGAATCAAATTTGTAAATTCATGCAAGTTCCTATTATTGCTCGATGGACTAGTGTTAAACATATTTTGCGATACATTTTTATCTCAGCACAAATCTTATTTATTGGAGTTCAAGTCCAACATACTATCTCTTGGTCGCACTGAGGCAGAGTATAGACAACTTGCATACACTGCTGTTGAACTGTCTTGGTTGCACTCTTTCTTCAAAAATTTGCATTTTTGTGATAAAATTAGATCTATCTTATTAGCCTCCAATCCTATTTTTTATGCTCGCACACGACATGTCGAAGTGGATTATCATTATGTTATAGAGAATTAAACTGGTGTGCCACGAATTGGATGTTGACTATATTTGCTGTCAAGATCAACGTGCATATATTTTTACCAAAAGCTTGTCTTCAGCTCGTTTTCAATACTTACTCTCGAAGCGTCACGTGCATTCTTGCTCGCTCAACTTGCGGGGACATAATAGCAGTTAAAGTTCTTTGAATTCATCTTTATCTGTGTAACTAATCTATTAAGATATATGTAAGTAGTCTATTAAGATAGAGATATATAGTTATATTATACAATCATTTGTAACTAGCCTATTAAGATAGAGATAGATAGTTATGTTATCCTATCATTTTGACTCTAAAGATTTGGTCTTTAGCATACAATCCTCAAAGTTATTAGACCCTTTGTAAGAAGGTCCCATCCCCACAAGCTACTATGCCACAAAAAAAGAAGCATTAGTTGAGATTCGTGTTGGTAGAAAATTGAACAATCGACCTGTTCTACTGTGAACCGGATGAACTCATCATGTTTTTGCTATTTTTCCGGTCCTTCTTTAAAAAAATTCCAAAGAATAACGGCTACTTGTGTTTCAAATTCAATAGGCTCTCATTTTGTAGATGTTCCTTCTCCACTCCATATTTTGAACTTTCGATGTGGTAATAAACAAAGCTCACCAGCAAATCCTATCTTATTTTCTACTCTCTTTAGCACACCAAATTATACTTTTTTATTAGTATAATAATGCTAGACTCCTTTTTTCTTATAGGTTGAAACAATTTTTAATTCGAACAACGCAAATCATATGGAGTTGATCAAACAAGTTATATAATAATAAATTATATTAACCAACATGGATTAGTATTTACTTTGAATTAGGGATGTGAACATTAAAAACCTTTTCTTTTTATTAATATTTTAGTGTGTGCGCGCATGTGGGGCACTAGTTTGGCCCTGGTTCGATCTGGTTGAATCTCTTGATCTTTAATCCTTTACCTTTTTTGGTTTAATACCCACACTGAATTTAAAAGTTCAAGTAATATGAGGATACATGTCTTTCATGTTAGGGACGCCATCAATGATGTCAAACTCGATATAAATATTTTTCTTCTCTATTTTTTTTTTTTTGAATCTACAACAAATCTAATTGTTTGCATGCCGAGCAAGAGCAATTCTTTAAACACACCATGCTCTTTACAATCTTCAAGTGTTATATTCTTGTTAAACCAAGAATATCACGAGTTTTGAACTCATTTATGTGGTATTCATAGGCTGAATTCATTACTACAAGAAATTTTACTTTTAACAACAAAAATTTTAGTTTTCTAAAGTCTCTCAACGACAATTTTTCGATAAAACAACATAAAAACGACTTTATACGTCAAAAATTTGCATAGTTAAAAGTGATTTTTTTTTTTTTTTTGGTAAGTTTAGGTCATTATGGATGACACTTATAATATAATATGGTCTTCAAATACATCAAGAGTTGCTAAGACTCCAATCGTGCAATTGTTGGACTAGATCGTTGGTGACCGGACTACTTCCACATCTAACATCTAAACATTCGTATGAGGACGTCGATGTCAAGATTGATACATAGTTACTGCTAGAAAAAATAAAATGACTTTGGCTTCTGAAATCAATTCTGGTTTGCATTGCAGTGGGGGCTGGCTTGCTGGGATGACAACAGTGGCTAGGACTTTGTAATTGTGGACAGGTGATGGTGGATCTAAGGGCTGTAGCCGATTGGGACGGCGGTGGCTGAAGGATTTGTAAAGATCGTGGTGGTGGCTACACCTTTTCGCCCGTCCGATTGCTTTTTCTTTTGTGGTCGGAGTTTTGTCGTGAGTGATGGAAAAGGTGGAGAAAAATGGTGGATGGGGCATCTGGTGGTGGCTAAAACAAGTAGATTTCAGGGTGGCAGTGGAGAGCATGTAGTAGCAGAATCAGGGGTGAAGGTAAGGGAGAATTGCCAGCGGTTTGGAGAAAGGGAGTGGGGTTAGGGGAGAGTAAATTTAACAAATCATCATTCAACTTTACCCATAATTACTACTTACTTACTCAATTTTGAAACATTATTTATTATTCACCGATCTATATTGAACCATGGATAATGAATAAACAATATGTAATATTTTAAAGTTGGGTGAATACGTGGTAATGTTAGGTAAAATTGAGTTATTATTTATTAAATTTAATTGTTAAGGACAGTACAAGAGAATTTTTTTATATTTCTTTTGTCTTTTTCATTCTTTTTTTTTTTTTTAATTTAATTTCACTGAAGGTCATTGTTACCTTCAAATTACAAAAAATGGTCATTTGAAGTTCAAAAGTTTGGTGGTGGTCATTTGAAGTTAAAATCGCTTTTCACTAAATGGTCACTTTATTAAATTTAAATTTAAAATGGTGACTTGGCATGATGATTTGGCATTTTTTTTATTGTATTGTAGTACATAACTTTATATAATACTCACTTTAGTTCATATATTTTAATTAAGTCTTTCAAAAATTACATATTAGGTCCTTAATCTTTTACATATTTACAATTTGATCCTCAAATTTTCAATTATCTTTCATTTTAGTCCTCCAAAAATTGCATCTTAGGTCCTTCAACTTTTTACATCTTTACACTTTGGTCCCCATATTTTCAATTATCTTTCAGTTAAGTCCTCTAAAAAATTGCATCTTAGGTCCTTCAATTTTATACATCTTCAAACTTTGGTCCCTAAATTCTTGATTTTAGTGGCCAAACTAAGTGCAATTTTAGTGGTCAAAATAAGTGTATTTTCAATTAAATCATTAACTTTACACGTATTTTCACCTAAACGAACAAAATAATATAATTAAATAATAAACTATTTAGTAGTCAAAATAAGTGTAAAATTCGCATTTATCTCTTAGAGTTGACCACTAAAAGTAGATATTTTAGTAATCAAACCCTATAATATTATTTTGTTCGTTTAGGTAAAAATTCGAGTGTAAAGTCAAAGATTTAATTGAAAATGCATTTATTTTGACCACTAAAATTACACTTATTTTGGCCACTAAAATTAAAGATGTATAAAGTTGAAGGACTTAAGATGCAATTTTTTAGAGGACTTAACTGAAAGATAATTGAAAATATGGGGACCAAAGTGTAAATATGTAAAAAGTTGAAGGACCTAAGATGCAATTTTTGGAGGACTAAAATGAAAGATAATTGAAAATTTAGGGACCAAATTGTAAACATGTAAAATATTAAGGACCTAAGATGCAATTTTTGAAAGATTTAATTGAAATATGAGACTAAAGTGAGTATTATATAAAGTTATGTCTTCTGATATAATAAATAAATGCTAAAAATCGTCATCTTAGTCACCATTTTAAATTGTAAATTTAATAGAGTGACCATTAAATGAACGATTTCTAATTTCAATGACCACCACCAAAACTTTTGACTTCGATATTATTTTGTAATTTGAACGTAACTTCGATGACCAGGTGAAATTAACCCTTTTTTTTGGTCTTTTTTTTTTTTTTTTTAGTTTATTCTTTTTGTTTATTTAAGTTAAAGGATAAAATTATCGTTAACAAATTTTTGGACGAAAACTGTATGCAGAGACAAAGTTTGGTAATTTCTCAAAGGTTGGAGATAAAAAGTAGACAAAAAAAAGATTAGGGACATAATTGTTAATTTGACCGAAGGTTAGGGATGAATACTGCAATTTATCCAATTAGAAAACATTTTCATTGTTTAGGTGGAGAAAATATCATGGTTTTACATGTCGGTACAAAGGAGTAAGGTGTGCACAGTTTTATTTGGTTCTATTAAAAAAAAATCGAATTTAATCGAGAACTATTGAGTATTTTGTAAATGAAATAATCGGTTCTAACTTAAATTATAGAACCAAACTAGAACTGAAACATTCTATTCACTTCCACAATTAAAGTTTTTAAAGTTATTATATTTCTAATAATTATTTTTATTTTCGTTTGAAATATTACAATAATCTACAAAAATCATAATATATTCATAAAATAATAATATATCAAATTCTGAACACACAATTGCATCCCCAATATAAAATAACAAATATAAAAATAAAATATTTTATTTTTATAGACTAAATTTTCAGAAAAAAATTAAAAAAAAAAAAACAATAATATCAGTTCGTTCCTAGTCTCGAACCGTTCGATTAAGTTGGGTACTTTTATCCAACCTACAAGCAAGATAAAAATGGGAGAATTTTGATGATATAAGTACTGCCTACACGTATATATCTTCTATATGCAACAAGTGTTTGATAGAATGCATAATTTTGTTTTACTTGTATTTATTACATTAAGTCGAACAAGAAAACGACAAAACAAACATATTATCACTATTTCATTAAAAACTATCTCAATTACTAATTATTTTCTATGTGTTTCATTAAGGACTTGTTTGGTGGAGATTTTTTTGGGGAAAAAATGATTTTTTTTTTTTTACTTTTTGATTTTTCAAAAGTTTTGGTAGTATAAAAAGGGTTGAAAAGTCAAAAATTGTAGACAAAAAAATGGGTTTTTTTGGATAAAATAGCTACCGAACAAGACCTAAGTGTATTGAGACAAAAAGATGAAAAACCAAACATGGCATATAAGTATGAATACAAACAAGCCACTAATATTATTTAGGCTGACAAACTCCAAAGTTGGTATCCATCTTAAAGTATGTAACATTACATTAAACTAAGAATAAACATAAAATTCCATCCCAAAGACATCACACAAATGAAGGAAATACAGCATCAACATGAAACAAAATATAACAAGAAGCTGACTCACTCAAATAATGAAATAAAAAAGACTGGTAATTCAAGCACCAGGCTTGGTTCTTCCCTCGTTTGCTTGCTTGAAGAGCTTTGCCTGAGTTGCTGCGGCCTTGTTTGAGCTAAGTGCGGCAGCAAAACTATCCCTAACTTGCCTTGTTGTGTAACGGAAGTTCCTGTGCACCATGGAGTTGAGTAAAGCAGCTGTCCCTTCCCTGTAGAGTGCTCCGAGGCCGTCTGATCGGGTGTTCGAAAGAGCTTGTACCAGGTTCGTGTTTGATCCAAGCCCAGGTAGGCTAGTCACACCTAATGCTCCGCCAACGGTTCCCCACCAGCCAAACAATCCAAAGATCAGTCCTGGATGAGTCCTCCAGTAACTGCAGTTTACAAGTACAAAATGATTTAGTACATCGTAGTGTGTATGAATCAAGTTAACAGTCTGTTGTCATATGAATATTTGTACTTACTCGCAACTAAAAGGTGGGGAGTTTGGATCAAATGCAAATGGAGGTGATGGTATTGAAATACCAGGAGTGGTTGGAGTTCCGGGGTCGATTGGAGTGGTTGGAGTTCCGGGGTAGATTGGAGTGGTTGGAGTTCCGGGGTCGATTGGAGTGGTGGGTGGACTTACAATGATAGGTGTTGGAGTGGTGGGTGTAGTTGGGGTAGAGCTTGGAGGGGAGTGGTAATATCCACCACCGCCTCCGGTGGGTGGAGTTCCGGGGTAGATTGGAGTGGTTGGAGTTCCGGGGTCGATTGGAGTAGTGGGTGGACTTACAGTGATAGGTGTTGGAGTGGTGGGTGTAGTTGGGGTAGAGCTTGGAGGGGAGTGGTAATATCCACCACCGCCTCCGGTGGGTGGAGAAGGAGTAGTGTGGTGGTGCCCTCCACTTGGAGGGTCCCCACAGTTGGCAGCTGGTGGTGTGCCGCCATAGCTTCCTCCTCCATGAGAAGGTGTTCGGTGAGAGGGTGTTGGGGTACTTCCATGTCCTCCACCTGAACCATGGGGTGGAGACGCCTGAGAACCTGTGATATAAAATGACGATGTCAGCTCGGTCAAAAGTGGTTAAACTTGACTCTGATACATACTAAAAACTATAACATACAATGTTCATTTTCAAGGTTTTCAAATTTAAGCGCGACGCCAGAACACATACACATTCGTTTAAAGCTCGTATTTTTATTTTTATTTCTAGATTTTCCAAAAACATGAATCAAGAACAGAAGAGAGAAGAGACCTGTATTTGGGTCTGGAGAGTAATAGGTCTTTTGATCCTCAAAGGTGGCTGAAGACATGACAGGAATGACCAAGTTTTGAGTAAGCAAAGCAGCAACAGTTGCCCACAGGAGCATCGAAGCGTGTTTACTTCGCTTCCGCTCCATTTTTGTCTTCTTAATTTCAAGAGAAAACCAGCAAAACTAAGAAAGAATGCTGAGTGGTGAGACTAATCCAAAGGGGTGGAGCTGTGTATATATAAAGAGTCATCAGAGAGTGAAGTAAATATAAACAGGTGAAGAAGTATGTGGTTAGTTGAAATTGTTGCAGGCGCATTTAAACTCTCATTTATATCTCACAATGTAAATTTTTTTTTTTTTTTTTTATTTTTATATCTCACAATGTAAATTATTAAGATATATATGGTCTCACAACGAACATGTCCATGTCTCTACACTGTTTTATATATAGGCATGGGAGCAACCAAACTTTGCCTCAAAAATTCAATCAATTGAATTAGGGTTGGCATTTGCCCTTGTTACATGTATATCTTATGGGCTAGATATACAATGCTACTTAAAATGATTGTAACGACTACAGATTCTCTCTTACAAATTTTTCGTTCAGAGATTATTTTATGTATCATTAGCTTACTTATTATTTACTGGGGGTTGGACCACAACTTGAATTTAATTAACCTATATTTGACATAAAGAAGAATTTGAGTTGAATGCTAGTAACAATTTGAATTGCTAGGAACACGAATTAAATCTACGTTGGAACCCAATTCCTAGTAGACAATACGAAGGCTAACGATGTACAAAATACTTTTTGAATGAAAGACTTGTAGAAAAAAAAAAACGTGGTTGTTATAGTGTACATGATTGCTTGTCTTTTTCTATCGTTTTGGTTATGCTGTAACCCTAATATGAGCTTCTGCGTATTTAAATCTTTAGGTGCATAAGAAGGGAATGGAAAAAAAATATATTAATGAGCAAGAACTTCTAATGTCACCTGGTTTTTGCTTTTTTGGCATCATTTTGAACTGGGGAAAAATTACACCATTTGTAGCCGACGCATTGATGAGTTGCAATGTCAATCCCAACTCTTTTGTTTTTTTGTTTTTGCTTTTTACAATGCCATAACGATTAACGGATTTATATGTTTTTGGTGCGACGATAAACATATTGTATTTGTTTTATGGATAAATACTCAAATAAATATTAAAAGATGAAAACTCCATTTTCTTTCTATACATATTTTCTAGTACCGAAAAACATAACACTCATCATGCTATATGTTTGGGAGTGTTTTTCAGTACTTATAAGTTGGTCAAATATTATTTTTATCTACATATTTCGTAGGATGACCCATAACTTTTATGAATTTTTTATCCACACATTTTATAAAACCCACAACTTATAATCACTTATAAGCAAAGCCAATCATGCATATGGTCTTTATAGGAAAGTTTATTCGAGTAGTTGAAAGGGGTTAATGTAGATGATGATACCATGGTATTTTTATTACACTCTATTTAAGGAGGTGCATTCAAATTGAAAATATTGCTGAGGAACTTCTCAATCTATTAATTTTGTAGCAAGTTGGTCTCCTACTTCTTTATGATAAATTGGACATTATAGATGATTTTTGTTAAAATGTCGTGTGCTTCCAACATGAAATACTGTTTTATGGGTAAAATAAGAAAGTACAAAAAATATTTTTAATGAAAAAAAAAAAGAGAGAAATCAAAAAAAGTGAACGAGCATCCACCAACTCCTACCACCTCTCCCCAACCCTATATGTGTCTAGGGTTCACTTTCGATAACATTGTATGCAAAACCTAGGAACCCATCTGTCATTGTTGCCGCTTGTGATGGACACTTTGGGAGTAGAGACGACATAAGGGGTTCGTGATTTTCTAGTATTTTTATTCTTTTCTTTATTTAATTTAACTAAAAGTAAAAAGTATAATAGATAGCCAGATTAATAAATATCTATCTTTTGAATGGTTAACTGGTAGACAAGCGTTACAAACTTGAAAAGTTGAATGTCATTTTTACGTGGTCAGTGACTATTTTGCATAAGTTTCATAGATTGAGGACCTCCCATGCAATATATAGAATTTTACATGGTCTTCATAAACATCTAACTGAATTGCGAACTTGACATATCAAACCTTTCATTTATCCAATAAAGCATTTAATATATAAATTTATAAATTTAATGCAATTTAATCGATATCTTAAACACTAAACTAAATTCGTCTGAAGTACTCTTTTTCTATATAATTCCAACTCGGCCTGACTATGAATTTTAGGCTCCTAACCCGATGTAGTAAGGTCAATCTATTGTTCTCTCACTAGAATTTTGAATTATCAAAAATCCACCAAACTCTACAATTTTTAAAATTTCGATACTTCAAAATTGTATGGGATATTAAAATTCTGATGGAGAAACATTTAAGGAGACAACAGATGTGAACTTGACATAGTTGGGGGTTTGGAAGAAATATTGAGGCATATCAATTTCACTAATGAGAATGGCAGAGAAGTAGATGGTCACATTGAATTATGGTAGTAAATGAGGCACCAGCAATGTCTATTATGCATGTCCTTGGGATTCTGGGCTTTTCATCCTCTGCAAAACCTTTCTTTTGACTATTGTTTTTTCTAATTTCAAAAAAAAAAAAAAAAAAAAAAAAAAAGCTTTCTCCCTGTCAGAGAGACAGCTAGCAGTAGTGACACAGTAGAGCCAAGCTGTTCTACATTTTGTGGATGATCGTCGAGGATTGGTACATGTAACATTAAAGTTATCTGACCCCATTTTGATTGTATGGAGTTGTCCATTCAAATAACATATGGGAGACGGGTTGAGCGTGTTTGATACATATTACTAAATAAGATTGAACGATATAATAAATAATTATTGTTTTTTTTTTCTCGTTCAATACCATTTGTTACAAATTTTCAATGGGGTATTTATTTTGTTGTCGTCAGTGCTGTCGGAGTGTTATGAGCTTACCAAACAACACAGCAAATTAGGTTTTCTAAGACAGATGAAAAACAATATAGACTTAAAAGTCCTCATACGATGATCAACTCAAATCTACGGTGTCTTGTCCGTAAGTGACTAAGTTGGACAATAAAAATAAAAAAGTAGGTCAATATACATTAGAAACTAAAGATGGTACGGTACAAAGAATGACTATTCTCAAATTCTTTTTTGGAGTTCAGAAAGGTGCAACCTAACTTCATAAAAAGAAAATAATATTTATTTAACAAATTATTATTTAACTCTTAGTTGGCTCACTTCAATTAAAATCTAACATGCATGTCAAGAAATCATGAGATCACTTGACAAGAAGATTGTATATTTTTATAGTTAACGCGTGTTTGAAACAATAAAAATCACTTTATTGTACACTATTTTAGGAACCCAAAGACTATCTTGTTATATTTGTCTAAACATCTAATCTGAGATAAATCGCATTGATAATACCATGTTAAGCAGAGTTTCCATTGATTTTCAAAAACAAATTGCTGAATTCATGAAAAGCTTTTATATGTATAGTAAAACAGAGTGGTGATATAATCTATAGTGTGAATACTAATTATGATGTTATTTGTCAAAGTGGCGTCATCACCATTAATTCACTTTTAAAAAAAATTGTTAAACTTTTTAAAAAGTGACTAATGTGGTGATGACACGTGGACAATGAATACCATAATTAGTGCTCAATGTGTGTACTTTATCAATTTGTCTTCTTAAAAAAAAGTACCATAATTTTATATAATTTTGATTGAAGTTACGTAAGAAATAAAATGTATGGTACGATGATAAAAATGACAAACTCCGCAACTTAACTTTAGACCACAAGATAAAAACTATCAAGCTGGAGTACAATACATGCAGAGGGGATTATTGTTGGAGCAATAAAATGCTTAACCATCGAAAAGCACACAAACGATGTAAGCTGCTAAGTCGATACTGACGCTAAGAGAGTGAATCTCATTAAACCTCATCGATCCTTTTTCTTCTGTCACTTGTAGGGGTGTCAACTTTGAGTTCATCAAACATGTTGCATCAACTTCCAAAATTCAATGGGCAAAATTACAACCAATGGAATCAAAACACGAAGGTATTTTATAGTTCCCAAGACTTGTGAAAAACGTAGAAAATAGATACACAGAACTGGTGGATGAAGTGCGGCTTACTCAAGTAAAACTCAGAATTAGACAAAATGCATTGTTCTTTATTTATCGAACAAGTATAGAATATAGTAGAGAAACAGTCTTTTAGGAATGCACTTTCGCCATTTTATTAACACAAGTACTAAGCATGAAAGCAAGAAGAAACTACCACTTAGGCAAATAGGGAATTGCCGTGAGTTGCTGAAACCATAAACTTCTTTCAAGCTCAAAGGAAAAACAGACTTAATGAGAAATTTCATTTGACCCTGAATTCATGAATAGCAGAAAACATTTAGAATCACTCCGCTCCACTCCGGCATCGGCCTTTTTTTCAGTATACACGTGTTCCACTCGATATGAGCCACGTACTCCAACAATCGGCAAGATTCAAACCCATTAAACAGACAAAGATAGTAAAGTAATATCCACTGGAACAATCAAAACCATAACACCAATTTGATCATGCATGTCTGACTCGCATTCACTAAAGAATTTGAGAAAATCTAAGTAAACGATATAAATCTGGGAGATCAAAGCATTACCTCAGAACTGAGTGAATGAGTGACGACTCCTCTGAGAAAGGCATCATCAGTTGAGGATCAAAGAGCATCTCCATTTCAAGTTCATTTTCAACATAGAGAAATTCTTTATCATTAGCAAGTGATATAAAAGGGTCCAGGAATCCTAAGACAAGGCAGGTACTTGGTTTGTTGACATCACTAGTGTGCAAAAACACAAAATGTGGAATTTTGGAACAAAGAATAAAGAGGCAATTCTGATGCACCACTATAAATAAGTTCTTCTATGATTTCAAGAGTATCAAGAATGAAAAATGATGGAAAATGTAGTCAACTAATGGCTACATGAATCTTTGACGCAATATGAATAATAACTACAAAAAATTGATTGTTCTTGGGCATAGATCACATTTGTTAGAGTGGTACATCTTTTACACATTCCTTGGGATCTGGAAGAAGCCTGTGATTGATTGCCTTCAACCCTTTTCCACACCATCGATTCACAAGGGCCACTTCAAGATTCCTCACCTGCAAAATTTTGCTTTCTCATATCAACATGTATTTTGTAAGAAGGAGAACTTAAAGCTCTACTTCAATGACTTGATTTCATGCATGCTTGCAACATTTCCCAGAACAAACAAATCTTCATCTGTTTCTACAACCAAATACTAACAGACATATTCCTAGTTGATTTGAAGTCAACTACATGAATCATTTTCCATCACTAAGTTCGATCTATTGCTACATTTATCATAAGATCCAATGAATCAAATTCTTCGTAAACACATAGACCATGCTCACTTGTCTATCTCACCATCTTTTAACTTGTTCTATTAGGACACAATCCCTCTTGGCTCTTGTGAATCACGAGTTTCTTTAGGCCTATGCAAGACATGCTCCAACCACCTAGGTCACTGTCCCTAATTTTATCTTCAATCTGTTTCTCATTATATCTATATTTAAGTTCAGTTCTCTTTGTTCATTTTTCATTTGTCTGTTATACTGTGAATGAATCTAGATGCAGATAGAGCATAAGATCAGGAAACAAGAATAAATAACAATTGTGTCCAAATATTTTATTTAGTTTAATTAATTTTTCTAGGAAATTACATTTATTTTATTAATTGTTTGCCAGGCTCCTATCCTTTATTGATCTTCCATTTCAATTTGACGCAACTATTGTCCCGTCCATTTGAATCATTATAAACATATTGGATTATATAATAATTCTAGCAACATATATAAACATGTAATCTCTTTGTGTAATAATAGTATGTTTGGAGAAATCAGACCTATAAACAGCACATTTAGCAATTAGAAAACTAGAACCAACTATGACAAGATCCCCAGTGAGATTACTCGCAGTGTCTTTCTCCGATCGACTATTGAGTAAGTCAAGACACCACTTCTAAATGCTCATAATTATGTAATTTAGTCTGAAAATATTAGCAAGGTAGTGGGAGAGGTTCAATGAGATGGACCTCTCCAAAGTGGTATATCCTGTGAATGATAGGTAATTCATGACATGGGACTTTGCTGCTCTCCCAAAGAGTTCTGAAGTAATAAAATATTGAATAAAAAGTAAGAAAAACCATCATTCTGAGGTCATTCCTCAAGTATAGCATGTTGAATTGGAAGTTTTCAATGTTTATACCATAAACAAATAGCTCATAGCTACCCCAAGCAAGATGTCTGCTCTCCTGAAGATGAAGATATAAACAACCAGTGCCATCTTTTCTTCTAGCCTGGTTTCTTATTTTTCATTGAGTCTGCAGTCTTTGCTGAAAGCAATAAACAACAGATCCTTCGGCTTGAAGGTTCACTGGTCACTTATGATATAACATAGGACTGCTGAAAGCAATAAATATAGAAAATTGAAATTTGCTCCAATACAAGTGATCGGCCCTGAAGCAAGGAATGGTGGGTGCCAGCCACTTCCACTTTTTAGGAGTAGGGACAGAAAAGAGCTCTTTGTATAGGTTGGGTTTTCTAGGCTTTGATGCTTACCTTATTATTATTAAAAGGGAAGGAGCTTTTCAAACCTTTTGTTTTGTTGGATTGTTGATCCGCAGCCCCGCCCTATAGAATGAATAAGGAGGGGTTTATAGATGACCGAGCCACTTTTATACTACTCCTTACCTCACCCCCTTCTCACTTACTAGGCGAAGTCGCCAAAGCGAGTCTAAAGGCCAATCTGCATTCTGCAGTTATAACATCTCTAATTGCCACTAGTATTTGGGAGAAAGCAAACACTTGCAAAAGCTTTTCAAAACCAATTTGAAAATTCTATGAATGAGTTGATTTAGAATTACTAATAGTAAACCTAAGAGATTTTTGTAAGATGGAGCTGTGAGGGGGTTATATGCAAGCTTCAAACAGTGTTTTCATGCATGTGCAATAATCACTAATCATTTTTTTTTGCACTCCTTCCTTTATTAGTTCCAAGAAACTACACATTCTTGACATCAGAACCAATCTCCAACATTTTATTTTCACTTTGTGATGGAGATATTGTGGTGTTCCAAGCGACACATGGAAGCTCGAGGCCCAACTTGTGTTTGAATATAGATTCTGACATCTTCAATTTTCACAGAACTTATAAATTGTCTGAGTTTCCAAGACGCGTCTCTTCTGTAGTTATGCATCTTAATTACATCTTGAGATGAGTGAGTAAAATATTTTGAAACAAGAAGACATCGCCAAGGTGTCTCAGCAATTTTCAACTGACAGTTACAGAAGATTTTTATAGGTTAAATGTTAACAGTAAAGGGTTGCTCAGGCAGCATCAAAAGAAAAAGCTGAGAAAAACCAACCTGCTTTACGATCAAAGGCTCCCCACAAGACTCAGTGGTTCAGTCAATACCGTGAAAAAACCATTTCTGTTTCCATAAACAATATCCGTGAAGGGCCGATCACCCACCTACCATTTACATAAGCAGTTTATTGTGCAATGAAATGACTAAACAAAAACATACAAAAAGGAAAAGGAGCTAGAGATATGATTAATCGTCTATACAAAACTCATTACCATGATAAGTCTTGAAGACTCGTAACCAAAGTGCTTTTCAATTTCTTCAGCAGTTCCAGCTGGTTTCTTAACCCCTAGATTGGATAAATAATCAAAGCAAACGCAAACAACATTAATTAATAATATTCCAGTGTCTAAATATGTGCATTAACCAACATCTTGATATATATATTCTAAGAAATCCACAAAATCAAATGCATATACCCATAATACAAGAAGATTCGAGTAATAATTCAGTTAAAATGACAGCTTTTTAGCTGATGAAAGGAAACTTACTATGCCTAATCACTTTTATCCCAATTGCATCCTCAAGAGCTTTAGCTTTTCTACCATCAGGATCATACTCGTATAGTCCTAAAAGTTCACAATTATTATAAAAAATAAATAAATAAATAAATAAATAAATCAGACAATTAGTTAAACAACACTAACAACCCTTCAAAACAATAAAATTAGCAAAATTTCTAAATAGGTTTCATCAAAATTACCGGCAGAGTTACTGAACACTGCAATATCATTACCAAACAAAGATTTACATTGCTCTATGGATGAGCCAAGGGGCGCCCACAAGCTCAAAGAGTAAGGAAGAGTAATAGTATTGTCCTTATCAAAGACAACACCTTTAAACCCTCTTTTCTTCAATTCAGCCCAATCGATGTACCGTATATCAGGAACAGTAACATGTGGGATTGCCAAGTGCTTGTCTTTGGACAAAATTCCCACAGAAGAAGCAACGCCTTCCAAATTAATTCTTTGCCCCAAGAAAGCTTTGAAATCTGTCCACCACATGTTTGATGAAATGTCCAAAATGTTATCTATCTCACTTTCTGGTTCTCTTTTACTCTCTCTAAATTGGGTTTCTTGGTTATCAATGGAAGAGTAAAAATCTTGGCATAATTTGGGGTTTTCTTGATCTGGGTCGTTTCTTGGATAACGCTTCCGATTCTTTTCTTGATCTTCACTGCAACTGTTTGTTGCGGTAAAAGTGAAGAAACTATTGTTTATGCAGAGTTTTTTTGAAGGTTGTTCAGAGAGTTTCTTCTGGTTTGGAAGGTGGAGATGATGGGGGGAGAAGAGGTGTTTAGGGACAGGATAGTAGTAGCAAGTATGCCATGGAGCAATTGAAGTGGACTGCATAATCAGTTGAACTTTGATTTTTGTATTATTTATTTATTTATTTTGGAAAAATTAATGAAACTGTGAAGATGGTTTGGTTTTAAGGATTTTCAATTGGTAAGTGGGCTCCAGGGTCCAGACTAAATGCCAATCGAAGGCTATTTTCTTGTACAGTTTATAATGTCGATGCTTATAATGTAAATTTGTTGTGTTATGGTTCTGATGTGGAGCCTACTTTAGATCCTATGGGTTATATCCAGCCCAATAAGAAAACATAAATCTGAATGAAGCCCAATTAAGTTCATTACCTTTTGGGAGTTAATTGAGCTACGGTCCGTGAAGTTTGTAATTAAAATAGTAATTGAAATAATTTTTTTTGGTACTACTAGTCATTAAAATTTGTAATAGTTATATTAATAGTCACTCAGATAGAAATATTAACAAAAAATTTTTATGTGTTACCGGTAAGTGCGAATTAAATACAATGGTCTAAAAAGCGTAAAGTATGACTATATGTAGATGTCGAGTTTCAAACTTTTCGGGTCTAAGCGATGATGAGTAAATAGAAAATCAAAAATTTCAATAGCGGTTGCTATTCTAGCCATTTTTTTCAACCACTTATCCTAGGTATAACATAAATTATTATATATATTGTTTATTGTTTTGTTTGTTTTTATTTTAATAGAAAGAGTTATTTAAGTAAATGCATGGGTGCGAGTTAGATAATAACAAGTCGAGAGACGAAACGTGAATAGCGTGGAGGTTGCACTCTCCACCCAGGCGGCGCGCGTGGTCGACTTTTGAAATAGTGGTTAAATATCATAGTTGTCACAAAACTTTCTTGAATGTATTCTTAATTGTCATTGAACTTTAAAAAATTTTCGAATTATCACTGAACTTATAAAATTGTATTCTATTCGTTACTTCGTCACTCACCATTATAAAAGATAACAAATTTTGAAAATATGGTAGTCAGAATGACATATGGGATAAGTCCATCAAGTGCATTAACTTTAAAAACTGAGAGTGAGTGATTGATGGATGGGATCACATTTTGGTAACTTCAGTGGCAACTTAAAAATATTTAAAGTTCAATGACAATTGAGAAATATTTGAAAATTTTCAGTGGTAACTTAAATTTTTTTAAAATTCAATAGTAACTAAGAAAGTTTAATGGCAACTAGGATATTTAACCCTAGAGGAATGATCTCTTGAAGCACCGGTGTTTAAGATATGCCAACACCGATGACATGGCACAAGTAGTTGTAAGATAATTGTGGATCCCATATATTTAATGTATAAACAAAATATACGTTAAATAGACATGACATGTCACTGGTACTTATGAGATTATTTTTCTTTTAACTCTAAGTGTCAATGAGGACCAAAACAACATTATTTTGTATACACGTCAAACTTAATCATGTGTTTCTTTGAAAAAAAATTGTTATATGACATACGACGTATCCCAATTACAAATTGGGGATCATGTTGAAGAATGAATTTTTTGACAAACAACGTATCCCAATTTGTAATTCTTACCCAAAGAGACTGATCTCTTCTTCAACCTTACCCATTCTTCTAAAAAGCATGTCTAAGCTTTGCCTAGGTGGACACGACCTCCATACCGCATGCTTCATGCCTTACTCTTATCTTGTCTCATCCTTATCCTTATCTTGCTCTTTTAAAACTTGACATCTACGTCTAGCCATGCTTTATGCTTTTTAGAACATTACCCTTACTCATTGGATTCGAGTTCAGTCATAGATAAACAGCAATTGATGATTAAATTTGAAAAATGATTAGGAATTAGAGATTAAAATTGTTTTGATTGAGAAAATGTGTTTGACAAAAATACGCTTATGATGTAACACAATATTTTCTCGTGTCTTACAAGATAATAACAAAAAAATTAGTTATTAAATTTTTTTAGGTGTAGATGCCAAGTTTTTCTATACTAATTTTTAATAACTATTAGTATAAAAAAAATTACTTTAATAATCATGTTGAAATTTATTACAATAAAGCACTTTATTGACAATTACTGAAATTAACTCTCTTTTTTGGGCCATTTGAAGCAATTTAGAAAAGATGGGTTAAAATCATCTTTTAAGGAATTATAATAAAGGTGTTAGTCTAGAAAATACAAAAATGCGATTACATTTTCTCTGTCTTCGATATGGTTATTCGTGCTAGAAAACTTTTCAAAACTAGCACAAAGAGGCGATAACGAACAATAATGATGCATGTCATATTACTTTATTAATTTTTTATTTAATATCAATTAAAAGCAATTGATTGACCATTAAAAAATAATTTATCAATATCTGGATAATTAGTAATTCCTCATATTTGGAACTCTTTTCCAATGTATAATGTTCTTCATTATTACCGTTGTGTTCTTACTTTGTAAAACATGCATGACTTTTGGATATTAAGCTCAGGGGCGGATTTAGGGGGGCCCGGACGGTAGCCCGGGTCCGCCCCTGAAAAAATCGTTTTTAAGATATAAAAAAAAATATTTTCTTAGTACCGGCCCGTGTTCAAATTTTTTTTTTTTTTTCAGTAGTAAGCCGAACTAAAAATTCCTAGATCCGCCTAATTAAGCTCAATTTTGACAAAATATTATTAATGATGAGCCATAAAGCTCGTGCCTTGATGTTTTTTTTCTTAATTTTTAAAAGTTAAATAAATTAATTAAATAAAATAAATCATTATTAATAGTTTTAGAATAATTAAAATAATATTAAGGTAGTTATATTCACACTACATTTTAATTGTAATGAAGATTCCAAACTATTAATATTTTTGCATTTATATCCTTAATTATTTTTTATCACTTTCATATCATCTACTTATTAATTTTCATATCTTATCTTTGGCCTCGATGATAATTTTTGTCCAAAAATTAATTAGGAAAAAATTAATTAGGAGAGTGTAAAAAAAAAAAAAAAAAAAATTTTTAGCCTCTTGTACTTTTAAAAAAAGTAAAATAAATAATAAATACAAAAGTTTGACAAAATATTTATCCATCATTTCAATGCACATTAGTAGAATATTTGGACAAAAATCGTTATTAGATATGAAAATTATTGAAAGTTAATGATAAAAATGTGACAAAAAAAAATAGGACATAAGTGTTAAAATATCAAAGGTTAGAGGACTTTTATTGTAATTAAAACATGTTGCAGGGTAATGTTTTTTTACATCTAGGTTTTATCTAGACATGTCTGGACTTGTAAAATTTAAGACTTGACTTTATGGCTTTTTAAAATCTTATTTATAACTTATAATTAATTGGCTCCTTTATTTTCATGAAGCTTACGTAAGCAAATAAAAGGAAGGAAAAAGACGTGGCCAATTGGCACTAGCTAAAGCAACTGTTGTAAGGTTCGGTCGTGCTGGACATGATTGGAACCCCACCAACGGAATGAAGCGTGACTGCTTCTTACCCAGCAACTACAGGGAAAAAATGGAAAATATAAATTAAACCCGCAACACTAAAATTAGAAATAATTATATTTACACTATTGACACTAAACTTTTCTTTGATGCAATATATTTTAATTATAATAAAAGTTTTTAACAATTTTTTATTGACGCATTTATGTCCTCAACTTTTTTTTTCTGTCATATTTATATCTTCAACTTTCAATGAATTAACACATTTTGTTCCCTAATAACGATTTTTATCTAAATATTTTCTTAGTATGCTTTGAAATGATGGCCAAATATTTTATTGAATTTTATTATTTGATAATATTTTTTGTTTATTTAAAATATGAGGGACAAATAAGTTTTTATAACGGATTTTTTGGACGAGAGAACAATATTTGTTAAGTAATAGAAGGATGAGGACAATAATGCAATAAAAAAAGTTGGGGATATAATATTGAAAAATTGAAAAAATTAAAGACATTTATTGCAATTCAAATATGGTGCCCCCCAAAATTTTTTAGTATAAATATATTTACCTAATATTAGTAATGCTAGTTTTGTATATTGGATTAGAAAATATTAAAAATTTGTATGATGTCTAATAAGTATATTTTATATACTTATCTAGTGATCATTTATTATACAATTGTTAATGATTTGCTTGAGTATTTATTGATTTTCATCATGTTTGTATGTTTTAATAACTACTCGAGCTTAGAAAACATGTTATCAATGAAATGAGCGAAATGTGGATCAAATGATTTATTGAACAATTTGGAGCACCATGAAAAGATGCATAAATTTCTAAATAACATCTAATATATCATTGGAAATGATATTGGGATATCAACACACTTTATGAATCATAATTCGGAGTCCCTATCTTTATGCGCGTTTGAAATTGGGATATCAAGTAGATACGGAATTGGCACTTGATGCACAAATCCAACTCGTGCTGGTGGTGGAGGGACAGAATGCTCACCGCATGGGCAGCACACGCTCCACTTGAAGGCCAAATTCGGTGCGCACACTCTGGTCTTGTTTCGATTGGGGCTCAATTTAAAAATAGAATTAATAAAAATCAATATTAATTAAGTATATAGTTCTCGTGTGATTGACATTGAACTCACGATTCATTTTTATTATCTGTTATAATATTGTGCACTTGTATTTTCGAAATGAAATCTATTTTAAATTTTGTCTCATCCAAAAAAAAATGTTGAAACTATAGTCAATGAATAATAAAAACATTTTTTAATAAAAAAAAAAAAAACAAGAACGCGTTAAACAGGATGTCAAACATTTCTGTTGATGAGCAGCATCCAAAACGACATGCTACCACCTAATGTGAATAAAATCAACATTATATTCAAAAACAAAATTTCTCAATCAAACTTGAGCTGTATGCAGTTGTTTATCTCCTTTCCTAGGAACATTTCAACTATCATAGGTCTAGGTCTTTTTTTTTTTTTTTTTTTTTTTTTTTTAAATCTATATAAAGCCATGACCACAAAATATCAAACCTACAATTAATTCCTTCTGTGTCAAGATTTTCTTCTCTCTCTCTCTAAACCCACAAAAATGTCCTCCTCCAATTGTGCTAGGGCTCTTAGGCTCTCCATGTTCATGACTTTTCTGTTGGCTGCCATGGCAGGTAACTTCTTCCAAGATGTCGATATCAATTTTGGCGGTCCACGCGCTCAGATACTCAACGGTGGCCAAGTTCTCACACTGTCCCTGGATAATAGTTCGGGTTCAGGTTTTCAGTCTAAAAATCAGTACCTATTTGGAAGGTTTGACGTGCAACTCAAGCTTATACCTGGAAATTCAGCTGGCACTGTCACCACATTTTATGTAAGACTCGGAATTTTTTTGTACAAATTAAAATTTTATATAAGGTGGTTAAACGTAGTATCTGAACATGCAGCTAAATATTTATTTCATTTGCAGTTATCATCTATAGGTTCAGCACATGATGAGATTGATTTCGAGTTCTTGGGAAATGCTTCTGGTCAGCCATATACAGTCCACACTAATATTTATGCCCAAGGGAAAGGTGATAGGGAACAACAGTTTCGCCTTTGGTTCGACCCAACATCAGCTTACCATACCTACACCATTCTCTGGAACCCCCTACGAATAATGTAAGCAATTCATTCAATTTTTGTACACTTTTTCCTCAACCGATAGATGGCTCGACCATAACAATTTGATTGAATTTTTCAGTTTCTTGGTGGACAACATCCCTATTAGGGTTTTCAACAACAATGAAGCAAATGGAGTTCCATTCTTAAAGAATCAGACAATGAGACTATACGCGAGTTTATGGAACGCCGACGACTGGGCAACACAAGGAGGACGAGTGAAGACCGATTGGACGAAGGCGCCATTCACTGCCTCTTACAGGAACTACAATGCCAATGGCTGCGTGGTCAGCTCATCAGGAAATTCTTGCAATGGAGCCTTGAACAATCAGACTTGGCAAACTCAGGGACTTGATGCCAATGGCAGAAACAGGATTCGTTGGGTCCAACAGAGTTACATGATCTATAACTACTGTGCTGATGTTCAAAGGTTTCCTCAGGGACTTCCGAGGGAATGCAAACTTCCGAGGTTCTAGGAATATTCGTTATCAAAAACTTGTCTTCCTGAATATATGATCGTTTTCCTTGTTATTTCATTCTTTGTTTGCATGAAATAATTATTTGAGCCTTTCAATTAATTTCCACTTGTTTTTCTGAATAAAAGAAAATATTGTACTCCATAAATTTATTTATTTTTCATGGATTATATATATGGAATCGAAGGGTTTACCCATTTATTGTGTGAAGAACTATTTTACAGGTTGTTTGGCCAAATTTAAATTATGATTTATCCGGTCAAACTGGTGAAACATACTTTAAATTCATACATTTATAAGATTCACAACTTATAAGTACTTAACAAATAATTTGAGCAGCATTAAACATGCACTAAGACTTGTTTGATTAACACGTCTGTAAGAACCTAACATATTGACATTTTCAAAGCTTCATTTAATTTATCTAGATGCCATCAAGAATTGTCAAAACAATGAAATTTTCAATAAATTGCTACTTTTGATGATGACAATTAGAAAAGTGATTTTATTGTATAAATTAAAATAAATAAATAAATATATATCCTCTCTAGAAGTTAAGCATTCAATTGAGCTAATTTAAGAGCTTGTTTGGTATCTATTTTTGTCAAAAATGGGTTTTTTTTCAGTCTTTTTTTTTTTGACTTTTCAAAGCAAATGTGGCTGAAATAACCAAATTGTCCTTCATTTGAAATATGTAACAATTTTGATAAAGGACAATTTGGTCATTTCAACCACATTTGCTTTGAAAAGCCAAAAAAAGTGGCTGAAAAAAACCCATTTTTTGACAAAAAATGGGTACCAAACAAGCTCTAAGATAGTATTAAAGTTTTATAAGTTAGAGCAGAAATTTGAAGGGCGGATCTAAACGGGGTAAAAATTTTTTAGTCCAAACTAATAATATATGAAAAAGATAAATTTTTCATATAAAAAATTTATTTTTTCAAAAAAAATTCCTATACTAAAAAAAAATTGTCTGGCTCAAAAGGGAACTCCAGTAATTGAGAGTCCGCCCCTGTTAAAATCATGAGTTTTAAGTTTAAACGCTATATCCAACCATGACATTTTTAACGTGTTTGATAGTTTAAATTTTTAATTACCATGGTCATAGAAAATATCGTTTAGTAGATTTAACAATGATCCAACATAGTGATGAAAACTGATTCTAGTTGGCTCTAAAGCTTAATTAAACATAAATTTTATTTGAACGATGGAGGACTCTCGAAATTCTAGATAGTAAGGTATATTTTACTTTGTATTGTTGATTTCGAATATAAATTAAATATCAACAAACAAGAAAAAAAAAAAAAAAAAAAGAAAAAGGTCAATTCAAAAGATAAATGTCTGTGTGGTCAGGTTGGTATGGTAAGGTACCATAAGTTTTTTAGGCATGAAAGCTGTCTTCTATACCATTGGTTTTGGCCTTCTTATGAAACCGTCCTACACGGCTTTACTTTAAAAGTACTTAAATAAACCATTGAATTCTCATCTCTTATACCACACAGCTGGCCCTGAAAATGATCAACTTTAAAAGTGTGCTTGTCAAATATAACGTTTAATGCAATGTCCCCATCTATATAAACCAGCCTTTGATCAACACTTTACAAGACATAAAATTCAAGCTCATCTCACTGTAAAATTGCCAACAAAATGATCGTCAAGATCACAATATTCTTATTCATGACTTCTCTAACAGTGGCCTCGGCTGGTAACTTCTACCAAGATGTCGACATTACTTGGGGCGATCAACGTGCTAAGATACTCAATGGCGGCCAAGATCTTACCTTATCCCTCGACAAATTTTCGGGGTCGGGTTTTCAGTCCAAAAATGAGTTTTTATTTGGAAGATTTGACATGCAACTGAAACTTGTACCTGGAAATTCAGCTGGAACTGTTACAACATTTTATGTGAGTTTCATTTTTAGTCTACATGGTTTATGACTTATGAGCAGCTAATTTATATTTGTTCCATTAATTTGCAGTTATCTTCTCAAGGAACTCAACATGACGAGATTGATTTTGAGTTTCTGGGAAATGTTTCTGGGCAGCCATATACAGTTCATACCAATATTTATGCTCAGGGAAACGGAAATAAAGAACAACAGTTTCGCCTTTGGTTTGATCCATCTACATCTTTCCACACCTATTCCATTGTTTGGAACACACAACGCATCATGTAAGCTTCCTTAAATAGTTGAATCACCCCCATTTAAAAGTTCTAAATTCAGGTCTCGTCGTCGAGTTTTAGTGAAAAATGAATCTGACTCGCTCGTTTAAGACAATTTTTTTGTGGGTTTTCAGTTTCTTGGTGGATAATATCCCTATAAGAGTCTTTACCAACAATGAAGCGATTGGGGTTCCATATCCCAAGAGCCAACCCATGAGGGTATACTGCAGTTTATGGAATGCAGACGATTGGGCAACACAAGGTGGGAGAATCAAGACAGATTGGACAAAAGCTCCATTCATTGCCACTTACAGGAATTTCAATGCCAATGGCTGTGTATCTGGTGCATCATCCCAAACATCTTGTGCTACGGAAACCGGGGATCCTTTAAACAAAGAGGCATGGCAAACTCAAACACTCGATGCTAGTGACCGGAATAGGCTCCGATGGGTACAACAAAATTATATGATATATAACTATTGTACTGATGTTCAAAGGTTTCCTCAAGGACTTCCTCCTGAATGCAAGCTTTCAAGGTTCTAGGATTAGTTCTATATATAATTTTTCTTAATTTGTAAATTGCAATATTTGTGTCAACTTCAAGATTGGCAGTTGATGCATTATATCCACATACTTTTTCGGTCATGAAAATTCATCCCTAGTTTTATTTTTGTATTCATTAAAAATTTTCCAATAAAAATTTCTATTTTTAATTAATTTATTTTTTATAAACAAACTATCAATCAATAATCTATTGTTGACTTTGTTGCTAAGATCATATTTCAATACCAATAAAAAGTCATTGTAGCACTTCTTCCTATTAGTGTTTAGGCCGTTTTGCATTGAGAAAAAGTACCCATTGAAAAAGCCCAGTTTATACCCTCCATTTATTTATAATATATTTGTCAGTTTATTATAAGTATTTATAAATTGATCAATTTTAATAAAGAATAAATGTCTCCCAATATTTGATATTTAAACACTTATATCTCGAATTTTTTTCATCGAATTTTTTTCTTTGACTTTCATTTAGTTTTCACATTTTGTCTCCGATAAAGATTTTTGTCTAAATATTCTGCTAATGTGCATTGAAATGAGGGAAAAATATTGTCAAACTTACATATTTGTTATTTATTTTAATTATGTAAAAATATTAGAGGCAAAAAAGAATTTACGCTCTCCTAATTAATTTTTTGGACAAAAATCATCATCAAAGACAAATATAAGACATGCAATATAATAGGTTGATGATAAAAATTTGCTAAACAAGTTAAGAGTCATGAATACAAAAGTGACCAATAGTTGGAGACTTTCATTGCAATTAGAATGTAGTGCACTTAACAAATAATATTGTGGCAATATAATTACCCATTGATCAAACATTATTTTTATTCATATATTTCGTAAAATTTACAATTTTTATTTATTTTTTATCTACATTTTCTATATGACTCACTACCTATATCTACAAAAATATTTTATTACCAGACATACTCTTATACAATAATCCCACAAAGGTATGTGCCCAATAATACACCAATAGATTAAAGAACAGTGGAATAAACCCAATCAACTTAATTCTTGGAAAAGGGTCCTATCATTAGATACAGATCAACATTGTCAAAATCCAGATTGGACTTGCCGATTCAATTGAAAAAATTGAAAATCGTTCCACAAACTAATCCGGTTTTTTTTTTTTTTTTTTTGAGGGGGAGGGTAAAACTTGAATATGTTAATCAAGAAATCAAGAACCAGTCAGTTAACATTAAGATCCGGTAGGCGTGGCAAATGGATCGAGCTGCTAGTGGGCTCAACTCGTTCAAAACTGAGCGGCTCGGCCTCATTTAAAAAGGGTCACAAGATGACCGAAAATTCTGGTAGAACTATTTTTATTGTTCTCCCACATTTGAGAAATTTATATTCAGTAATAATATTTAATGGATGAGTTTATGAATATTAGATTTATGCCTATTTTGTTTCCAATCTATTAAAGACTTGCATGTATATACAAGTAGTTTAATTTATGTATATTTAATTGAATATGTTAAGTGATGGAATACATGGATGACATGATAAAAATATTTATTATAAATGTAAATTATTAAATATTTTAGAATTATCATATTTAAATGCATTAATTAGTGATCACATATGTATTTAAATTTTAATGTAATATGTGTGCTTGTGTGTGTGTGTATACATTTATGCATATACAACATGTTGAAGTATTTAATCAATGTAATTTTAATGCATATCTAAGTTATACAAGGGGATTGATATGTGGGCTGATGTGGCAAATCGATCGAGTATGCAAGACACACATAAATGTTGTCTATCTGCACATGATGACATATCTCTCGCTTTCACCAGGCAAAAAAGATTATTACCGGTTATACAAATACATGTTGAAGTATTTAACTAATGTAAGTTATAACTTAAGTAATTTAATATTCAATTAATACAGTTTAATGTTCATATCTATCTATCTAGCTTCTTTCATATCGATCTTCATCATTCTTCAGGAGTTTGACAAAAATTTGCCATCGAGTCTTGCACCAGGTTTTCATCCTTGAATAACAAGCATGCATGAATTGGAAAGACTTGAGGACATATCCAACGCCTTTATTCACTCCTTGTGTTCGGAAGTTGAATGTCCTATGTTTTTAAAATTGACATGGAGTATCATTAGGCACAGCACCACATGACAAGCAAAGTGTAAAAGCATTTGCTCCTTCCCTTTAAATTCCAGGTATCAATTTAGGTTCAACCAGGGAAGTTTCCATAGGCCATACCTTACGCGTTAACATTTACCTGTCTTCTATTTCTTAAACCATCTAATTATTCTCTGTCCAGCTCAAATACACTGTCCTGTCTCACACGGAAACTTCCTTCGGATTAAGGTCACCCCCCCACCCACCCACCCACCCACCCACATATATATATGGAGGCTTCATTTCCAACTTTTAACACATCCTGATCTCTTCCTCCATCTCTCTCTAACTACATTTCTCTTACTGCAACAAAAATGGCAACATTTTCTAATTCCAGAGCTCTATCCAATCTGGCAGTTGTTTTAGTTTCAGTTGTCATGACTTCTTTGGTGACCCAATCAGCTGGTAATTTCAACACGGATGTTGATATAAATTGGGGTGACGGCCGCGGTAAAATACTTGACGGTGGCAGGCTTCTAACACTCTCGTTAGACCAATATTCGGGTTCTGGATTTCAATCCAAGAATGAGTACCTGTTTGGAAGGTTTGACATGCAACTCAAACTTGTTCCTGGAGACTCTGCTGGAACTGTTACCACATTTTTCGTAAGTACTCAATTGTCCTTCAATTTGGAACAATGCTTAGTTTGTTGTTGTATAATCGATTGTTGATGTGTTTCTATGCTTGTGCAGTTATCATCTCAAGGAGCTGGTCATGATGAAATCGATTTTGAGTTTCTGGGCAATGCGTCTGGAGAGCCATACACTGTTCATACCAATGTGTATTCCCAAGGGAAAGGAAACAAGGAACAACAATTCCATCTCTGGTTTGATCCAACTGCAGCTTTCCACACCTACTCAATTGTGTGGAATTCTCAACGCATCATGTAAATACACAAACCCCCCTAAATCTCATTTTTCATTAATCCTCAAACTATCAGCAAAATTAAACTAATTCTCTTGGTGATGATTTTCAGTTTCTTGGTAGACAACATTCCTGTTAGAGTATTCAACAACAACCAAGCAATCGGCATTCCATTCCCTACAAATCAACCAATGAGAGTATACTGCAGCTTGTGGAATGCAGACGATTGGGCAACACAAGGTGGGAGAATCAAGTCAGACTGGACGAAAGCACCTTTCACTGCATATTACAGGAACTTCATTATTAATGGCAATGTCTGCGCATCTGGATCAAACGTGGGATCTTGTGCTTCCAAATCTGTTGATTCGTCTAATTCTGGGACGTGGCAAACTCAAGAATTGGATGCAAAGGGAAGAAATAGACTTCGTTGGGTACAACAAAAACACATGATTTATAACTACTGTGCTGATGTTCAAAGATTTCCTCAAGGCTTCTCCGAAGAATGCAAGCGATCAAGATTCTAGGAACATCTGCCTTTGGTTAACGTGTTTATAGAAATTCTTTTATTCTTATATTCAAATTTTCATACTACTGCAATATTGATTGTAACAATGAGAAATAAAATTAGAAGTTATACATTTCTCGCAAGTTTACTGTTGATTACCCCATAATTTACTTCACTTTAGACCTTATTGCTATTCATTCATACTATATTGACAAATAATAAGCATTGAAGTGAACTTTAAAATGTGGTACTAGTCATGAGAATCATCTTCTTCTACATCTACGCCAGTTGAAAGGATGGTTAAATTGGTAGCATGAGCTAGTATTCTCGTGTGTGCAAAATGTACAGATAATTTATAATTAAATAGTTAGGCATAAATAATTGTGTTTAATTAAACAGATAAAATAAACAACGAAATTTAATTTTAACAGTACAAATCAAATTGACATAATGAATTTATTAATTTTAATGATTCTAAAATCTATAATACAATTAATCTTCTAGTAAACACTTGCAAATTTGCTCAAACATTCATACACATGGTATACAAAGTAATACAATGGAACCTTGAACCTTTAAAGTTATGCGGGTTGTGTACGTAGAGAAATTGGTCAAAATACAAGTAGTTTTTTAAGTTGATCTGGATAAAGAAGTGAGTTATTAATTCAACCAGCCAACCCGATAATTAAATTGCGGATCAATTTCTATTAAATATAATAAAAATTATTTTTATTGTATAATAAAATAGTAATAGTAATTATCATTCACTTCCATTTTTACTTCAAAACTCAACAAAACCATTAACTACTTATATATTATATTATACTGTGTTTATTTACATATATGAATCATAGGGAACATAAACTCATAAAAGTGAAAACAAGATGTATAATACCAAGTTTCCATTGAAATAGGATCCACACAAGGAAAAATACTTTCCATTCGTTATTAGTGGCATCTTGAAAATGTTCGAGTCGAAATATGACTTTTAATATCAAGTTTCCTTTGAATTATGATCTACACAAGGAAAAGTACTTGACATTCGTTAGTTATTAGTGGCATTCCGAAAACGTCCAAGTTGGAAAAAAATAGTAAGAATTCAAAGTGCTAAAAAATAGTAATAAAATATTTCAACTATCTTATAATTAGAGTTCATATAAAAATTCAAAGTGCTATGGACCGAGTCTTGTATTTATAAGAATTCGTTGGTATACATCAAAAGAAAATTTTAAAATGATTCTCATATGACATATTACTATTCTTATAATTTTAAATCAATTAATGTTGTTGCTCTGTTGATGTTGTCTATATAATAGATTATGGCGGAATTAAAAAAAAAAAAAAAAATATCAAAAACTCAAACTATCAAAATGCATATGCAAGAAAAGAACAAAAATAAACATTTTTTTAACAAAAAAATAAGCTTTAACAAATTTTTAAGTATTTTTGTTGTCTTAATTACAAGGAACAATATCTTAAATCTAAATAATGACAACTATTACAAAACAAAACTAATTATATAACCACTATGAATCAATTATATAACATAAAATAGAAAATAATCATATTTTGAAGAACCACTTGTTATTTACATAAGAAAAAAATACGCTCATAACAAATGATAAAAAAAGAGCATAAATTAAATTTCAAACTTTTCAAATTACATAGCAAGAATGATACTCAAAACATTAAATTCAAATAGTACAACAATAAGCAGAAGAACCACACTCTTATTTTAGGAACAGATTCAAAATAAAATTTAAAAGTTGGAACAAGAATCAAATGAATTTGAAGTATATATTAAAAGTTTTTTAAGATTATCTAAATACTTAGTCTTGAGAACAAAGCAATGAACACTCTTTCTTTTGGAGTAATTGACTTTGAGATTTCAGAATTTAGAGCTAATTTGTGAATTGCATAATGTGCGGAGAAACAAAAGAGTTACAGAAATTGGAAATGAAAATTGGAAATTTGGGATGGGAATAAAAAATTGGAGGCATAGTTATGGGCTCGACCATTAGTTGGCCAAACTAAACAATTTAAGTTCTTTTTTTTTTTTTTGGCTGGGCTTGGTCTAACAATTAAAAAATGGGGATTTTTATAAATAACTACAATAAATAAAATATTTCTTAAAATATTTTCATATTTTTTTTATTTTAAAAATACTATTTTTTTATTTTTGTAACACTTGTTGTTATATTTGTTATTTTAATTATAATAAATGTATTACATTTGTTATTAACAAAATAACAATATAACAACAAGTGTTACAAAAAAAAAAATAAATTTTAGAATAAAAAATTAAATAATATTTTTAAATTATTTTATTTTTGTAGTATATGGTGAAATTATCACTTAAAAAATTCATAATTGTCAACCCCTTTTATTTTTGGGCCTGGGACTTCAATGTTGACCTATGGTTTACTTTAATCTTAATATTTTAATCATAGCAAACAAATAAATCTTGTTTACTAACGATTTAGTTTCAAGTAATCTTCAAAGCGTTCAAATTAATCATCGTCAAAAGATCAAGATCAAGACTATATTACAAATCGAACTGTCAAAGAAGTCAAGATCAAAGTCAATCATCCAACACATGAGTTCAAGAATCAAATTTCAAAATCGAAAATTAGATTTTGAGATCAAATGTAAATGTACTAACTCTTTGATCTTTAGCAACAAGATAAAAGCTCAAAAATATTTTTATGACCCAAAACTCTATTAATATCAACTGCATAAAATATTTTTGGACATTTTTTTAAGATATAGGATCCGGTCAACCAAAAAGCAATTCGGTCGACCGAAACCTTAAACCGGTCGACCGACTCAACTTATAGGTTGACCAATTGAACGTCAATTTCCAAAAATTATGACCTTTCTAATTTTTACTATTTCAACAACTATTTTTGGTCATCCGAAATGTTGTAGGTCGACCGATTGTACATCTGAATGGACATATAGTTCTGAAAATTGTTGTATATAAGTTCATTTATTATCATTCTACACATTCATAAGGGCATAAAAAGAGAGAATCATTTTCAGAAAAGTCATTCAAACTTTCATTGCATTTACATCTTCTAAATCATTCATTGAAAAACTTTAATTTGATTGATCAAATCAAACTTTTGAATCATCATCTTCATCAAAGTTTCTTTCTAACATTTGAGCTTTTTATCTATTGTTAATTATTGAAGTGTTAGTCTCTCTTGTTGCTTAACTTGTATCTATCATTAAATCAACCTCTTCATATCTTTGGGGTCATATTGAGATCCCGTAAAGCTCAATATTATATAAAGATCGGTGCTCTTTATTTGTAAGTAACCGAAAATATTGTAAGGGTTTTGACTACACCATAACTCAATCAAAATAGTAAAAAGGCCGTGCTCATGATGGAGAATTTGGTAACGGGGGACGTAGATCATTGGTTGAATCGAACCTCCATAAAAATATCATTTGTACTCTTTCTACCCTTTTATTTACTTACATTGTGCTTGTATTGTTTATTTGATCAATCTACATCTCTTAAATTTCTTATTTTAATATTGTTTTTCAAAAAGTTTGTAAAAACCAATTCACTCCCCTCTTGATTAGTTGTTCTTGAGTTATTACTCACCTGCCTCATAGTAGAATCGACTATGGACATGATCTATACATCTCGATCAAAAAAGAATTGGAATTGATTGATAGATTTCTCGAAACAAATGAAAAGGAAACAAAAGATCAAACATAAATCATGGATGAACTAAGCCTTCTCGGGGACGTTCTTACGGAGGAACCTCATGTAAATACCATGTAATAAGGTTTGATCTTAATCTTATTCCACTCCAAAAATGGCAAGTTCAACACAATTGAGATTTTTTTAGAAATTGGATGGAGTTACTATTTCATGATCAGGCATGTACATAATGAAAACTTCATTCTCGATTCTACGAGATTTTTTTTATGAAAGTCTTTCATACACCCGGACACACTTACATGAACACACAAAATATGAATTCTTATACGAATTTATTTGTATTGCTCACAACACACATATATATTATATACAGACAGATACAAAGGCATTACAAACTTGCAATTCAAATTTGGTGACTTGATTACATGTTTTTAGGTATGGCAATTGGTCAGGCGACTCGCCAAGTTCGCGAGTTGGCTTGTAAAAGTCCAGGCACGGATTACTTGCAGCTCGTTTCTAAACAAGCATGAGCCCGAGTCCATGTGCTTAGGTCCATAGGTTCGACGAGCTGGCTCATTTATGGGCCAAATTCATGCCTTTGTTGTAATGGTTATTTTTTTTAAAAAATTTATATTAACTCCATCATGTAGTATTTGTAATTTGTCAACAAATAACATTTTTTTTTAAGAAATTTTTTCAATAAATTTCAAATTAAAAAAATAATAATCTACAAGCTTATGGGCCCGCTCGACTTAGCTTGTGCAACCTCGATCCAAGAGTTGGACCGAGTCCTACTTTCGGGAAATGAGCCAAACCTGGCTCAGCTCATGGGCCCAAAAGCCCGAGCTCATACAGGTTGTGAGCCGAGCCTAGAATTTGGGCTCATGGACTAGCTCGACTCAATCCATTGTCACCTCTACATGTTGACTTAACTTGGGGTTGATGAAGAGTACAAGAAGAAGATGATTTCTAAATTTTAGTATTGAGAGAGGTAGAGGTTATAAAAATTAGGGTGAAGAGTAGATGAAAACTAAAGTGAAAACTAAACAATTAAAGGTAAGAGACCGATGCAATCCAAACTAAATCTCAAGTTTTTTTAAAATAACATTAGTTCACAGAATTATTGGGTTTGGTTTCGCGGATTTTAATAAAAACTCGGTGGTTTTTCTTTTATATTTCTCCGGGTCTTTCATAGAGCGTTCTAATAGAGTAATGCAAGCCGATTTCATGGCCGGGTCTCCAGTTTTGGGTCGACTCATCCGAGCCGATCCCGGTTTTAAACAATGAATACAAGTGAATATTTTTCAATACCATGTCAATTCAATGAGACTTTAAATTAAGAGCATCTCCAAAAACTCTTTAAGCATTATATACACTCTATTTTAGATTATTAACCCTTAAAATTATGCTCCAAGAGATTCTCTAAATTAACTTTTTAGCCAAACTCACTATCTATAAATAAATGTATTCAAAGAATTTCAATTTTCAATACTCCATATATATGTTGACTGAATGAAATAATATATACAAAATAAAATAGAGAAAATTGGAGGAAAATTGTGTAATAATTAGGAGAGAAGCATGTCAAAATAAAATATAGGAAAAAAATAATAAATACTAATTGAGAGAAATAAAATGAAGTGTTAAAAACAAAAAGGCTGTTGAAGCACTTAAAAATTTTATTCTCTAAATTTATATATTCTCTTTAAAATGCAAATATGTTCTTTATAAATAGAGAGTGTCTTGGAAATATTCTAACGAAAATTGATGGAGTGATTGAAGTGAGGCAAATGTGGAAATTGAGTTACTAGTTTGACTGTTGATGTTAAAAAAGGCTGTAACCAAATATAAAATCAATGACAGATGATTTTAAAAATTGCCAATAGCCAAAAGGTGCAAGAATATTCGGCTACTATTCTCGATATTGATCTACAAAATAATACATGTTTAAGGCGGAGCTAGGGTTGTGCAAAGGAGGCCCTCTGATTCTCAAGCTAGTTGAGCACCGGTGGACAATCTCAGTGGCGCCTTAGACGTATATTCTTTTGCAAATTTTTGGTCGTTAACATTAATATTTGCCAACTATATTAGATGGTTGTTAAAAAAATTCTATTCACGACCAATAAACTTGGTTATTAAAAACCATTTTCAACAACTAAATGGTATGTTTGGTCGTTGAAAATGGATCGTATACAATCAAATTCTGAGTTAGTCAAAAATATATTTTAACGACTAAAAATTAGTTGTTAATCCTATATTTCCTACGACTAAATTAAGATTGGACATTGTGAGTGGGTGTCACATCAAGAAATCTCACCAAAATATATGTTGATATTCAACGACAACGTAATCGGTTGTTAAAAACACAACTAATATAGTAAATATTCAACGATCATAGTTTATGGTTGTTAATATATATCTATACTACATATAAAAGTCCCAATGTGGGAGAAATATTTATGGACGATATTGCCCCCGCGGACGATATTGCCCCCCGCAAATAACTATAATTCCTAAAATAGTCTTTCAATTAGTATTATTTACTTTGGTTTTAATTTAAATAATTTAATACCAAATAAATATTGCATTTCGGATCATTGAAAGTGGATTGCCCACTTTAAATTCTACTAGTTAGACACACGTGTGTTGCACGTGCTTTTGTAATCATATTGTTAATTTTTAATATTTTAATATTTTTTATTTTTTAATTGTTAATAATTAAAATGGTAAATTAACAATTGCAATACAGATTAAAAAAACAAATGCTTGTTGATAACATGTTGTTTTGTATTATTCGATATTGATATTTTATTTGCATTTATGGAAGTACAATTACAATCAAAGATGAGTTTTATATATTAGTAATACGAATAGTAACTTGAATTCAGTGAAGAGCTTTTGGTGATTTGAGCTTTGATGATTGATGAACCATTGATATCAAATCATATGGAATTAATGATATATTAATAGGGATCTTCAAGGTTGTATTTTACGAAAAAAATTAATAAATATTAATTTTATTGAAGAGAATTTAATAATTGACTTTATAGTATTGTACATTCATTGGAGTAGTTACTCATTGTAAATAACATTTTTTGTGTATGTTCTCTTTTTATTAAGCGCGTCTGATGTATTATTAATTAAATTAAAAATTTAAAAAGTTTCATATATTAGTTGTCAACTATAATCACTGTAATCCAATGTATTCAAAATAATCTTTTCATCTCCATGATTTGAATTTTAATCTGGTAATAACAAAAGTTTCAATTTTTCCATTCATTTCTTTCATCTACGTAAGGCAAAAAAAAATTGAAATCGTCTTTTCACCTTCATATTTAATTTACAGATTTTTAGCGCAAATGGTCCATAACGTATGCACTTAGTGTGGTTTTGGTCCCTAACCTTCATTTTTGGTTAGGAGGTCCCTAACCTATGCATTTGGTTGCAAAACTGGTCCCTGTGGACAGAATCCGTCCAATTGTGCCGTTAGCCATTAATTTGTTTTGGAATTTTGGCGCAAATGGTTCCTAACATTTACTTTTAGTGTGGAATTGGTCCCTAACGTTTATTTTTGGCATACATGTCCCTAACCTATGTGTTTTGGTGCGAAATTGGTCCTTATGGGATGAAAAAGACAAATATGCCCTTAGTTAATTAGAAAAATTGTATGTAGATTCCTAATCATTACAAAATGTGCAAATAAATCCAATACTTTAATTTTTTTATAAAAAAATTAAAGAAAACTAATGAGTTTTTTTTTTTTTTTTGAATTAACACTATAGTAATAAACATGTCAAATAAAATTATTATTTTTATTAGTAAGTAATTATATTATTTAAAATTTTAGCTTTTATTTTATTGTTGTATAAAAAAATAACTTTGTCACAAACTTGATGTACAAATACTTTTATTTAATTGAGTTATATGTTTATTAACTACAAATATTAGAGATTCAATTATATTCTTCATATTTTAATTTATTGTTTTATTTTCGTTCAAAAATAAAACACATAATGTGTAAATTAATTTTTATTAGTATTTTTATGTTAAATACTAATACAATAAAATCTGGTAAATAAAAATACTAATTTTTATCAGTCACTGCCGCTGCCAAACTATTAAATTTGATAAATAAAATAATTTAGAACGTGTGCATTCAAAAAAAAAATACTCAATGGTATGTACACACTCCATTGAGAAAATTATATACCCACAATTACACGACATGTCAAATAAAAATTATACACGAAATGTCAAATAAAAATAAAATTTTTATTACATTTTTATTAAATAAAAATTATTACATAACTTGAACTAATCTTATTAAATTTTTATTTAATATAAAAATACTAATAAAATTTAATTTACACATTATGTGTTTTATTTTTGAACAAAAATAAAACGATAAATTAAAATATGAATAATATAGTTGAATCTCTAATATTTGTAGTTAATAAACATATAACTCAATTAAATAAAAGTATTTGTACATCAAGTTTGTGACAAAGTTATTTTTTATACAATAATAAAATAAAAGTTTAAATTTTAAATAATATAATTACTTAATAATAAAAATGATAATTTTATTTGACATGTTTATTACTAAAGTGTTAATTCCCAAAAAAAAAAATTCATTAATTTTCTTTAATTTTTTTATAAAAAATAAAAGTATTGGATCTATTTGCACATTTTGTAATGATTAGAAATCCACATACAATTTCTTCTAATTAACTAAGGGTATATTTGTCTTTTATCTCATATGGACCAATTTCGCACTAAAACACATAGGTTAGGAACATGTATATCAAAAATAAACATTATGGACCAATTCCACACTAAGGGTAAAGGTTAGGGACCATTTGCGTCAAAATTCCAAAACAAATTAATGGCTAACGGCACAATTGGACGGATTCCGTCCATAGGGACCAGTTTTGCAACCAAATGCATAGGTTAGGGACCTCCTAGCCAAAAATGAAAGGTTGGGGATCAAAACTGCATTAAGTGCATACGTTAGGGACCATTTGCTCCAAAATCCCTTTAATTTACTAATTTATTAAATATTTACAAATTTTAAATATACATTTAATAAATTGTTAAAAAATTAATATACGATAATAATAAACAATAAAAGAGTAACAAATAAATATTAAAAGATAATTGCATTCATTTAATTACAATTACAATTAGAGATGAGTTTTATACGGTGATAATACCAACAATAACTTAAACCCAATTAAGACATTTTGGTGATTTAAACTTTGATTATTGACGAATCATTGATACCAAATCTTATAGTATTAATGATCTCCATGGTTATATTTTACAAAGAATAAAATTTATAATTACTGATTTTATATTGAGAAAATGTAATGATTGACTATGTTGACGTCGGAACCTGCAGAATCTGGTGGTAACAGACTACATAATATTGTACATTTGTTGGAGTTGTAATTCCTTATGAATAATATTCTTTGTGTATGTTCTCTTTTTATTAGACGTGTTTGATTTAACGACGTAAATGAAATGTCATAAATGTGAGTAAGAAACAAAAATTAAAAAAGTGTCAATATTTATCTATGTTGTAAGAATACCGTCGACTGACAAAAGTAAGATAAGAAGAACGTTCTATATATATTAATTAAATTAAATTAAATTAAAAATAAAAAAAGTTTTACATGCTAGTTCTAAACTATAGTATATATGTTTGGTGAGGTTTAAAGATTTTGAAAAAAATTGGTAAAATATGTGATTGAAAAGTTGATAAAAGTTGCATGTCCCACAAAATATGTAGTTAAAAATGAATTTGAGAAAAAAAGAATTTTAAAAAAAGAACTGAACCAAACATGCTCATAATCACTATAATATAATGTATTAAAAATAATTTTTTTAATCTACATTTTAGTTTTGACAACTATGATTTGAATTTTAATGCAATTATAAACAAAGTTACAATTTTTCTCATTCATTTTTTTTTTTGTTGAAACTCATTTCTCATTCCTTTTATATACTTAATGCACACAAAAAAAAATTTGAGATCATCTTCTCACTTTCATATTTAATTTAATAGATTAAATGTTTAAAAAATTTAATTGTATATTTAGTAAATTGTTGAAAATTTAATGTATAATAAGGATGAACAATAAAAGAGTAATAAATAAAATATTAAAAAATAATTATACATTAATGAATACTAAAGGTGAATATGGAATTTTAAAAAATTTGTAAGGGTAAAATGGTCCAAAAATATTTCTCCATTTAAGCCCTTTTTAGAAGTAGTATAGATTATATATTGTAATGAATGAAAATAAATAAAAATGTAATGCTAATAAGGTTTTTAATATATTGAAACTATTATCATTAACTATAAACACTCCAAGAATCAATCTTATTATGTATGAGAATTTAAGCAAATTTCTTGATCAACATAACAAAACCAAAGGAATTTTCCTTTCCATTTCGACTTTCTTATTATTGATTCATGGTTTATTCATCTGTTGTTCTTCTTTCTTTTTTTCTTTTTTTAATTATGCCATGAATTTTTTTCCCTTCGCAGGGACATTTTTTAATCTTTGATTAGCTTAATAGTGGATGTGTTAAATTTTCATGAATAATTTACTAATTTTGAGAATATAATGGTAATATTCAGTTAAATTTTGATTTATATATTCTTTTTAGGAATGGCAACAGGGCGGATGGAGCCAGGGGCAGGCATTACCATCTCCATTCCGTCAGAGATTTTTTAAAAGCTCAAGGGGGGATCAAGGTGGGACGATTGAAAATTCCTTATTTATCATCTCATTTAATTAATTAATATTTAGTATTATTTTTTATTTTTTTAAATACAATTTAAATTTTAAAACATAAAAATAAAAAATAAAATAAAAATGTTCGGGGTGGGTTCGGAGAATTCGGGGGCGGGGACCATGATTCCTCCCCCCCCGAATCTGGGGTTGGTCGGAAGCGGGTTTTTTTGCCATCCTTGATTCTTTTTTCTTGATTAGAATTTTTGTTCGAGTTAAAAATATTAATTATTGTGGTAGTCTTAATAACAAAGAGATTTAAGCTCAAATGATATTTTATGTCATCTTGTAAGTAATTAAATATATATTTATTGAAGAAAAACGAGTTAGAACAAGGTGGATTGGTGTTACTCTAGCTTTCTCAATCTAGCAGCTGAGGATGAGTGTTAACATATATTACGTTACTTAGCGCATGTTTGATAGTGTTGAAATTATTTTTTAAGTGTTGAAATTATAAGTTATTAGTGAATATGTGGATAAAAAGTGGGTTGTAAATTGTGGGTCCTATAAAATATGTGGATAAAAAATATGTTTAACTAATTTAACCAGCTAAAATAACAATTTAAGCAACTCCAAACATGTGCTTAGATATATTGAGTCATGACATACATAGGTAAAGGTAAATCTCGCATAATAAGTTGGTTTTTACATGATAAGTTAAAATCATGAATTTTATTAAGAAATAGATTTTCTAAATATATGGTTATTTTGAATCTTCTTGAGATTATTGATATTTTAGATGGATTTGAAGGAAAAAAATATAAAAAGCGAACGAGGAAAAAAAAAACCTTAGCTCATGGATGCATTAAAACTGAATATCTTGATTGGTGTTTTAGTGAAGATATTGCGTAAGAAAATTCTTTTTTATTCTATGTCAGACTTTTGAGATTCTTTTTTTTGAGAAATAATTGCTTAAAAGGGACTAATTTTTTTCCATGTGCCTTTTAAAATGATATAAATATAGAAAATTAATAAAAATTTGTGTTCTACCTACTATTTTTCATATATTTTAGAATTTGATACTAATTTTCATAAAAGAAAGTTGTATTTTCTAGACATGCCATTGGATATATGTTTCAAAATATAATTAAAAGAGTATAAGCAATACATTAACATGTTACATCAACAATCTTTCAAATTTAATATTCACGTAAGCTATGCACTTTTTATTGAACTACTTGTTTTACCAAGAAACTTAACCGTTATTCCTTAGTTGTTCATAGTCATAAATGAACTTATGGTTGAAAAAGAGTTTCTTATAAGAGTTATATTCATCGATAATTTTACAAAAGATCACAATATTATTGCGAAATCACGTGCAATACACGTATTCTTGACTATTATAGTAAAACAACAACTAATTGTATCTCGTTGTTGGAAGTAGAGGAAAATTCGACATTTCACATCTAAGACTACTTAGTTGTTAAAAGTGACATTCAACGACCAGATTATTAGTTGTTAAAGATTGACAACAACCTAGTTACCAAGTGTAATTAATTTGGAGCCAAAATACTTTTCGCCATTCAACGACTATAATATTGGTCGTTGAGAATAACTATGCAGCGAAAAAAATATTTTAATTATTTAAAATTTTAAAATAAAAGTAATTAATTGTATTCATTGTTAAAAGTATTTAAAAAATTTCAGACCAACTATGTCCTTCAATAACTATTTGTTTTATTAAAAAGATAAATTATTTCAAAACAATATTAGCATATTCGTAAACGTCTTTGATTTTTTTTAATGTAAGCATGTTGATAATACCTTGTATATTGAAATGAAAGGCGTTGATTGTATTTTAACGACAAAAGTAGTTGATACAACAACCAAACAAGTGGTTGTTGAAAAAAAAAATAATACATTTAACGACCAAATATTTTGTAATCGTTGAATACATTCGTCAATACCTCTTTGCCAACCAAGGAACGACCAACTGATTTTGGTCGTTTAATGTAACCAACAACCAAAAATGTACATTCTACAACTATTTATATGGTGGTTAAATGTGATATTTCTTGTAGTATATTTTCTCGATTTTATCAGATTATTTTTCTTTATATATAGTTATTGATTGTGTGATTAATACATAATCTTTTTTTTTAGGATTATTGTAACACTATAAATAACGCCTTCTAACCTTATAATAATAAGACAGAAGAATTATACAATTTTTATATTTTTTGCATTACTATATCTCAATTATATTAAGTTTATTATTTTATTAGATCGAAGTTGAATGTCTTGCATTTAAAAATTACATGGAGTATAATTTGACACAGCACCATATAACAAGCAAAGTGTAAAAGCATTTGCTCCTTCCCTTTAAATTCCAGGTATCAATTTAGGTTCAACCAGGGAAGTTTCCATAAGCCATACCTTACGCGTTAACTTTACCTGTCTTCTATTTCTTAAACCATCTAATTATTCTGTGTCCAGCTCAAATACACTGTCCTGTCTCACACAGAAACTTCCTTCCGATTAAGGTCAACCCCCCACCCCACCCCCAACATATATATATGGAGGCTTCATTTCCAACTTTAAACACATCTTGATCTCTTCCTCCATCTCTCTCTAACTACATTTCTCTTACAGCTACACAAATGGCAACATTTTCTAATTCCAGGGCTCTATTCAATCTGGCAGGTGTTTTAGTTTCAATTGTCATTACTTCTTTGGTGACCCCAACAGCTGGTAATTTCAACACGGATGTTGATATAAATTGACGGACGCGGCAAAATACTTGATGGTGGCAGGCTTCTAACACTCTCGTTAGACCAATATTCGGGTTCTGGATTTCAATCCAAGAATAGGTACCTGTTTGGAAGGTTTGACATGCAACTCAAACTTGTTCCTGGAGACTCTGCTGGAACTGTTACCACATTTTTCGTAAGTACTCAATTGTCCTTCAATTTGAAACAATGCTTAGTTTTTTGTTGTATAATCGATTGTTGATGTGTTCTCTGCTTGTGCAGTTATCATCTCAAGGAGCTGGTCATGATGAAATCGATTTTGAGTTTCTGGGCAATGCGTCTGGAGAGCCATACACTGTTCATACCAATGTGTATTCCCAAGGGAAAGGAAACAAGGAACAACAATTCCATCTCTGGTTTGATCCAACTGCAGCTTTCCACACCTACTCAATTGTGTGGAATTCTCAACGCATCATGTAAATAGACAAACCCCTTTAATCTCATTTTCATTTATCTTCAAACTATCAGCAAATTAATACTAATTCTGTTAATTGGTGATATTTTCAGTTTCTTGGTGGACAACATTCCTATCAGAGTATTCAACAACAACCAAGCAATCGGCATTCCATTCCCTACAAATCAACCAATGAGAGTACACTGCAGCTTGTGGAATGCAGACGATTGGGCAACACAAGGTGGGAGAATCAAGACGGACTGGACGAAAGCACCTTTCACTGCATATTACAGGAACTTCAATATCAATGGCAATGTCTGCGCATCTGGATCAAACGTGGGATCATGTGCTTCCAAATCTGTTGATTCGTCTAATTCTGGGACGTGGCAAACTCAAGAATTGGATGCAAAGGGAAGAAATAGACTTCGTTGGGTACAACAGAAACACATGGTTTATAACTACTGTGCTGATGTTCAAAGATTTCCTCAAGGCTTCTCCGAAGAATGCAAGCGATCAAGATTCTAGGAACATCTGCCTTTTGTTAACGTGTTTATAGAAATTCTTTTATTCTTATATTCAAATTTTCATACTACTGCAATATTGATTGTAACATGAGAAATAAAATTAGAAGTTATACATTTCTCGCAAGTTTACTGTTGATTACCCCATAATTTACTTCACTTTAGACCTTATTGCTATTCATCTATACTTTATTGACAAATAATAAGCATTGAAGTGAACTTTAAAATGTGGTATTAGCCATGAGAATCTAGCATCTAACTTCCATTTACTTTACACCTATTGGGTAACCTAACATAATACACTTAGAGGCCCTAGCATCTAACTTCCATTCACTTTGGTGTGCATATGGAGCACAACCAAAGATCCTCAAATGAGAAAGGTTAGGAGACTTTCCTCCCCAAAGTTCTTCAGGCGTTTTGAAGTTGATAGCGCTCGATGGAGATCTGTTTATCAGGTAAACTACATTTTGCTAAGGTGTATACCTCACAATTCTGTGCATTTGTATTCATCTTTCTCTACACTAAATATCAAATTCTAGGTTACAAAACTCAAGCCCATTATTAGTTCTATTTTAACTTTAGTTTCTTTCTGATTTTCAACTAGAGTCACCCAATTTCTGAAATTCTTACAGGCTTCATCCTTAGTTTTTAAGAGGAAAATCCACACCTTCCTAGTATGGTCATCAACCAGAGAGTGGAAATACCTATTTCTTCCATGTGTGGGGTACTTTTAAGATCCCAAAATTAAGGTCAGCGTGAATGTAAGCTAAGGGACTGACAGAGTTGTGAACACCTTTACCAAAACTAAGTATGTGGGATTTGCCTAAGACACAAGTTTCACAAAAGGACAGGGATGTGACATGATCTTGACATAATAGTTGTTGATCACTTAAGAATTTCAGCCATTTGTTTCCCATATGCCCAAGCCTTTTGTGCCACAGTTTTGTTCTATCTTCATTGACAGAGAAAGAACCAGAACCATTAGCAACTTGGGCTTTCCCTTGAAGGTAACATAGGCCATTTTCTTTGGCCCTTTCATAACTACCATAGACCATTTAATAACTTTCAACACACTGCCTTCAGATTTGAACCAGTACCCCTCATCTTCTAACACTCCTAGAGCTTATTAGGTTTCTTTTTACATTAGGGATATAGTTCACATTCTATATTATCCGAACCATCCTATCATGCATTGTAATGGCAATATTTCCTAATCCCTCAACAACCTGAGTGTTATTATCTCCCATATAAACCTTTCTTGGTTTAATATCTTTATAATCATTGAACCAGGCTTTAACAAGACTCATATGGAAGGTACAACCAGAATCAAGAATCTACTCTTGGCTCTGGTTATGTTCAGAGACAATCATCACATACAAACTATCCATTTCATTTTCTAGGACAGCATTGTTTTGATGTTCTCTTGGCTGATCTTTTGTTTTTTTTTTTAAATCATAACAATCCCTCTTAAAATGACCTAAATTGCCACAGTGGTAACATTTTTTGTTACTTTTGGTAACTAGATTTTGATCTACCATTAGACTTACTTTTACCTTTCTTATGATTATTATTTCCATCCATCTTCTCAATCACACTTCTCACAAAATGACTCTCCCTATTGCCCCATTCCTAAACTCTTTTCTTACTTCAAGATCCTTTGACCTTAAAGCATCTATGACAATTGCCTAAGTTAAGGTATCCATAGCATATTTTATAGCATTCTTTACATCTTTATAAAAATCATATAGGGAATTGAGCAAAATTATAGCAAGATCTTTATCAGATAAATATTTCCCATTATGGGATAAACTTTTTACTATTATACTGAAATCACTTAAATTTGCTTCCAAATCTTTACTAGTATCTATTTTAAAACTGAATAGCTTCTCAAGCAAATGAATCTTGTTAGGCAAAGTTTTAGTTAAAAACAGAGCATCTAAAGCAGATCAAAGATCTCTTGCAGTTTTAGAATCACCAACTTGCCTAACTATATTATCAGATAAATGCAAGATTATAGAACTATATGCAATTTCATTCATATCAACAATTTTTATGGGTTTTTTTTAACTCATCAGGATATGATGGGTCATCCAGAGCCTTTGAGACTCTTTGTTGAACCAGATTGCTCTCGTTTTTTGTTTCCATATTGAATAATCACCCAATCCATTGAATATTGATAACTCGACCCTCGAACCCATACCAAATTCTAAAAAGGAGTGATTTCTCTGGACAACATTAACTGATCTTCTTCAAGATCAGAGAATGTTCAATAAAAAATAGTTTTCAAAAAACAGAAATCACAATTTTTAGATGACAAAGCTTTTAACAAAAATTGTAGATATACAAGAATTTTCTAAAAGAAATATAGTACAAACTCCAATCTCTCTAACAGAATCAGCAAATAATAACTTATTTATTTCATTCATTATTTGCAGTTTCACATATCAAACTTAAGTCATGCAAATCATAAACAAATATATTATATACATAGAAAAATATATTTCAGTAGTTATTCTTATGCATTTATCATAACAATAAGCTATTTCATTCAACGAATCCAAGACGATCACTATCTAAGCTGAGATTGAAGCGTCTTACCAAAGTGAACAGTAGTAGATCTTCAGTACTTGGATAAATCACCAGAGAATTATAACAGTACAAATCAATTTGACATAATGATGGATTAATTTTAATGATTCTAAATCTATAATTCGAAGACAATCTTCTCGTAACCACTTACAAATTTGCTTAAACATTCATACACATGGTATACAAAGTATTACAATGGAACCTTTAAAGTTATGCGGGTTGTGTACGTAAAGAAATTGGTCATACAAGTAGTGTTTTTTTTTTTGGATAAAGAAGTGAGTCATTAATTAATTCAACCGCCAACCCAATAATTAAATCGAGGATCAATTCCTATCAAATATGATAAAAATTATTTTTATTGTATAATAATATAGTAATATTAATTATCATTCACTTCCATCCTTACTCCAAAACTCAACAAAAACCATTAACTACTTATATATTATATTATTGTGTGTATACTTATATATATGAATCATAGGGAACATAAACTGATAAAAGTGAAAACAAGTTACATAAATAGGATCCACACAAGGAAAAATACTCCCCATTCGTTATTAGTGGCATCCCGAAAATGTTCGGGTCAAAATATGGTTTTAATATCAAGTTTCCATTGAAATATGATCCACACAAGGAAAAGTACTTGTCATTCGTTAGTTATTAGTGGCATCCCAAAAACGTCCGGGTCGGGAAAAAATAGTAAGAACTCAAAGTGCTAATAAAATAGTAGCCTAAAAAAACAGTAATAAAATATTTCAACCATCTTACAATTAGAGTCAATATAAGAATTCAAAGTGCTATGGAGCGGGTCTTGTATTTAATATTTATAGGAATTCGTTGGTATACATCAAAACGAAATTCTAAAATAATTCTCATATGACTGATTAATTACTATCCTTGTAATTTTAAATCAATGTTGTTGCTCTATTGATGTTGTATGTATATTAGATTATGGAAGATTAAAAAACAAAAAACAAAAAGTAACACTTCTTTAACGATCTTTTAAGTATTTTTGTCGTCTCAATTACAAGGAACAAGATCTTAAATCTAAATAATGACAATTGGTACAAAATGAAACTAATTATATAACTATTATAAATCAATTGTCTAACATAAAATCGAAAATACTCAAATTCTTAAGAACCACTAATTATTTACAGAACAAAAAAATATGCTTATAAAAATTGGTAAAAAAAGAGCAAAAGTTAATATTTTTCAACTTGTATAGCAAGAATGATATTCAAAACACTGAATTCAAATAGTACAACAACAAGCAGAAGAACTTGCTCTAATTTTCACAACATAAACAAAATAAAATTCAAAACTTGGAACAAGAATCAAATGAGTTTAAAGTATATATTCAAAATATTTCAAGATTAGCTAAATACTTAGTCTTGAGAACAAAATAATGAACAATCTTTCTTTTACAGCAATTGGTTTGAGATTTCAAATTTTAGAGCTAATTTGCGAATTGAAAAATGAGCGGAGGGTGAAAGAGTTACAGACGGAAATGAAAATTGGAAATTTGGGATGAAAATCAAAACTTGAAGGCATGGTTCTAGGCCGGGCCATTAGTTGGCCCAACTAAACAATATAAGTTTTTATTTGCTACACATGGTCTAATAATTAAAAAAAAAAAAATCATAATGTTGGACCCCTTTTATTTTTGAGCCTGAGAGAAAGACCTCATCTGCCTCATAGTAGAACCAGCTATGGACATAATCTATACATCTCGATTGAAAAGAATCAAAGAAAGAATTGGAATTGATCGATATATTTCTCGAAACAAACGAAAAAAAAAAAAAAGATCAAGCATAAATCATGGATGAACTAAGCCCTTTCGTGGACTTTCTTAGAGAAGAACCTCGTGTAAATACCATAGAATAAAATTTGGTCTTGATCTTATTCCACTCCAAAAATGGAAAGTTTGATACAATTGAGATTTTTTTTTAGAAATTAGCATGTACATGATGAAAACTTCATTCTCGATTCTACAAGAATTTTTATGAAAGTCTTTCATACACCCGGACACACTTACACGAATACGCACAAATATGAATTCTCATACGAATTAATTTGTATTGCTCACAACACACATATATATTATATACACACACATACAAAGGCATTACAAACTTGCAATACAAATTTAGTGACTTGCATGATCTTAGGGTGGCAATTGGTCAAGCAGCTCGCTTGGTTCACGGACTGGCTCATAAAAGTTCAGGCACGAACTACATGTATAACTCGTTTCAAGACAAGCATGGACTCGAGCCAAGGTCAAATTTTGGTCAAGTGGGCTGAGATGAGTCCATGTGCCTAGGTCCATAGGTTTGAGAAGCCAGTTGAGCACCGATGGACAATCTCAGTACCGCCTTAGACATATATTCTTTCACAAATCAATATTCAGGACATATTCAAAGATTCTTGCACATTTTTGGTTGTTGACGGTTTTTAACATCAACAATTACTATCATTTTTATTTTCCAGAATCAATGTTATCCTATGCTTATAGACGTATGTGTGTAAAAATAGGGTATCTCATTAACCCACTTTTGTAAGTTGAGAGTTGGTGGGGTAGTCTACATGGCGAAATGTGTTTGGAGCATATGGATTTACCGAACTTTTGTTTGTTCCATTTTTATCTAAAAGTTGAGATCTATTACACAATTTCCGCTCGTGTGGCATTGGTAAGTCAGTGTTTTTGGCTTTGGGTTATACAATCCTTTCACATGCTCTCTCTAAAATTGAAAAAAGGGAAAAACGTACCAGAGGCTTTTGCTCTGGTTTTTCATGGTTGTAGCTCTGCTTCTTCTTCTCTTTCTTCTCTGGTGATCTTGTGATTGAATGTCCATTGATCTGGTTTAAAACACCTTTGGTGAACACTAAGGTGTGGGTTGAAAGGAAGATGTTGATTGATTTGGGATTTTAGTCTAAGGATCCGATAAAACCTGCACTTGTATTCTTGGACGTCTAGTGCATTGTTTCAATGTTATTTCGTATGAGCCCTTGGAAGATGGCTGAGGTTAGGATTGGAGAGGATACCAGGGTCGAGCATTTTTTTCGATCGTGAATTAGTGGTGATCTTGTGATTGAATGTCAATTGATCTAGGGGTGACAAAAAATTCGTCGACTCAACCCATATTGGGCTTGGGCTCATCTAAGGATGAACACGAACAAGGGAGCCAAGCCCAAAAAAAAATAGGTTCGTGAGCGGGCGTCAAAAATGGGCCGCTCTCGTTAGCTCGTGCAACGGTCACAACGGGCCCACAAGCCAAGAAGCACGAGCCACGGCCATTATTTTCTCCAATCATGTAATGGGACGTGCAACAGCTTTTATTTTTTTTTTTTTTTAAATTTCATTATTTTTCTATAAATACTCATATTCTAAATTCACTTTATTTACAATTCAATTCTATTCTATATATACTTAATCCATTAACAATTCTCAAATTTCATTATCTCAATATTAGTATTGTAATTAGTATCTAATATCTCATTATTTAGATATTACTCTATTATTTTAAGTTTTAATTTTCTACTTCTACTAATTCTCCATATTTCTATTTTCTAGTTTCTACAACATATTCATCTTCTCCTATACTCTTTATTATATTATTCTAAATGGCTTACAATCGAAATGATAATAATTTTAGTGTCTTAATAACATTCCAATTACATGCGGTATTATTGATCAGTTTGGTGGTAGTAGTAATCCAATTGATTTGGAAGACATTCAAGAAGATGTCGATTCACAAACAACCATCGGTTCTAGCACTAAATAAAAAGCAACCAAACAAAAAGCTAAGTACTTGTAGCATTTTGAGTTGGTGCCGACTGGTAAATTAGTAGACGAAGTCCCTGAGTACAAAGTACAATGTAAACACTGTCAAAATAAGTTAGCTTGGCAAAAGGGAATAGACACGATCCATCTAAATAGACACTTCAAAAAGTGTCAATTCAAATATAGAGGTTTCGAAACAAATCAGGCACAACTCCAGTTTAGATCTCCGGGAGCCGGGTCCAGTAGTCCTAATCTCAACAATTGGATATATTCACAAGATATCATACGCCAGAATTGGTGGCAAAAGTCGAGTTTCTTCTGAGCTTGGTGGAAAACCCTCATTTCACAAACTTCATCTAAAAATATTTCCAACCAAGTTACGTTAATATTTTTAGAAATACTCTTCATAAAGACACTATTGTTAGATATAATAAAAAGAAATAAGCTATTATAGATTATATTAATAATTATAACAGTATTTTATCTTTTACGTCAGACTTATGTACATGTAATAATAAAAAAAGATATATAATTGCAACTGCACACTACATTGATAGTAATTGGATAATGCATAAAAAAGATAATAGCAGTTAGACAAATAGATTATCCTCATAATGGAAATAATATTTTTCATATTTTATTGGGTGTGTTACGTGAATTTAATTGTGATTCTAAGGTTTGTAGTTTTATATTTGATAATGTAGGCCCTAACAATATAATAATTGAGAAATTAATTCAACATTGTAATCTATAATTTGATAATATTTTATTTCACATTCGTTCTGTATTTCATGTGTTTAATTTAATTGTGCAAGATGGATTAAAATTTATACAAACCCAATTAGAAAAAATTAGATATGCTATGGATTATATTACGGTCTCACCAGCAAGAAAACAAAAGAAATGGGATGCAATCAAAATATTTTTGTACTGATTTTGGCCATAGATGAAATTCAACATATCTCATGCTTGAATCTTGTGAAGGTTAGAAAGATTGCATTCAGATATTATAATGGCCAACACTCACACGGCTCAGAATATGATTTGGAAGCATATGAGTTGAAAAAATGTGCTCGTGTTAGAAAATTTTTGAAAGTTTTTTACGATGCAACAACTGCATTTTCTGGTGTATATTATCCAATTACTCCACTTATTTTAAATCATTTCTATTATATTTCTAACAATTTTACTAGGTATAAAAATTTTCTTCTTTTTCTAATATTATACATATCATGGAAGCAAAATTTAGAAAATATTGAAAACAATTACCTATGTTATTTCTATTAGCATATATTATAGATTCTAGACTTAACTTAGAGGGTACGAAAGTAATAATAATGACAATTTCACAAAAATTAACTTACAGAAATCAGTAACATGTGGTAATTTAAAACAAATTTTATGTAAAATGTATGAAGTTTATCTTTGAAAATGCCAAGACGAACGTTGTACGACCCCTTGTTCCAACATGTACTTCATCATCAACGATGACATTGACTTGTGGAGTTATGCGAGTACACATATGTGTGGTCAATGTCAACAATTAGTTGATCCTTATTCTACTTCTTCCTTTCACCGTCCTAGTGATCTTAGTGATACACATGTAGAGTTAGTTAGGTATTTCGCGCATGACATGCTTAGAATTTTAGATGACGAAAAGAGAGAAAATTTTGATATACTACGATGGTGGAGACAACATCAACGTAGTTATTCAATTCTTTCAAAAATAGCTCGTAATCTACTACCACCTCCAGTCTCAACTGTAGCATCGGAGGCTGCATTTAGTAAAAGTACAAGATTCTGCATCGATTTCAAGCCAAGACTCAAAGCCGACATTTTAGAAATCTTACTGTGTTTAAAGAATTGGGATGACGCCGAAATTTAAATTCAAGACAAAGTGGACAGAATAATATCTGAAGAACTTGAAGATTTGAATATGGATTATTTAGATTTGTAGTAAGTATTATTTTGCATTAGTATTTGATATTTTTTTGTCTTATTTTAATAAAAAATTGTACACATAACATCTTGTTCGTGTACAATTTTAACTCCGACTACTTTTAAAGTAGCCGATCTCAAGCCCGAAAAAATGAGGATGATTTTTAACCTTTAATTTTTAATATAAAACATTCTCGATATTTTTTTTCATTTTCATTTTCAAATTTAAAAAAAAAAATTCAAAGTTGTGCCGAGCTCGTGGGCGCTCGGCTCGGCCCGTTTGGCCCAAGAGCTCGTGGGCCAAACCGAGCATCACTTTTGGGGACAAGCCGAGCTCATTTTTCATGGGTCGAATCGGCTGGGCTCGATCCATTGCCATGCCTACATTTATCTAGTTTAAAACACCTTTGGTGAACTCCAAGGTGTAGGTTGAAAGGAATGACTACTATAATTGTTGAATTGGTGTAATAAAGTAAGCTTCAAAATGAATAGTTAGTTATTGGTGAATGTTACAAACAAGTATGCTAGGAAAAAATAATTACTTTTGAGAAAAATAAATTTTTAACTTGTAACAAGGGGGAAAAAAAATACCTAAATATGTTTGGAATAATTTTTAATTTTTTTTTTTTAGAATTTGTCACATATGTCATTCATGTTTGAAAGTCCTAGTATTATGAAATTAATTATTTAATCTAATTTTCGTGTCATCACTCAACTTACGCGTAAACTTGTATAGTTGTATAGTTTTATTCCTAGAACAGCTTTTAGCCAACTCCTAAATCATTCTATCCCAGCTCACATTCACTGTCCTCCCTCACACGGATACTTCCATTGGAGCAAGGTCAACCCCTTCCCCAACACACACATATATATATGGAGGCTTCATATCCATCATCATTCATCATAGGAAACACAATTTCTTTCTCTCTGTCTCTTGGCAACAAAAATGACTACATTTTCTAATTCCAGGGTTCTGTCCAATCTGGTAGTTGTTTTAGTTTCAATTGTCATGACTTCTTTGGTGACCCCATCAGCTGGTAATTTCAACAGGGATGTTGATATAAATTGGGGTGATGGCCGCGGTAAAATACTGGAAGGTGGCAGGCTTCTAACGCTCTCCTTAGACCAATATTCAGGTTCTGGTTTTCAGTCCAAGAATGAGTATCTCTTTGGAAGGTTTGACATGCAACTCAAACTTGTTCCTGGAGACTCTGCTGGAACTGTTACCACATTTTTCGTAAGTACTCAATTGCCCTTCAATTTGGAACAATGCTTAGTTTTTTGTTGTATAATCGATTGTTGATGTGTTTCTCTGCTTGTGCAGTTATCGTCTCAAGGGGCTGGTCATGATGAAATTGATTTCGAGTTTCTTGGCAATGCTTCTGGACAACCATACACAGTTCATACCAATGTGTATTCCCAAGGAAAAGGAAACAAGGAACAACAATTCCATCTCTGGTTTGATCCAACTGCAGCTTTCCACACCTACTCAATTGTGTGGAATTCTCAACGCATCATGTAAATACACAAACCCCCTTAATCTCATTTTTCATTAATCCTCAAACTATCAGCAAATTAAACTAATTCTCTTGGTGATGATTTTCAGTTTCTTGGTGGACAACATTCCTATCAGAGTATTCAACAACAACCAAGCAATCGGCATTCCATTCCCTACAAATCAACCAATGAGAGTATACTGCAGCTTGTGGAATGCAGACGATTGGGCAACACAAGGTGGGAGAATCAAGACGGACTGGACGAAAGCACCTTTCACTGCATATTACAGGAACTTCAATGCCAATGGCAATGTCTGCGCATCTGGATCAAACGTGGGATCTTGTGCTTCCAAATCTGTTGATTCATCTAATTCTGGGACGTGGCAAACTCAAGAATTGGATGCAAAGGGAAGAAATAGACTTCGTTGGGTACAACAGAAACACATGGTTTATAACTACTGTGCTGATGTTCAAAGGTTTCCTCAAGGCTTCTCTGCAGAATGCAAGCGATCAAGATTCTAACAACGTTATGCACTTTTTCACATTTTCACTTCTTTTCTGATATAAATGTCTATAGAAATTATTTGATTCTTATATTCGTGTATTCAGATGTATTGCTGTATTGACCATTGATTTTAATAATGAGAAATAAAATTGATGTATTTGTTGCGGAGATATTATCAATCTTGCTTCTTCTTCTTCTTTTCTGTTTGCCCCTACGTGCCTTGAGCTTATGTTTTAGAGTTTGTCAATTCTTTCATCAATTTCCTTATTTTTGCATTTTTTTAGTTTAATATTTATTCTTTGTTCTAGGTCATTAGACCCTAAAGTCAAGTTAGGGTTGACTATCGAGGACAAGCTAAACTCTAAGTCACACAAAGGTTTGATATGTCACTTAATTCAAGCTTACTACGTACCAAATAATCAAATATAACTATATTGAGAAAAATCTATATAAAGTAAGTCGAAGATAAGAAATTCTCAATCTTCAACACATACTGAAAACATATAATCGACTTTATTTTTAACTTAAGCATCACGAAAAACAACTAAAATGGATAATATTAATTGATTATGGTATTTTATTAATATATGTGTGTGTATGCACCAATGATCTAAAAAAGCGTACTACACCAATATAATTAGAGCATGTTCGATGGTTTTCTTAAACTCATTTGTAACCATATACTTCATTGAGCTCATAACTTTTATCAACTTTTTAATCACACATTTCACAATTTTTTTCTACTCCTAAAAAACTAATTTAAATTTTACCAAACACCAAACAGACACTAGCCTTGCGGTTTATATGATTGAGGTCTTGTCGACTTTAATTGTGAGACTATTAAAATATTTTATTATTATTTCTCTAGGCTAGTCATGCCTTCTAAATATGATTATAATATTTAAGTGATAGTTTGAAACATTTAATATAAATCTTTTGTATAATACATTTTGTTTGTCGTTTTTTTTTTTTTAGTTTTATGTTAATAATTAGTTCCGTAAAAGACTCGTGGATTTTAATTAATGCATACTACAATTTGGGGTTCATTGAGGACATAATTTATGGAATTCGCCTCAGGTCCCAAAAATCATAGGACCGGCACCACCTAGATAAGTTTTTTAGAATATTGGAACGCACGAGTGTGTTTACAAGTTTGATTCAAATAATTAATTATTGTTGTCAACATATTGACAAAAACTCGATAAGCTTTATAATTTTAATATTTTGTAAACATGATAAAAATTTTAACAGAGACTAGCTTTTTTATTAAAAAAAAAAAAAAAAAGAACGATTCATTAAGTAAACATTAAACATTATGTTTGGTAGTGTTTAACTTGTAATTTCAACCAATAAAATTGATCAAACATACTTTTTAATATATCCACACGTTTCATAGGATCCACAATTTATAACATATTTTTTCCATACATTCATCTACAACTTATAATTTTAGTACTATACACAAACGTTTTTAGTTCGTAGAGTAATATTCACCTATGTTGAATTAAATTACAAGCAATCTGTTATATACTTCATCAAACTGGTTACAAAACAACGTCATGACTTGGGTTCAATTTATTTATTATTACAAAAGTTAATTCTAGTCTCAAAAGTTATGACTTAGGATCGTCTTTTTTCCAGTACACTACAAAAAATCTCATGAAGTATCTCCTTAACCCAAGTAAATTTCTGTTTGCTCGCTCCAACAAACACTCTAATAAGGTTGAGTTGGACAATTTAACTAGAATTCCTCGCTCAACCCTAGCCGAAAAACTTGGAGAAGTATATTCTACTAAAATTCTTACCTCGACCCTAAAGGGAAAACTTGATGAGGTAGGTTTCAAAATTTTATGTCCAACTCGACCTAGTTGAGATGCCGTGATATAATTTGAGTTCATTTCTTTTGCCCAACTAAAACATATTTGACTTTGATCACAATACAAAGTTTACTAAAAAAAGTGTGGCGCGAGTTACAGGCATCTCCGAACACCTACTCATTTTGACCCGTGTTCTATGTCGAGCCATGCCGAGCTGGACATGTTTTAACAAAAGCCAGCCTGGCCCGAGGCGGATAGGCTGCTTTGTAGGCCTGGAATGTTTTTCAAATTTTGTGTAGGCCTCCGATTAATGCATTTGCCTTCAATTTTGATCGATCGTCAGGCAATATAACATGTTATTTGCACTAAAATTAAGCAGATCATGCCATAGAGGATAGTATTAGAAAATGCCAGTTCATTTAATATGAAACACAACAAGGCTCCGTATGTGGATACTAGCAATTATTGCAACTACACCGACTACGTCTTTCAAAAATTATTTTTCATCTTCAATGAAAGAATTAATTCACCCATATCTAATTTAAAAAATATTAAAAAAAAGAAAAATTGTATAGTTTTAGACCTTTGTCACAAATACTTTAAGGAGATTGGACGGTGATTCCTTCAATATTTGCTAGAATTTTCAGCTACAAATATAGCTTTTTTGGGTCCTTCCATTTCAAGATAATTAAAGAATTCACTTGCAGTAGGTCTTTGAATCAAAGCTTTTGAGTTTCTTGGTTTTTTTATACAATAAGGGTGTTTTTCATGGAAAAAGTTTTTTTTCCACCTATTTTTCAACTGATACGTTTGATAGCCACATTTTTTTATGGAAAAAGTATTTTCCCACCTATTTTTCAACTACGCGTTTGATTGATTGTCATTTTTTTCAGGTAAAACATTTTCTCATTTCTACATAAATGGCCACATTTTCCTTGAAAATAAGGAAAATGTTTTCTTAGAAGGGGGATGAGGTTTTATTTTTCAGCTAAAATTTATCTTCTAAATTGGAGTTAAATGTTTGTTTGGTCACTGAACTATTACTTCTGTCTTCATTCACTCATTCAACTTCAAAATGTTTGAGTAGTCACTGAACTTTTCAAAATATCTCACCGTTACTCACTGAAGACTATTCTGTTACAACCAAGTGACGAAAAATCCACGTGCTAGATGGAATATACATATTGCAAATGGAATCATCTACCAAGTATCTGAAATCGTCCATGTCATCCAAAATCGCGCTCCATATCATTATTTAAAAAATGTTTTCAGATGAATAAATTGAGTGAAAACATTTTTTAAATGATGACATGGCACGCGATTTTGGATGACATGGACAATTTCAGATGTTTGGTGGATGATTATGTCTGCCACATGTATATTCAATCTGCCACGTGAATTTTTCGTCACTTGTTCGTAACAGAATTATCTTCAGTGAGTAACGATGAGGTATTTTTGAAACTTCGATGAAGACTTAGAAATATTTTGAAGTTAAGTGAATGAATGAAGACGATAATAATAATTAAAGTGACCAATGAAACATTTAACTCTCTAAATTGATATTTCAATTCCTAGAATTCATTTTCTTTCCACCCAAATTCAATGCTTGGAATCAAACGCACTAAATCTGTAATTGTAATACTTGATTTCCAACAATTCAAACAAATATTTATTTTATATCATTACAAAATGAGATTAGATAATCAGGCAGTTATTAAACTTTTGAGTAAGAGACGTGACGATGTACAAATAAAAGAGAATTTACTAGCATACGGTATACCGCTTATTGATGAATCCGATTGTAGAAAAATAAAGGTTAATAGAAGTTGATGAGTGATTGGTGGTAAATAATGAAGAGGAACAAAGTTGAGAAAGAAGAGATTTGAGGAGATTGGAAGATTTTTTTTCAAAATGGCAAAGACAGACGTATATATATTTTTTTTTTTTTTTTTGTGTGGGGGTGAAATTCGCTCTTATGGTAGGTGATAAAATAGAGAATGAGAAATTAAAAGCACTTGAAAAAAGCAATGGCCCAGCTCTAGTGGTGGGTCGGCTCTTGGTACGGCCTGGACCAAGTCAAACTACGCCAATTGTATGAGGGCACGAGACGTTTCATCTATTTTTACACTTCTAGTGGTGCCTATCTCAAGACTATGAATCCGGGCCTCAATCGCCTATGAAGGTACATTAGAGAGAATAATTTCTTGAAAATATAGTTTTCTAGCTGTTTTCACGATTACCTCGACCAGAAGGTGCATGGAATCTCTTGAAAATAATAAATATGAGCCCTACAAAATGATTATCTTTAAAAAAGACGATTATGCTGCATAATGAGATTAAAGAATCAAATGCGAGATTTAATTTTGTATTCTAATTTTCAGATAACTCCCTCTATAATTACAATAAGAAATATAAATGATTTTACACGCATGTTGGTTGGTACAATTTGATCCATGCACCGCCATAAAAGATCGCCGCAGGTTGGACCCATGCCAGATATAATAAAGGCTCATACCTTACGCGGAAAAATTATTCTGTCTTCTGTTTGTTCAATTTATCTTTTAGCCAACTTTCAATCCATGGTGTCCAGCTTAGTTGCCAGCCCCCAATCCCACCTCCTAAAGGGAGTTCAAAATCTATATATAAAAGGGCTTTCAGAACTCATCTTTCACTCATAAAAACAAACTCAGTCTTCTCTTTCTTCTCTTCAAAATGGCAGACTTTTCTAATTCTAAAGCTTTTGCAAATTTGGTAGTGATTTCACTTTCTGTGGTCTTGACCTGTTTCACGATCCCGACAGCCGGTAATTTCAACAGAGACGTTGATATTACTTGGGGTGATGGGCGTGGGAATATAGTCGAAGGTGGGAGAATGTTGACACTCTCACTTGACCAATATTCTGGTTCTGGTTTTCAGTCCAAGAATGAGTTTCTTTTGGAAGGTTTGACGTGCAACTCAAACTTGTTCCAGGAAACTCTGCTGGAACTGTCACCACATTTTCGTATGTACTCTCAATTTGGTGCCAAGTCGGCCGACCCCAAATTTATTTAGAACAAAGCGTAGTTTGTTTGTTGTATGATCGATTGTTGATTTGTTTCTATACTTGTGCAGTTATCGTCTCAAGGAGCTGGTCATGATGAAATCGATTTTGAGTTTCTTGGCAATGCATCTGGAGAGCCATACACAGTTCATACCAATGTGTATTCCCAAGGAAATGGAAACAAGGAACAACAATTCCATCTCTGGTTTGATCCAACTGCAGCTTTCCACTCCTACTCAATTGTTTGGAATCCTCGACGCATCATGTAAATATACAAACCCCTTTAATCTCATTTTCATTAATCCTCAAACTATCTGCAAAATTAATGCTAATTCTCTTGGTGATGATTTTCAGTTTCTTGGTGGACAACAGTCCTATCAGAGTATTCAACAATCACGAAGCAATTGGCATTCCATTTCCTAAGAGCCAACCCATGAGATTATACTGCAGCTTGTGGAATGCTGACGATTGGGCAACACAAGGTGGGAGGGTGAAGACAGACTGGACAAAAGCACCTTTCACTGCATATTACAGGAACATCAATGCCAATGGCTGTGTATCCGGAACATCTGGTGGATCTTGTGCCAATTCTGGTGCGTGGCAAACTCAAGAACTTGATGCAAGGGGAAGAAATAGGCTCCGTTGGGTACAACAGAACCACATGGTCTATAACTACTGTGCTGATTTTCAAAGGTTTCCTCAAGGCTTCTCTGAAGAATGCAAGCGTTCAAGATTCTAGGCAATTTGTGGAAGAACGATCCGTTGTTTCATCAATGTTGTGTGATTAATTCTATGTCTACGTGAATCTTTCATTTCTTATTCTTTTTAGTCGAATGTGAATGTATTGATTGGAATAATAAGAATAAATTGTACTACTTGTTTCTGTCTTTCTGGTGTGTTTATTAGCACAATTTCAGTACTTTTTTAACGCGAACTTGAGCTTTCGGCCTCAAGTGTCATTGTATCACTTAGTTTGAACTCCATCCCTTGTGCACGGTCATCTACTAGGCATGAGTTAATTTGTAGTCTTTTAGCTAGTTAATATCTAGCGGATTGACCGTGTGAAAAAACAAGTTCGATGACTCTTTGTTGGTCTAGACTTTGGACTTACTTTTCTTAGCTAAAGCTTCTTGCATGCAACTTATAGGAAGAGATGAAACATCCACCATATTCAAGAGACCAAACATAAGTTATATCTTCATCGATCAAATTCTTAAAGACTCATTAGTTTGCCGTACGTTAAGAATACTTGAGTATTTCAAAAGCACAACTTACTATTCATAATGCTATCATTTGCATGATCTCATGGAGAAACTAGAAGCAAAACATGTGTAGCCTTATTACAGTGAAGGTTGAGTTTGTGGCTTGTTCAGTACTAGAAGCAAAACATTTTAGTATTCATGATAATCAACCAAGATTGAGGATTTCAAATACCAAAATCAATCTTTTGAATTTAAATTCGCAGACAACACGAAATAAAGTCCTATAACGGCCATAGCCATCACAAAATACTATTTACCATAAGTGTGTGTCACCAAAAGTCTTGCTCCATAACAGCTAATAGCAATTTGGCCGTACTAGAAAATCAATATTTTAAAAATGAAATAATTATTATAAATTAAAGAGATTAACAAAAGAGAATAGAGAGATATGAACGTTTCAGCACAGCTGTGTAGATTGTCCAGATGTTACAATTTTTTATTGCTCTCGGGTTCTCTCTATTTTGGGTTAATTTTTTTCGTGCTGATAACGTGTAAATAAGACATATTTAAATATGATTATCAATATTATTTTCTATAATTTTACAACAATAATCATATTGTTGTTTGTAGAAAAATCATAATCAAGAGAGAGAGAAAAATGAATTAAAATGGGAATATAAATTAATTTGGTGTAATATTCTTATGCTTATATATGACTCAATATTTTCATACCTTCAAGACGGAAAAAGGAAGGGAAACTTATGGTTGAGCTCCTCAACTTATTTAACATTGTTAGGTTTGGTCCCCAAGTGACTGAAACCAACAATTTAGACGTTAAAATTGCAGTTGATTTTCACGTGAATTAAATGCAAGGAAAAACTATAACCGCTTGATATTTTCCTAATTTTAACGTAAACTTGCATGCTATTTTAACTTTAAGATTGTTAGTTTGCATCACATGTGGACCAATCTTCAGCGTGGAATAGATTGAGGAGTCAAAACCTCAATTTTGAAGGTTGGGGAGCTGTTTTGGGGAGTCCAGCCTTAATTTTCCCAAAAAAAAAAAAGATTTAATATAAGAAGGAAAAGATAGAATGTAATTATTTTCAATTAAATATTGAAGAGATATATAAAACGAAATTGAAGCAAAAATGAAAATGTAAATTACCTTTATGTTGTGTTCGGTGCAACATCGTACTAGGGTGTATTAAAATATAAGTGTAAAATTTTGAATAGATGGTAGTAAGTGAATGGTATTATGGTGGACTAAGGTGGATGATATAGATTAAAAAAAAAAAAATTGCACTATCAACCTTATAATATAATACAGATGGTGGAAATATATAGTTTTAATCCAGATGGGATAACTAGTATTACTAACCCTTGTTTTTTTTTTTTTTTTTTTTTTTTTTTTTTTTTTACTAAAAGATCAAAATATATCATCCTCATTAATCCACTATAATAATATTATCTACTTATTATTATATATTCTAATCCACCAAGCAAATGCTTAAAAGGCATTGGCAACGACAGATACGAGAGAAAGAAAGTCCAATATCAAAGTCACGAGCATATAGCAAATAATATCAAAAAAAAATTAATAATAATAATAATAATAGTAACGAGTTGAACCGGCTGAACCAAATCCGTGCGCAATATTGACAGGCCGAGGACCTGCCAGACCATAGCTTGGAAAGATGGTCCGCTCATTTCAACAACAATAAATATATAATTCTTGTTTATTGCATCTTCAATGTCACAATGTAGAGTTTTGTACACGTGGCAACTAAAATAAATACGGATAAAATGACATCTTCAATAGGATTGTGGATTGAGAAAATTGTGGTCAAATTGTACAAGAAAGATTTGAAAATATTTCAAGATGATGCGACATACTTTTTAGTGCAATCTACGGTTGCATTGGTGATGATCTTATATCTTAATTATCTGATTATCTCAATGAGAAGGTGCATAGAATCTCAAAGAGGGCCTACAAATAAGGATAATTATGCATTTATGCTGCATAATGAGATTTAAGAATCAAATGCGAGAATTAATTAATGTATCATAAATTTCGGTTAAGCTTCATACATCAAACTAACTCAATAATTAGAATAAGAAGTACTAATGATTTTTTACCATATAAATTCTAAATTTCTGATGTTGGTTGGTACATTTTGATTCATGCACCTCCAAAAAAGAACGCTCCAAGTTGGACCCAATGCCAGAGATGAAGAGGCTCATACCTTACGCGGAAATCTTTTTCTGTCTCGACTTTGTGTAATTCATCTTCGCCAACTCTCAATCCATGGCGTCCAGCTTACAGTTGACAGCCACCCGCCAACTCCCACCCCAACTCCAAAATATGAGTGTAAAATCTATATAAAGGGCTTTGAGAACCCAACTTTTAATCGTCAAAAACAAACACATTCTATCTATTTTTCTAAAAATGGCTGCCTTTACTAATTCTAAAGATTTAGCAAGTTTAGTTATGCTTTCACTTTCTGTGGTCTTCACCTGTTTCACAGTCCCTTCAGCTGGTAATTTCAACAGAGACGTTGATATTACTTGGGGTGATGGGCGTGGGAAGATAGTCGAAGGTGGAAGAATGTTGACATTATCACTTGACCAATATTCTGGTTCTGGCTTTCAGTCCAAGAATTAGTTTCTCTTTGGAAGGTTTGACATGCAACTCAAACTTGTTCCTGGAAACTCTGCTGGAACTGTTACCACATTTTTCGTAAGTCTTCACTTGTCCTTCGATCTGGAACAATGCTTACTTTGTTTGTTGTATAATCGATTGTTGATGTGTTTCTATACTTGTGCAGTTATCGTCTCAAGGAGCTGGTCATGATGAAATCGATTTTGAGTTTCTTGGCAATGCATCTGGAGAGCCATACACTGTTCATACCAATGTGTATTCCCAAGGAAAAGGAAACAAGGAACAACAATTCCATCTCTGGTTTGATCCAACTGCAGCTTTCCACACCTACTCCATTGTTTGGAATCCTCAACGCATCATGTAAATATACAAACCCCTTTAATCTCATTTTCATTAATCCTCAAACTATCAGCAAATCAATAATTCTATTTCTCTTGGTGATTATTTTCAGTTTCTTGGTAGACAACAGTCCTATGAGAGTATTCAACAATCACGAAGCAATTGGCATTCCATTTCCTAAGAGCCAACCCATGAGATTATACTGCAGCTTGTGGAATGCTGACGATTGGGCAACACAGGGTGGGAGGGTGAAGACAGACTGGACAAAAGCACCATTCACTGCATATTACAGGAACTTCAATGCCAATGGCTGTGTATCTGGAACATCTGGTGCATCTTGTGCCAATTCCGGAGCATGGCAAACTCAAGAACTTGATGCAAAGGGAAGAAATAGGCTCCGTTGGGTACAACAGAACCACATGGTCTATAACTATTGTGCTGATGTTCAAAGGTTTCCTCAAGGCTTATCAGAAGAATGCAAGCGTTCAAGATTCTAAAAACATTAAGGAGGAGCCATATCGATTCTTTAATTTCATGAATGTCGTGTGATTAAATCTGTGTTTATGCAAATTCTTAATTTCTTATTCTTTTTATTTGAATGTGAATGTATTGATTGGAATTATATGAATAAATGCTACTGTGTATCGTTCATTTATCTACATGTATATTGCCACAAAAATTCAGCAATTGTCATTAAATGTTGACTTCATGATAAGTGCGTTTTATGCACTTATTTTGGCCTTTTAATTAATCATTTATGTCGTCATATAGTTGCTTTTCTATTTAATCTAGTTTATTATTGTTTTATTTCAGTATTGGACTTGTTGGTGAACAATTGGAGAAGTTTGGGCAAAAAGAGCAATGATTTAGAAGATATCTCATAAGTTCGAGGACTCAATTGCACTCAACCCAAAGTTGAGGGACCAAGTTAGAGATTATGCAAAGTTGAGGGACCAAGTTAGAGATTATGCAAAGTTGAGGGACTAAACTGGAGATGATCTAAAGTTGAAGGACCAAATTGGTTGCAAGTGAAAACTGAAAGGACCGGATTGCAAATTACACAAACAACAAGCTGGGCACTCGCCCGATTAGTCTTGGGCGAGCGCCCAACACCGATCTTGGGAAGCGAAGCCAAAAAGAAACACAGGCGATCGCCCGGGAATAGCCTGGGCGATCGCCCAGGCTTATTTTTGTCTGCGAAATTTTGATTTTATTTTCTTTCCTTTTTGAGTCCCAATCCCACTAGGAAACATTGTGAACGAGTTTTTAGGTCTTCTTGGGATATTTTGTGGGATAAGAAGAGTAGTATAAATAAGAGATACATTCTCATAACACGGGGAGGAATTTTGGGAGCCGAATGAAGGGAAGACGGAAGAAAACAAGAGAAGACAACCGCCCGACAATCAAGAGTTTTTTTGAAGATTTCTTCTCCTTTAATCCATGCCGGGGTTCTATCAATTCTTGTATTTTTAATTTAATTATGTTTTTCTAATTTTCTTGACCAAGGTGAGCGATGAAACCTTGTTTTAATTAAGTAATTATTTCATTATTCTTTTAATTCCTTTTTAGGGTTTTAACGTTCATGGTTCGTTCTTAACTAGATTAATTAAATATAATTTCTTTCATCTTAAATATCATGTATTTTTGATAGTTAGATATTGGTTTAATTAATCCATGCTTGATGCTTAAATAGATTCTATTAATTTCTTTTGATTTTTCATCTTCTTTTATTCGTATTGGGATACATGGAATGCTTAGGTAATATTTGATTCTTTGTCTTCTTTCAATAGAATTTGATATGAAAAATGCTTAAGTGATTTATGTTTGAAGCATAAGGGGAGCCTATATTTGATTTTACTCTTTTGGACTTAATTGATAAATCTTTAGGGACGACAATAGATTGATTTCGTGTTGTCGTATGTGTTTTGGGGATTAATGAATGATTAGATGATTGCTAAGTTAGACAATGGTGGATTCAAACCTTGGTCTTTTACACTTCTTGATTATTCAATCTCATTATTTTCGCATAATTAGTTATTCTTTAAATTAAATAATTTCAACAAAACTCTTTTCGACTCAACTAGCATAGAATAACAGTTAATTGGGATTAAATTACACCTTCCTCATAGCGCCTCTCTGCAGTGGGATCGACCTCGTTTTTACTTATCTATATTCCAATGAGATTCGTACACTTGCGAGTTAATTAAAATTTGACATCAAGTTTTTGGGCGCCATTCTTAGTTTTGCGTCTGAAGGTTAATTTAATTTTAGTTAATTTTATTCTTGACTAGTTATAATTTAGGATTTTATTTAATTTATTTAATTTTCGTTTTATTTTTTATTTTTAAAAAAAATTTCAAAAATCAAAAATCTTCATTGTGCATGCTTGGTCGTAGATCTCTAGAACTTAAGCTAGAACATCTAGATAGTGAAATTGAAAGGACTTTTCACCAACAAAAACGAGCCACTAATCTAGATAAAATTGAAGAAACGGAAGCAATAGTAGCTATGGGGATGAAATTGAGGAGAGACCTTTCGGGGACTATTTTAGTCCATTAGCTAATTTGAGCACCTCATGCATACAATACCCTCGTGTCACAACTAGGAATTTTGAGCTTAAACCGAGTGTGTGTTAATCGCTCCCATCTTTCTATGGCTTAGATAGTGAAGAACCTTATAATCATTTGATGATTTCTATCTTTGTATGTGAAACATTTAAATATGAGAATGTGTCTCTGATAATGTTAAACTTAGTCTATTTCCTTTTCTCCGAAAGATAGATCTAGATCTTGGTTTAATACATTGCTTTGCAAATAGTATTACTTCTTGTGAACAAATGGTTGCTAAATTTTTGAACAAATACTTTCCTGTTCACAAAACTAATGCTATTCGCAGGAAATTTCGAGTTTGTGCAAAGAGACGATGAGCCATTCTATGAAACTTGGGAGAGATTCAACGGGCTTCTCATGAAATGTCCACACCACGGCTATGAAAAATGGCATTTATGCCAATACTTTTGGAGGGATTGCTACCACATATTCAAGAATGGTTGATGGCCACAAGCGGGGAGAGCTTATGTCTAAAAATGCTACCGAGATCCGGACCTTCTTTCAAAAGCGGTGACAATTCACAACAATGAGCCGATCATCTAGAATCGAACCAAAGAAAAGGGGTATCTATGAGATTCGCAGATGAACCTAGCTCGTAAATCAAGGAAGTCAAGTGCATGATAGAGGACATCTCTCGCAAATTGACCTCATTGACAATCAATAGTCCTCCAGAACCAGAAGCAGGTGTTGAGCAAGCTAATGCCCTCAACATGATGAGGAAGCCTCCTTACAATCCTTACTCCAACACCTATAACCCGGTTGGAGGGACCACCCCAATTTCTCTTGGTCACGGGGTGTTCAACAGATAGTACTGCAAGTCAAGCCCACCAAGAGGGTGCTCAACAATTCAATCACAATTTTTCACAGCCAAAACCATGGGAGGAAGCAATTCATAACTTGACAAAAGCTACACAAGCTGCATTAGAGCATCGAGAATCACACAATTCGAAGTTTAAGAATGAAGTACTGCCACCGTAAACTCTCGAGCACAATCCATCTCCAATCTTGAAAACATGATGGGACAACTTGCTTCATCGGTCCAACAGTTGGCAACAACCATTGAGAAAAGAAAGTTTCCTAATCACCCATTTCCTAATCCTAAAGGAGTGCAACATGAAGAGGCTAAATCAATCATGACTTTGCGGCGTGGAAAAGCGTTTGACAACAAAGTGGACATCTCAAAGCAAACCACTCCTCAACCACTTTCTCCGGTCTTGTTCCAACGATGATTCAATCCAAGAAGCTCCCAAAGAGGACAATGAGCCATCTTACATTCCAAAAGCCCCATACCCTCAGAGGCTCACAAAGGTAAAGCAAGGTAATTCTATCAATGATATGATGGAAATCTTCAAGCAGGTAAGTGTGAATATTCCATTACTTGATGCTATTAAACAAGTACCTGCCTATACTAAATTCTTGAAAGATCTATGTACAACAAAGAGACAACTACATATGCGCAAAAGGCATTTTTAATCGAACACGTTAGCTCTATAATTCAAAGCAACACTCCTCCGAAATTTAAAGATCCGAGTTGTCCTACTATCTCATGCATCTTAGGAAACTATAAAATTGAGAAAGCTTTGCTAGATTTAGGAGCTAGTGTTAATCTTCTTCCTTATTCGTGTATATGCAACTTGGACTAGGCGAGTTAAAACCAACATCTATGATTTTACAACTTGTCGATAGATCCGTGAAAGTACCCCGAGGAATTGTAGAGGATGTTTTGATACAGTTGACAAGTTTTATTTTCCTGTTGATTTTGTTGTACTTGACACTCAACCAAGATCGAGACTCTACAAAACATATTCCTGTAATTTTTGGTCGTCCTTTTACGCAACATCTAATGCTATCATTAATTGCGGGAATGGAGTTATGCAACTATCTTTTGGCAACATGACATGAGAATCAATATTTTTAATGTCAACAGGCTACCACATGATAATGAGGATGTTGGCGATGTGGACATGATAGAAGCATTAGATGATGATTGTCTTGCTTATACTAATTGTGATGATGCGTTAAACATGTGCTTAACTCATTTGGGTTCTTATTCGATGTTGATAGTGGTATAGAAGAAGTGAATGTTTTGCTTGGATCATCACCTATCATGGGTACAACTAAATGGAAACAGATAATTGAGCCACTTCCAACGCGTGCCAAAGTCAATAGGTGCAAGCAAAGCAGGTCCTCCAAATCACTATTCAGAGTGCCGTAAGGCAACCAGACAATAAGTCAAGCTAATGACTATAAATAAGCGCTTAATGGGAGGCAACCCATTTTCTAACCCTTTTATTTACTTGCTTTATATGTAGTAGTTTTAGATAGTTTAAATAATTTATTAGTTTTATTTTATTTAGTGCACTTATTAGGCCTTACCATGTCACGTGCGGGGATGTCCCACTTTATGAGCCGCTTGGATAATATCTAGGCAATCATCTTTTGACCAAGGGTCCCAGCTACTACGAGTCCACTACATACTAAGCGGATCCTTCTTCTCCACATCTCTCTCTGGGAGTAACCAGATCTTTTCCTCCTTCTCTTTGCTTTATTTTATACTTACATTGAGGACAATGTAAGGTTTTTGTTTGGGGGGTGGGTTATAAAGTATCATGTTACTTTAGTACTTTTGAATTTGCTTATCACTCTTGTCTCTATAACTGAAATACTTTTGAAAAAAAAAAAAAAAAAAAACAAATTTCTAGTTACTGTTGAATATCTTGCCGCCAATGATGATATATGTTCAAAATTGAGTACATTTTTAGTAGACTATTAGACAACACTTGAACTCGTTCTTTTATCTGTATACTTATCCATGTTAGACCTGATTATGGAAGCACATAGCCACTATTGACTTATCGTTTATTGGAGACATGACTTGAGTGTTTGTGTTGATATTATTGACTGAGTATCATGATAAAAATTCCGTTCCTACATTCTTAGAGCTAGTGACTAAACTGTTTTGAGAACAGTTTGGGGGTGTTAAAGTTACTACTTTTGTTCTAAGACTTTTGATGGTTTGGGTTTTCTGGATCTCATCTTTGGTTGAATGGGTTATAGTCAAGGAATCTCAATGAGCACTACTCAAATTGATAAATTTAAATGAAATATCCGACTCGAGCAATTAAGCTGTGTAAGGGTATCTTAAAACACAGTGCCCTATGGTCATCGACTTGGGAGTCATCACCCAAAGCTCGCTACATGAGTCGTGTATCTAAAACAAGAAAAAGAAAAAAAAAAAAAGAGAGGCGATATTTATAAATTTACATCTTCACTTCTCTATTAGCTGTGGGACTCGAGCAATTAAGTCTGCTAGGGGTAATTTCAAACTGGTGCCCTATGGTCATCGACTTGGGAGTCATCGACCTAAAGCTCGCTACTGGGTCACACTGAAAGCTAGTGAAAAAGAAGTACTGCATGGGATGTAAGGCGTTAATGAGGAGTTGAATAAATAGAAGAGTAGAAGTGCTCGGGAAGGATTGCTAGATTAGAACCTTAGAGGCGAAGATGAGAATTTAGAAATCTCTAACCATCTTAATTCTCAAAATACAAGCGCTAAGTTTTACCACTTTTGTTGAAAAGAAAGAGCATTGTGATGATCAGTAGAAACCAACTTCGCTAGAATACCTCGGGATTTGAGAAAGAGCTTTAGAAGTGTGATAACTTACGAGAGGTGTAAGGAATAAATGACTACAAAGGGTTGGGGATTGCTAAAATATCAACAACACAAAGATTGGTCATGGTCTAATACATGCATAAGTTCAATGTTTGGCTATTCACACACTCACACAAGGTCGAACATCGGATAAGTGAAAATTTTTGTCTTTGTTGTTTGATATCCTTCTAATAGTGTTGCTTTATTTTGAACTTGAGGCATATGGTAAGGAGTTTAACATTGACTAATTTTCCATTGATTACATTAGCGTAGTTTTAATTTATATTTTAGCTTTGTTTTTGTTCGACTGACGAACAAAGGTTTAGTTTGGGGTGTTTGATAAGTGCGTTTTATGCACTTATTTTGTGCCTTTTAATTAATCATTTATGTCGTCATATAGTTGCTTTTCTACTTAATCTAGTTTATTATTGTTTTATTTCGGTTTTGGACTTGTTGGTAAACAATTGGAGAAGTTTGGGCAAAAGAGCAATGATTTAGAAGATATCTCATAAGTTCGAGGACTCAATTGCACTCAACCCAAAGTTGAGGACCAAGTTAGAGATTATGCAAAGTTGAGGGACTAAACTGGAGATGATCTAAAGTTGAAGGACCAAATTGGTTGCAAGTGGAAACTGAAAGGACCGGATTGCAAATTACACAAACAACAAGCTGGGCACTCGCCCAGATTAGTCTTCAAGGCGGCGCCCAACACCGATGCTTGGAAGCGAAGCCAAAAAGCAAACACAGGCGATCGCAGAATAGCTCGGCGATCGCCCAGGCTTATTTTTGTCTGCGAAATTTTGATTTTATTTTCTTTCCTTTTTGAGTCCCAATCCCACTAGGAAACATTGTGAACGAGTTTTTAGGTCTTCTTGGGATATTTTGTGGGATAAGAAGAGTAGTATAAATAAGAGATACATTCTCATAACACGGGGAGGAATTTTTGGGAGCCGAATGAAGGGAAGACGGAAGAAAACAAGAGAAGACAACTGACTGACAATCAAGAGTTTTTGAAGATTTCTTCTCCTTTAATCCATGCCGGGTTCTATCAATTCTTGTATTTTTAATTTAATTATGTTTTTCTAATTTTCTTCAGCCAAGGTAGACGATGAAACCTTGTTTTAATTAAGTAATTATTTCATTATTCGTTTAATTCCTTTTTAGGGTTTTAACGTTCATGGTTCGTTCTTAACTAGATTAATTAAATATAATTTCTTTCATCTTAAATATCATGTATTTTTGATAGTTAGATATTGGTTTAATTAATCCATGCTTGATGCTTAAATAGATTCTATTAATTTCTTTTGATTTTTCATCTTCTTTTATTCGTATTGGGATACATGGAATGCTTAGATAATATTTGATTCTTTGTCTTCTTTCAATAGAATTTGATATGAAAAATGCTTAAGTGATTTATGTTTGAAGCATAAGGGGAGCCTATATTTGATTTTCTGCTTTTGGACTTAATTGATAAATCTTTAGGGACGACAATAGATTGATTTCGTGTTGTCGTATGTGTTTTTGGGGATTAATGAATGATTAGATGATTGCTAAGTTAGACAATGGTGGATTCCGAAACCTTGGTCTTTTACACTTCTTGATTATTCAATCTCATTATTTTCGCATAATTAGTTATTCTTTAAATTAAATAATTTCAACAAAACTCTTTTCGACTCAACTAGCATAGAATAACAGTTAATTGGGATTAAATTACACCTTCCTCATAGCGATCTCTGGGATCGACCTCGCTTTTACTTATCTATATTCCAAGAGATTCGTACACTTGCGAGTTAATTAAAATTTGACATCACTTCACATTCAGATGTCTCGGTAACCTTGGCATCATATTTATGATAATTACAAATGTTAAAGTGTTGATGTCCCAAAATTTAAACCACGTGTCAACAGAGAGAACTTGAAAATTATCGGAAAAATTTGCAAAAAGTTACTCTTGACGAAGTTAGTCACAAGAGATGTGTTAGATTCTATTTTACTTTTTTGTACAAATAGTCTATATCTATTGTATTTATTGTAAGTTGAAGACTTATTCTGACATCCCCATTTCAAATTTTGTTGGCAAAAATAGTAATTTTCGTCCATTTTTGCCAAATTTAACCATCAGATCCTCGCATGCATTCTACACTATTCATTTCATAAAGACATTTTCAGCATTCCACTTTTCATAAATAAAAATTTGCAGTAGAAGTCCCAAACTTAAGAAAAAATAATAATTTTAAAAACACTCTTCTTCTCCAATACACCCCCAACCCTACCACCTCCAAGGCTGAAATGGCGATCCTCGCTGAACATCTGCCCTCCAGTATAGGATCCGCCATCTCCTATACCATAAATGCCCTCGCATATTTCGCGAGCAATTACGCTTATCATCCCGTCCACTCCTACGTCATTGTTTGGTGATTTCAAAGTCTTCAGTAGGCTTGGGCGTCGGGTGGATCGATCCGAGTATTTCAATACCAGGAACCACCCATTATAGTTCAGGTATTTCGTAAATAGAACCATTCATTTCCACGTAATTATTGGAACCAAGCCTGAACCGGAACCGTTGGTTCGAGTTCGAGTTCTATCCATAACATTTTTAATAAAATCTTTATTTAACAATATGTTTTGAAAAAAATTAAAAATTGCAAATCCATTAACATTAAAGTATGTTAAATATTAAAACAAGTTGTGAAAGATATAAACATTAACTGAAAGAATAGATACTAAAATTGCAAACTCATAAATTAAGGTTAGAAAAAAGAAATTACCTATCAAAATTTAGGATTCTATTTGGTTAAAAAGGAGTTTCGCATTCACCGTCTCACTGTGTATTGAGCGAGAGAGGGATGAACGAAAGTCCGAGACATGCGACAATATTTGTATTGAGCATATGAGTAAATAGCGATTGAGATTTTGAATATTTGGGTAATTAAAATTTGGTCAATTGAGTTTGAGTTTAGTGATGGGTGTTGTACTTTTTATTTGGATATTGAACAGTTGGACTCTTATATTTGGTATCATAGTGTTGGATCGTGGGTCATTGAGTTCGGGTGAATAAATTGTAAAAACTAAAAAATTTATAAAAAATGACAAATTCGATTCCAATCGGGTACCCACAATTCTAGTTTAAGAACCAAAAACCGACCCAAATCCGGTCGGTTCTCGATTCTCGATTCTCGATTCCGGTTCCTAATTTTATTTTTTTGGAACCGGAACCTCCGATTCAGTTTCGATTTCGGTTTCGATTCGGGAGGTTCGGTTCGATAAAATTCCTACCCCTAAGTCTGATCAGTTTATTGCTGAACGGTTTTCCACCACCTGGCCATCAACCGCAGTTTGGAGTCCACGTTGAAGATAAGCTGATGAATTCTTGAATTATACGTTTCTGGAGTTTTCACGAGCCATACCATATGGGGGTGGGTATTGGAGAAGAAGAGTATTTTTTTTAAAATTATTTTTCTCCTTTTTTTTTTATTAAGCTGGGATCTTTACTGCAAATTTTTATTTATGAACAGTAGAATATTGGAAATACTCTTATGAAATAAAGAGTGTGGAATGTACACGAGGAACTAACAGCTAAATGTGACGAAAATAGACGGAAATGACTATTTTTGCCAACAAATTTTGAAATAGGTACGTGCCAAAAATAAAAAGAAAAGTCTTCAACCTGCAGTAAGTACAAATACAAAAGATAGAAACCATTTGTGCAAAAAAAAAAAGCTGATTCAATTTTGATGTTCATGTTATGCTTTAATTCTGATAGGATTATGATAGAATTTTAGTACATGCGAGAACATTTGCATTTATAGAACAAGAGTCGGGACTCTTCTATAACGGTAGGCGTCCTCTTCGAGGAGTCATGGATCTTTGTTAAGGTGGACGGTCATATCAAAATGTTTCTGGCATCCATGCCCTGTTGTGCCAAGTCAGTCCTAATGCGCGATAGCTGGCTAATTTTTAGCTCTTGCGGTCATCTATTGGCACAAGTTGAGGTATTTGGCTAGAAGATGTCAAGAAAAATTACTTGTTAAGTGAATTATATTGGTCACTACAACTTCAACTTGTGCTTGTTTTGAACTTTATCTATAGAAGATGAGAAAAAGTAATCCAAAGTGGAGGATGCCTGGTAATAAACAACTGTAAAGGGTTTGTAATATATTCACTTTACCTAAAAAATCATAAATATAGTGAAAAATATTGTGCTCAAAACTCATCATTAACATAAAAGAAACAAATGTCCCACTAACTTAGATTTTTAATAAATTTAGAATCGAGATTCAAGAAGACAAATCTTTATTTTCATTTCGTCAATCTATATATCATAAAGTCTATTGAATTTTGCTATTTTTATATTTGTTAACGTTAACTCTCAAGTCACGAATTTTCAACTATCGATTAACGAGATGAGTCAGTTTTACTTTAAAATATTTTTAATTAATCAAAATGATTTTCTAAGCATTAGTGACATGACAAATTAATTACCAACAAATCTAATCCATAAATGAGACACATCGTTATTTCAAAACAAATTAATTCATGGACGTAAAAAATGGGTATATCCAATGTATATTTCATCTATTTATCTATTTTGTGGGATCCACACTATGACACATCACCGGTACTTAGCACAAACTAAACACCAATACGTGGAATATGATTGTCTAAGTAACTATTTAAAAAGTCTCTATTTCAAATAAACTTTTTCCATTTATGAAATCCCTACAGGATAAGGCCAACTAGAGACACCAAACTCGAAAGGTTTTGACAATGTGGGAAGTCTGTGACAGGATGGTCTGGTTCAAGGTTAAATACATCCTCATATTGTGAGTAGAAAGAAAAAAGAAAAATTACAATTCCACGTGACTTCGAAGCTGTTAAGAATTCGAAAAGTTCTATGTTTATCGTCAAATTCATATAATATTACATAAACTCACGTGTGCCTTGTCAAATTGTACTAGGGGAGGCCTAAAAGGAAAGGGCCACATACAAATATTTTGTTATTCCCACATTCCAACCAAGGCAAAATAAATTTGCCAGTTGCACATTACCTGGTTCACATTACATATATATCTTTTCATCCTAAATATTTAAATGAATTCGATCTACATCTAAGAGGACGTATCGAAAACAAGATTTAAATGAATACATATAACTCTGCAACATTTAGATAAGGTTCTTAACAAAACACGGTAGAGTACAAAGACAAGATTGGGAACGAAATTAAGTCAAATATCACAGACGTAAAAGTAAGGCAAATCATTTAAAGGAATTGTGAATATGTATGATAAGGGCTTTTTATAACCAGATCACAAGAAAGCTACGATGTGAAATACCATAAGAGTATCGAAAGTAGCACAAACTCAGAATACGCCGCCAGTTATGAAGCAACTCACAATTGCCAGCTAAGGCCTTTTAGCATCAAAACAACTTGAGAAATGCAACTTGAATTTCACTTTCTCAACAGCTTCTTACTGCCAGGAGACTTCCTATATAAAGCACTTCAAACTCAACTCAGCAAAGGCACAAAACCCTCTTGCATTCCTAGTTTTTGTAGCAATTGAAAAACATAATACCAAATAAGAAAATGTCATCATCTTCTCAAATGATCTCGTATACATTTCTACTTTCTCTAGTAGTAGCTTATCTTAAAATTGCTTCAGCCGGAAACTTTTACCAACATATAGACATCACTTGGGGTAATCAACGAGCCAAGATACTTGATGGAGGCCAACTTCTCACACTGTCACTGGACAAGTTCTCGGGCTCAGGTTTTCAGTCCAAGAATCAGTATTTATTCGGCAGGGTAGACATGCAACTCAAACTTGTACCTGGAAATTCTGCTGGCACTGTAACTACATACTATGTATGAAACTTAAAACTTGCTATCATTTATATTTACATGCACATGCTCACTAAATGATCTTTCGTGCTCAATCTCTTATACTAAATTCACCTGTTTGGTGCAGTTATCTTCTCAAGGAACAACACATGACGAAATTGATTTTGAGTTCTTGGGCAACTCATCTGGACAACCTTACACAGTCCATACAAATATATACACACAGGGTAAAGGGAACAGAGAACAACAATTTCATCTGTGGTTCGACCCAACAAATGCCTTCCACGAGTACTCCATCATCTGGAACCCTCAGCGCATCATGTATGTCCAACTCTTTGGTTTTTCATTCAATCAATGCTATAAGTGACAACAGTATGCTTCTTAATCCAAGATTTTCTAACGTATTCTTCATTTTCTTTTCCATGTTTCAGCTTCATGGTGGATAACATTCCAATAAGAGTATTTAGCAACAAGGAAGCTATAGGTGTTCCATACCCAAAAGGCCAACCTATGAGACTCTACTCTAGCCTATGGAATGCCGATGACTGGGCAACACAAGGAGGGAAGGTTAAGACCGACTGGACAAAAGCTCCTTTTACGGCAGCATATAGGAACTTCAATGTCAATGCTTGCATTTGGCCATCAACATCTTGTTTCTCCAAGTCTGCTTCTACCAAATCCTTACCCAGAAATGGATGGATGTATCAAGTGCTTGATGTTAATGATCAAAAGAAACTAAAATGGGTGCAAAAGAACTACATGATCTACAATTACTGCACAGACTTGAGACGTTTTCCTCAAGGTGCCCCTCCTGAATGCAAGCAATCAAAGTTCCCCTAAGAAAGTATATGTATCTAATTAACCCAATCGTTATGTAAAATATGTTAAATTCTTTTTCTTATTTTCTCTTACGTACTTGTAAAAGGTAAAAGCCTATTTCTAGGTACTCAATTGAGTTTCAAAGTTCCATTCACAAACTCATCTTAGTCCACACACAAAAAACGTGCAATTTAGCACCCACCCCACCCCCCAACAAAAGAGGGGAAAAAAAAGAAAGAAATGGAAAGTAGGACTCAAACGGAAGAGTCCATCCTAAACTTTCATATGATTATACACCACGACATGGGATGAGCGAGTAGGACACACGACGCTGGTGTGTAAAACAACATGACCCATCCACACATCCAAAACAACTCAATCTATGGAAATACAGAGAGAATGTAAATCTGGTAACATTTTGATTGAACAAAAAATTTAAACCACCTCTTTCCCTGCCATGACATCCTAAGAAAATGTAACAAATTCAAGCTTACATATATCAGTACCATATAAATTTTTTTTTCTATGATATGGTACCCCCACAACAAGTTCTATGCCTCCTATATTGACAACCAAAAAACGAAAGACTACCTGGAAGAAAAGGGAATAATAAAGAGAGAAAATATTGTACCACACAACTACTTAAATAATCATTTCTCTATTCTATATCATGGGCCACGTAACACAACAGGAGAAACATACCAACACTCCCACATTGATTTCTATGGAACATAGTACGTGTTTTGATATTCAAAGAAAGATATTCAAAAAGATGAGTACAATAGACCAAATTGTCCAACCTTTTAAAGCCTTTCAGCTCTCTCAGGATGAGTACAAAACCTTTGAAAAGTCAAAAGACCAATATTAAGCTTCACGAGATGTCACATATAACAAAAACTTAAAAACCCAAATCAAACTCATGAATTCTTCCAATAGCAGATTATTCCTTCTCAAAGCTTACAACTCTATCAGGATAGAAAAAGAAAATGACGTCATTTTCGTCACATAAGGTCGTCGACAATTCCCCAACACCATCATGATGAATGTTATAGCCAAGATCAATCTACTTAGTTCATCATAGGAGCAGCAACTTGGATAACAAATATAACTCCAATGAGAAACCGTCTTCTCCTAATTAATGCATACCATGAAAATGTTCAAAAAGTTACCATGACAAAAGAAATTAACTCCAAGAATAACAATAAAATCAGCAAATCATACACGTGCTGTCTTATTATATGCAGGAAAAACAAAAAAAAAGGGTCATCTTTTTTTCAGTCAAAAAATCAAAAACTTTCAATAATTCATGGGAGAGTGGGATTTTGATATTGTAGATCCCAATAAAATGGTCGCTGACTGAGAATGAATGCATGTTTTGTTGAAGTCTATTCCTTTAAACAAGGACATGTATCATTCAAGACTAACGTAGGGAAAAAGAAGAGTTGCCCCAAGGAATAAATCACCTTGTATGAGGCAGCAGGAGCCACTTACAGCAAACAGCAACCAAAACCTCCACTTTTCAGTCATTGTATGGCTCTAAGCTAATCAGGAACTGATTCTTGGTGAATATGAAAATCATGCAAGTAATTGAGTGATATAGATGCAAAATCTAAACAAATGGCGTTTCTGAATAGCCAAAACCTCCAAAAACAAGATGTAGCTTCATATGAATCCCACAAAGGGAATCGTAAATATATTACAACAGATGCTATACTTCGCAGACCAATGGCTTCATTCCTGACTATAATAATGATATACTTATCAATCTACATCTTTCAAGTTAGCACGTATTTACTCATCTTTTAAAACTTGAACAGCTCCAAATACCCGAAGTAAGCATTGCAGCCATTTCAAGACCTGGACATAAAGAATGAAGCTCAGATACACAACTGAAGAATGCGGCATCTTCAAGCCCTACTCCTAATCTAACAAACCATGAACCATGGGGATAAATATATGTCATCGTTCAACCATTATCTGTCCTTAATTCAAGTTGATTACACGCTTCAACCTTAACTTTTTACTTTTACGTACTAAAAGAACTTCTGAACAAATAATCGAATATCATGGAAGTTCCATTAGCAAAGAATCACATATCGGCACAGGCAATCGAATGCCAATTCCATCAGATAGCATGGTAAACATCATAGAGTCACAGAGCAGCAAGACATTGACAATCATAGTGAACCATTTGTACAGTTCCTATTTCATGCAATGGAGTCCCAAACCATCGTGGGTTCCAAAGAAAGACAGGGCCTATTTTCAAATAGGCTGTCCATTATATTTTATGCAATTTCTGATTAATTGATTGAATAGTAATATTATATTTGTAGGTTAATGGTTGCCATATGTCCAATATCATGTCAATTTGTCCAATATTTATCTAAGTTGATGTGACAATTTTTTCTTGTGTTTTTTCCCTAAGTTTTTGGAGTCAAAGATAATTTGCTATCCTCCGTGTTTTATGGAAATAGGACTATAACTTGGTTAATGCATCATATTTGAGTCTTTGAATATAATTTGGATCTCCCGGGAGCTCAAAATGTTGACAAAGTAGGCAATTTACAGTCTCAATCAAAGTAGTTCAAGAGGATTGGTAAATTATGTTTCATCTAAACTGTCAAATAAACTGAAAGTTCCATGTGAAATAATTTGGGAATCATAAAAGCAATATGATTTCTACCTATGGGAGCCGCAAAGACTTCAGAAGCAACCCTAGTCTGGATTCATTCTTCAATGATTTTTATCTGCTAATATTGAATATCTTAATGCCTATTACCTCGCCTAAATAATTTAGACTATAAAACCTAAGTGGGATGCTCCAGATTTTTTAATCTTATCAACATTAATAAATCAATTTGATATCAAATGTCTTCATTGCATTATATCAAAAAAGAAAAAGGTTAAGTTCACCCATCTTGCATATGCTGTAGTCTTATTTTGGTCAGATATTTCAACAGAAAATTGGTCTTATTTCAATCATTCTTTAAGAATTCTCTGGTTACCTGGTTGAATGCTTCCACCCTCGACATTCTCCTATGTTTTCTTAGGAGCATGATTCAAGACGTGCCTATGAGGAGGGTAGAAAAAAGAGATTCATCTAGGTTATCAAGTGACTAATGTTTCTTTTATGCTTTTTAAAGGAGCGTGATTCAGGACATAATTATGAGAAGGATATATAGACAAAAGAGATTCTTCTGCACCATCTAGTTAATAATGTTTCTTCTAACTCAAAACACTCAAGCACCATCCTATTTGTTGTGTTCATTGTGATCAATGCAGAAATCTTAATTTTTCGAAAAATATACTCTATTATTTATTTTGAAACAATAAAAGTTTCATATGTTATTCCTTTCTTCTTCTTTTTTTTTTCTTTTGTTCAATATCCTTCAAGTGCTATTAAATAAAATGAAGCACAATGCATACAACAATATTCCTATAGAAAAGGAAAAACCATATGACTGGTCGCCAGCAGCAACGCAATATTATAGCAGGATGGAAGGAGTTGAATGCATAACTTAGTGTATTCATTGTTTTAAAACCTATATGAGGCTAACTCGCACGAGGCTTTCATTAAACGCCTTAAAACTTGCAATTTGAGTGTCACTTTCAAGACTTGCGCCTTGACTTTCCGAGGCCTAATCTCAAGGTTAATCTTCAAGGTCGCTAAGGTGTGTGCTCTTTTGTCTTGCCTTTTCTGGGCATTTATCACTGACCTCAGCCGTTTGGGATATTTTTAATAGCCTTTTTAATAGCCTAGAACAATTTACAGAATGTTTGTCTTCTTATTTCTGCCTTTTCACAGAAGGGGAAAGAGAAAGTGTCATTGCAAGTGGAGGGTGATGACAAAGAATGAAGAGGGGAATGATAGATGGATGAATCACATATTTTAATGATTCTTGGGAGGCTTGTTATTTCTAATAGTATATTATAATTTTTTTAAGTGATTACTAACTTGAGAAAGCTTATTCATCTACTTTATGTTTCTTTTCAAGTTAGACTTTTAATTTTACTTTGTTTTATAATGGATGTTCAAAATTATTTAAGATTTATTCTACGTATATTTTTGTATATTTGCATTATTTTGAATTATTTTATTGATTTGTACTAAGGCTTGCGCTGTGTCTCATAGAGGTAAACACATTTGTACGTTGTATCCGATAAAGCATTTTTTAAACGTTGATTCATTAGATATGCATGGAAGCCAGATTTCAATGTTAACTCCTATCATGCCATATACAAGTTGTCTGTTTCAAATTAAGAGTACCATTGTGAGACAAAAATTCTATAATACAAAACTTCTATGTTTCTTTAAAGTCTATTTCGTACAGACTCTATTGCAATTGCCATCACTACAGCATAAAATTTCATGGACTTCTAGCCTGGATAAGCTGAAGAACATACACTTAGTAGTTAGTATGATCATGTCATCACTGTGATGAAAAATTCCCAAATTATTTTTGCTCTAATGTTAAAACCACTTATATTAGTCATTCTCTCCATTTCATGACTTCAAAGTTGGAAAATTTCAATTCACATCGCAACTATCAAGTGCAGAATGAATCATTTTGTACAGAAACCAAATGTTCTAAACTTCAATGGAATAATAACTAAAAGCAAGAATGCAGTGCTTAAGCAGTTCCCATGAAGTTTAAAATGTAAATTTGAATGCAATGCTTAAGCAGTTCCCTGAAGTTTAAATAGGCAAATAAATTGAAAAAACCTTTGCTAGGTTTACCAAAAGAAAAACACTTTAAGAAATTTGTGAGTGTAAAATCCATCTTCCAAAAATTTGTAAAAAGAAAAACCCAAATAAAGGGGTGTGAAGAAATTTTACCTATATTAAAGCACAAAATGTGGGACTAAAGTAAATTTCTTAATCGGTTAGAAAAAGAAATAAGCAAGAATGAGTTGAAGCGATCAAAGAACTAAAAAATTAAAATTTGGCAAGTGAATATTATGTTTTTCAGATTTCAGAGTACAAAATCTATGTTGACAAAGAACTCAAACAATTATAAAGAAACCCATGAAGGATAAGCACAGATTAGAAACAGTAGGTACAAATTCTTGAACTTTGTGATAATATTTACCTTTGACAGAGGAACCGGTAGTCCAGAAAATGTACAATACGCAATGCCTTGGCCATGAACTGAAACTATTTTGTTCCTAATAGATTTTCCTGAGTCAGACAAACTCTTGTGAGTAACTAATGCGAATGTTGGGTTTAAGGAGGGTTTATTCAGATTTCAGATTACACGAAACACGAGAAAGAGAAAGAGGATGGTTTAAAATTAGAGTGGCAATATGATACATCTATTCAGCAACATCTAAAGAAAGTACATAATTAACTGGCACTCCGGTTCTAATGCCCATTATTGTTATTCACAATTATCCAATACTTGTTGGACAAGTGTTTCAGTAGGCATTATAATAATGTTCACCGTGGATATTAGAACAAAATCAAATTAACTGATCATCTACTCTCTCAAGAAAGAAGATATCATACGTGTTGTGTAATTTAGTGGATGTTAGGTAAAAAAAAATTTGTATATATGTGTGAATAAAAATTATGAGTTCTATGAAATATGTAAATAAAATAATATTTTATTTATTTATAAATACTTATAATCACACAAAATATACTATATATGTTTATTTCTTTAATTATTCAATAACGTAATTATAATACTAGTCATGCCCATGTTTTTAAGCTTGCGCAAGACTTTCTCAAAGGTGAGATGCCCCTATCTAGCTAGAGGCATGTGCCATTGTAGCGTCCTTTGATACAATCTGTGAACGATGGAGCTTCGAAAGAGGGGATGCTTTGGTCACTAAACTTCAAAAGCATCCTACTTATATTATGGAAGAGTTTGTATTGACTTATCTAAATCGTTTAGATCAAAGAGTAGAGTGAACTTTTTCTTTTTAACGCGCTAAAATCTCGTAGTGAATCTCTATCAACTATGGAAGAAGCTTCTTTTTGTCCCTATTCTTGGAGGAATTTATAGGAGTGTTCAAATGTTAAAAATAAACAAATTTGCATGTTAGGTTTCACCCCTAATCGAAAACTGAAACATGCTTTTAATGGTCAAATGAAACATATTAGAATCATATGCCTTTTAACGGTCAAGTAGGTGGAAACCGTCCACTAAAACTGGAATTTTGCATAGGCTACCTTAAACTATATGCCAAAGACAAATTTTGCCACAAAAACCAGAGGAAAAGTAAATTTATTGACCCTTGTCAAGCCCTCTTTGATTGATCCCACCCAAAACTGTCAACCCCACTAATACTGTTCATTTTTGTTGAAAAAAACTACAGGCTCAAGTTACAAGAAACCAACATGGTCAATATTTAGGGTCAATGAAAATTGGTCAAACTCTTCTTAAAAATCTTCAATTTAGTATAACACTTCACTCTATATTAAGTCGATTTCTTCATTTCATCTCATCTTATCTTATCTTATCTCTTCACTCTGATCTTTTCCAATTTCTTTTGTCCTCTTTCAAATTTGTTAATTCATTTGTCGATTTATTTCTACTTCCAACTCCAGTCACAAGATTTGAGATAAAGTGACAGTTGAATCAATTTTTACATAGAAGACTAACCATATATCGATGTATTTGTATCTTTTTCATATTTGAAAACTAGTTTAGGGTATATAATAAAATTAGTTCAATTATTTGTTGAATTGGGATGTATTTCACTAGTCTTTTCTATCTCTTTGAGTTGCTATAAAAAAATGTGTTGATATTTTTTTAAAAAAAATTGTTTGTTGAAATTTTTAATATTTTTTTTGGGGGGGGTGGAGGGTTGGTGAGATTTGATAGCTAATATAACCATTGTACTGATGTCAGCAACTGATTTTATAAAAATTTACAAGAACGGTAAGAAATATAAAGAAAATTTAGTTTAATAAGTATTAGTATTATACATCTAGTTTTCATCTAAATTATCCAATTGTGGTGGAAATGACGAATGTGTATAATGGTTAAAGATCTTTAACTTGTGATTGACTGATTGAAAGTCGCTTCATCTATATTTTATTTGTAGAAAGAATTGAATAGTCTTTCATTTCTACTAACTATAAAGATGGCAATGGGGTGGGTCGACCCCACCCCACCCCCTGTGACCCGCGAATTAGCGGGGTGGGGTGGGGTGGGGGGGGGGGCCTTGGACCCTTTGACAACTATCTCGGTTAAATTTTTTTTTAAACTGAAAAAATAATTAAAAAAAATAAATACAAATTTTTTAAATATTTGTAACAAACAAAACAAAAATATTATAAGATTTGAGTTGTGGTGTAGTGGTTAACATTGGTAGTTTTAAGTTTCTACTGGGTTTGATTCTTTTTTTTAGTCCATTTTAGTAAAAATTATAATTTCTACTATATTTTATGATTTATCAAAAAAAAAAAAATATTGATGGTCGGGGTCGGGTTACATTTCAAACCCGCCCATATTACTCGGTGGGGCGGCTCTTGGTGGGGCTGGGTGGGTCCAGAGCGGCGAATTTTTTTGCCATCTGTAACTAACTATCATGATTATTTTAAAATTTACTATATACTGAATTATGTCACTTCTCTTTATTCATTTTTTAAGTTCTCTATTCGATGTTGATTTATTTTCTTTATTTGTTTGGACTTTATTTGTAATTTCACAGACATTATACAGCTATTTAGTTTAGCTAGCTTCAATTATTTTACTATTTTCATATTGGAAATTTTGATATATTTAGGGTAAATAGCGCTGAGGTCCCGAACATTTGAATCTTGTGACGATGGGCCCCGAACCTTCTATTTCTAACTCCCAAGTCCTTAACCTTTACAAAAACTCATAAACAAAGTCTTTCTGTTAAAAAATCGTTAGTTTGACTGTTAAATTGTCAAAATTTACTTAAAATGACCAATTTATCATTTTCAAATTAAAACAAAAATAGAAAAAAAAAAAAAATTGCAATCAAGCCATCACTCACTTATTCTTCTCCAATCAACCATCTTCCCCACTTAGATATTCATTATACCATTTCAATGGGTGAGCATCCACCGACTCTTTTTACTCAAGCGCCACTTCTGGCGCCGATCGACTTCTCCCCATCTCTCCAGCAAGTGGTCTTCCCACCGACGGGTAGTTCCAATCCATTCTCCAATCCCAACACCAAAAGCGACACTACCACAATTGAATCTTTCCACGGCTCCACTCCGGCTCCAAGCAAGAAGAAGGGCAAACAAGGGTTAGAGAGAGAAACTCTCCACTGGCCGCCCATTTCTTCACTGTTCATCTCTTTCATTAATTTCAATTTATGCTCCAATCATGTGGATTAATGCTGTTTTGGCTCCATTAATGCATATTAATTGATATATCCTTTAGTGTGTTGACCATCTTTTGGATTTTCTTTAAGATTTAAACCATTTACAGCAAAGTGCGTGCAATTTTCAAAACTCTGCTACATATTTTTGGATTTTTTTTATATTAAGCTACAGTCGGCAATATTGATACCCAGTTGGATTCCTCCATTTTCGGCCACTCTAATATAGTTGGAGAGTTGTTTTTTCATATGTTTTATTTGTGAAAATTCTAATAATAATATAAATTAAACTAAAAAGAGAAGAACAAAGAAGGAGAAAGAAGAATCAATCTTATTAAGCAAACAACCTAATGAAAATACTGATACAACTGGTTTATATAATAAGGTAAATCTTAATCTATATTAAGTAAACCAATCATCTAATATATTCTAATATATTGAGATAATCTTATAATATATATGAGAATCTTCTAATATATATTCTAACATCACCCTCAAACTCACGATACTACAACAATAAGCAGCAAGAGTTTGTTAAGCAAGAAAAGAAAATGATGGACCGGATGTAATTTTGTGAAAAAATCAGCAAGTTGCAATGATGAAGAAACAAAAGATAAGAAAATAGTGTCATGTTGAAAATAGTGTCAAATAAGATGACAATCAATCTCAATATGCTTCACGCGCTCATGGGTCGGCAACTTCATTACAAAAGCCATAATACCAATCCGAACATATCAAAGTAATCAAATCAAAATAATGCGAACTCCGAAGACTAAAATTTCAGATTAACTTGATATCAAATTGACGATAGACGATTGTACAAAAACAGAATTATAGAAAGAAGGTAAAAGGAGAAAGGAGGAGAAGAGAATGGAATGGAGAAGAGAAGAAGATGATAGGAAGGGGAGATAGATTGTCTAGATTAACCAGAAACAAAACCAACCAAATTCTAGGTTACTTGACCAGATTCTAAATCCAAATTAATGGTTGCAAATACCAAAGTGCAGAGAAGAGAAGAAGGAGATAGGAAGGGGAAGACAGATTGTCCAGATTAACCGAAAACAAAACCAACCAAATTCTATGTTACTGGACCAGATTCCAAATCCAAATTAATGGATGTAAATACCAAATTACAGAGAAGAGAATAAGTGGATAGGAAGGAGGAGATAGATTGTCTAGATTAACCGGAAAACAAAACCAACCAAATTTTAAGTTACTGGACTAGATTCCAAATCCAAATTAATTGATGCAAAATCTAAATTACAAATTTAGATTATTTGGAATCAAATTCCAAATCCAGATCACTAAATGTAAATACCAAAAATTGAATCCCAGATTATCACCTAGATGCAAAACCAACCAAATTCTAAAACAGAACAACTGAATAAATTCTAAACTGACTTGGACATATTAGATGCAAATCTAACCAAAATCCAGAACAGAACAACTGAACAAATTACAAACTGACTTGGACACACTGGATGCAAAATCAACCAAATTCCAAAATATAACAACTGGACAAATTCCAAATTCCAAATTTCAAACTTAGCCATATGACAGTATCTAAAAGAAACGAAAAAAGACTTGATCGGACGAGTGGCACAAGGCCACTCGCCAGAGAACGAAAGCGATTTCAAGTTTAAACCAAGTCGGATCAAACTTGCTCTGATACTATGTGAAAGTTCTAACAATAATATAAATTAAACTAAAAAGAAAAGAACAAAGAAGGAGAAAGAATAACCAATCTTATTAAGCAAACGGTATAATGAAAATACTAATACAATTGGTTTATATAATAAGGTAAACCATAATCTATATTAAGTAAACCAATCATCTAATATATTCTAATATATTGAGACAATCTTCTAATATATATGAGAATCTTCTAATATATATTCTAACATTATTATGGGTAAGAAGCTGCTCGTAAAAAATCTAGTTTTGTAAAGAAGTTGCGTCAATACGAAGGAGTTGGATCTGGGTCAAGTAAAGCTGATGAAGTTGCTTACGATGAGGAGGAATGCCATCTCTGGCCAGAGAAAGATTAGGTGGTGGCCGACGACAGTTTTGGAATGGAAGTTTTAGGATGGGGGTTGGTTAAAGAATAAGAAGTGAAATAAGGTGTTTGTTCTAATTTTTTTTTTTTTAATTTGAAAAGGATAAATTGGTTATTTTAAATAAATTTTGACCATTTAACGGTCAAACTAACAATTTTTTTAACAAAAGGACTTTGCTCGTGAGTTTTTTTAAATATTAAGGACCCGGGAGTTAGAAATGAAAGGTTCGGGACTCCATCGTCACAAGGTACAAAGGTTCGGGACCCCAGTCTTATTTATCCTATAATTTATTACGGCTTCAATGTATTGTCCTCCACCTCATGAACTCTTTTCTTCTTCTTCTTAATTTATAGATAAACAACCAAATTGCTTGACTCCGCCCTCATTATGAGTAATACTAATGTGTTGGGTCAAGCTTGTTGCATGTTTAAAAGTGTGAGTCAAGTGATTTGTGCCACACATTTTACTTAAAATCAAGAAGAAAAATAGACTATGTTAACTCGACACAAATCTTTGTGAGTCTTGTATTAATGTAGTAGAAGAATTGAACTTACTAGTTCTTACAATCCATTAGTAAGTTTGAAAATTTGTTCGTTTTATTTACATACTCATAAAGATAGAGGCAGAGATATGGTATAGGACCGAACTCTACAATCCGGTCCCACTATGAGAAAAAAAATTAAATTTTGAATTGCAAAAAAAAAAATCAGTAGCAACTCGATCTTGAAGTGTAACTTTTTTTTTTTTTTTAAAGTAGTAGTCCCCTACAAAAAAATATTACTCCATATAATAAATCTGAAATTTAATATTATCTATGTCCCATAAAGATAGACATGCTTCTATTTTCCACACCAATTAAGAAAATTTAAGTTATTATAGTTGGAACAATAAATTTTACTTACATTTTTCTTAATATATCTACTAAATCAATATAATGGTAGTTTATATTTATTGATAGAGTAATGCTATTCATAGTTGGTCACTACCGATAGTCATCCTACGTAACATTATTCAATTGGATAAATTATTCATAATTAATGACTATAAATGCATTACTCATTTAAAGTAAATAATTCATCTAATTGAGTAATGCCACGTAAGATGACTACCGGTAGTGAGCAACTATAAATATCATTATTTTTATTGATAACAAGTCACATTAAATAGTGGAATATTAGAATATAAGATCATCTAAAATGCATTATATAGATTGCTATCTACATGGTACGAATGTTGGAAGACTTCTTATCTACGTGACATTAATATCTAATAAATAGATATTTAAGTTCAAATTAAGTCTCAAATACATTCTATGGATTGTTATCTAGATGTATTTATTTTATTAAAATAAAATAAAAATTGCATTTAATTATGAAAATTTAATTTAAATTTATATAGTAAATATAAATTTTAATGAGTTGGCATGTTTAACGAAATTTTTGAATTCAGTGTATATTTGGTGGTGCTGAAATTATTTTTTAATTACTTATAAGTTGTGGGTCCGATAGAATGTGTGAATAATAGTAAGTAGTATAGTGTGGATCCTATCAAATGTGTAGATAAAAAAAATAGTTGACCAGTTTGACCTATTGAAATTATAGTTTAAGCAATGTCAAACAAGAATAGTATATTTTAGAGTGCTGATATTATTTTTTAAATGCTGATAAGTTGTGGGTCCTATAGAATGCTTGTTAATAAAATGGATCATAAGTTGCGGGTCCTACAAAATGTGTACATAAAAAATACGTTTGACTAGCTTAATTATAATTTAAACTTGGCCAAATATGGGCTTAGACGGAACTCAGACGTTATCTATTTTTTTTTCAAACTTTAATTTTATCTAACACGCAAGTTTGATGTAATCCTGGCGGTTTGTATTGGAGAAGAATTTTCTTATACATTGTCTATTTCACTTTTACCAAATAAGCAAAATAGACAATATCTAAGCATATGTTTAGAGTGGTCTTTGAAATTATAATTTAAGTCTTTATATATATGTTAGCGGTTGGTAAATGTGAGGATAAAAAGTGGTTGTAAGTTGTGGAATAAATGTCCGTATAAAAATCGAGTTGGGTGAAATGTGTGGATGAGAATTATGTTTTATAATTTACCGCTTCTAAATTTGAAATTATAATTTAAGTGGTGCCAAAACATATCTTAAGACTGTCTAAATTCGTAAACTTCATTAGATATGTTGACTTAGTAAAAATTAAATTTTCTATGCATATATAAAGATAATCTAGTTTTTATTTTAATAAAATAAAATTTTCCTAGATAGCAATCTATAGAATAATTTGAAGCACCAAATTTGAACTTGAATGTTTCTTTTGTTTTACTCATTAGATATCAAACTGCTACATAATTAGAAGTTTGTTTCAACATTTATGCCACTTGTATAATAATCTATAGAATGCATTGGAGATGCGCTAAAAATTAAGTATATTAACAACAACAAAAGTTGCTTGTAATTTGAACAGATAATAAAAAGAATAAGTATTTTTTTATGGGAAGAAGGGTGGAGAATTTATATCCATAATAAGTGCTACTTTTATTGCTCATTTCCAATATTCACCATATAATTAAAATTGATTCGACTAGCTATTGTCATGATTAAGTATAAATTTTTATTGACATTAAATGATTCATATTGTACACTGAATTAATGAGCCTCCAAATATTTTAGTATTTTTCAATATTTTATTTTTACCATTTAAACTTATTAAACACAAGCAGTGTTACACAAGGTTTTTCTTTTCCTAAACTCGTGAAAAGTTAAAAAAAAAAAAAAAAAAAAATTAGTCACATAAACACCAATAATTGCTGGGAATCCCCATCACATATTTCTGAAAAAATATGAAATTTCAATGGACACAAGATTCATCCGAATTATGAACAAAATGGGTTATTAAAATTTATTTTAAATAGCACAAAAGAGATAGAAGCATCAAAGGAAAAATAATTCCTACAAACGTTGCTTGAAATCATTACCATTAGCATGCACTGAGCAATTAATCACATTCTATGTCTCCTCTTGGTGGAAACATATCCAAATTGAACCCAAAAAACAAAAAATTATGAAAAAAAGAGCAAAAATTTCAAGAAATTTGAAAGGACAAAGATAGGACAAGAAATGAACTTGAAAACATCAAGAGATATTTTGACTTGCTATTTTACGAGTGTCTTCCTTTTTGCGTATAGCGAAGTCACTCCTTGGACAGTATTCACTAATTCGGAATTTAATTTGAAAGACATATTTCGACCCGACGTTTTCGAATACCACTAATACCATTGCTAACCACCAAGCTTTCTCTTCTCTATTTCAGGACCTTCAACATAGGAAGCAAGAAATCTCAAGACTTTAACTTGGCATTGCAATGTCAATATGTATTCAGCAGTTTCTTCAAACAGTTTGTCGACACCCAGAGACTCGCCTCCCGGCACTACTTTCTGCAATGCCACGATCTTTTTCTCAACCTCAGCTTTCTCATCCGATTCTTCTCCGCCGCCAGAGACGACGCCATTGCTGTGACCATTTACATCTTTCGAGATCTTTTTCGCATGGGTTCTGTTTTTTATGCTTCTTCTATGGCTTTCCGGCTGCCTCACGCGGAGGATGGTGGCTTTATCAGATTCTTGCACTGCAAGACCCATTTCTGGATTCGTCTCTTCTTTTCTTGATAATGTGGCTATGGTTTCTGGCTCTGCTGCGCAATTACATCTATTAGAACTTTCCATGGAATTGGAGAGAGAGGGGGGAGGAGGAGGCGGCGGCGGCGGCGGTGGTTAATGGGTAGGTGACGATGAGAGGGGCAAGGTGCTGCGTGGTGTTTAAATTATTGAAATTGAGTCCTATAAATGTCAATGACAATTGCCAACACAGCTGGGCCTACCTAGTTTGAGGATTTGGTTTCCCAACGCCCTGATTACGGAATTCAACTAAAATTAAGAATAGCTTTTTAGATTGAGTAATCTTAATTATCATTATCTATTTTAAAAAGCGTAAAGCGTAAATAAATGTGAGAGTCGAGTTTCAAGTTTTTCGAATTTAAACGAGACCTAGGCGAATGAGAAACAAGGGCGGTGCCAAGACAAAACGTAAAGCGTGGCTAAGTGTCAAAGTCGATTTTCAAACTTAGACAAAATCTATGCAAATTTTTAAAAATAGTAATCACCAATAGTAATTATTATTAGTTTATAGAATAATACTATTTATTATTACGGGTGATCATCACTGATTTATTTAGCAATATGGTAACTGTCACATTTTTCAAAGGGTCTTTTGGCATGATTGGAAAAGCTTGACTTTCGACTTTTTTTTTCTTTATCAGAAGATGTATTTTTTTTATTAGACAATTTGAAAATAGTCACACTTCTACTCAGACAAGTGATTATCATTAATTGTGATAAATAACATTATTTGTTTTAGATTTTACTATTTGTCATATAAAAAAGTCTATTGGCTACGATCGTATTTTATCATGAAAATAAGGAAAGAGCGTTGGTTACACGTGGAGGCAAATGAGAGTGAGAACGGAACGGACATTGGCGATCGGGTGGAGGGAAAACCGGATAGGGTCGCAGGTTGTGAAAAGGGGCCCACTGTCAAAAAAACAAAGGCAGCACATGTGATCACATGGATTTCTTGAACTTACCACCTCCCATGTGCCTTCCTCCTTCTCCTCACTCTTCTGTTTGGAACACGTGTTCTTTTTTACACATGGGGCTCCACCCACACACAGCCTTTTCAATTTTCATTGTGGCTTTGTACGTGGTGGGGGCGGAGAACGGGGTGGTCGCGGTGGCATTTTAAGGACGAGTAATATTATTGATCATTGTTAACAATGTATATAGTATAGTAATGTTCATTATTACATTGTTACTTTTACGTAAATTAATGATAAATAGTATTATTCTTAAAAACTATTGTCAGATTCATTACATGAAATCATGCTTAATTTCATGCTACTATGATTTACTAAATAATTCATTTATTTAGATTTGACATGATATATAGTAATTTGTAATGCAAGATAAATTTTGTAGAATTATTCTTTCTTATTACTTTAAATTTGAATAAAAGCAACCAAGAAATGTCCAAATTGACTCCATTTCTATCTATAATTTTCGATCATTGAATAATCTATTTGTAATCTATCCTGAATAATAGAGTATTTGTTTCAAACTATTTTCTCCCATTCAAACTCCTAAGTACACATCTATCAAGTTCTTCGTGTTAATTAATTATATCACACGCTCCCCACATAGAGACTACCAAAGAACATGCCTTTACTCTATAGGATCACTCTTACCATTAGATGTACGGAAAGTCTCATGAGGAGACCCGGGGCTCGCCATAGGATGGCCCAGCAACCCAAATGGGTGGGCAATAATCCCACACCAACCCCTCGGCTCATCGAGCTCATGTCCAAAGGAACGAATGAATAATCCACTTAACCTTTAGACGATGATTGTTTGATCTCTATTTATTACCTTGTATAAATCAGTGTTCTATGCGTCGCATTTAGGGTATGTGCATAAAAATACGGTCAACTATTTTTGTTGACCGCCTAGGCCCGAATAGACGAGAATATGCGAGAATAAACGCGATTAGGCAAGAATATGCGCAAATAATCACGCATAACACGTATTAAAGCAAACAAGCCTATTTTTAAATACGTTTTCAAATTGGGACAAAATAAATATTTTTTAAATATACAAGAGGTGCTAGAAATGCTCAAGATGAAATAAGGGAGCCTGACAAAAATGATTTTGTATTGGATGGCACAAAAGATGAGTTGGATGAAGAAGAAGAGTTTGACTTAGAATTCGATAAAGAGTTAGACAAAAGTTAAGGTATGTTGGTATGTAATTAAATTGTAGAAAACTATTGAGTAATTTGTGTTTATGTATGTGGTAGTTGTAATATACTAAGTTTTGAAAACTCTTATGTTGGGATGTTATTTTGTAATCTAATTGTAGGGTATGATATTAAAATTAGTCCTACAATTTTGATTTTGAACCAAGTTGAATGTGATATGTTCAACCATGATACGTGCCTTAATATAAATCTAATTTTTTTTCATTGTACAATGTGCATTTTATTTTGAAAACTCGTGTATTTTTATTTTTATTTTTTGTAAATTAGACCTTTAATTTTGTAATCTAAATCAATATTTCTAGGCTATGTTGTTAAAATTCAAAAATTGAGCATTAAAAAAGAATTAAAATTCGAGAACGTATTTTGACGCCTATACACCTATGCGCTTAAGCTTATAATTTTTGATGTTTCACCTCTCCGCATCATCACGCACTACACATTTTAGAATATTGGTATAAATAATAAAATCTACATTATGGGAATCACGAATGTTTGATTAGTGATGATCAAATACCCAAAGTCAAATGCTTACGCATGTAAACTCCGTAGGATAGTCCAAAATTAAATGGGTATGGTACTACGGATTCCAAATCTATGGTATCTGAGTGATGGGCGGCGATGTTACAAGTAAGGGGACAACAGTCGGCGGGGTGGGGATCACGGGATAGACTTGTTAACTTAAGATGTTTGCCATTTGGGACTCCATGTGATTACACCTACTAATTTTGTTTTAAATATTACTAACCATTCATTAATGTGTGAGAGACAAATGTGCAGAGTCAAATTATTCTAGTACTAGTTCAATTTCCAACTAATGAATCATCATTTACATCAAATTATAGTGCTAAATATCGTAAAGTTGATTTTTGAGTCCACCAATAATGATCCCAACTTGCATCCCTCACTTCTTCCATTTGCAATTCGTCTCTTCAATAATCGACCTCGTTACTAGAGAACTAGGCCCTTTTAGATTTTTTATCTATTCTCACTTTGTGTTTTTTATTCTTAGTTAGTCAAGAGACTCAAATTATTCTAGTACTAGTTCAATTTCCAACTAATGAATCATCATTTACATCAAATTATAGTGCTAAATATCTTAAAGTTGATTTTTGAGTCCACCAATAATGATCCCAACTTGCATCCCTCACTTCTTCCATTTGCACTTTGTCTCTTCAATAATCGACCTCGTTACTAGAGAACTAGGCCCCTTTAGATTTTTTTATCTCTTCTCACTCTGTGTTTTTTATTCTTAGTTAGTCGAGAGATCGAAAAATAAATAGTAAAATCATTGATAACACGAATCAGTAAGTGTATTGAAACATTCTAACTATGAAATCTTGTTGTTTTATACACTTTCAAAATTATTTCTAATACGTTGTAAATTTTTTGATTGATTAAAGTTGGGGATTAAGCTAGTATAATATTTAGGATATTTGATTGTTAATGAAATCTTGCCAATTCTGAATACATTAGTCATTTTATGTCCTAGCTAAATTAGTCATTTTACACTTTCAAATAGACCTCTTCTTTGCATCGTATATATTATTGCAGTCGATACCGATGAATAGAATAACACTTCGATTGTAAAAAACAAAACGCACAATAATTTATGGTCCAAAAATTTCTCTTTTATCACTAGATTTTGTAATATAATCTTAAATCTTGCTTTTTGGAAGGACAGGTTGTCTCCAATCAACCAATGACTTACAATCAGTCCTCGATTTCTTTGTCCTTTCAAGACCAATGTATTTCTTTTTCTTTTAACATGCATTATATTTCTCCAAAGACATACTATATTGTCGTATTTAAGATAGCAGAAATCTATTGTTCGATCTTCTATTAAGGTCGTTTATTCATAATAAGTTATGACTTTACGTATGATCATGTTATGCATTTGTTCTTTCATCCTGTATTATATACTAAACATTCATTTATTTTCTTAACAATGTGCTATATATTCTATGCACCAAAATCAATATCTCCAATTGTGATAGTCAATAAAATTTGTAATTTTAATTCCTCCAATCAAGGGACGTAATATTCTTATTCTGATTCTAATTTTTTGAAGATTTGATAGAGATTCCCCCCAAGAATTCCTTGGATGATTGTGATGGATCTAAAGTAAAAAAAATGGCACATGCCAAGTGGGCAGTGGAGTTTTGTGGGGCTGTGTTGCGACAAGGAATACATGCATTATGAACCCATATATGTAGGTCAGAAAAGGGTAAAAGTGACTGTGTATTCAATAAAGATAGTGCAGAAAAAACACATGCATGCAAATTGCAGTGACATACATTTTAATCGCTTGCATGCACTCAAACTGTAATAAATCCGGCATAATCAGACTATCTTTCGTAGAGTCCTATTCTCTTACCCTTAAGGGGTAGGAGATAAATTATCCAACGCTGATGTGACAAGCTCCACGTCAGCGATGAGTAATGAAACCCAAATTCTACATTTGGACAGCCCAAATTTGGGCCAAATACAAAAGAACAGCATTTCTCTTCTCTCTCCCCGTCTCGTGCACCGTGCGCCCTAATTTCTCCAGCCCATTTCAACAAATCAACGATGCTTGCTGATTTTTCTAATTTCTGCTCGCTCCTCCGATTTCAGATTTCTAAAATTCTTGCAAATCAACAAGGCTGGTCTTTTAAAGATCAGATTCTGATAGAATATATAATTGTAATAGCAATCTAGCTTATTTTTCTTAGTTTCATCATTTGTTTGGTTTTTTGCCCTTCTCATACATCAAATGGGATTTAGACCAAATTCTGATACATAGAGATCGTGAAATTGATAGTTTTGAGACTTATATTATTTGGATTTTTTGGTTCTTGGGTTTTGACTTTGTTTTGCTTTTTGCCCTTCTCATACATCAAATATATGGGATTTCATAGACTAGATTATGATAAACAGGGATCACGAAATTGATAGTTTTGAGACTTAGATTATTTAGAGTTTTTAGTTCTTGGGTTTTGTTGCAATTGATGACTAAATTTTCTTGAATGCAGTAATTCTTTTTTTCAGTAATTTAATCCTTTGTCTTTATGTAATTTGATATCTCCTTTTTATTGGCATTCAATCTAAAATGACTTTCTTTTCAAAGATCACTGAAGGATAACTTGTGCATGCTTATTGATTAGTCAAATTGTTTCATGTAATATTTGCTTATCTAATTCTCCCCCTCATTTTCATCTGATTCTGCATTTGGATATATTGGATCGCAAAGTTCTGTTTTCGAGCAGAAGATGGAGAGAGAGAAGGAAAATCCTGTCGTTCTGAATTTGGCCCAAATTTGGGTTGTCCAAATGCAGAATTTGGGGTTCATTACCCATCTCTGACATGGAGCTTGCCACGTTAGCGACGGGTAATTTACGAGACTCATCTTTCGTAACATTGAGTATTGATATGACCTATTAGATGTGTCAATTTGGATCGGTGGGCCGTCGTCGGCCCGCTTAAAGCGAAAGTCCTTGTGACGACCACATTAGAAAAATGTTCTCATCTAAAACTATGAACAATATTTCTAATTCTTCCCTTGAATTAGAACATGTTAGAGATTCAATTAGGACATAGATTCTCATTGGATAGATAAGTATAAATATATAAGGTGTTTAATGGTAGATAGACAAATTAATCATTAGAGAATAAACAAGAGAATAATATTGTTCTTAAAATATTTCATTAGTAGTACAAAATCATAGGTTTAACAGTATCACAAAAAAATAGTATCACAACAAAACAATATCACAAAAAACATTATCACAATAAACAGTATCACAAAAAACAGTATCACCACAAAACAGTATCATAATTAGCGTTTTTTTACAATTAAGGGTATGTTGGTCTTTTAGCTCTAAAATGTGACTTTAATTGAATTAAATTTTGAGCATATGACTTTAGAGCCCATAAGTGCCCAAACAGTAACCGGCCCTGAATTTACCCAAAATTAAACACGAATCCGGTCCATCCGGGTTGAGCCCATGTGGGTCATGGTTCGACCCGTATAAATAAAAAATTAATTTTTTTTTTGAAATTACTAAAAAAAATTACTAACTCATTTTACTTCAAATTTTATTATTATTATTATATTTTATAGCAAAAAATGTGTTAAATTATTAAATAAAAAATAAATAACAATGATAAATTCACATTTACTATTTATAACAAAAAATGTTTACATAGAATTTATTTCTTATTTTACATTGAATTATTTATAACTTTGTGAATTTTATATGTTGCTTTTACATTTGAATGACAGTAGCAGCAGCTATCATTCATGTCAGTCACGGGAGAGAGTTGTTCAACGACTCTCTGTCATATATTTTTTTTAATATTAAACGAGCCAATGGTTTGACGCTGAACCACCCGGGCAGACAGTTCAGCATCATCCGGCCCGTGAACAACCCACCCGATTCACCGGCCTGCCTGCGGTTATGGACCTCCACGATGTTATATGTGAAAGCAACTTTTTAGGTAGCGATTATTAGCCGAGGAGTTAAAAATTGGATAGTTATTTTCTCGTTTTTCAAACGGTATTTTTGGACAAAAATGGCATTTTTGAGATAAAATGAGGATCCATGGTTGAGATGAATACTGATTTCTTCGGCCGTTTTTTAAGTTTCTGGTAAAAAAGTTTATAGTCCTCGTGTTCTCCTCTCCAGTTGCCGTTGACCCAAACTCTGACGGTTTGGGCCGGCAAACGGATGAGAAATCACTCTGATTTCTGTGTTGTGGGGTGGGGTGGGGTGGGGTGGGAAGATGATAATAAGGGTTAATTACACTAATGGTCCTCATTCTTTCAGGTTTGTAACGATTTTATCCCCATTCAATTTTTTTAGCAGATATCATCCACATCCTTTCATTTATTCGCACAGATGGTCTCCAAATAACTATTTTGATAATTCTTTAACAATTTTGCCCCTGACTTAAATAAATTTAAATGATAGAAAAAAGAAAATACAATAAAAAAATTACAATTATATCCCTAACATTTTCAAAAGTACAAAAATATCCTAAAAAGATTCCCACCCCACCCCACCCCACCCCACCCCACCCATCTACAAATTCTTCTCGTTCTATTCTCCCAATCAATTTGACCCATCTACAACCTTCTCAGAATCCTTGTGTTGTCACTTTCTCTCCAAACCCACCACTCTATAAAGCCCAAATAATCTAAAGCAAAAAAGCAATATGCAAAACCCCACTCCTACAAGCTCTCAACAATGGCGTTTTTTAAGCTTTCCCTTTGTTTTCTTTTCACTTGATATGTCCATAATAACGTACGACCAGAACCACAAAATGGGGCCCACTTTACAACATTTTGATGATTAACTCATGTCGCTATACGAATCTTGGCTAGTGAACCACGAAAAGGCGTACGATGGCATTGGCGAAAAGGATATGAGGTTCGAGATTTTTAAGGATAATTTGAGGTTCATTGATGAGCTTGTCCATCAACTGAACATATAAAGTTGGGCCGAACTGATTCTCCGATCTGACCAATGAGGAGTACAAGTCCATGTTTGTGGGCGGTAGAATGAACAGAAAAACCCGTTGGATCAAAACTTATGATGTAGGCCCTCTCGATTGTATCATCTTCAAGCGGTAGTTTCCCATGTCGAAAACGCTAAGCAGAGTTTGATAACAACCTGTTAGACTAGGTTCAAGGAAAAGTGAAGTGTCACATGTGAAGGTTTCAACATAGTTGAAATCAATGGGACATGAAGAATTTGTAGAATGGTGGGGTTGGTGGGGAAGATCATCATTTTTTTAAGACTTATTTGTACTTTTGAAAAGGTTAAGGGTCCGATTGTAATTTTTCTATTGTATTTTTTTTTCTATTATTTGAACTTATTTAAGTCAGAGGTAACATTGTTAAAAAAATGTCAAAATAGTCATTTGGGGACTATCTGTGCGAATATATGAAAGAATGAGGATGATATCTGATAAAAATTGAATGGAGATGGAATCGTTACAAACCTGAAAGAATGGAGACCATTAGTGTAATTAACTATAAGAATAATTATTTTGTCCTTGTTAAATTGGTCAAATTTAGATCACGGGTACAATTTTTTTTCCCCAATTAACGAACTAATGAGCGAAATTTGTAGATACTCCAAATGTCCTTTCTGTGAACATAATTAGAAGTTTTGGGACTTGATGATATATTTTTTATTATTTTAAGTAAAAACCTCTTCGGTTGCACAAAAACCAGGCAAACATGTTTTGAAGAGGGGAAGAGAAACCCTGCTAAACGACATGCCATGGCTTCATCATCGATGTTTGGGCCGATTCATTTTACGACAAATTCAAAAGAATCAATCGAGATATTCATGAAATTCTAGATTTCGAGTTCAATTTGTAACAATTGAAAAACCCTTAAATTTCATAGAACCTTACACTGCCCATTAATGGAGGTTGTAGAACCCTCACCATCTTTGGACATTTTAGTAAGAAATTCAGAGGGTTTTTGCTATTTAGCATGGACGTCTTCTCATTTTTTTGCACAACCGAGAAGGATTTCAATCATCTCCGATTGCTGCCAGCCCAAACCCCGGTGGTTTAGGCAGACAACGGGATAGATAAATCCCCCCTCCTCTCCCTCGATTTCCAGGGCTGATGGTGGTGGGTTTGGGAAGGAAGATGATCCTTTTTGTTTTTTTTATTTTTATTTTGAATAATATAATATAATAAACTATTTTTTTTTTGTTAAATTTGTCAAATTTAGATTACGAGTATAATTTTTTTGTCAATTGACGGACTACTAGACGAAATCTGTAGAAACTCTAGATGTCATTTCGATGAACATAATTAGAAATTTTGGGACTTGATGACACATTTTTTATTATTTTAAGTGAAATCCTCCCCGGTTGCGCAAAAACCAGGCGGACATGTTTCGAAGAGTGGAGGAGAAACCCCGCCAAACGACATGCCATGGCTTCATCATCGATGTTTGGCTGACACATTTTTCCACATATTCAAAAGAATCAATCGAGATATTCATGAAACGGTTTTGTTCTAATACCCACGGTGGACATTATAACAATGCCCACCGTAGGCATTAGAACAGTCCTGATTCATGAAATTCTAGATTTCGAGTTCAATTTGTAACAGTTAAAAAACCCTTAAATTTCAAAGAACCTTACACTGCCTATTAATGGCAGTTGCAGAACCCTCACCATCTTTGGACATTTTAGTAAGAGATCCATAGGGTTTTTGCTATTTAGCATGGACGTCCTCTCGTTTTTTTGCGCAATAGGAGAGGATTTCAATCTTCCTCGATTGCAGCTAGCCCAAACCCCGGTAGTTTAGGTAGACAACGGGAGGGAGAAATCCCTCTTTCCCCTCCCCCCTTACCACTCAATTTCTAGGGTGGGGTGGGAATGAAGATGATCCTTTTTTATTTTTTATTTTTAAAATTATTTTGAATAATATAATATAATAAACTATTTTGTCTTTGTTAAATTTGTCAAATTTAGATTACAAGTATAATTTTTTTGTCAATTAACGGACTATTAGGCGAAATCTATAGAGACTCCAGATGTCATTTCGATGAACATAATTAGAAGTTTTAGGGCTTGATGACACATTTTTTTATTATTTTAAGTGAAAATTTGTTAAAAAATAAAAATGTTTAGAATTTATTTGTACTTTTGAAAATGTTAGAGTCTGAATTGTAATTTTTTCATTGTATTTTTTTCTATCATTTTAATTTATTTAAGTTAAGGGCAAAATTTTCAAAAAAGTCATTTGGGAACCATCTGTACGAATAAATTGAAATATGAGGATGATATCTACTAAAAAAATTGAATAACTATGATATTGTTACAAATCTGAAAGAATTGGGACCATTAATATAATTATCCCTTTTGTAAATCATTTAATTTTTTGTTAGAATATGTTTGCTTGAGTAGACTCAAACATGATTCTAACTTGATCAAGTGTCTGTTGCTACTCAAACAAATCACTTCACTCAAATATAGTTCAGCCTTATATACGCAATTATTCAAATATTCCAATTAAGTATTATTCTAGAAATTTTATACTCAAATTATTTATTTTTTAATTATTATTTTTTTGGGATAAAAATAAGGATTAAAAACTAAATTTGGTAAAAAGTAAGACAAACAAATAGGGTTAATTACACTAATGGTATCCATTCTCTCAGATTTGTAACAATTTTATCCCCATTCAATTTTTTTTAGCAGATATCATCTCCATCTTTTTATTTATTCGCACAGATGGTCCTCAAATCACTATTTTTCACTATTTTAACAATTGTTTGACAATCTTGCCTATTGACTTAAATAAATTACAATGATAGAAAAAAATACAATGAAAAACATTGCAATTGGCCCTTAACCTTTTCAAAAGTACAAATAAATCCTAAACTATTTTATTTTATATAGATAGGTGTTCTTGTTCAACAACAAAAAAATTTCTCTTTTTCAACCCGCCATCGCCACTGCTGTCGCCACCGCCACCGCCACCGCCGCCGCCGCCACTATATGAATGATGTTTTAAAATCGCTAGTAATACATTAAAATGCATAAACTTTGAAGTTGGCAAAGTATTTGCTTACCTCTTTCAGACAAAAGCTTATCAATTTGGACATGGGTCCCTGGAACTAAAACAAACTTGATCCCTAGTCCGTGAAGCAAAGAAATATCCTGTATTTAGAATTCGTTCAATTAGATGATTCATATCCACAATTTAATGGATATCAAGTCAAAGGGAATGCATAGTCCAATATATATAAAAAAGGAAAATTGGTGCAAATGGTCCCTAACGTATGATCTTAGTGCACAAATGGTCCATAACCTTTTATTTTTGACAGAATGGTCCCTAACCTATCTATTTAAGTACGCAGTTGGTCCTTTTGGACTGATTCCGTTAAAAATCCATTACAAACCTTTCATTTAGGTGCGCAAATGGTCCCTCTTATTTGTTTTGTCTTTATTTGTAGGGGTTAAATAGTCAAATTACATTGTTTTTCAACCTTTCAATTGGCTTAAATGGTCTCTAATTTTAATTAAAGAAATTTGCAATTAGATTCCTTAACCTTTACAAAAAGTAAAAATAGGTCCAAAACTTCAATTTTTTTAAAAAAAAATCCACTATCTTCTTCAAATACGCCACCACCACCGCCACCGCCACCGCCACCGCCACCGTCACCGTCACCGTCACCGTCACCGTATACATCTTTCTCTCTTGGGATATTTCATTCTTCAAACAAATTCAGTGTTTCCAAAATGAAGGAGATTTGGACAACCATGGCATCAATGATGGGGGTGTGGGCTTTTTGTCAGAGCCTTCTGCAAATAGTCTTCCTGTCGGGGCACCGATTTGCCTCCATCAAGTTCTTCTATCGCCTCTTCAATTGGTTCTTCTCCTACTACTACTATGACACCACCGAGATCGACGGTGTCAACACCAACGAGCTCTACAACGCCGTCGAACTCTATCTCGGTAGCTCGCCTCCATCATCGGCACCCACCTTCACGACCTCACGCTGCGACCTCAATTCCTACACCATTACCTTCGGCCTCTTCAACAACGACCGCCTCGTGGATACCTATAATGGCGCAAACCGTCCGAATGGTAACACGTTGTCAGTCAAAGACAATCCCAAACGTTTTCTTGGCAACTGCTGCTTGAAGAGAAAAGAGGCTTCACTCTTAGAGTCAAGAAAAAGAACATACAGGTTGTGAAAAATGGCAGAGATGGGAGTTTCTTGACTTTCGCCACTGAGAGCTAAAAAACAAGCACAATATTATATGTTTTCCATATTTTCTTGGAAAAAGACTTGAAAATGGAATCTCCTTTCTCAAACACAACCGTCGGAAACAAGGGTGGAGAAATTCTCTTTCTCCCTAGTTTCGCGACCAGAAAAGGGAGATTTCTCCCACTTCTTCGTCGGTGACCGGTGAAGAGGGGGGATAAATTCTCCCTCTCAGGGGGTGGGGGTGGGGGTGGGGTGGGGTTTGAGGAAGATAGTGGAATATTTTTGGAAAAAAATTTTAAAAGTTTTGGACCCATTTTTACTTTTTGTAAAGGTTAAGGAATCTAATTACAAATTTCTTTAATTAAAACTGAGGTTAAGGACCATTTGCGCCAATTAAAAAGTTGAAAAACAATGTAATTTGACTATTTTACCCCTATAAATAAAGACAAAACGAATAAGAGGGACCATTTGAGCACCTAAATGAAAGGTTTGTAATGGATTTTTAACAGAATTAGTCTAAAAAGACCAATTGCGCACCTAAATGGATAGGTTAGGAACCATTCTGCCAAAAATAAAAGATTAGGGACCATTTGTGCACTAAGGTCATACGTTAGGAACCATTTACGCCAAATTTCCATATAAAAAAAGATAGAGGAAATGTAGAAATCTACTATAAGCAACTCAATTTCTATTTTCTACAGTGCCCCCAAATGTCAATCTTTTAGATTTTGTTGCTAATACGCATAATATATTACGAGAAATCTGAAAAATATTAACTACAAGAAAACGTGCCATGAAAATGGGATCCAAATGAGGGCTATTAACAATTTCAGAAGAAATCAGAAGAACAAAGGTGCTACTCCCACATGTGCCGGAAAATACGGCCATACCATGAAAAGAAACTCACGAATGTGTCATCTTTAATGGCTCACGGCTTCAATTCCCACGCTCTCTGCTTCCCTTTTGACATGAATTTTCGTCCCGTTATCATTGCAATTACCCTCCAATGACAATGAGAGCTTTATCGGTCAAATTCCGTTGATTTTTTTTTATTAATCGACTAATTATATAGAAATTTGATTTGGATAGTAGCTGCGGTGGTTAGTTGGGGAAGAACATTTATCTGAATAAGAATAACATAGTTTATGATTTATTTATACTTTTGAAAAGGGTAAGAGCCCAAATGCAATATTTTCATTGTATTTTCTTTTTTCTATCATTTTAATCTATTTAAGTCAAGAGTTAAAATTGTCAAAGAATTATCAAAATAGTGAAAAATAGTAATTTGGGGATCATCTGTGCGAATAAATAAAAAGATGAGAATAATATCTGCTAAAATTGAACGGGGATGAAATCTAGGGATGGCAAAAAAACACGCCGCCCCGCCCCTCTCCGCCCGCCAAGTAATAGGGGCGGGTTTGGTGATTTTTTTTACGCCTGGGCCAGTCCGGGCGGGTCCGGTCGTCGCCCTAAATTTTTTTTTTTTTTTTTTTTTTTTTTGAAATATTATAAAATATAGTAGAAATTATGATTTTCACTAAAAGTAGACTAAAGAAGAATCGAACTCGGGTTAAAACTTAGAAACTATTAACATTAACCACTACACCACAACTTAAATCTTATAATTTTTTTGTTTTGTTTGGTACAAATATTTAAAAATTTTGTATATATATTTTTTAATTATTTTTCAGTTTAACCAAAAAAAAAAAAAAAAAAATTGCCTAAGAAGTCGAGTCCAACGGCATACACTTACTGGGCAAGGGCGGGCGGGCGGACCCATCCCATTGCCATCCCTAATGAAATCGTTACAAACTTGAAAAAATTGGGACCATTAGTATAATTATCCCTAGAAAAATATAGTAAAAAAAAGAAATCCAACACAAATGTTGCATGTTGTCATTTGGGTGGTTGGTTTTGAAAAATGTAAGAGAAGGACGAGTAAAAATTAAATGACACACGTCGTTATTTGAGTGGGTGAGTATAGTACGTAAGCATTAGCTTTTCTCTATTTTTCCAGCTTTGTAGGCTCTTACAGTGAATTATTTTTAATTTTTCTATAAGTTCTATCTAAGTTAACAATGTATTAACAGTTGTATCGTGTATAAAATTGGATCCTTAATTTAACTATCCAATTGAATTAAAATAAATAATTTATGGAGACCTGTTTAATATAAATATATTTTAACTCTTTTTTCCGAGGACTTACAAAATTATTAAAATCTATACTATGCAGAAAGAAATGTTGAGCAGGTCAAAGTCAATATCTTTTTTATTGGGGTAGATGGCTAAACATATTGGACTAGATTTGGTGAGGTGCGCCAGGCCTGTGCAGTAGTGCAACGCACGGACGACGCTCGAAGGCCCGAGCAGCAAGCTACCCAATTGGACTTCCCCCTAAAAAAATAAATTTAATATCGTGTGGGCCAATGGCCCACATATCAGATATTAAACTGATAAGAACAGATACTACACTTGATCTTAGCCAAAAGGCCGAGAAAGGTATGATTAGACCAGTATTGGGCCGTCCAATTTATAGTCTCTTTGCGTGAGCTGTTTAGCTCATGGACCGATGTGGGATTAGGAAACCAATAGCCATCTACTAATAATTGAGTTTTGCAATCTAAAAATTGGTTTATAGTGTTGACTACTTAAATACAAGAGATGTGCATACTTTAATACAATTCACTGATTTTTTCAATTACACCAAATTAAACACCGTGTTCTGTTACAAATTTAACAGCTATAATTTTAAAGATTGACAATTTTTCTTTTTCTTATTCGACTCACTTTCACGAAAATTTGTGTAAGTTGAAACTCTACCTAGACACATATATGTGCCCTTTGCATATGTTAAACAAGAGAAAACTGACATTAATAGTACTAAAACGAGTAATATAGGATTGACAAAAATCGTGGCTAAAATATAATGTTTTGGTAGCGGTTACAAAGAATATCAGTAGTACACTCTGACTATGAAGCTACTTTACATTTTGTTTCTCAAACTTGACCATTTTCAAACAAATTCCAATTCTTGTTTTAGATCATACAATCTTGCAATCGTATAAACTCCTAAAATTATTTGTAACACATTGTAAGTTTTGCCAAGTGATCAAATTAGGGACCTAAACTACTAGAATATTTGAAAATTTTGAATGTTAAAGAAATATTTAATACGTTGAATTGAACAAAATTTAATACAATTAGAGAAAAACAACATATAACAAAATATATTACTTAACTTATCAAATTTTATTCAAGTTAACGTACCAAACGACACATTTAAATTTTAATAAAAATGACCACAACATGTTTGCCTACTGTCCACTATCAATTAACTTGGTTATTAACCTTTCTTTTCATAAAAAAGTTGGCAATTAATCACGATTCTAAGGATCATAGAAAGAAAAAGAAAAAAAATATTAAAGGAAAAAAAAAATCATCGATTAAAAGACTTTTTTTTTTCCCACCAAAACTTTTCCGAAGTCTTGAAGAGTAAATGAGAGATAAATTATTATGTTTTTATTTATACTTTGTACTTAAAAATTAGTAAGAAATTTTATGAGAAGTCATTAAAAATTATTGACGTTTTGAATATTCCTAACTTGGATAGGAGTTTAAAAAGTAGTTTGAATATTCTATGACTTTTAAGGTTTTTTAAAAGTTTATAAAGATCTATAGAGTACTCTAAGACTTTTATAAAGTGTAAAATTCTATAAAAAAGTTTAAAATTCTACATTGAACACCCTTTAATTTGAGATTCTAATTCTAATTCTTTGAAGATTTTATAGAGATTCCCCCAAGAATTCCTTGGATGATTGTGATGGATCTAAAGTGATAAAAAATGGCACATGCCAAGTGGGTAACGGACTCAGTTTTGTGGGACTGTGTTAGACAAGGAATACATGCATTATTAACCCATGCCATATATATAGGTGGAAAAGTGACTTGTTGAATTCAATAAAGATGATGCAAAACAAACTGCAATAAGTGTATGTTTGGTAGAGTTTAAAAATAGTTTTTCAAGAGATTTTGATAAAAAATGATGAAATGTGTAATTGAATAATTGATAAAAATTGTGGTCCCATAAATATGATTAAAAATGAGTTTGAACAAACCAAACGTGCTCTAAATATGATTATTCACATGAAGATTGGCACAACTCATACTATCTTTGCACGCCTAACCGCTTGGTAGATGACTTTGGGATGCAAGTTTATTAGGAAAATTTACTGTTGAAACCCTAATTTAGTAATTTATACATGCAAATAAGTACCCAAATCGTCAAATATGTTGACTATCAAATTGAATAAAAATAAAAAAATAAAAAAAAAAAAAACAAAAATTACAACAAAATCCTTTTTGAAGGCCTGTTTAATACAAATATATTTCATCCCTTTCATCTTCTGAAATTCCGAGGTCACCCCCGAAATGATTGAACTCTATATTAGAACCATAACTGACTAGCCAAGATTCATTCTCCTGTACATTGGGCTAGATAGCAGAACATATTGTAACTAGATTTGGTGGGGTGCGCCAGGCCCATACAGTAGTGCAACGCATGGGCAACACTTAAAGGCCCGAGTAGCAAGCTACCCACTGGGCCTTCCCCCTAAAAAAATAAATTTAATATCGTGTGGGCCTATGGCCCACATATCAGATATTAAACTGATAAGAACAGATACTACACTTGATCTTAGCCAAAAGGCCGAGAAAGGTATGATTAGATCAGTATTGGGCCGTTCAATTTATAACCCTTTTTTATGATCTTGTTTTGCTCATGAACCGATATGGGATTAGAAAAGCAACAGCGATCGCCCAATACTTAAGTTTTGTAAGCTCAATTATGCTAAAAGCGTGTTTATTGTGTTCACTAAAATATATGAGACGTGCTTCACCGACTAGTTGTTAGATTACACCAAACTAAAATACGTGTTTTCTTACAAATCACTATTATTTTATAGATCAACAAACTCCTCTTTTTTTAATTCGATTCGTTTTTACAAAAATTGTGTAGGTCGAAACTTTACATGACATGTCTCTATTCCCTTCAAATATGTTAAACAAGAAAACATTGCAACAATATTACTAAAATGGGTCAATTAATGGTTTCTTAAAACACTTTTTTGTCAAATTTTCATTTTAATATTTTATTTCAACGTTTTTAGCACGTTCTAAAATGAAGAAAAAAATCACTTCCAACACTACCAATTGTACTCAAGTCATTCTAGATTCAAAAGATTGGCATGCACATTCCTATTCAAAGTTTCATCGATTCTTACATTTATATATGTAAAATCAATAATATGAAAATTCACGTTACATAATATGTTATTGTTATATAAATTTCATAATTTATGTAACGTGATTTTTCATATTTTAAGTGTTGTATTAAGATTATGTCACATTTATAAACGAGAAGATATTTAAATTTATACTATGCATATCTCGAGTACTTAAATCATTATCGTCAATCGATATCATGTCTGATAAAATATGGGATTTGTGATTTTTTTTTTTTGTAAATCCAATCAAAACTAATGCATAAAAGAAAAAAAAAAAACCATGAAATTTAAAGTATGATAAGGTTGTTTTAAATATCTATTGTTATATTATTATTTAATACATAAATAGGGAGATCCAATCATACCATGTTGTCACCTTTTATTTGGAACACTTAGGTTCCATCAACAACTTTTAAAAATATCTCATCAAATAGAGTGTATAACTGGTCCTACTCCTCACTCCCTCCCAAAAACCCTAATTGCTTGTCATTACCTATGAAAAATAGTGGTCCATTACATTGGTTAATTTCGATAAGAATGCTCCCAAATACTCTTCTATGAAAATGGTGGTCAATATCACTCTAATAAAAGTTAATTATTGATAATTGCGTTCGATCTTCTTTCCCTATTAATGGCGGCACAAAACGGCCTAAAATCTACCCAAGTGATGGGGCTCTTTTTGTTGTTGTGGTCAATAGAAGAGGTAGATCAACACAAGTATCAATTATTGTTCTAACACTAATGTCTCATCTCATTTAAAATGAAATGAATGAGAGTTGAGAGTTCATACGGAGAAAATGACTGAAGTGCTTGTAAATTGTCAATTCAAGTATGTTATATATGATACTTTGTTACATCTTTACAGCTAAGTAGACACACTTTCTTTACTAGAGTGTGAAACACGCTAACACAAAGTTAAACATTGGATGAATGCCACGATGGAGAGTTTTCTTGAGTAGTATACGTGGAGCTTAATTATTTATTTTGATTTTTTTTTATTTTGTTAGTTCGAGTTGTTTTATACAACTTTGATTTTTTTAATGCGATTTCTGGTATCTCTAAGTAAATTTTCTATGAGTTGAGTTGGGAATTTTTAATTTGACAACACAACTGATTTATTTCAAAATGAAGTAAATTCAACAATTCTTTTATTTTTAGATTTACATATTGAACTCTTGTTGTTACAAGAACATGACTTGATCGATTTGCTGAGATGGAATGTTACATATTGTAATGTCATTTGTTGTAATACTTACATATCATATGTCTATAATGTGAACAAAATGTACATTTCTAAACAATTTTCAAATGGCTCGTGAAGTCCCATAACAGAGTGCATTACTTTTTATGTTTGTACATAAAATGAATGGTTGATAATATAAAAGTCGTTAAATTGCACTATTATTCGTCAACCAATTCGTGTTGTAACTTGTTTTCCAATTTCTTTTGGAACGTTGCTCTCTACTGCTTAAATTTCTAGCAAATTAATCTTCAATAAATGTATTAAATTTACTAGGCTGCAATACATAGATTTTTTTTTTCTTCTCAATTTCAATTGAAATTAAATGTTTACTTGACTTACACTTCAAAAAAAGAAAAAGTGAAACACGAGAGGTTCGTTCATCTTTTATTAAAAACAGAATGAACGTTATTGTTTTTATAGATTAACTAATTATAAATTTAAAAGGATAAGAACGATGCTATCGGAGAAATAGATTAAAATTTACTTGCTACAATAGGTGGATCCAATCGAGAGCCAAAAAGTTTTTAAAATTGGAGTAACATATGAAAATAATTTGTTTTCTTATAATAAAATTAACAAAAATGGACCATGGGGAGCTCATCTTGAAAAAAAATTTCCATGTAACAAAGTTGTTCCAATTAATAAAGAACCAAAATTTACTTTTTTTTCAAAAACAAAATTATTGAAGTTCAGAAGTGAATTTTTTTTTCTTTTGTTTTTTAATTCTATCTCCACGTGACCGATTGGCCCACATGTTGCTATCATGAGTGAAAGACTTACGTCAGCATTAATCATAGGATTTTTCTAAACCAATCAAAAGATTGTGTGAATACTGAATACTCGTCCCACCAATGATAGTGGCATAGCATTAATTTGACATTTTCTTTTAAAGTACTATTTTTGTATATTTTAATTAATTTATTATAGAATATTATATTTGCAAAATATTAAAAATTAGATAATTCATTTATTATAATTTATTAAGATAACAAGATAAAGTTGTTGCAGCCAAAATAAAATGCTTAAAACATCTTTTAAACTTAGCCAAACATGCTAATAATGACATACTAATGATTTAATCAAAGATTAATTATAACTGGAAACCAGTATAAAATAAAAGGGAAAATGAGAAGAAAATATGTTTTCTTTTTTTCTTCAGTAATATTAGAGTTAGACTCTCAATCTTTCAGATATAATATATTGAGTCCATAACCTTTAAAAATAAAGTTTTAAATTTTCAATCTATTTGAATATATAATATCGGATCTCTATTTGACGAAAATTGACAATGTAATTAGGACTGGACAAAAAACACACAAAATCGACGAATCGACCCGAATTGACTCGGGTAAGTTTTTGGGCACGGTTGGGTTGGTTTTGATTTTTTTTTTTTTATTCTTCATTTTGGTCCAAACCAAAAATCCGAATCGACCCAAATCGGTTTCGGGCCCATTTTTTCAGAATTGTTGTGGTTTCGATTTGACAAAAGTCAAACCGATTTTTTTTCAATTCGGTTCGGATCGGGTTGGGCCCAAAACCGACCAAATCCGACTCACACCCACCTCTAAATGTAAATGTTTAAATCACATAGCTTAAAGCTGAACATTATGTAGTTTCACAGTTTTGCCATCTAGTTTTAAGTGATGTGAAAGCTACGTATGATTTAACGTCCACACTAATGATTTTCGGTACATAAACATTCAAATTTATAGATTTAAATAGGTTAGAGAAAAATTTAATCCTAATTCTCCCTTTTTTCTTATTTTGTTTTCTTTTATTAATAAAAAGTGAGGTATAATATATTTCTATTCTTTATGTACCTCTCTCTTATTTCTCTCTATTTCTTTTTCCTGTCATGATTTTCGGGTATTATTTAGCTAACACTATCGCATAATCGAAGTCAACTCATTGAAAACTCATGTACTTGATTTTGTAGGTTGAAGACTTAAATATTCTAGCCTATAAAAGTTAGAATTTTGAACATATCTTCTACTACAGTATTGATGCTCGTAGGAAAAAAAAAAAAAAAAGAAAATCACGAAGTGTAAAACAATATTTTACTGTTCTAATTAACATTATCTCTTTTGCCTTTTTCTTGCCTTTTCACCAATTTAAAAAAAAAAAAAAAAATTCACAAGATGGGTATTATTATTTTCCAATGTTTAAAGTATGTATATTAAAAAAGAAAAAAAGTCAAAATAATCATGCCAACATGGGGACATAGCATCTAGTGGTACTGCCTATAAATTGCAATATAAATCAAGCCCTATTTTATACCTGTCAACATGAGATGACTTTCCAAACGCACCCACAAAATAAAATAAAAATGAGTAGTTATATTTATACTACAATTTGTTATAAACGCATTATATTTTAATTGTCTTAAGATTCTCAACTTTTGTTCATTATTGCAATTATGTTCTTAATTTTTGATCATCGAATTTTTATCTTCAACTTTCATTGATTAATATATTTCATCATTAATGATAGTTTCTGTCGAGATATTTTGTTTACATGCTTTGAAATGAGAAAAATTATTTTATCGTACTTTTGTATCTATTTTTTTTTTTTAAATACGATAGACAAATAAGTCTTTTTACGAATTCCAAACAAATGTTTTAGACGGAAACTATTATCAAACACAAGATGTGCTAACTAATGAAAAGTTGAGAAAAAAAAATGTGATAAAAAAAATTGGGGACATGAGTGCTATAATGTTCATAGATTAATGATGTTAAATATAAATAAAATGTAGTGTAAGAAATAAAAGTGTTGTGTGAATATAATTATCAATAAAAATCTCTAAGCTTCCAAATTTAAAATTAAATAACATTTAAAATTTTATCCTCTATCTCTTGGGCCCCACCTCCTCTTAACCCTATCTCCTCCCATCCACCACCGCCGCCGTTCCCCTATTTCCACCACTATGCAAACGAGGTGGTCGTGGGTGATAAAGTTCCCCATTGATTGTACACAAATAATCCTTTACTTAGATAGTATAATATTAATAGGTAATATTATATTTTTCCCCATTTCATATTTATCTAATGTTACATCACCAAATCTATATTAAACTTTTACATTTTTAATTATATCTCGAACAACTTATTTCAATATACAAATATTGAAAGTGATGTTATCTTTTAGGATTTTAAAATGACTTATACTATTGGTCTGATAATCAAAAAGGGCAATATTCTCTCTTGCATGTTCGACGATCAAGTTATTGTATGTATAAATAATGTAAGGAGATGAGCAATACATTTTGTATGTATATATACGTTGGAAGAAGAAGTAAATACGTACACTTACCCTCTATTTATAAGTCATTTGAAAAAAAAAAAAAAATTTGTTGGGAGAAGATGACAAGTGGCAAATATTATTTCAATATCGTCGAGTGAATTATGTCTACTATAATTTTCTACCAAATAATGACTATCTTCTTTGAGGGCACCTGTCTGATTAGAGTTTAATACATTTAAGGTTGAAGAGCTAATATAAGACGTGGTCCAAATCTAGTCAATTCACAATACTCTAGTTTATAATATAGTCGAGTTCAACTCATGGACAATCAATTTTAGATTGACATTAACAATCTTAATTTGCTCTATTGAATAACGTTGTATTTAATTCTACTAATTCAGTTGTACCATAAAATAAAACCCAAATAGTAAAGAGAATTGAGAGCACCATCCAAAATCTATTTAAGGCATGCATGGAAGGATGAAAAATGGTTGAAATGGAAAAGGTAAGAAAGCTAATTCCCTTTGTTATTTGATGCATCGGATTATAGACATTTTTTGTGAGATTTTAAAATTAGCACATGTCATTTGAAGTGTAGAAGACAAACTTCATTATTTTACCTTATTTTGCCTTCTACATTTTCTTCTGGTCCAACCCTGCAATTAATTGTAAACCTATCGCCTTCACATTTTCCCCTTTGTTTGCTTGTCATCCACTTTTTCCCCCCATTCCAATATCACCCCTAATTTTCTTGTCTGCAATTGAAGATTACTAATACAAACAATCCAATAATTAATTGTAGTTTGCAATAATTATACAGATAAAGATATATATTCAGATACCCCTTTCCCTCCAATCATTCTCCACTGTGTTTTCTTGGACCATTTATTTACTTTATGGGTTTCATCTTCTCTCTCTCTCTCTCTCTCTCTAAAACACTTTTCCATCTCTCTCTGAAAATATTTACTGGTGTTCCGGCGGAAGAGGTGGAAGTGGAAGAGTAGAAGAACAGAATTCCCTGCTTCTACGAAACTGTTTTTAAGTTTAACTTTCTATGTTATTTTTGGGCAGTTATCATCCTCTTCATCTGTCTCATGAGGTATTTCTCTCTCGCGGGCGATTTGGGAGTTTTGTCCACTTTTTTCACAGTGTAGCCGATGTGCGTTTTTAGTATTGATTCTTTTATTACTTTGTTTTTCTAGGTTTAATATATGATTTGTGTTCAAGACTCTAACTTTGTTTGATTTTTATGGTAAATTTGTGATCTTTATTTGCTATGAAGCACTAAAGGTGTGATCTTTACCTGGATTTTCGCCAAGTTGTCGCTTGTGGAAGAAAATAATTCTGAATTTGAATTTTGAAGTGGGTTTTGTGGTTTTTTCTTGTTGTTTAAGTGATTTGGGATTTTTTAAATGATTTTATCTATTTGGGGGGTCGGGTTGACCAAATACCAAATTGATTTATGAGTCGATCTGTACTATTTTCTTTCAATTAATCCAAATTCTGACGAGGTTTCACATGAATTGAACTTTTAGTTGTTATAATCAGCTGAGCAATTTGTGTTCCAAAATTTTCTCTGTTTTGATAATTTTTGGTTTAGTGAATGAACTATTTATTTTATACTGGTATTCCAGCCTTGAAGATTCCTAAATTTGGCATGCCATTTTTTGTTTGAAAGTTTCTCAATTCTTTAATTAAGTGATTCATTTTGTCAATTTTTTGCTCATTTCTTAAATTGAAATGAAAATGTGTAGTTGGTGGCCAAATGTGTTTATAGCGATAGGCAATCAAGCTTGTTGTGTATGCATGCATATGAGTGTTTGCGCTCGCTTGTATTTTTTTTTTTTTTTGGAGACAGTTGATAGAATGATTTATTTTAGCTTCAAAAGATCAAGTTTGTCATGCATGCATGCGTATGTGATTTTTGGAACTTCTATATTTATTGATGAAATAAAGAGCTGTTATGATGCTTCTGTTATTGTTTTATCTTTGCAGGAAGTGATCTAATGGAGCAACCTTCAAATAATTCTGTGTCAGGTAATTTTTAAGGTGCCCCCCTTTTACAGCTTATGAGATGTCAAAGATTCGAGATGCACTTTCAGAAATATATTCTTATTGCCTGATTATTTAACATTTGTTTGTAGGTCTATCTAAAACTCCATTTGCAAACATCCCAGGTAAAGAGAAAGGTGAATGGAGAATCCCATCCGGAACTGACGGATATCATTTGTCAATTGATGCTAGCCTCTTCTCTAGCTCATTGCCAGTCCTTCCGCATGAGAAGTGTAAGCACGAGTGATTGAGCTTCTCTGTGTCTTTCTGCTACTTCAAATTATTGCTTAGATTTGGTTCTTCTCATGTGCAGTAAATTTTAATGAATCTGAGCAAAGTGGTCAATCAGTTGACGATACTTTTCCAAGCCTAAGTAAACTGCGTCTAGAAGATGAAGTTAAGGATCCACTTGAAGATATTGAACCAAATGCTATAGGAAGCTTTCTCCCTGGTGATGAAGAGGAGCTTCTAGCTGGTCTTATGGACGATTTTGATCTTAGTGGCTTGCCAACTCAACTTGAGGAATTGGAAGATGATTTCTTTGGCAGTGGAGGGGGATTAGAAATAGAAGCCGATCCTCAAGAGAATCTAGCAAATGGAATCTCAATGTTAAGTATGTCTGATGGTATTAATGGAAACATCATTGCCCATTATGGTTTTCCAAATGGCTTTGCAACTGTTAGCGGCGAACACCCATATGGAGAGCATCCTTCAAGGACTTTATTTGTGCGGAATATAAACAGTAACGTAGAGGACTCAGAACTGAAATCTCTTTTGAGGTATAATCTGTTATCCAGATTCCTAAATTTTTGCATCCTACTCTTGTTGATATTTTTACCCTTCATTTCTTTTGTTTGCTAATCAGGCCTTTTGATGCATTTTTTCTTCATTTCTTTTGCTCTCTACTTAGTCATTTTGATAATTTCAGAAAATTGAAGATATCTTCCATTTACTTGTTCTCAAAATTTCTTTTTAATTTATTTATTGTTTTGGGGTGGGTATGGGCATATGCTGTCCTAGAGTTACTTAGCGTATTGCTGTTGTTTGCTGCTACGGAAACTTCTAAAGTTTGGGAAAATAAAAGAACATGGATGTCTATTTAATGGAGGTGGTATCTTAGAAGTATTTTTGTTTTTCGTTTTTCTGATTTAGGGGAACTTCGTAATCTTCTTTTCAGATTGACATAGAAGGTGAAAAGCGTTGCATCATATTTCATTTATGTGTATATGTGAGTACAAGAACAATCTCTTAGTCCATGGATAGTTAATAACACAGTGATAAATGAATGTACCAATTGCTTCCTGTAATGCCGACGCAATGAACTGTTTGTCTTCCTTATTTGTTCAACTCAATCTTTATTTTGTTGCAAAATGTTGATTGATAGATAAAAGGGTGAATTCCTCAAAATACAGGAATACATGAAAATAAAATACAAAATGTAAAATAAAAAAGAAGAAAAGAAAGACATGATATTTATCCCATTCCTGAAATAGAGGTTTAGTTTGATAATTCTTAGGATGTTTCACAGGTAGTTAAGAGTATGTTTGATAAAGATTTTTATAGATTATAAGCAGTGGGTCTTACGAAATGTGTGGATAAAAATGATGTTTGACCAGCTTATAAGTGTTTATAAGCACTGACAAATTACTCATGATATGACTTCTGTATGGAACGATATTTTTCCTTCTATAAAATTCTATTCCTAAACCATTTAAGTATTTGAATTTGTACCCTGGTGCCAGTTTCATTCAAATTGGAGTTCTTTTTATTGTATCTAATCACTCAAACATCTCCAGTTTTGTATAAAAGAGATAATAGGTATGTGCTATTAACTAAGATGCTGACAAGCTGAATATCCTTTAAATTAGGGCCTTCGATGTTATGTACTGACAATAGCTATGGTGTTTTTGCTTTTGATCAAACTTTGCCTTTGTGAAGTCTTTGAAAATTAGTCATTTGTCCCCTCAAGGCAAATTTTGTTCTCCTAGTTGTATATTGTCTAGATTTTATGTTTGAGTGAAACTAATTTATTGCACAACTTATAATTGTTTTTTCTTTTTCTCCCAATAGCAATATGGAGACGTCAGAACTCTCTATACTGCATGTAAGCACAGAGGCTTTGTGATGATATCTTACTATGACATAAGAGCTGCTCGAACTGCAATGCGTGCTTTACAAAACAAGCCCTTAAGACGAAGAAAACTTGATATTCATTTTTCAATTCCCAAGGTAAGTACCAAAAATGACATTTTTTTCAACACTGTCGAATAGATGATCACGTACTGGATATTTTCTTGCTACATCCAGGAAAACCCATCAGAGAAAGATATTAACCAAGGAACTCTCGTGGTGTTCAACTTAGATGCATCAGTAACCAATGATGATCTTCGCCAAATATTTGGGGCTTATGGTGAAGTGAAGGAGGTATAGTTTTTTGCCTCTGCATCTAGTTGATAACTACTTATCCTTGTTTTGTCTTTTGCTGTTATTTATAGTGGCTCCCGTTGGAGTTCCTTGCATTAGTTGTCTTTTTATAAAATGCAGATCAGGGAAACACCGCATAAACGACACCATAAGTTCATTGAGTTTTATGATGTTAGAGCTGCAGAAGCAGCTCTCAAGGCTTTAAACAGAAGTGACATAGCTGGGAAGCGCATTAAGCTTGAACCTAGCCGGCCCGGTGGAGCCCGCCGGAGGTATGTTCATATTTTAGCTTTCAGGCTCTGTTGGATTGTGTTGGTTCTTATTTCTACCATCTCTTTTTTTTTCAATTTTTTGCTGACAATCACCCATCATAACGAGAAAATCGAAAAAGTAAAAGGATGAGAAGAAATGTGGGTTAATTCGAGGAAACCCGGACCTCTCAAAATATTGGTTTTCGAGGAACCAATACCCCCAAGACAAACAATATGTTTGTAGAAATAGTTCATCGACTTCGTATTCATTGCTTGTTTTCAGGATAAATACAAGATTATTTCTGCATTTTCTCCTACAACTAAAGGAATGTAATTGATTCCACATCCCCACTATCCCTTACAATAACTAAAATACAACTACTACTATCTTTGAGTATTTCAAATGAAATAAAACAAAAAGTAAATAAATTACATAACTATACACACGTAACACAGCGTTGCTGCTATAATTGTCATTTTTGTACTGTACAAGCGGGAACAAATGGCTTTTTGTCAGCTTCACTTTCTTGCTGTCCACCTCCTGTGAATGCATGTGGAAGTAAGAAATATAATATACTGATGCCTCTCAGTTGATTGTGTTTTAGATTAAAAGATCCTTAAGTCTTTGGATTGTTACAGCTTCAGATCTGCTGGAAGTTGATTTCTAACTGAAGAAATGTGACACAGGCCATCTGTTTCACAAATAATTCTTTCGCTCTTTGTTTGGGGTGGTGGTGGTTTTGGTGGGGGGGGGGGGCATGGCTGCATTTCAATTTTGAGGTGTTGCCTTCTTTGCCTATCGATTGGCAAGATTGTGCACAATAATTCAATCTCTCTTTGGTTATCTATCTGGATTAATTTTGATTCCACAACCATGGCATCTAGCATTAGCAGCAATGCATTGTGTGATACTGCTGCTTAGGCCAGTTGTTCAAGAAATTTTGTTCACCTGAGCTTCTTAAAATACTGCTGCACTCTTGGGTTCAGGTATTTTGAATATATGCTTCATAATAATGCTCTCTGCACACATTTTGGAAATTGGATGTTCACTGCTATAGCGATTTAACTTATTACCCTGGTCTTGCCATCAAGACTAAGTCCTAAGTCATTATTCGTTTTTGTCACACTTCAGATTTCATTTAGATATATAATTCGTTGCAGGTTTTACAAGTTAAAGAAATAACGTACAAGTGTTTTTGTTCTTTTGGTGCCTAGCTTAATGCAGCAACTGAGTCAGGATCATGAACAAGATGACACACGAAGTTTCCTTCATCAAGTTGGTTCACCTATAGCCAACTCTCCTCCAGGCATGTTGACAGATGATCCTCGTTAAAATATGAACATATCCTATTTGTACAACTATATTCATAATTCCAGTGTTATTTTGTTCTGAATCTGATTTCCCAATTTTCACAGGTAGCTGGTCAAATTTTGGCAGCCCGGTTGAGCACAATTCATTCCCTGGTTATAGTCAGTCACCTAGTTTGGGAAATCTCAGCCCGGTGGGAAGCAACCACTTGCCTGGTTTGGCCTCCATTCTTCCTTCCCAGGTTTCAAATCCCGTGAAGATTGCTCCTATTGGTAAAGACCTTGGAAGAATAAGCCATGTGAACCAGGTTATTACTAAGGCTAATACAGCACCAGGAACATCTTATCAGCATCATTATCCCGTTCTTGATCCCAGTTTAAGTTCAAGCCCTGGACCCGTGTCATCATTGGGTGATTCCAAGTCATCTAGCATTGGAACACTTTCTGGTCCTCAGTTTCTCTGGGGAAGTCCCACTATTCGCTCCGAGAGCATAAATTCTTCTGCCTGGTCAACATCGTTGAAGGGGCGTCCATTTTCACCCTCTGGACAGGGAATTGGTTATCCATACCCCAGTCGGCATGGCTCATTTCTCGGTTCACACCATCATGTTGGATCTGCTCCATCTGGTATTCAGCTAGAAAGGCATTTTGGTTTTTTCCCCGAGTCACCAGAAACATCCTATATGAACCCTGCGGCATTTGGACCCACAAATTTTGGTCGTAACAATGGGAACCATGCAATGAATATGGGGGTTCCTGGGGCCATGAACATAGGTGTTCCTTTTGCTGGAAACTTTACTGAAAGTGGTTCTCCTAGTTCCAGAATGATGTCAATGTCAAGAAATGGTCCTATATATTTTGGGAATGGTTCGTATGGAGGCATGGGAGTGACCGGCAATGATGCATTAATTGGTGACCGTGGTCGTAGTAGAAGAGCTGACAGTGGAAGCCACTTGGATAACAAAAAGCAGTATCAACTCGATTTGGAAAAGATCATTAATGGGGAAGATACCAGGACTACTTTGATGATTAAAAATATCCCCAACAAGTAAGAAATGTGAACAATTGAAATATCCTTTTGCTTTCCCTAATTACTGATTCTTGAAGTATTTTTCTTATTTTCCTTCTTTAAAGGTACACTTCAAAGATGCTGCTGGCAGCTATTGATGAAACTCACAAGGGTACATATGATTTCCTCTATTTGCCAATTGATTTTAAGGTACTTTCTCAGTTTAGAAAACTTTTATTTATTTATATATTTAAAGTCAAGCTATAGAGAGTTTATGTTAAATTCTTTTGTCCAGAATAAGTGCAATGTTGGGTATGCCTTCATCAACATGGTGTCTCCTTCACACATCACCACCTTCTACGAGGTTTGTGTTCCTTTTGTCTCATCACTTTCCTAGGTGGTTGTCTACACTAATTGTGACCTCAGGATATTATAATATTTGGGCAAATAATGGTAAAGTTTGGAAAATTTGGCAATTGTGCTTGTAATGTTCCATAATCACCCTGGCAAGATACATAATTTTATATTTTATTTCTAAATCTGCTTAGTGACAAATTGACTTGTCACATTGAAATGTGTGCAGGCATTTAATGGAAAGAAATGGGAAAAGTTTAATAGTGAAAAGGTTGCTTCCTTAGCATATGCAAGAATCCAGGGAAAGATAGCTCTTGTCTCGCACTTCCAGAATTCAAGTTTGATGAATGAAGACAAGCGATGCCGACCTATTCTGTTCCAGCCGGAGGGTCAAGGGACTCGTGATCTGGTGTGTTACATATTTATTTGTTCAGTCTTTAATATAAATTCAATAGGAACTTGTGATGAATTGTCATGCTTTCTAGTTACAAAATTTTGTTCATCAATTGGTTTCTCTGGGCTGTATCTGAAGGGAATGGTTTCTCTATTTGTGGATCAATATTCCTGTTTCTCGTCACTTCACATTCAAAATTTCTTATGATTGTTGAGGACTAAAATTAAAACCTGGTTAGATGTGATGTGTGAACTTCTAGACAAACACTAATTGCATAAATTTTTGTTGTTTTTCCAAACTGTCCACTATATTCATCAGTTTACTATCAGATAACCTGATCTGATCGCATGTTTTGGTTCACTCAGGAATCTTTACCGTCCGGCAATCTGAACATCTTTATCTGTCAGCCTGATGGATCGTACATTGGAGATTCTCTCGACAGCCCAAAGGGTAATCCTGATGAGATGCCAGAGAATTATTGAACACATGCACGGCTGATTCTGAATAAGAATTGGTCAGCAATGACTGATAACTTTTGTATAGGTTTTATGAATATAAATTTATTATCTTAATTATGAAACTCGAATGTGCATACTACTCATCTACCATGCAGTATCCGCCTTTTGTTATGGATGCTCCACATGATCTAGGAAGAAGTATTTGAAGAAGCAGCAGGGTGTTTATTCACATATATACGGCAAATAACTTTTTAACAAGGGAAGAGGAACAAGGTGAAACATTTTATGATACGTGAAATCTCTCATTGCTGCTGTATGCTATGTTCGACCTTCTCTGCATTCTCTCCTTTTCTTCAATTTCTTGTGACTGCTCAGTTGGTAAATGTATAGTAGTCTATGAGCTGGACAGGCTTCGGGGGTCCTCGTTTTTGAAGTGTATAGAATGGACTGCAAACAGGCCCTCTGCATAGTTTCTGTCCTGTGGTCTTTGTAATTCGGAACTGTGTATTTGTGATATCAACGTAAACTATTTCATCTATCACATTTATCTCTTCCTATGTCACTCTCTCACTTGTTCTCGGTTGCACGTTTTGATTAAAATCTTGCTTATTGTAGTGTCTACAACAATCTAACTCTACATCAAATCATGCGCCTTATGTTTCGTGAATTCTTAAAATAAAATGCATAACATTTTGCTTTCTTTAGAAGTCTCCTACACCTATATGGCATGAGAAGACCTTCAAATGCATTTACATTCGATTTGCATCACATATGGAGTTAAAATTGTTCGTAAAGATATCAAATTATCATCATAAACTTGTGAAGACTACTTTACACCATCCATCTTATAATGATTATTTTGTAAGAAATATAATAGTGAACACAGCAAATGTATGCTTAATTTACTGTGGTGAAGTGTATAATTTATGTTTGCTATGCTAAGGTCCGAAGGTTGTGGTTATCAGTGTTTTAAAAAGCGTAAAGCGTGATTAAGCATAGAAGTCGAGTTTTAATTTTTTCGGACTTAAGTGAGGCTTAGGCAAATGAGAGATAAAGGCGATGCAAGAGCTAAGTGTAAGGCGTGGTTAGGTCGAGGAGGTCGAGGTCGAGGTTCGAGGTTCGAGGTTCGAGTTTAAAGCGGAGTTTAGCTGTTATCGAGTTTTTAGAATAGTAGTGGTTATTGGTGTTTTACTTCTTGTAAACATAATAAGGTGGTTTATGAATTTGCGTCATTTGCTATTTTAAGATATGATTTTTTGTTTAGATAGATAGTATTCCCCTTTTTATTTCATATGCAATTTGCAGCGATTTTCGGGTTAATATTTTCTAAGAAAAATATGTGGTGGGTAGAAAGAAGCTGAAAAGAGAAAAAGGACAAGAAATTAGATATGCATAGACTATTCAAACTTGAAAAGTTGCATGCAAATCATATTACCAGACATTCACATCAAATGATACAAGACTCACCAACTCATTAACAAGAATTGCATGATCTCAAATTTTGAATGAGTATAATCTAGCCCTAGTTTTCAATTTGGATGAATTTATCAAAAGATTCCCTTTTTGATTTTGAGATATGGTCTTCCATGTTCTTGTTAGCCACCCAACAACATCCCAATTGGGTTGAACCAATTAATTAAGAACATTGGTAAACAGCAAAATGTCTTAAAATTCTTGTTGAAAACTCAACAACCTCATTGTTTGCCTCAAATGGAATTGGGCTTGGGATTGGAACCAGTTTTTAAAACATTAAAATGGATCAAATGACCACTTGTGTTTGAAACCGGGATCCGAGACATGATATGAGAAACAATCAGTAAATTTAAGGTCGACTCAAGATGCATATTTTGATATTTGTTCTGACTTTTAGAGCTCATCTGTTCCAATATGAATCAAGTTCAAATTTCGAGTCATTTTTTAGCAAACATGATCTGTCATAATCTCTTCAATCCCATTAGGACTACTTTGTTACGACTTAGTCACTGGTCACAAATAAATAAAGTCAAATGACAAGTTAAAAGCAGATAAAATACCACATGCATAAGTGTCTTAAATTATATCTTGTTGATAATTGGATGACATAAAGTTCCAGAAACAATCCAGTTCCATTTACTTCATCCATACGAGAAGATTAGGTTAACATTCTTTAAACCAAAAATAAAGTCAACTATTGATGGTTGTAATTAACTGCAGAACAGAACTTGATCACCAGCAAATTCTTTTGCCCAATTAAAATACAAAAGTAAATGTTTTCATAGGTCAATTCATGGGAAATTTCTATAGTGGATTCAGTTGAAACTCATTGATGGCCTTCTGGTCTTTATCAAGAGCGATGATGAGCATACCGCACACAGTCCAAGACATGAAACAGTTCTGGCTGAACTTTTATTTAAAAATTATAAGTAAAGAAGTTACTTATTTTAAATTCGGGACAAATTTTCAAAGGGTTTTCTGTAACAATATGAAGGCGTTCACCAACACATAACCTACCAATATCGCTCACCTAGTAAGGGAAGAAAAATAGTTTCCACTTTTTGAAATCAAGAAAATTCAAAAGAAAATCTTGGGCGGCAATTAATGCCAGCGGTGTGGTCAACTTCCCCACTCCCCTTTGTAATTACTCCTATAAATTCTCTCTGCATCTGTTCCAATTCTCTTCATTGCTTCTCTCTCTCTCTCTCTCTCTCTCTCTCTCTCTCTCTCTCTCTCTCTGTAGAAGTTAATACTTTTCCATTGTCAACCCTTTGAAGCATATCTATCAGAAATGACAGCGACAGTAAAAACCATGGTGTTCCCAATGGTACTACTGAAATTAGTGGACTGGCTTTTGTACCAGTTCTTAGGAAACTCATGTTACAGGGCTGCAATGAAGGTTATAAACCATGGCTGCTTTTGAAAAATACATCCATCAAATCATCTTCATCATCGCACCAGATTCCTTTATATCCCAGTGTTACCAAATGCAATTTGCATGGCAGAAAATCCCAAACACTTGTATGTGATATCCATGGCTGCTTGTTAAGATCTGAGTCTTTCTTCCCTTACTTCATGCTGGTTGCATTTGAAGGTGGCAGCATTTTCAGAGCTTTTTTGCTGCTCATATCATGTCCTCTCTTGTTGGTTTTGGATTATGAGCTCAAACTGAGGGTCATGATTTTTATTACATTTTGTGGGCTTAGGTTGGAGGATATGGATAGTGTATCAAGAGCTGTTTTGCCTAAGTTTTACCTTGAAAATCTCAATTTTCATGTTTTTGAGGTTTTGGATTCAGTAGGATCTAAGGTTGTCTTTACAAGTGTGCCTAGAGTAATGGTAGAAGGTTTTCTAAAGGAGTATCTAAATGTTGATTCTGTTAAAGGGACTGAGTTGCATACAGTAGGTCACTACTTCTCTGGTTTAGTATCCAGTTCAGGACTTCTTATTAAGCATAGAGCTCTCAAGGACTTGTTTGGGGAAAAAAGGCCTGGCATTGGCATTGGAACTTCAAGCTTTCATGACCATTTATTAATCTCCCTTTGCAAGGTATGCATGATCTTGCCTAATCAATTTTCTAGCATCCTTTTTCCAAGAACAGTATAAATTAATCAGTAAAAATGGAGTTTTTTTTCCTGCTTTTTAGTACTTACACAGTAGTTGATACTCGATACTCAGTTCCCGAGGACACATTTTATTCATGAAATGGCTTCGATTGGTACTAGTCTTGATACCAAAAAGTAATTCCATTAGATAGAATAAGCACAATTGAAGTGATATACTCATTATTCCCTCTTGATCGTCCTCTTAATAAAATTGGAATATGAATCTAATCATTTCTTTTTCATGTCTCAATTTTCACAGGAAGCATATGTGATCAACAAAGAAGAAAGCAAAAGCAGTGCAAATTCAGTAATGCCAAGAGAGAAATATCCAAAACCCCTAGTCTTTCATGATGGGAGGTTGGCTTTCTTTCCCACTCCCTTTGCAACTTTGGCCATGTTCCTGTGGATTCCTGTTGGATTAGTGCTGGCAATCTTCAGACTTTTTGTGGGAATTTGCTTACCTTACAAAATTGCCATTTTCTTAGGCATTTCCAGTGGTGTAAATATCAGAATCAAAGGCTGTGCTCCATTAAGATCCCAAAATGGTAAAGGTGTCCTCTATGTTTGCACCCACAGAACCCTTTTAGACCCAGTTTTCCTCAGCACATCCCTAGGAAAACCCTTAACTGCAGTAACCTACAGCCTAAGTAAAATGTCTGAAATCATAGCACCTATAAAAACAGTCAGATTGACTAGAGACAGAAAACAAGATGGTGAAACCATGCAGAAATTACTAAGTGAAGGTGATTTAGTGGTTTGTCCAGAAGGAACCACATGCAGAGAGCCTTATCTCTTAAGATTTAGCTCTCTGTTTGCTGAACTAGCTGATGAAATTGTGCCTGTTGCCATTAACACACACGTGACCATGTTTTATGGGACTACTGCAAGTGGGCTCAAGTGTTTGGACCCCATTTTCTTCTTGATGAACCCTAGACCGTGTTACAGTGTTCAGATTCTTGGGAAGGTTCCCAAAGAGCTAACATGTGCTGGTGGGAAATCTAGCCATGAGGTGGCTAATTACATACAGAGACAACTGGCTCATGCATTGGGTTTTAAATGCACTAGTCTTACAAGAAGGGACAAGTACATGATGCTAGCAGGGAATGAAGGTGTAGTCCAGGATAATAGAAAAAAACCCTAGATTTGCAAGACAGTTCTAGTGGCATGTTCTATCTTTTACATTCTTATTTTAGTAATTATATAAATTTTTTTTTTGTGAAATATATTATTTCTTTATCCATTTTAAATGGGGGATGTATCGAATGATATTATTTAAGATATTTGATAATTCTCTTGTGGTTTGTTTTAAAAAAAAAAAATTATCGGTCTTTTTTCAAAAGAAAATGAGGTAGAAAAATCAATAATATTGAAATGAAAAATACAAATAAATTAAAAGGGACGTAACCTTTGCCTCCGGACTCGAATTATATGAATTTAATTTTTTATACAACACGTTCCACTTTAGTCGAACCCTTTGACTCTTGATACTTTCCTTTTTCGGAACCAATTTTTAAAACATTAGCTTTAAATTTGATTTTTGTCATTTGTGGGAGCATTTAAAAGGATAGTAAAGTCAAACATAGCATTATGTAGGCAAGTGAATCTATAATAGTCTGATGGGGCTGAAACGGACAAGCCATGAGTAGATTATTTACTTGGTCTAGTTATGGAGTTAGGTAGATAAGATAATTTGGGTGATACCATGTTCTTCTCATTTATTTTATTGCTATAAATGGTCAATCATTAATTCTTGTTTTTTCTCAGCTTTGAACCTCATGCAAGAGGACATGGGTTTCAACTTAAATATAGATTGTATGATACTTTTCTTTTTATTATTAATGTTTTGATCTTATTAAGGTACACATTTAGCTTACATAACATCCTGTCCGGTTAATGGTTACAGTCATTTGTTATATATTAATGTCTACGTTAGATCTCAACGTTACTTTCCTTGACGGGACAAGATGAAATGATGATTTGTGTGACAAAATTGAAGTTGGGTGATCCCAACAAAATTTAAATGAAAGTTGAGCAACTAAAAATTAGGGATGGCAATGGATTGTGTTGAAACTAGTCCGATCCTTCAAAAGCACGGATGAGTCTTGCCCATGAACCGAGGTACCCCTATTTTCAAGTGAAAATTACATCCACTATTTATCAATCTAAAAATAATTCTAACTCTAACAACTTAATTAATTTATTTTAAAAATACTACATTGTTAATATTACATTAATTAATAATGAATTAAAATCAATTTTTAAACTTTAATTATAATTAACCGCTTGTAAATATCTTAGATTATCGCGCCCATAAAATCTCCAAACGGAAGAAACTTCTCATTTACAAATCGAAACAAAATCTTTCAAAAATCTTAGTAAATCTTCTTCCAATCCCATTTTTTAGATATGCAGAAACTTCCCTATTGACAAACCAGAAGAAAATCTTTCAAAATCTTAGAAAATCTTCTCCTAAAATTCCTAATTCGTAATGCAGTCTTCACAATTTTTGATCTCGGTTGAAGAATGAAGACTCCAAATCCCAGAATTACAAGATAGAAGACAGCATCACCTGGAAGAGAAACCATACCGGAGTCGAACACTTTCAATTACCGGCAAATAAAGAAAGAGACAACGAACTTGTTGAAGTTTAGAGTTGGTTTTATGTTTGTAACAGTTGTAACAGTTTCTGTTTAGTATTACTATTTGATATAGATGTTATAAATAATATTGTGTATCAATGTTTGATACAGATGTTACAAATGATATTGTGTATCAATATCTGATATAGATGTTATAAATAATATTTTATATTACTGAATATATTACAGATTATATTATGTTATTTTACACATCACATGTTACATGAATTGATATTTTGTATCACTGATGTTACATATGTTACAAATGATGAAATCAATAGTTTTATTTATTCAATTTGACATTGTGTTACATATCTATATCATATTGATGTTACACGGTATCAATATATTTTTAGAATCCAATATGTATATTAATACGAACTTGTTAAAGTTTAGAGTTGGTTTTGCAATTGTAACAGTTTCTGTTTAATATCGCGATTTGATATAGATGTTACAAATAATATTGTGTATCACTGTCTGATAAATATATTACAAATGATATTTTGTATCACTAAATATGTTAAATATTATATTATGTTATTCTACATAGCACGTGTTGCATAAATTGATATTCTGTACCACTGATATTTTACATTTTAATTTGTAACACAAATTGTTACAAATGTTGAAATTGAAAATATCATGAGTTTTGTTTGTGTTTGTTACAGATATTTCTGATACAAATAATATATATTTGACAATTATAACAATAAAAAAATTTGTCATATATATATTCCAATCAATTCCTATTTTTAAGGATTCAGTTACTATGATTAACAATAAAAGATTCTATAATATATAAATTCTGATCAAATCCTTTAATTAATGATTCAGTTACTATATGTAATATATAATATAATAAATTAAAATAATAGTTTTTAAAAAACAGTATTTTCAAAATAGATGAAATAAAAATACTTTTTAAAATAATTTTTAAAAAGTGACTTATTTATAATAAAAAAAACTCATATTTTCAAAGGTTAGGCCCTACCCGGCCCTTAGGCCCTGAAATTAACGAGATGGACTGGGTTGCCCCATTGGCCCTTTTTTTATTATTTATTTATAATATTTTAAAACAGATTTTTGAAAAAAATAATTAATTACGTCTTAATAATAAATTTTGTTAAAAGCTCATTTTTTGGACATCCAGCTATAAAGAAATGTAGGTGGAGTTAAAATTGTCTACAAAATAATTATTTCGTGCACAATATATATTTATAAAAAGAAAATAACAAGAAATTTGAAATGCCAATATTTGCATTTCAAATTCAAATTTTGTAATACTAGGGCCTTAACTGCAATTGAAACCTAGCCTAGGGCCCTATGCTGCAATTGCTGAAACTGGGCTGTAATTTGCAAATATCTATATTTTTCTTTTTGATTTCTGAGATTGCTTTTTGTGGTTGGTGTGGGGATTTGAATGGATGGGCGATGGTGGTGATGGTAGCGCGACATTGGTGATAATGGTGCAATAGACGCAGTGGCAAAAATGGCGGGGCAATTACTCTTGAAATTTTACCTTAAAGAAAAGAATGAAACACAAGCGCCAAAATTTTAATGCAATCTTAACTCGAAGAACACAAAGATAATAATAAAATACGGGATTTGAATCGCACAGAACGCTATCTTAAAAACGATATTTAAATCATCTCTTAAGAATGAGATGCTAAAGGGTCTTCACTCAAATAGTTTTAGCGGATTTTAAGCCTCAAACCGAATTGCACTAGCACTAATGAAATCCAGAAAAAATGAACTATGAATGGATAGAAAATCTGAGAATTTTGTAATGAATTTGATGTTTAAAACACTTTGATTTTGTTTGGGGATGATTTATTGTGTTCATTTTCATCAAATTCAACTTGGTTTTATAGTGTAAAGACACCTAAAATCAAGAAACATAACACTTGGATCAAAGAGGCACCATCTATTGTTTTATGTTTGCCGCGGTCCAACTGCAGTATGCATTATGCGGCTGGACTACGCCCACGACAAACAGAGACCAAAGTCCTTGCCGCGCCAAATTTTTTTTTTTTTTTTTTTTACCAGCAAATCTTGCAATACGTTTTGACCAATATTTCTAACAACTATGGGCCTAGTTCCATCACGATTATCTGAGTATAATATTGCACCTCATAATTGTGTCCGAATTCCCGCTTTTAGAGTTTTGATTGTTGACTTCAATGTGTTCTTGCAAGTAATTACTTGTGGATTTTTCGAAATTTGTAATTACTAGTTACTCCATCTCTCAAGGCTGTGGAATTTTGTATTCTGCATCCCTTGCCATTTTTGTTTCAAATTTAAGGCTTTTATTGTTAGATGTGAGATTGAAATAATGTCAGAGTGGTTTATTGTGTGTTGATTGGGATTGTGCTTCAGATTTCAAATGTATTACTACTTACTAGTACAATTTAGTATTTTCTATATTATTTTTGTTCCCATGAAGGTGGAAATCCTCTTAAGGCTTGGGATTTGTTGACTGTAAGGTTAGGCTGGTTTGTCAAGACACCACTAGTGACAATTCAAACCAAGTTTGAAGTACAATTTGATACTAAAGGCGTCGATGTGTGGAAACCAAAAGAAAAATCTTGTAAAGTCGGTAATTGTAAGTAATGTAAGATTTTCACAGCCAACACGAGCTAAGTGATCATTTTGAAAAGTCAATCAAAACTTTAAACAACACTTATTGGGATACATTCAATTTTTGTCCTTTTTTATTGCTTTAAGTTGGTAAAATTTAGAAGCAATTTTTGTTTTTAGTTATAAGTTAATGTGACCGTAAGATGTGAACCTTGGGGTTTAAACTCCAATTTCAACACAAACATTTTTGCTTGGAGATTAAAAAGTAAACCTGGATTTCAACACAAACTTGAGCATATTTGGCCAACTCTTGAAAAGAGTGAAGTATCTTTGCTACACATGTCAATGGAGGATGCTTCACTGATGTGATCTTTGTAGTTAAAAATGAGATATCTTCAGCGTTCGATATATTTTACGACCAACTTCTCATTTCTTTGCTTTATCTCGACAAATAAATTTGACTATCCACTTGGTGATGTAGAAGTGTGTTAAAAACTCCTGTTTAGGGATTGGTAGCCAATCAACATCCTCATTTTGTTAATTTAGCGACTATAAGGTTTGGCAGCAATTATGTATTGGAGTGAGCCACCATACTGTGCACGTATTGTGTCAGCAATTATGTATTAGAGTTGTTGGGCGAAAAGAGAGCCAAAAGATAGTTGAGTGGTGTCACGCAACACATTCTACACTACAGTCCGGTCATGCAAATCTTGTTTCCTTTGGTGTTTTGGACTTCTGGGCCTTTTGTTCTAGAAGAGCATGCATTTTTTTTGGATTCCCTTCCGTCAATGGACTTTCTAATTTCATTTGGCTCATGTGCACAACAATTTATGCATCTTTGTCTTCTAACAATTTTGCTAACTGTGCAATGGCCAATGCCATATGTTGAACTAAATCATCAAAGATAGACGTTATTTCAAAGTGACCATCGCCGACTCGAGGGATTCTTCGAAGAGGTACAATAATCCCACTTCTAGGGAGAAGTGACATGTGTAGATCTGGATACTTATCTATCACTAGAAATAGAACCGAAGAGAACTTTTCACCAAGTTCTTGGACTTTTTTTGCTAAACAAGAACTTGACTTCTTCTTGAACTTAAAGATCTTAACTTACCTCAATGGTAAAACCATATGTGTTTCTCCGGATATTCGTTAATTTCTCAATTTGCTAGGAAGAGTTCAGCAAGCGTCTCCTCCAAATGAATTACGATTTCTTTTGTTTTTCGCCTACCATAGTTGATGCATTGGTTGAATTTTGAAGACTTCACGGAATTTTAGAAGATGAGAGAAAAAGAAGGTCCCATTGAGCTTGCCAATTTTGTACAATAAATTTTGTGTATTTAAAAAAATAAAAATTGTTATAAATTGATATTTGAGAAATAATCCTTTTCTGATTGCGAAGTTGCACAAACATGTGACTAGCGATCTGAGTATTAAAGATGAAGAACTATATGGCTTGAATCCTGAACTTCAACGCTTGTTGAAAACTTGGTCCTCTTGAATCTTCGAAACTTGGATTTGACTTGGTCCTCTTGAATCTTTGAAACTTGGACTTGACTTGACTTGATTTTAATCTTTGTTAATATTCGTGACTTGACTTGAATTTGCTTTGATTTAAAGAAGACTTCATTCTCCTCGAAATTTTTGGACTTGGACTTAAAAGAATTTCTTCTTTTTTCTTCATTCCTCTCCTTTCCCAAACTTTGAATTTTCTCATGGAATGATTTCTCTTGAACTAATGTATTTTTGCTAGATTTGTCACTTGTGATTTTCTCTTGGACATCATGTCCTTTTATAGAGAAGTGAATTTTACACATATATATTAGATTATGAAAGGAAATTGAAATCTACTGATTTTTATAAATTAATTTAAAAATACCAATGACAAATCGTAACTATTCAAAAATATTGAAAATTTAAATATCCACACTTTTATATAATGTTACCTTCGTGATGAATACATATGTTTCAATTGGAAGATTGTTATCCCAAAATATTATACAAATTCAAATTCAAAATTGAAAGTCTGATAACCCATCATCAATTCATAGTTACAATCATTAGTTTTGGCTTCGTTATCATGTGTTGATCTACTCTCGTAAGGTTTGTGCAAAGAAATAGTAAGAAAATCATCACACTAGTTACAACTTACAACCATACTTTTCTACGAGATAGTATCATTCTTGTATAAAAAATATCAAAGTAACAACATGAGACAAAAAACAAGACGCCTATATGTTATGATACCTTGAAATAACAATACAAATATAAGAGCTAGCTTTTTCTAATATTACCCAATATTTTAAAAACCGACCTTGGCATCAATCCGAAAAAGAAAAAGGGTCAAGAGTCGAACGGAGGTTGGCCCGGTGATTTTTACAAAAATAAAAAATTATAAAAATAAAAAATAAGTTTTTAGAAATCACAAAAAATTGCTCAAAAGAATTTTTTATTATTTTCATTCTTTTGATCCATTTCGCAAGAGGAGATAGATAAATTTTAATTATGAGTTTCAATTAATTGTAGAAAGAAATGATTTTTAAAATGGGATTTTAGGCGCAAATGGTGCCTAACCTTTACCCTTAGTTTGGAATTGGTCCCTAATGCTTATTTTTTAGCATACAAGTCCCTAACTTATGTGTTGTAGTACTAAATTTGTCTATATGGGATTAAAAAGACAAATACGCCATTAGTATGGATGAGGATTCCTAATAATTACAAAATGTACAAATATGTCCAATATTTTTATTTTTTATAAAAATTAAAGAAAACTAATGATTTTTCTTTTTTTTGGAATTAACATTTTAGTAATAAACATGTCAAATAAAATTATTATTTTTATTATTAAATAATTATATTATTTAAAATTTAAAATTTTATTTTATTGATTTATAAAATAATAACTTTGTCACAAACTTGATGTTCAAATACTTTTATTTAATTTAGTTATATGTTTATTAACTACAAATATTAGAGATCCAACTATATTCTTCATATTTTAATTTATCGTTTTATTTTCGTTCAAAAATAAAATACATAATGTGTAAATTAATTTTTATTAGTATTTTTATACTAAATAAAAATGTAATAAGATTAGTTCAAGTTGTGTAATAATTTTTAATTAATAAAAATGTAATAAAAATTTTATTTTTATTTGACATGTCGTGTATAATTTTTATTTGACATGTCGTGTGATTGTGTGTATATAATTTTTTCAATGGAGTGTGTACATACTATTGAGTATATTTTTTTTGAATGCTCACGTTCTAAATTATTTTATTTACCAGATTTAATAGTTTGGCAGCGGCATGATGGCAGGTGGTAGTGACTGATAAAAATTAGTATTTTTATTTACCAGATTTTATTTTTTTAGTATTTAACATAAAAATACTAATAAAAATTAATTTACACATTATGTATTTTATTTTTAAACGAAAATAAAACGATAAATGAAAATATGAAGAATATAGTTGGATCTTTAATATTTGTAGTTAATAAACATATAACTCAATTAAATAAAAGTATTTGAACATCAAATTTGTGACAAATTTTTTTTTATACAACAATAAAATAAAAGTTTAAATTTTAAATAATATAATTACTTAATAATAATAATAATAATTTTATTTTACATGTTTATTATTAAAGTGTTAATTCCTAAAAAAACTCATTAGTTTTCTTTAAGTTTTTATAAAAATGAAAGTATTGGACCTATTTGCACATTTTGTAATGATTAGGAATCCACATACAATTTTTTCTAATTAAAACTAAGGGCATATTTGTCTTTTTCATCCCATAAGGATCAATTTCGCACCAAAACACATAAGTTAGGGACTTGTATGCCAAAAAATAAACGTTAGGAATCAATTCCACACTAAGGGCAAATGTTAGGGACCATTTGTGCCAAAATTCCTTTTAAAATTGATGAAACCACGAACGGTTCAACCATTCAACGGGTTCTCAAAATCGAACAAATCAATGAGTTTTGAGCGAATTTTTAAATAAATAGTTTTTCTATATAACCAGCTTGGTTTTGAGTCCGATTCTCGATTTAATGGTTGAACCGGCCGAGTCGTACTGGTTCTAATAACACTGATATTACCCAACAAGACACAATGCTTATTAACAATATCCAATAGCCATCATTATGACAATATCCACATAGCCAACAAATCAAAGTAAAAAAAAAAAAAAAAGTAACACGATGAAATAACAATATGCATGAACATATATTGTTCAACCATGTTGGCAATCATGAAGTGAGTACGACTTTAAGTCACAAAATCTACTATCAATATATGTGATGGTACAAAATATTCTCAAAAAGTATGTTTCAACAATGTATATTTCAAAACAAAAAATACCAAAAAAAAAAAAAAAAAATTCAAAGATGTAGCGAAAAAACAAAAAACAAAAAACAAAAAACCATAATCTCCAAATCAAATAATTTGATGAAATTTTGACAAAATCCGAACTGGAAAGGACACAATAATTTGTTGATACAAATCAAAAAGTTGATGATTGTTAAGAGATTAATTGACACGTAGTTTTTTTTAAGATTTGTGTGTTAATCAAACGTAATCTTTTTTGGATTGTCTCTTTGGTTACTTAAAATATCAGATTACTTGTGGGATTCATGGAGCGCGAGATACTAGCGAGGAAAGATTTTGCTATGCTAGGTATTAGGTTACGATGACTTTTATGGTAATTTGAGACTTTGACTGCCACACAAGATCGATGCGAGGACCTAGAAAGCCCTCGCTGGAGCACTCTTGCTAATGTAGAGCCCTCGCCAAACCAGGGTAGTAACATGATTATTACAATTTGTAATATGAATTATAGAAAAACAAAAAATTTAGCCATTTTATCACAATTTGTAACTAATAACTCAACTAAGATTTTCAAATGGAATTGTCAAAATTTTACATACACATAGTGTAAGAGTGTAAGTTACAATTATTGTAACTTATTAAATGCAGTGTTTCCAAATTTCACCGTCAAGAAATTACATGTACAATAATTTGCCATATTTTCTCTAAACATCTATCTATGTTGTAATTATTTTAAATTATAATTTAAGCATAGCTAAACAAGTCAATGGACTTTTAACTCTTGACACAGCCCCACCCATAAAAGTAGAAGTTAGGCCCTATAAAATCAGACCCGCTCAACCTAGTCCCACAAAGTTTCATTTATCTCGGTAAATTAACATTATTTTTACTTTAAAACAGCTTGTTTGTTAAAGTTTAAATTATAATTTAATTTGGTTAAATTGGTCAAATATATTTTTTATCTATACATTTTATAAGACTTATAACTTACTATCCACTTTTTAACCACACATTTTATAAGACTGCAACTTATAAATACTTAAAAAATAATTTTATCACTACAAAAAATGCTTAGTGTTTGTTTAGTATAGTTTAAAAGTAGTTTTTTAAGAATTTTTGATAAAATTTGTAGGTTTTATTAAATATTTGGTTGAAAAAAAAAAAAACTTAACCAGCTCTAAGTATTAGTTGCACCATTAAGATTTTACCATTTGATGAGTGGTGTATTGCATTGGGATGAGTGCATGTAATCATGGATGAATGGTGACAAACATCTGTCTGTACTTGTAATGAGTGTACACAATCAATTCAAGTGCACTGGGAATTGCTTTCTAGGGTTTGTTAATTCTTCACAGTAAATGTTTTATTACCTGTCAGAAATTTTATAATTCGTCATGTTCAATCACTACTCAATTGCTGCATAGCATATTTTGAGCATGTTTGAGAATAATTATAAGTATTTATAAATAGATCCTACATAATTTTTATTTATGTCTATTTTGTAAAAACAACAAACACTTAGGTTGTGTTTGATTGTAAGTGAAAAATTTGGGTAGAAAGAAAATATTTTCCATAGAAATGAATTACCAAGAAATTATGGGTTGAAAAAGGTTAACAAATCTTTTTCATGGAAAATAAATTATCAAAAAGTTCCCAAATTTTCTATGGAAAATAAATTCTCCTATCAAGAAAAAATATTTTCCTTGAAAACAAGTAAGAAAATTTGAAAAAAATTTCCATGGAAAAAATAAGGTTGCAATCAAACAAAACAAAGAAAATAGGTGGGAAAATGCTTTTTCCATGGAAAATTTTTGGCAATCAAACAAATAAGTTGTAAAATGGGTGGAAAAAAGACATTTTCTATGGAAAATAAATGCCAATCAAACACACCCTTAGCTCATGTTTGTCAAAGCTTAAACAACAATTTTAACTGATCGAAATGGTCTAACATAATTTTTATCCACATATTTTACAAGATCCACAATTTACTATATACTTATTATGAACACATTTAATTGGACCTACAACTTATAAACAATTAAAAAGAGTAATTAGCACAAAAAGGTCATACATTTTGAAGTCATTGTGCAAATCATCCATACTTTTGAAATTTTGACATTTTCACCCCCAACTATACCATTTTCTTGCGCAAAACGTCCTTTCCGTCTATTGTCATCCATTTTCTGTTGTTAATTCACTTTCACAACAAGATTCGTAATACAAATGAAGGGTAATTTTCGTAATGCAAATCGTCCCTATCTTTGTTTATATTTTGTCCAAAACGTCCCTATCTTAGCTTCTACAATGCATTGAACATCTTTAATGTTCCCGAATTTTTTTGGTAGTGTTCCTTTGCATCCATGAACACATTATTGACACTATCAGTTCCATCTTCTCCCTGTCAACCATATTCTCTTTTTACAACCACTCAGACACCTCCAACGTGGATCAAGAGCTTGAATTTCTGAAACATGTTTCTTTGTGTGGTTACAAAACCAGAGCTCTCCGGACATTAAATTATTGCACAATATTTCACTTTGAGCTTGTTGGGCTTTGGGGTTGTAAGAAAATTGTACTGTCTTGATGAAGAACCACGAGTCAACCGAAGGTTGTTGATAGCAGCAATTCTACTAGCAGAAGCCATTTTTTCTAAATTCTGATTTAACTGAGCAAGATATTAATATTAGTCGAAAAAATTCACATGTATGAAAAAAGACTTCTTTTGCATCTCCTCTTGTTGGGCTTTGGGGTGAACAAGTGAAATAGGTAGATGGACAAAATTACCTTTCATTTGTGTTACAAATCGTGTTGTGAAAGTGAGTTAACAGCAGAAAATAGATGACAATGGACGAAAGGACGTTTTGCACAAGAAATGGTGTAGGTGGGGGGTGAAAATACCAAAATTTCAAAAGTAAAGACGATTTGCACAATGACTTTAAAAAATATGGACATTTTTTGCTAATTACCCCACTTGAAAAATAATTTAAGTACTACAAAGCATGCACTTAAACCCTTTGCAGTTTATCATTTCAAAGAATGAGCGCAACATAAAGAAAGCATAACTTGTCACGTTCAAGATACAACAATCAAATTGAAACTTTGTGTAACTCAAACTAATCTACACTACACACTTAGCCCGAAGCTCAACTATGAAAACACCCTTGTTGGTCAAATAATATTCTCGTAAGAAATAGAAGAATATTAAATTATTAATATAAATTACTTTAGAAAGAAAATGGCAAGTTGTACTATGTACTTTTCTTAGGCCCAGTCCAATGAGGGTCGTGTACCGAGCTTGGCCCAACATACTTGTAGAGTATGCTGGAGAAGCCCAACATATTAATATTACCCACGCACCCCACCCATCACCCATGTTAGCTTGGGCCTAGGGCCATTTCAGGCCCATAGTTTGACAAACAATTTTCATTAAAAATTTATATACTTATTTACCAATTTATGTTCTTAAAAAAATTATTGTGAAGTAGTGAAGCTGAATTGAATTGAGAAAATGTAAAACTTATAATTTTGAAATTTAAAATGTAACATACTTTTTAATCTAGAGTGAGAAGCATTGTTATATCTTAATGACACACCCAACTAATTTTTTTTTTGTTATATAAGATAGTATAAGATTTCCAGAGAGTTGGAGAAATATTGATGAAAAATAAAATTAATGCCATGAAATATTTTTACATAATTTTTTTTGTAGAAATTATGTTCCACACACTTCTTTTATCACCGACCGTAGGAAGGTTTACTTTCACTTCTGTTGACAAAAAAATCTTCTTTGTCTCATTACTACGTCTTCATCATCTTAAAGAAAAACACATCTCTCTCACAATTCATCAATTTCTCCATATTCATCAAAATCAAACTCTCCTCAAATAAATCTCTCTCTTTCTCTCTCTCTCATTCTTCTCAACTCCTTAATCGATTAAAATCCTTTACGGTCGAATCCACAACAAAGAAAAGCGGTATACTAGTTTTATTTTATTTCTTTTTTTACTATTTATGTTATTTTATTCTAAAAATACTTATTCAGAAGTCCAAAACTCCAAAGACCCAAGTTATTAAAGTAACTCTAGTAACTTGCTTTTTGCAAATAACCCAATAGCATAAGTATAGTATAATCGACTCTCTAAAAAAAACTCCCGAACATCACAAAACTCCAAAATTTTGAAAATCCAATTTGTTAGTATAATCTTCCTTCAAATTCATCAATCTAGAAGCATTTTCTTCCAAAATTAATTTTATATCTTGTTGCCCATCCTTTTTTGCTCATATAGCACAACAAATTGATATAATGGGAAGGTTAGTTGTGATTTCACATCGAACAATCAGTCGTCCATGGAGGTTATTGAGGTTATGGAAACTTAGTTGTCTGACACGGTCAACATCAAATGACAAGTCTCCAATTGAGGTGATTGCACTCACAAAGTTTGTGCCTGTCGGTTGTGTTTTAAAATTCCATGTTATATACAATTGTCATTCAATTTTGTGTAAGAGTGCAAGACGCGTGAACTGCACTAAGTTGAACATCTTTGTGTATTTTTTTCTTTTCCTTTTGTTGAATTGTTGGCTTTGTAATGGTCATTAATTTTCGTTGATACGTTAAATTATATTTTATTAAATTATTGGTTCTTTGTACCTAATAATATTTGTCCTTGGTTTGTTAATCTTTTGTAATTAGGAGACATCATTTGAAGGGCATTTTGTTCACATTTCACCGTGAATTGTTAATAAGACTTAGTTATGTGTGGATGTAAATTTTTCATGTGACCAAAATTATCAAATGTATATTAATCTAAGTCTATAGTTAACATTTCGAGAAGATTTTGTGGGCATATATTTTGATAGGCAATATATATGATATAATTTTGGGCATCATGATAGATTAAAGCATCTCTAATGTATTCTATGAATTACTATTTAGGTGGCATAAATATTGGAAGACTTTCAATCTACGTAGTATTGATGTCTAATAAATAGACATTCAAGTTCAAATTCAAATTTGGTCTCCAATACATTCTATAGATTACTGTCTAGGTGGATTTTATTTTATTAAAATAAATAATAAATTACATTTAAATATACATATGAAATTTAAATCTACATAAAAAAAAATTGAATATTGTTGAGTCAGCATGTTTAGCGGAGCGTTAAACATTGTCTATTTTTTTTCCTACCATGTCAGCTTGACATAGTGTTAGACAACTTATATTGAAGAGAATTTTTTTAGACATTGTCTATTTTACTTACATAGTAGAATTTTATTTGCAATCCACTGTTGCATTGGAAATGCTCTTATACTATTTTTTTGAAAACAGTATCACATCACATGGATTAAATCAGATTTGGTTTTTGGTTGCTTGAGGATTCCAAGTCATTAATATGTGTCTGGTTGTTTGGGCATTCAAGTAATTATTTTTGTATGTGCTAGATTCTAATGTTAAGAGATGGAATACACAACTTAATCTCATCTTGAATATATTTTCGTCCCAATGACGAAATAACATATAACTTGTAACATTTGTAATTTTAAAATAACATAAGTTATTACATTTGTAATATTTATAATTTTGAAATAACATAACTTATTATATTTATAATATTTGAAATTTTGAAATAACATAAATATTACATTTGTAATAACATAATTTGATACATTTGAGAAGAGTTTTATGCAAGTACAACTAAAATTCAAGTTTTGAATCACTAGTTTATAAGAAGAGTCGTGTAAGTTTTTAATACATCTGTAGATTAGGATTAACTATTTTTAAAATAACATAACTTTTTTTATTTATTACATTATGTGAGTTTTTAATACATTTATAGATTAGAATTAGCTATTTTTGAAATATAACTTGTTACATTTGTGATTTTAAAATAACATTATATTTGTAATTTTAAAATAATATTTATTATATTTGTTACGTTTATAATTTTGAACAATACCATTTACTTGTTTTTGAAAATTTATTTTAATATTAATGTGTGCGTATATTTATTAGTTCATTTTATTCTTAATTTTCTAGTATTAGGACTACCTCGTAGATCACGAGATAGTTGGATGAAATTGAATTCCACTTATGCAATTTCTTTGGATTATAAGGAATGGAATGAGTTCTAATTTGTAGTCAATAAAAATTTCTCCCTTTTTGTAGAGTTTATTATATTTTCTAATATACAGTATTTTTAAAAATAAAATTAAAATAGTGAGATGATATTTTTAAAATTATTTTGTTAACTGTGTGTTAATCCCTTTTGATCCCAACCAGCATAAAAAACAATACAAGAAAATAAACAAAAACGGTAAAAACACAAAGATTTGTTTTGCCCTAAAAAGGGCCCGAATGTTCAGCCAAATTAATGACCTAATCACCCGTTGAGCATCCACCAAAGAATAACGCTCAAGCACTAAGCACAAGCCTTAAAACAACGGCAAAGAATCAGCGTTTTACAGAATACAGATTGGACATCTCAAAATATAACTCTCTTTTCTCTAATCTGAAATACACCAAGAAATCAAGATTGTAACCCCCAAGTTAGTGTTCACAGAGTAACACTACAAATCAACCCTTCTTTAATTCTAAACACTGAGACAATCTGTAAACCAAATGTTTACAGAGAAAGAAACCCAAAAAGAAAGGAAGAAGATGAAGCGTAGAACTAGAGAGAGAGTAAGAGAATTCAGAATCCCAATGTAAAACTATATGCGTACCCTATATACTTCAACTTCTTAATCTTCAGAAGCCTCCAGAAATTCAATCAGAATCGTCCAATTCTCCATTTGTCAGCATCTGGACATATTAACACTTTTGATTATAAGTGTTAATTCTATAGACACGATTTAGACAATTGATCAGGGGCCTCATCGGATTATAGAACCAAATGGACATATTGGGCTTGAAGTACATAATGGGCCAAATGGGCAGCATCAATAACACTGTGGTTATATGTGAAACTCCATAATATTTTTGACGAACTCTCTAGTGCTAGTGTGCCATTAGATTGGGAGACAAGGGTCGATATGTGTGGGCCACGGGGCTAATCATGGTGTCACGAGGCAAAAATTTGGAGACGTTAGTTTTGTAAGTACTTTTACTTTTAGAGTCGTGGCATACACTGTCGCTACAAATATTGCTAAAATTTACAATAAATAATTATAATTATTGAAAGTATAAAATTAGTTGACAAAAAAAATATTTTCTAATTATTTGAATACATTTTTACAAATTTCAACAAATATAGTTTCAAGAAAAAAAAATACCAAGTAGCAGAATATTTAACTAAAATAATGAAAAATAAACCTCTGCTAGAGGTAAGGATAGACGTGGCCTTTTATTTTCTCTTCATTTATCATATTATCCACATCAATAACATAGAAACATCTGAACCCACAAAAATCACATCACAACCATCAAATTGTCCACTCACATGTGAGGATGCATCCTGTACATGGAATCATGTTGCAAGAACCCAATTGAAAAACTAATAATTCAATGTGCTGGAAAATTTGTGCTTTGAAGAATTGTATGTTGTACATAGATTCTGAACTGGCATACCTAATGCATTATCCAATTTTCTCTCATGCCAACCATCTTTCATGGCTTGGTTCAGTCTTCGAATAAATCCCGGACGGCTGTGTTCGCAGTAATTCAAGAATTCTGCCACCACTCTAGTGTCGTCGTGCTTCCAGTATGCAGTGGTAGATGCTAGTGGCTCTGCCTTGACCGGGCTCGACTCTGCAGTGGAAGCACTAAAGTTGCTAGCAATGTACTCCACAATACCATTTATAAGATTATGTGGAGCGTTACCTTGACCGTCCCATAGCCAAATACGTGCCACGCCTTTTTTCACCTCTAATAACATGGCGTGTTTGAAATTTTGATCTTCCATAATTGAAGGACTCAAGTGAAGTACAAACTCATCTTCCTTGCCAAATTCAACCACCACCCCATCGGAAAGATTTCGGTCGGCAAGCTTAAGAGTGACTCGATTGACTTTCTTCTTGTTGTACATATCGTTGGGATAAAGAAAATTTTCTACAATTTTGCTTGCCTTGATGACTATACGCGTGGCTTCATCATTCGATAAGTAGAAGAGAGAAAAACGCTTTGCCGGGAAAGTATCGGCTCCGGCTTCATTAGCAATGGTTATGGCAAAACCTTTTGAGGCTTCATGGTTTGCCCATATGGCAACAATGCCAATGAAAGTAACCAAAACAAGCCGGAAAAAGATGCTCGAAATCGATTCGTCGGACTTAATGCCGTGATGACCTCGTAGTGTAGCTGTGGTGTTGGTGACCGTGGCGCTTGGTGGATATATAAGTGGTTGGAGGAGTTGTTGATTCTCCTCCATATTGAATTTGGAGAGAATTATTGTACAAATTCTTTGAAGAGATGCTATAATGTATGGCTGCCAAAAGAATAGAAGGGCCCTTGCCAACTTTTCATGTATTAAATTGAAGTGTCATTTCACATGGCATGTTCATGTTGAACATTATGTGCTTACTTCAATCATTCATTTACTTTGATAGCATGACATTTTTAATCATTTTTTGCCAAATAAACTAGTTTATAAATTTTTTTCTGAATTTAGTTATAAGTTTGCAATTCAAATTATTGTAAATTAATTCATGAAAAGTTATACTAATTCTATAAAATCATGGTTTTAAGCTTTACTTTTCTTTTCCATAAAAAATAATTCTTTTTCTTAATTATGTAGACTGAAAAAAATAGTTTAAACTCATGAGTACCTAATAAGCATTACCCTTGTAAGACGGATTTTAATTATAATATCCAAAAAAAAAAAAAAAAGGAAAAGGCTTATCCAATTTGAAATTTGAGAAGTTAGTATGAAATTCCTAAATTTTAAGTTGACTATAGATGAGAAGTGTTAGAATTAGAGTAATAAATAAATGATGAAAAATAAAGAACACAATGATTTATATAGGCTCGTCTCAATGTGAGATTACATGTAGGCATGGCAATGGGCCGAGCCGCCCATAAAATACAAGCTCGACTAAGCCCCGACTCGTCTCCAAAATGCCATTTCGGTTCGCCCCCGAGCTCGTGGGCGAACGGGGCGAGCCGAGCCGCCCACTTAGAGCTCGGCTCGGCCCTCAAATTTTGTTTTTTTTTTTTAATTTTGAAAATGAGAAAAAAATACAATATCGGGTATCTTTTATGTTGAAAATTAAAGATTGAAAACTCTTCTCCTTATGATAAGAGTATTTATAGAAAAATAATAAAATTAAAAAAAAATGGTGTGACCGTTGGATGATCATCCAAGGGTCACTTAATGCACGAGTTGAGCCGGCTCTCGGCTCGTGGCTCGTGGGCTCAGAGAACGAGCCCGACGAGCCGGCTGCTTTGGCCGAACAAGCTAGCTCGGCCCTCTTTTCTTTTTTCGAGCTCGCCCTAGCTCGTGCTCGCCTCTCTCGACAAGCCCGAGTCCGAGTCGGGCCGAGCTTTTCTGAGCCAAGCCGGCGAGCCCACGAGTAAACGAACTTTTTTGCCACCCCTAATTACATCTTGTCTTTAGTTGTTGCAATAACTCAATATAATGAATGATGATTGATTGTTTACAAGATATTAGTCATATATATAACAATTCAATGAAGGTTCTCTAATTATAATGAAATTCTAGGATAACTCAATTTTAAAGGCCCTCTAGTTATAATGAAATTTTAGAGCAACCCAGTTATAAAGAAAAAATTCCAAAAAAAACAAATTAGGGCAACCCGATTACAAATGCAAAATTTTAGGACGATTCGTGCCCAACTTTATGCGTAGAGCGAAAAAATTAGGCTATTCACAACAAAAAGGTGGGTCCGGGTGTCCATCGTTAAGTTGACTATAATTAAGGGCTCGTTTGGGATTGATTTTGGGGTCCAACTGATTGTCAAACAATTAGAAGTTGTTTTATGCGTTTGGTAAATTTTTAAAAAGTGATTCTAAAAAATCAGATCATCTAGCAATAGCAGATTTTGAGAAGCGAAGAAATTAGTAGTTTTTCGATTCTCGCTTTTAAATTTTCTATCTATCTATTATTAAAATATTAATTTTGACCTTAATTAATTAAAGTAATTCCTTTTATGTTACATATTTATTAGTATTCTAATTATAATGCATCTCCACAAATAATTTAAACTTAATTGATTTTTGTTTTATTTTTTAATGTTTTAAAATTTTAAGGTTTAATATATATATATATATATATATATATATATATATATATATATATATATATATATATATTTTTATTTTAAAATAATTATGGTAAATGTATTATCTTGAAAAATATTTGATAATACTACATATTGTTATATTGTTATAGAAGTAAAAATAAATTTTACAATACTAGTCATGATAATAATAATATAAAATAATGTTATTATAATCAATGTCCATTTTGTAAATTTATACAACCACATCAATAAATCACTTTACCAAACGCTTAAATACTGATTTTGAAATTTATAGCAATTATGAAACAAAAAAGTTTACCAAATCTTATCTCGATTCTTTCTGCAAGAAGACAAAGAAAACTAATTCTCTTAAAAAAGACAAAGAATACCAAATCAAGTATAAGTTAACTTTGCGCACAATGACTTATCTGCATGTAGAGGCTATTCAAACTATTTAGGGGCTTTAGGTAAAATTTTGTAGGACTTTTTAAAAATAATCATAAAAAAATTATAAACAAAAAATTGATTATCGACATACTCACCAACAATACGTGGAAAAGTCAATATCATCGATGATTCATACAAAATTATCGATAGCAAAACCATCGGTGATCATCGTCGCACATCCGTCAATTTCCTACCGATAGTAATATCGTCTACAATCACCCACGGCGCTTCGGTCATTGATTGTCAATAAAGAAACTACACTTTTATTTTTAATTTTTAACAACAAAAAAAAAAAACATCGACACACATCCGTCTTCAATTATTGATAACAACGTTGTATGTGATATCATCGACAATCAATATACCGTGCTTCCGTGGTTGATTGTCGCCTATGAAACATTTATTCTTTCTTCACTTTTTTTTTTTAAAAAATTGTCTTTTATTATGAACCCAGAATATTTTGTTGAAATTATTACACTTTTTATTACGGATCGACTTTTTCTCTGTCCAAAATTCTCTTGAGACTCCATGGGCGTGCACATATTTAACTATTTATCGTTTTAAAAAAGCGGCCGGCGGTGCCTAGACACGAAGCGTGACTTCTCACTTAGGCTCTAGACGAGCGCTTTTTGGTCAATTATTTTTAACTAAAAGCTTGCGCCTAGGCGTGCATAGTTGCGCGATTTTTAATTACGCCTAAGTATGTTTTTAGTTAAAAATTTATTTTATCTTTTTAAAAAATATTAAAAATAATATTAAAAATAAAAAAACGCTTTTTCACTCTTCGCTCTAGCCTCACCCTTGCTTAGGCGAGCCTCATCTAAGCCTCGCCTAGACTCAAAAAATTTGAAATTTGGCGTCCACGTCTAACCACGCTTTACGCTTCTTACAACCTTGCTATTTATGTCATCAATGTGATTTTGTTAGTTTAGTGGCCGATGTTGTTATAAATAGTTGAATAACAACGATTATTAATTGGATTATTGTAGATTTTGACTTTTGAGTTTGTTGGGTAATTGATTTTTGCTCTCTAGAAGAAGTAATTAGGGACGGTAAACCTCTTTGCATTCTCTCCAGATTTGTTTGTCCATAGTTTAGCAGCAGCTAGATGAGTCTGATTCTTTTTGCCTTCTTTCATTTCAATTAGAAAGTATTAAATGGATCAAGTCGGAATTGGCCCGACCCAAAAATGGACGGGCCACATAAAACTGGACTGGTCTGGTCTTGACCTGATTTTACACAAATTAGTGATTTGCTGGGCCAAGCCATCACGGTTTTGGACCACTAGAGCAGTCCAAATTAATTTTTTACTTTTCAAAAAAAAAAAAACTTCGTCTTCTTCTTCTAACAAACACCCACCCCCCACTCACCACCCCCAAAAAATGCCCCCCACCCCTCTTCCCCATGTTTCGTGAAAACCATGGAGTTTTCTCCTAGTTTCACGACAAACCAGTGATCGGCAAATGGTGGCTGGGGGTGGGATGGGGTTGGGGGATGAAATGGGGTGGGGAGATTTGGGTCAAAAAAATTTAGAAGGTGAGCTTAAAATAAATTGAGCTGTCCGGCTTGAGTCTAATTGATTGTTGAATTAGTTGTACCAAACTAAATATGTCCGATTTTTATTGGGCCATTTTTTTTTTGGGCCTGTCTAGCACGACGCCTCGGGTTATTTGGGCTAACCTATCTGGTCTACCCATTTTTACAACATCTAATCCCAATGCTGCAGGTTGTTGGGTTTATGATTATTTGAATAATCAACTGAGAAAGTGTTTTGAAATTATTGATTTTATATGAACCTTGTAGATAACTTGACATACTTATTAGCTTATGTCAGTTTTAATCTCAAAAACTAAATTTTAAGTTACTTTTTTTTTTTTTTTTTTGGTAAAGAATTAGCGATTTTAACATGTTTTTATGCGCCTTTCTGGATTTTTTGTGCTGAATCTTGGAACTGTTGATAAGTTTGACTTGCATAAAAGTATTATGTGACGACAAATATACATATCTTTTAATGATTTATGTGGTCCGTACTTTACTTCTTTTCATTGCCTTTCTTTAATTTCATTTTGTCATACTATTTTAATTTGCAACCCCAACACATACCATACCTATAACCATAAAGTTCACATATGGCCAGATTTCGCTCTCTCAAATTCGACCTCCATACCTAACCACGATCATTTTTCGATTCTGATCACAATCCGTCTTTATCTCGAGGCTTTCACCTGTGTGTGAGGCTTGGCCCAAAAATTTTAAACTCTGATCTCACACCCAATGGCGGCTTTTATTTTAGAACATTCTCTATAAATTTTGCAAATGTTGCTTATAGTCTGATCAAATTTGTTTGAACTGTCATACCCACAGATTCCAACTCATGTGCTAAGATCCGACGTTGACTAATACTTTCACAGTAAATTTTAAAAAATTCAAATATCTCTGAACAATAAAAAAATTAGCTTCTTGTTACATGTCAAAGATGCTTGACCTGACACGACCATACAAGGTCCAAATGCAACATGACTAGCCAACACTTTACACATCTATCCACATCTTTTCTATGGTTGCCTAATGTGAAATCTGAAACTGTCCTAGAGTTGCTGATACAAAAAAAGATAGATAAACAAACTTTAATGCTGCATAAAACCAACACACCTGGTAAAAGATGGACACAATGACTCAATAATTCACCATTTTTGTTCCAAAGTCTGAGAAAATTTAAAGGCCTGGGGTCCCTTCCAAAGTTCATCCATAGAACACTGCCTTTTACACTGTTCCCAATCAAGATTTTCATATTCACCTTTCACAGCACCAAGAAAACAAAAATCCAAATAAATAAATAAATAATATAAAACTAAGAACAACCAGGAATACCAAGTAGTCGTTCAGCACTACAAAACCCTCTGTACATATTCCTTTGTGTGATTTTCACCACAAAGATGTCACTTTGGCAAGTGATTAAAAAATAGCACCAATTTGACATCAAGGCCTCTAGATATGAAACTTGCCTACAAAACAAATGTGAATTTCCCATTTTCTTGTGGCCAAACTAAAAATCCGTCCTCAATTCGGATTGCAGGCTTCTTCTTTTTCGCAGATAGAAGTCTTAAGCACTGTTTTGGTTCGGGCGTGATTCTACTGTTGGATCAACCTAAATGAGTCATTGCATCTGAATCAGAACCAGAAAATGAATGATAGATATCAAGATATAGTGAAAATCAGGGAAGCTTCTTGGAATGGCAGGTGCTGAGCTAGAGGGGTGATTGGTCCGGCGCCAAAAACTCGTGATCCACTTGAATTTGTTGTGTTCAATACAGATGAACTCGTGCTGCAAATTTAAATGCTTATGAGGTTATGTTTTCTTGATTGATAGAGAAAATAACAGAAGATGGACTAATAGTAGTATTAGTAGTTAAAGTTCACCTAATTGATGGATATTGACATGTATCATAACCTGCATAAGAACAAGGTACATTAAATAAAGAAAAAAGATTACATAAAGAATATTGAGTGCTTACTTTTGTCAAATTCTTAGTCAAAAATTATTTGAAATTACATTGAGTTACGAGCAAATGGGGTAAAACATTTTAAAGATCGTTAAACTTATTATCCATTATGAATCAATTGGATCACTAAACTTCATTTATACCGAGTCATTTGATTTATAGCTATGTTCAATTCCACTAGTTTGCCTAATCGAGCAATGACGCGGTGTTGACATGACATAAATATATCTCAAATGATCTTTAATAATAAGATCTAATTAGCATCATAAAAAAAAAAAAAAAAATTGCTTATTTTAGCATAAAAATGTAGCTTACTTGGGTCAGTGCTGGTGGTTACAGCAGTGCCACCAAAAGTGCAGCTAGTAGGGATTGGATTCTTCTGATAAAAGCTATTGAAAGCGTACGAGGCATGATCACGCACTGTGATCGGATTGTAGCAGCTGCCACCGGGCTGGATTGCTGAACAATCAGCACCACCATAGCCACAAGCATAATCTAATGCAACCTGTAATGCTGTTTGTGACACAGATTTGCTAGCAACACACCAGCTTCCACCTGCCGGGGTGGTTGTGGTGGTGGCTGGTGTCATTACTGGATTAGCTGGATTCATGACGCTAGGCGAGTCGGGGCCGGAAACTGTTGGATTTAGTACTGGAGTGATGGTGGTGGGAGTAGAGGGATTGGCTGTTGGAACTGTTGTTAGTGGGGTTGTAATGTCCATTTGCCTTGTAGAAATTGAGACTGAGTTGCGCAATTTTTTCGCGCTGAATGCGCTCTCGGACAATACTGAACAGAATTAAAGTAAAACAAAAGAGTTCAAAATTTAGTATTATCCAGTACAATATTGTCAAGGGGGACTTAACACATGCAAGATAAAGAATATTAAAACTAAAAATACCAAAATTCATGAACAAGAACCACTGTCCTATACAATGATGAGACTCCAAAAAGCAAAAAGAATTCAAACTAACTCAAAATAATGTAATGATTACAAAACAAAGTTAAATTTTAAAAGTAATCAAACCAAGAGAAAGAAGAAAATATGATTATCAATACAATTATGATGATCTGAATACTGAAATCATTTTTAGAAAAAAAAATAAAACTATAACTACATAAATATAACAAATGAAAGAATTCCATATGCATGATTTCAAATGCAGTTCATTTAACATTTCAATATTTAATTACATTCCCAAACAATATATAAATTGAAGAGAAAAAGAATAAAAGAAAAAGGGATTCTGAGCTTGTAAAATCAGAGAATAAGATTCGTTTCTTAAAGCAAACAATCAAGAATCAACACAGATGTAGAACAATCAATAATTAATGGAAAAAAAAAAACCAAGAAATTTAATTTACCTGAACAGATTACAAGAACAGCCAGATTCATGAATGTAAAAAAACTAATAAATATCCTTCTGTGCATTCTTTCTTTCTTCTTCAACTGTATTTCCAGTCAGGTTTAGCTTAGTTTGAAACCAAAAAATACAAGCTAAACCAAGTCAAAACATGATCCTTCTTTGAAAAGGGAAGGATTTTGTGTCCATCATCTGATGACTATGAAATCTGTGTTGTCTGTGTCTGTGTGTGTGTGTGTGTGAGAGAGAGAGAGAGAGGGGGCAGAGAGGTAGAGTCCTAGAGAGAGAGAGTGAGTGTGTGTGTGTATGTATGTGTAAATGGAAACTTAAGACATTGAAAGAGGAGGGAGGTGGGGGGTTAGTGGGGTAGGGTGTAGTAAGAAAAAAGGTGGTGGAAAAGTTGAGAGGAGGAGAAGAAAAAGAAAGTGAGAGGGAATAGTTTGGAATTTAAGTGTGGTCCTGTGGGGTTGAATTAGTGATGATAGTAATGATGGTGATGATATGTGCAATTTCTCTTTTCGTCCTTTTTCTTGTTTCAATACTTTTTTTTATTTCATAGGACTCATTCTACTTCCCAGGAGCCACCCAAAGTAGTGGAAACTGAATAAACACTAGGAAATTATCTATTAGATTTTTAAAAAATTATATACAAAGTCTTCATTCTATACTCGATGAGATCAAATTACACTTCGAGCGTGTTATGAAGAAAGTGGAGTGATATCAATAAAATACAAATGTTTACTAAATCTCAAGCTTCAATGTTATATTACTTGTGGGTAATGGAGACGATTTTCATTTAAAAAGTTGGTCACTTGTTGCACATGAATTTTTTATTATTTTTGTCGTTCTTTGTCCATTGTACGATTTATACTAATTAAAATTAAAGATAATGATTTTGTTTAGAAGATCATTTTCATTTATTTGTTTCTTTTTGCATTTTTAATTGGGTATTTATGCAACCTTCACCATCAACTGCATAATGCTTCTTGGCAACATTTATCCACCTTTTTAAATTTTTTTTCCCTCTTTTTGTTGAAACTATCTTGTCAAGTTTTTTCTTCCTTTAAGATTGGACAAGATAGTGATCAAATGCTTGTTGGAGCATGTTTCTTATGGTGAGGAAGCCAATCAAGCAACAATTTATCTGATTTTCTTGCAATCCCTGATTAGATTGAAAGGCTTATGGTGAACCTCAGGCCATCTGATTAAGACTCCTCTAGGTACATTAAAAAACACTAAGAGAGATTTGTACCCCCCACCAATTCATGCTTTGTCAAGCAAAAGTCCTACATTGATTCTTCCTAAAATCAAAAGTTTTGTAGAGGTTCACTAGGCTCTTTTTCTTTCTTTTTTGTTGGCATATATTTGATTATATATAGTGAAATATTACAATATTTTATGTATTGTTTATTCAATATATTTTCTTACATTTATTTCGCGCCCTGCAACATTCTAAATTGTATTTATTATCTTTCATAATTCAAAATTATTTCTACGTAGAAAGATGAAAAAATTATCATCTCTTTAATTTAGGTTTCTGTCCAAAACTTCTGTCTTCTTTGTGTACTATTACGAGGACAAATTTGAAAAAGAATGAAGGTAAGAAATAAATTTTGAAATTCTAACTTAGTAGTTTCTGTACGTACTTGAAGAATTTTAATGAAAATTTTAATTTTGATGTGTAATATGTTGTACTCAATGTTTAACAAGCCTAGACCTTTAGTATGAAACATTTCCATTTTCAAGTGAAGCGAATTCACATTTCTTGAAAATATCTCAATCCGACTCAAATTTCTCGTACTTTGTCTAGAAGAGAGATTAAACATAATGTATGGCCATAAATTCACAATAATTGCGGCAACCTTTCGTGCCATTTAGGGTTGAATTTTGTTAGTGATGGGACCCTATAGTAAGTACACTAAAGTAAAAATATCTGTAAAGTGGGAGGCGATCTTCCAAAATTCTAGCCTAAACATGAACTTTTGACCAATCGATTTCGAAAATTCTACCAGCTACAATATATTATATGGTTTTAAGATTCTTTTTGGGCTAATATGAAGTCTTTTTTTTCTATTGTTGCCTAAGAAAATAAAATAAAAATTATAGAGAGACACGACAAAACAACGTGAAGATGTAGAGACGGGCGAGAGGACATGGCATAGCCACTAGCTAGAATGAGGTGAGGGGTAGGTACATGTGGGGCTTGGGATCCCCAAACTTCAAAAAGAGCATTTAAGTCTTCAATCTTTCGTCTTGCTATGGGGACCTCTACTGCTATTTTTCCATTGTTTGTGACTTTTTAACGTAAAAACAAATTACTTGTTTGGTTCCTAAATTGTTCCATGCACTTAATTTTGTCATGACTCGTAATTTCAATTAGTGGCTCAAATCACCTTATCCATTATAGCAGATGAGGTTGGTGTCACCCTACCTCCATTGTTATTTCTGCATATTGCTCAATCTGTCCACACAATGCTATGCTTTAGTAAGAAGTTTTTGCTAAGTTTTTGATTAGTTTGCTACACTATTTTTAGCTACATTCTTGTTAAATTTACAGTTATAAACGAATGCCACCATGTTTTTGCTCCTTCAATCCACCTTCAACCTCTATCTCAAAGTTTATCTTAGACCAGCCATTCCTCTCAATGCTAGAAACGAAATGCGAAACCATGAAAGACCTCAAAAAAATTCATGCCCATCTCATCAAAACGGGCCTTGCCAAAGACATTATAGTAGCTAGCCGTGTCTTGGCCTTCTGCGCCACCAGACGGGGCGGTGGTGACATCAACTATGCATACTTGGTGTTTGCAAATATTGAGAAACCAAATCTTTTCACTTGGAACACTATAATCAGAGGTTTCTCTCAAAGCTCAGCCCCGGAAAATGCCATTTCTCTGTTTGTTGACATGTTGGTGAATTCGAGTATTCAACCAGAGAGGCTTACTTATCCTTCGGTTTTTAAGGCTTATACTCAACTTGGACTGGCCAGAGATGGAGCTCAGCTTCATGGAAGAATTGTTAAAGTAGGCCTGGAATTTGATCCGTTTATACGAAATTCTGTTATACATATGTATGCAAATTGTGGTCTTTTGGGGTATGCGAGGAAATTGTTTGATGAAGATAAGGACTTAGATGTTGTTGCCTGGAATTCTATGATTATGGGACTTGCTAAATGTGGAGAAGTCGATGAGTCTAGTAGATTGTTCAATAAAATGCCATCAAGAAATGATGTTTCTTGGAACAGTATGCTGAGTGGTTATGTTAGAAATGGGAAATGGATGGAGGCATTGGACCTTTTTGGCAAAATGCAGGAGGAAAAAATTAGGCTGAGTGAGTTTACACTGGTTAGCTTGTTGAATGCTTGCGCAAAACTAGGAGCTCTTGAACAAGGGGAATGGATTCATGACTACATAAAGATAAATAATGTTGAATTGAATGTGATTGTAATTGCAGCACTCATAGACATGTACTGCAAGTGTGGAAATGTTGAAATGGCACGCCAAATTTTTGAGACTGTCCCGAGGAAAGGATTACCGTGTTGGAATTCAATGATGTTGGGATTAGCACTCAATGGCTTTGAAGATGAAGTGATTCAACTGTTCTCCAGGCTTGAATCTTCGCATCTTGAACCAGATTCTGTGAGTTTTATCTGCGTTCTAACTGCCTGCAATCACTCAGGACAGGTTGATAAAGCGAGAGAGTATTTTTCATCAATGAAAGAAACATATAAATTTCAGCCATCAATAGAACACTATGGTTGTATGGTTGATGTGTTAGGCCGAGCAGGACTTGTGGAAGAAGCAGCAGAGTTTATAAGAAGTATGCCAATGTGCCCTGATGCTATAATATGGGGTTCACTGTTGGCAGCTTGTAGGAATCACCGAAACATTGACATCGCCAAATGGGCAGCAGAAAATTTAATCGAGTTAGATCAAAATGAGACGAGTGGTTATGTCTTGATGTCTAATGTTTATGCAGCCTCAGGACATTTCGAGAAAGCGATGCAGGAAAGAATTGCAATGAAGAATAATCAGATAGAGAAACAACCAGGATGTAGTTCGATTGAAGTGAATGGTTCCGTTCATGAGTTTGCAGCCGGTGGGATGCTACATTCTCAAATCCAAGACATGTACTTCTCATTGAATGATCCAATTGTGGTTAAGGTTTAAAATAAGAGCGGTGTATGAACATAGATTATTTTCAGACATCAAAACATTATTAGAACATATGACCATTCGTGTTTGTTCCATCTCAGCCTGATGAAATATTGTGACAAGGCAATGTTTTAGCCACAACATCTAAGCAAAATTCCACGTGACAGTTCTAAGAAATATTAACACGGATTTTACGCCAGCACGGACTTATCAAAATCAAATTCAATCAAGTATATTACAATCTTCTTAATCCAAGAAAGATTGATTCATATAGCCTATCAAGTCAAATTTAAGCTATTAGACATTAATACAATCATTTATTTTTAAATTTTAGTCTTCAATACATTATTTTCAAAGATGCGAGTACACAATTTTTAATTTTTAATTTTTTTTTTGAAAGACTATGATACACAATATATAAGAACTTGTAAAGTATTAAGAGCATGTTTGGGTGTGCTCAAATATGCTCTTTATCTAAAGGAATGGTAATTACATGAACAATACAAGAACTGAGAGCCAAGAATTAGATGAGATATGTGCCTTAAAGAAACAACAAGAACACAATTTTATCGTGGTTCGGGAATTTCCTACATCCACTCGACATCTTCAAGAGATCAATCCATTTGACCAATATCAGTGTTTGATCATTAGAGCTCTCTAATCTGTTTCAAAGTGTTTGATGTATTGCCTGCAAGAAGAGTATATCAGGTTTGCCTCCAGTTGCCCTCCACTTATAAGTGCCAAAAGGTAAATACATTAATTTCAACTAACTCTTAACAGGTTGATCTTCCGTCAACAGATTTGAGCCTTTGTAAATCTGATTGTGGACCAAAGTAATTAATATCAAATTAAATAAAGATTTTGCAGTTCATCAATTTATTCCTAAATGCAACTAATGGCTGAAAATTTCAGTTCAATGTTATTATGTTCTACAATGTGCTGAAAAGAGGGGGAGTGGCTGAACGGGGTCTTTTGCGGAGGGGGCGGGGAAGACGATTACTTTTTCTGCCTTATTTTTTCCCTTTATATCTTTTGTGTAACTATTTGTATCCCCATAAACAAACAGCACTTTCAATTGCTGTTTTAAAATTTAACAAACTTGTAGACGAAATAAAGGATGTGATAACATTTTGATAGCTTTATCAACTCTGTTAACTTTTAAAACGGCGAGTGACAGAATCACGGATGAGATGATATTTTAGTAAGTTCAGTAGCAACTAAGATATTTAGCCCTACTTTCGATGTTTCTTTCTCAATTATAGTTATTGTATAGTTCTTCAAACCAATTTTGAATTTGTGCTAGGACATAGGAGACACTTGTACAGAGATTTAGTTAATTCAGTCTCAACAAAATGTCATCTGAAGCCAGTTCGTCCTAAATGTCAACCTACACTAATCCTTTTTCTGATATTTTTGTTTGAAAAACTCCCACAGTACCTTAATTTACAGAATCAGGACCCCCGACGTTGATATGCTAAATGGCAACTTCTATAATCAGGATTACCATTTAGGCTGTTTGCATTCCCTGGGATGCTCCAGGCAATTACTGGAAGCCAATAGGCTTGTCCTGGCCAGAATTGCTGAAGAGGTTTGCCGATGCTTAGCTATAGAGTATAGCCACGGGACAACTTGCTCTCTTATAACAGCAGACTTCAATGCAAAAATCTGCTTCCTTTATCTCACAATTTAACAGTTTTGTAGGATCAGGAACTGCTTGCTTCTGGAGGTAGTAGTGCAACACAAACAAGTCATGAGGTCATAGCCTCCTAACTCGTAGGCTTGCGCGTTGACATTACAGGTGAAAATTTTCCCCTTCTACCCTTGTGATTTAAGTAATCATAACAACCCCTGCCCCCCTAGTTGTTTTAGGCAATGGGAATGGGGTTGGCCATTGGCATCTCTGATTTTGTTATGCATAATCTTTAAATCAATGAGAAATTTTCACTTGTCCGAAACATTGTTCAACATCGAAATATCCATGGATTTTATTATTCGTAGTAAGGATGTAAATTATAAATTCATTTGCCTTTATATACATCTATATCAGTAGGGAAAGGGAGGTGAGGGAGGAAGGAAGGTTACAAGGGAAGGTTGTGCACAAATATAAGCCTCTGCATTGGATGAATGTTGTGTTGATTGTAGCTAAATATAAGGATAGTGGTGATATTTAGAAGATCGCTAATTACTTAGGCCAACTTTTATCAAGGCTTGATTCAAATGCTGCTAGTTTTTGACTACTTTGATACGGTCAACTCATCCTTGTTCACGAGCTGTAGCTCCCCCCCTCCCTCCCTTCTCACAAACACTTTCTTTCTCATTTCTTGATGCATTCTCTAATGATAGTCTCCATTTCATCTGCAAGTTGCAACTCTTTTTATAGATGTGTTTGATGCAATATGTTAGTAATAGAATCTCATGAACTCTCTCATGCATCTAGATCTTATGTTTAGTGGCCTAATTTATTATCTGGTTCGATTTTCATTAAATTATTCTTTACGTATCTGTTTTTAGAAAAGTCTGCAAATTGATATTGTGGTGGCATATAAAGTTGAGATGATGTTTATGAATAGATTCTTCATTCCATACTAAATTGTATTCTCTTTCGTCAAGATACTAATTATCATAAAATTGGATTGCGTTTTCAATACAAGAACTCATGAGGACATATATATGTGTTGGCAAAATATTTTATCCAGAAAATGAAAAGCTATATATAAACCTGGCCATATTTGAGTGGTATCGTGAAAAATAAAGGATCGTCTGAGCTTTTTGGCATTCATTTTTCTTTTTGTGATATATAGGCACATGTCAAAGTACTAAAACAATACAAAAATTCTTTAAAAGTCCTTGTTTCAATGGCCAAGACAAAGACTAGCCTTCTTTTCAGTGTTCTTATCAACATAGCCTTGTTTAAAATTGATAAAAATATATAATTGTTATCCTTACTAAAAAAGCCTTTTAGTCGAAGCAGTTGGGATCAATGTTGGGAAAGTTGGAAGAAATTCAAAGGCAGAGTTCTCCCTTTAACAAATATCTCTACATTGTTTCATGTGTTATGATCTATAACAAGAGTAAAATCTCAGTACAAAACATGACAATCACACCAATGTCTCCTATTGTATGCAAGAGCAACACTTCCAAATTAGTCGCAAGAAGACAAATTCAACTGCTAACCAATTCATCATCCTCATTACTGCAAGGATAAAGCAATGTGCTAGAGAAGATACAAAATGAGCTGCTCGACCAATCCTTGGCTGCAAACATATAAAAATAAATGAAGTGAAAAAAATCCAGAATACTGGTCAATGATAACCACTCGCTGAGTACAAAACATGACAATCACACCAAAGTCTCCTATTGTATGCAAGAGCATCACTTCCAAATTAGTCGCAAGACGACAAATTCAACTGCTAACCAATTCATCAACCTCATTACTTCAAGGATAAAGCAATGTGCTAGAGAAGATACAAAATGAGCTGCTCGACCAATCCTTGGCTGCAAACATATAAAAAAAAATGAAGTGAAAAAAATCCAGAATACTGGTCAATGATAACCACTCGCTGCATTAAAGCCAGTAGATATGGATTCAACTTCTTCTATAACAGTATGTGTTTATATATGTGTTTTTGTGATTCTGATTATTTACAGGGTCTTGCCCTAAGACGAAATCAGACGAAAAATGTTGAAGGTTTCATTGTTATTAGTTCTTTTGGCACTCAATGCAGCTCTTCTACCACTGGTACCAGCAGAGGCACTTGGCTGTGCCAATATCATGCCAGCTGTGGCACAGTGCGCCACTTTTGCCACTGGCAAGGTGGCTCAGCCATCTGGTGGGTGCTGCAACGAGCTGAGCCGCCTTTCAGGAATGACCAGAACAACTGCAGACAGGCGACAAGCATGCAACTGTTTGAAGCAAATTGCTCCTCAATATCCAAATGTTAAGGACTCTTTGCTTCTTGCCCTCCCTCAGAAATGTAGTGTCTCACTGCCCTTCCTCATCACTAGAAATACGGACTGCAATAGGTATAATAGGCTTTTATATGGTATCTCCTTTTGACAAATTTTACTGTAACACACCAATTGTGACTTAGGCTGTGTCTGATTTCACTATTTTCTGTTGAATCTGCAGAGTCACGTAAAAGATGAATCCACATGGAGAATCAATGGAGTTTCCAAGCCCTTTTGTGAGTGAAATCTTGTTTAACTTGATAACCTGAGGTTCTGTAAATATAATAAGCTCTTCGCTTATAACAAAGTGATGTGTAATAAGTTTCTGAACAGTGAAATAAAAGGGCTTTCAAATAATATATTTGTTCATTTCGCCTTGTCTAAACATTTAGCAACCAATCAAGTAACTAACATTTATTTTCATTAAAAACATCCTTAAAATTCACAACATGATGAGCTCCAAGCACATACTATGATTAAAATCATAAAAGACATAATGATATTGAGTGAACTAACGAAAAGAGATATGTTAATGCCCTAATGCTGTCCTGAACAAACACCTATAAACAGCCGGGAGGCCGTTGTCTGCCATAAGCAAAACCTTTGACATTAGAACATAGAGAAGTGGCAGCACCTCCGGAACCATTGTATGCCAAGTTAATGTCTTCAAGCTCAATATTCCGACAAGGCATCATACTGCTGCATTGTATATTAACGGCAACTTTTGAACTTGAAGTTCCCCAAACGTTTCTGAACTTGACATTTTTTATCTGAACAGCAGAACTCGATGAACCACCCTAGTAACAAGAAGAGTATTGTTGTTAACAAACAGAAAATTGTTGATCAGAAATAGCACATTTAGTTTTAACATAGAAAAAAAATTCTTACCCAATGGCCGCAAGGGGGGAATGGGCAATATTGTTGATCAATAAGAATTGGGTTTCTGACATTTTGCATAGATATGTCCTCAAAAATCATATTAGAAGCCACACTGTACAAGGAGGGCGCCCATGTTTTGATCCTCAGACCATTATCTGTTCCTATAAAGCTGCAGTTTCTTATTCTTATACCGGAGACATATTCATCCCCGTGACTTCTCCCGAGGCTTCCGACACTTATACCATGACCGGGCCCACAAGAAACGTCGTATATGTCAATGTCATTACTACCAGAAAGCATAGATACACAATCATCGCCGGTTCTAATGACAGAACGCGAAATCTTAATTTTTCTCGAGACTCCAATGCGAACACCATCAGTGTTGGGACTATCTTCAGGGGCTGTAATTCTAACGTGGCTGATATTCATGTTGTAACATGCAAATATGCTGAAATGAGTGTTTTTGCTGTTGATTGATTTCAAATGATGGATTCTTGAATTGTTCACAAAGTCGAACCTCATTGACTGAAAAATTAAAATAGATTAAAAGAGATATAAACTAAAAAAACTCAAAAAAATAAATAAATAATGAACTTACAACTGGAAAAGGGCCGCAGTGTGAATTCTTGAAGCAGTCATTTAAGGGCCATGCAACTTGGCCTTGACCATCCAAATATCCACCACCTTTCACTGTCAAATCACTGAGATACCGGAAACCGATCCAGGTATCGGTGGAGAACTTATAGGGTTGAGTCGGAGCCTTTAGAGTCCCTCTAATTAGAAATGCCATTGTGCCCTCGCACGGTCCCACAAAGCTCACTGACCCCAAAAGAAATGTCCCTGGTGGGATATAAAACCTACTCCTTCCACCATATGCACATGCATCATCCCATGCCTCAAGAAATGCCTAAAAAAAATCATTAATATATATGAATATGTGCATATGTATATATAAAAAATGCATTTACAAAAATTGTACGCTTGAACTTACTTGAGTGTTATCGGTCTTTTCATCAGCAATTGCACCATAATTTCTAACGTCGAATAATTTTGGTGGTAAACCATGGGTGGCATCAATGAAACACAAGAAGATTAGTACAAGAACAATTCCAAAAGAAGATTTCAAAGCCATTTCTTTGCTTGATTCTTTAGTTTTTGGTTGGCAAATATATATATATATATATAAAATATGGATTATCTATATATGCACGTGGGGGTTTAATGTGATAGGCCTAATTGAGAATTATAATCCCCCAATCAATTCTTTCTTAATATATATTTTAGATGTTTATAGACTTTTATTAATTTCCATTCTTAAATCGTGTTTGGTGCACTTTCCAAGATGAATACTAACTGAAATTAAATTAAAATCCCTTCGTTTGAATAAAATTATATATATACTGCATAATAAAAGATTTTGGAATGAGGGATAAAATCTAAATTAAGAAGGTAATTTTTTAGTTTTAAAGACAGCATTACTTCAGGTGCGACCTCCATTTGATTCACTAAAAAGTAAATATTAATTAATTTAATTAATTTAATTTAAAATCCTTAGTGTAGGTAAAAGTATCTATACTCATATAATAGAGCCTTTAAAGCATAACCCTAAATTGACTGGCCGGTCTGATTTCTAAACCTATGATTTGAGTGAGTATATTTGACGAATTTGTAGATAAAACGAATAAAAGTTCAAATAAATTTGACGATTTCATCTAAAGTGGTGACCGAAATCCGAAACAAGTATTTTTATGCGTTTTGATAATAACATATTTTTTGTCTAAGGAGGCTTTTTTCCCTCTTTTTATACAAAATGATTTCATCTCAATAATAGTTTTGGTTAAAAATGAATTTTTTATTTTTAATGATGAACTATTTTGATCCATAATTTTAACTAAAAATAGAAATCTAAACTTTGAACCTTATCAAGATGACAATATTGTTGAGTTCTTAGTATTATGATAATGATATTTGATTTTCGAAATATAACATAGTATAATTATTATTAGTATAAAAAAATAAAAAAAATAGCATATTTGATCCCTAATCTTTCAAAAACATAAGAGACGTTTAAAATAACACTGGACATCCTCAACGTTTGAAGAAATAGACATGGTATATTCTGATAACAGAATCCATCTATTTTAGTTGTTAATGTTAAATAAAAAGACAAAATTGACCTCCCATAAATAAACAAAAAAGAAATAAGCAAAAGAAATAATGAATAAGGAAATAAAAATATAACCAATTATACCTCCAAAAATAAAGATTAACAAATAAACATTCTTCTTCATTCTTCCTCAACCACCAAAAGCACCCTAATTTTACAAAGAATTAGTCATTTCTCAAGCATTCTTCATTATTCAATCATCCATTAACTTTCCATTTTCACAAAGAAACCAAGCCCTTTGTTTCTAGTTTCTCGTTTTCTTCACCTTATTCCGTTGTCAAGGTGAATTTTCTTTAATTTTTTGATGGAATTTTTTTTCCTCTTATTTTTGTGAAATAAGTTGGTTGATGAAATGTTTGTGTGAAACTTTTGCTCGGTAGTTAAAGAATGAAAGAGAAGAGGGCTTTTGATGGGAGTTGCTTTTGGTGAAATTATATTGCATCCGCGAGGTTGGGGATACCCATACCCACCGCTATAAATTTGTTGTTTCTCAAGCATTCTTCATAATTCAATCATTCATTCACTTTCCATTTTCACAAAAAAAACAAGTCTAGGTTCTTTGTTTCTTGTTTCCTGTTTTCTTCACCTAATTTATTGTCTTTTACAAGGTGATTTTTCTTTAATTTTTTGATGGATATATAATATTTTGTTCATGTTTAGTTCTAATTTGAGATGGGTTTCTCTTGTTTTTGTGAAATAAGTTTATCGATGAAATGTTTGTGTGAAACTTTTGCACGGTAGTTAAAGAATGAAAAAGAAGAGGGCTTTTGATAGTGGTTGCTTTTGGTGAAATTATGTTGCATCCGCGAGGTTGGGGTACCCATATCGACTACTATAAATTTGTTATTTCTCAAGCATTCTTCATAATTCAATCATCTATTCACTTTCCATTTTCACAAAAAAACCAAGTTAGGTTCTTTATTTCTCGTTTCTTGTTTTCTTCACCTAATTTCTCGTCTCTTACAAGGTGATTTTTCTTTAGTTTTTGAGGGATATATATATTTTTTGTTCATGTTTTGTTCTGATTTGAGGTTATTTTTTTTGTGAAATAAGTTGATTGAAGAAATGTTTGTGCAAAACTTTTGGAGGGTAGTGAAGTAGAATTTGATAAAGTTAAAGAATGATAAAGAAGATGCTTTTAGTGATGGTTGCTTTCGGTGGTTGGGGAAGAAGGAAGAAGAATGCTTTTATGCTATTCTTCAATTTTTGGGGGGTATAATTGATTATATTTTTATTCATCTTTTTCTTTTTTTTTTTATTTATTTAAAGGGATGACAATTTTGTCTTTTTATTTGACCTTAATAGCTAAAATGGACGGATTCTGATATCAAGGACCTACCTTGCATATTTCTTCAAACGTTGAAGATATCCGATGCTATTTTTAAAGATTGAGTATATATCCCTTACGTTTTTAAAAAGTTGGAGATCAAATATTCTATTTTCTCAAAATATAACCTATAAATTTTAAACCTAACTTTATCATTCTTAATAACTAGTATAAAGAACAAGGTTTAAATATTTTAGACCAGAAAATGGAGAATGATAAACAATATTTCCTCTAATTTGTAGCTTGCAACATATTGCAAATAATTTGAACGAGTAAATATTATATATTGTTAAAACTTGACTTTTTGCTTGATAAAATTTTAATCACCTTTAAAATTCGTTCGGTCTAATTTAAAAGAAAATGAAATTATTTGAAACTATTTGAGTCTGATTTTGAAGAAAAGTGAACCATATCTTTAGAACCTCAATATTGTTAGTTCTTTTTATTACAAAATCAAAATAGTTAGTCTCAATTTATTATTTGTTTGTATTTTATTTTTATAAAATAAAATATTGTAAAATTCACTTACTTTAAAATGTATATATTATTTGATAACATATTATCATAAATTATTCTATTTTTTGTTTAATAATCAAATTCATTGAATAAAATATTATAAAACAATTTCTCAAAATTCCACACAAAATATATTTTCTAGTTTTTTGTTCATAAATAGTTTTTCAGAATGATAAACCAAATGCATTTTCTGCAATCTTAAAATGTACTCATAAAACAAAAAAATATAAATAAATTAAAAACTGAAATGCGAGGAAAAACACTTATTTATTTAAATACCAATTCATTTTTCATCAAATGTCCAGCACATGCACAAATTTGATAATTAGGTGTAGAGGTGGCAAAATGGGCCAGGTCGGCGGACTAGACTAGATAACCTAGATTCCGGGGTGGCCCAACAAAAAAAAAAAGACGTATTAATTGTCCCAGCACGATTAACTTGCTGGGCAAATCAGACGAACGTTTAGCTAATCTATTATTTTGGATGGGCCCGATAATGACCCAGTAAAAATATGGCCCAAATCTCCATCCCCTGGTTTTGTGTGCCAAAAAGGGGAGGGAGAAATCCCCCGATTTGGTGAATGTGGTGTGTGGCGTTTTTTGGTGGGGTTGGGAGGGGTTTTGGGAAAAGAAGATGATCATGTTTTTTTTATTTCTTCTTTTTTTAATTTTTTTGAAAATTTATGGGGAAAAAAGAAATAAATTAATAAATTAAAGTCGGACTGGCCAAGTGGTCCAAAAGTTGTTGGATTGGCCTAGCAAATTACTGATCCATGTAAAACCAGGTCAGGGCCATCAGGCCCACTTTTATGTGTGGCCCGTGGCATGTCAAGTTGGACTGGTTCATTTACCACCTCTAATTAAGGGTTCTTTTCACAAATAACCATAAAAAAATGAAATATTTCTTAAAATACTGTCATAGTTTTTAAATTTTGGAAATACTATATATTTCAACTAACATTTTAACAATCAAAATTAAAAAAACTAGAAAGTTTTTCATTCATCAAAATCACAAAAAACTCAAATTCATTTCCTATAAATCATAGTCGACAAGAAGGAAGAGTGAGATTCCAAATAAATTCAGATTTGATCCTCAAAATTAAATTGGACATGAAATTACAGAACAAAAAAGTGGGACGGAAAATCTCAATTCTAGCTATCATCTGTAAAATTTCATCCAAATAGACAAATTGAACGCGAATTTGCAGACATTATCCATGAAACTGCAATACAAATTGGACGGAAAACTCACTCCCAGCCATCATCTGTGAAAATTGCAGAACAGATTGGACGAAAAATTTACTTCTATCTACCATCTATATAGGTAAAATGTTCAATTGATGCGTATTAATCACAAAATCACATTGATCATTAGATGTTCAACAGAATTTCTCAACTAGGTTATATCATTGTAACAAATGTAACAAGTTATGTTATTATCTGTTTTGTTTAATTTCTATTTTGAAATTGTGTTTTTCAACTTTCAGAAAGGTAATTGTTGGCCAATGTGTTTATCTAGTTCAATGATTTGCCTCTAATTGTTTGTTGGATGACTTGCGTTGTTTGATAATCTTCCAAAATCAAAATTCAAAATTACAAATGTAACAAGTTCTGTTATTTCAAAATTACAAATGTAATAAGTTCTGTTATTTCAAAAATATCTAATCATAATCCACAAAATTACAAATGTAATAAGTTCTGTTATTTCAAAAATATCTAATCATAATCCACAAATTAACAAGTCATATTATTTCAATACAGCAAATGTAACAAGTTATGTCATTTCAAATACAACAAGTTCTATTATTTCAAAATTATAAATGTAACAAATGTAACAAGTTCTGTTATTTTAAGAAATATTTTATTTTTTGTAGTTATTTGTGAAAAGAACCCCTAATTAATTGATTATGAAACCTCAACCATGACATTTGTGTGTTTTGATATCGTATTAAAGTGTCTATCTAAAAATTTTAGGCTATGTTTGATTGCCTAAATTTTCCATGGAAAATCAAAATTTTCCACCTATTTTCCAACTTTTGCTCTGTTTGATTGCCTAAATTTTCTAGGTAAAAAATTTTCCATTTTCCATGCACGTGATGGTTTTTCCATGAAAATGATGAAAACATTTTCTTGCCAAATGAGTAGAATCAATTTTCCATGGAAAATGAAAATTACAAAATACAAATTAAGCCCTTTATTAATTTTTAAGCAAATTATATAAAATGCTCTAAATCATTAAGTTGCTCTAATTTTTAAGCAAATTATTAATTTTGCTTAAAATTAAAGGGTGCGTTTGATTGCAAGCATGGAAAATGGGTGGAAAGAAAACATTTTCCATGGAAATGATTTGCTTAAGAAAATATTTTCCTGGAATTGTAAATGTAGTGTGTTTGATTGGATAAAAATTAATCCTAGAAAATGTTGTGATTTTCTATCTTTTGGTGTTTGATTGTCTTTATTTTCCATGGAAAATGTAGTATTTTCAACTTAATATTGCTTACAAATTAATAATTTTGCCAAGACATTATTTTGCCAACTTAAAATTAATAATTTTGCTTAAAATTATTAATTTTAAGTAAAATTAATAATTTGCTTAAAAAATTAGAGCAACAATGATTTAGAGCATTTTATATAATTTGCTAAAATTAATAATTTTGCCAAGAAATTATTTTGCCAACTTAAAATTAATAATTTTGCTTAAAAATTATTAATTTTAAGCAAAAATAATAATTTGCTTACAAAATTGATAAGGTTGGTAAAAAGGTCTTGCTTTCAAAAATTTCCTGGAAAATTTGAGCTCCTCATTAGCCAAGAAAATCTTTTCCTCATTTTGGTGGAAAACACCATCACGTGCAAGAAAATGGAAAATTTTTTCCATGGAAAATTTGTTCAATCAAACAAGTCAAAAGGTGGAAAATGGGTGGAAAATTTGCATTTTCCATGGCAAATTTGAGCAATCAAACACAACCTAATAATTTTAAGTTGGCAAAATAATGTCTTGGCAAAATTATTAATTTTTAAGCAAATTATATAAAATGCTCTAAATCATTAAGTTGCTCTAATTTTTAAGCAAATTATTAATTTTGCTTAAAATTAATAATTTTAAGCAAAATTATTAATTTTAAGTTGGCAAAATTATTAATTTTTAAGCAAATTTAAGTTGCTCTAAATCATTAAGTAAATTTAATGTAGTTAACTAAGTTAGTCCATTGTGTTTATTCAAAATATAGGGCATTTTATTTTAGTTTACGTGAAGTGTAAATCGTGAGCCTCCGTGAGAATCTTTCTATTTAACTCACTTTTAGTTACTTTTTAACAAACACATATGCTTGTGGTAATTCAACGTACAATAGAATTTTTTCAAAATTTGTATTAGATTATATAAAATGTATGGTGGAAATATGCATAAAAATGATAAATTATAATTTAACAATTGTCAATAGTAAACTTTCAATTTTTCTCCCCAATATTTTAGTCATGGAAAATGTGATAATTTCCTAGAAAATAGTTCTTTATCAAATAACAAAAGTTGAAAATACTACATTTTCCAATGGAAAATAAAGACAATCAAACACCAAAAGATGAAAATTACAACATTTTCTAGGATGAATTTTCATCCAATCAAACGCACTACATTTCTGATTCCGGAAAATATTTTCTAAGAAATCATTTCTCCTGAAACATTTTCTTTCCACCCATTTTCCATGCTTGCGTCAAACACAAATTTTATGTTGTTAGCGAGAGATAGCATGATTGTTAACTTAAATTTATGAAATCAATTTATGAGCTTAGATCGATTAACCTAAGCTTCACAGCTCAAGCAATTAGAAGCTAACTGAAAATATGTCCTAAAAACTGATTTAATTTATTGAATTAATTTACTAATTAATGACCACAATAAAAATCGAACATGTTGATTTGCATACAAATGAGTTCACAAATAAAATTGCACCGACGTTGATGTTATGAAAAGTTTATAAATCTGCCGATATACCCCACTAATTTATATCTAGTTCTTCAATGTTTAAGCCACCTACCCGTGTAACATGTAAGAAATAAATAAATAAATAAATAATAAAAATTGAGACATCTTTTTACTTAATTAACAATCACTTTAATAATTATTTAGTCAAGATATGTTAGTCACATCACAAATTTAATTCAAATTAGATCTCACTTGTGTATTCGAATGAATTTTATATTTTTACAAGATAAATATATTTTATTTTATTTTATTTTATTTATAAAAAAGGAGCTTAATTGCTTGTATGGCAATTTTCAAATACTTCGTTTTCTAATGTGTCGTCAATGCGCCAATAGTGCCATGTAACTAGGGTTACATCACATGGGGTTACATCACATGTCCTTCATTTTGCAATGAGTTTCCAAATAAAACAACATTGAGGGTGAGGATGAGAAGTCATGCAAGAAATTCCGTAGAAAAGTTTAGGATAATTCTTCTAGGGCTCCTCGACCTTTCATAAGCGTTACGGTCATGTCCCCAACCTTCAATTAATGGTTGCCAACCTTCTGACACTATGGGCATATCATCATTTGCCGGAAAATGTACTTAGACGTTACATGACTGTGTGACACGCCCATGATATTTGATTGAAGGTGTAAATTTGTTCAAATAAGAGTAACATTTAATGTAATTGAAAAGTCACCATTTGACTTTTATAATAAAAGAACTCTTTTTTTGAACAATTTTATCATTTCGGTCAGACATCACATGCGTATTCTTAAAAATTTAACGTCTAAATAGACGTTACCCATCAAGTAAGGATACCCCATGCACAATGTTAAAAAATTGGAAACGTAGATATCACAAATAGAAGGTTGAAGACCTTGGGAAGAATTTACCCAAAAGTTTAAGATTGGTCGGGTTGGTAAGAGAAAAAGTTTAATACTTCAACTTCCCAATTCATGTATGGATCCTCTCGTTAAAATACGGTAGAGGGGATGGACAAAAGTATACATTAGTCTCATCATCAATATTATGTTGTTATAAAGAACTTAATTTAAAGTTATCCTATCCTATTTTTTCCTGTCAGAATTTTTTATCATGAATTTTGAATCCTGGCAGATCTCGACAAGAATAGTCAAGAGCTGAATGACACTAAATTGAAACATTGTAGGGACTAGGTTCTCTGTCTGCCACTCCCATGTTTACAGAAATTGTCATAAGGAGGTGCCAGAAAAAGTATTCCCCACAGAGTAACCTACTTTATCTGCTTGGGGGAGAAAGAGAGAGGGGTTGGGGTGGGGACGTGGGGTTGCAAGATATGTGACAAAGAAATGGAAAGAAACATAAGAAACCAGCAAGCATCATGGAATGAGAAAAGATATACGAACTTCTGACATTGCTCATAATTCTATAAAAGATCTCTAGCTTAATGAAATAAAGATGAAACCAACTGAAAAAGCCTCGTCGCGCTCATGATAAGCGATTAAAAATAAAGATGATCATAATATGTTTTCGAAGACGGCCCATTAATCCACAAACAAATCTGTACAAACAACACTCTCTGTCTCCCTCCTTGTTTATCTATGGCACCATACCTCATCCTATTGCATCTAGATGACATCAAACACAATGAAAGAGCTGCCGATGAGACCTTTTTTCTCAATTACTCACTATCATCCTATAGGAATCTTTCAAGAAACAAATTTTGCAAATGTGAATAGCACTAGCAGGGTGAGAAGCAATAAGTCTGTCAGTCCTATCCATGGTTTGTTTCAGATGTATGGCTCTCTGATTGTCCTACCCCACTTTCCTGGTCAGCTGAAGAACCGCAGCCCTCCTTCAATGATTCAATTTCCATGCTAGCTGTTCTGCTTTTTTTCGTCCTCCGATCCTGCAGCAAGAAAAAATTCAAAGTTCGAGGTGTTAATCATTTTACAGGTGATGAAAAAGATAACAAATCGGTAAAAGGGTTAAACAACCAGGTAAAAGATCCATGAAATCAAATATTTTACAGTTACATCTCCTTCTCCCTAGTTCGTTGTGGATGGCAACTTTCTTTAGGTCTATGGCATGAAAAATTTGGACCTTAAAATGGAATACAGTTAAACAATTCAAAAGTGCCAATATTTATTTTTGTCCAACTTGAAATCATTATTCCACGTTAATGAACAATGACCATATATTTTTTCCAATATTTTGGCCAATGATCAATAGAAATGGACAGGATTTTGCATTTAAAACTATAATATAAACAATAAATTCAAAATTATATTCAATTATTTTCCCGAATTTAATTCTCAAATCCCTTGGTCCATACCACTCTGTATATGTTAAGTTCAGTGACAAAACTTTTTTCCAATAATTTGAGATGTGGAAATAAATCTACTAAAGCAGCAAATGTGCACCATCATTTTTTTTTAAATGATACATTTTATTATTTGCCTATGCACAACAAAAGATGTCTTTGAAAGACCAGAAGCAGCAGCACATAGGTTTGAGAGATTGGTGGGCAAAAGGAAAATCCATTCATTCAGACTGAAACAGATTATCATTCGTTTCAACTACGTATAGACAGGAATATTCATTAGCAAATTTATTTTATGCCTATGAGTAGCATGAGCGTTCCATCCAAGGTGATTCACAAGCATTGAGACATAATGTAGCAGGATATTTTCCTTTGTAAATACAAAAATACCAAGACTAAATGAAATCCTAAAAGTAGCTATGAAGAATTTACAGAGATGACATGCTTGGATTTTGGGCATTGGGTTCTTTAAGGAATATTTAATTGATAGAGTTAGTTATCTTGTAATCATTCTCGCTAAATGACTACTTCTTCTACATTGTGAGAATTCACTGGAGAACCAAGCAGAACAAATATTTTGCGTGTTTATGTATGTGCATGATACTACATTTTTAATTGTCAGAAAACGATAAACAAAAAGATAAGCATGCAAAACCATACATAACAAAGCAACTTGGCAACTTAAAGAATTTCAAAGATGGATATGAAACTGCACCTCGCGGTAGGGGAATTCATCAGCTTCAAGCATTCGAACAACCTGACTCATTTTGGGTCGCTTCTGCGAATCAGGATCAACGCACCTAAGTGCAACTAGAAGCGCACGTTTCAAAGCACGCGTTGTGGGCCTAACTTCAAGGTTAGGGTCCACAACTTCCTCTGCTCTTCTGTTTCCTACCATCATTTTGAGCCACTCAACAAGATTAACCTGCCATGACAAAAGTATGGATTGTCACTGGAAGAACAGAACAACCTGTTCACCATTGTGGTACACTCACTATAGTAGCATATATCCTATATAGTGAGGATTTACTACCTCGACAGCTGGACGTCCATAATCCACCGGATCTCTTCCAGTAACAGCTTCTAGCAGCAGAACACCAAAACTGTAAACGTCGCTCTTTTCATTCAACAAGCCAGTATTTGCATATTCGGGAGCCACATAACTGAAATTTAAAGTAGACACCAGTTTATTACTCTATCATCAGATAACAACCACAAGGAATAGTTAGAATAGGACTCAGAAAAGCACTCATACCCAAATGTTCCCATCACTCTTGTTGTTATATGGCTTTCTCCGGATCCCAAGAGCTTTGCCAATCCAAAATCAGAAACCTTAGCATTGAACTCGTCATCAATTAAGATATTACTAGATTTTATGTCACGGTGAACGACTTTTGGTTCAATAGCTTCGTGCAAATAAGCAAGCCTGCAAACCCAACATGAGATAACACAAGGATTGAAGCCAAGGACAGAAGTTAAATTCTTAATAGTGGTTGTGCATTTTGTCAAATTGTTCTATTTCAGTTTAGTTCTATATACGAAATAAAAGTTGTCAACGATATAAAAATGGCAAACTTCAAATAGGGTGGTACAGAATGTTAAAAGATTTGCTCAGATATTAACAATGTCAAGATGACTTGATAAATGATTTCATTAAATCTAATGGCTGGTGTGATAAAAAATGCGTGTTCAAATAGTTTGTGTCAAATGATCTACTTACGCTTTAGCTGTTCCAAGCAGAACTTTCATGCGGGCTTCCCATGTAAGGGTGCCATGCTGTCTCATAGCCCCATGAAGCCACTGCTCCAGGTTGCCATTGTTGACATACTCATATACCAACATCCTTTAAACCAAAAATTTACAATCTCAGCTAATAGAAATGCAAGTAATAAACACGGCTCAGGAAAATTGTGAAAAACTAATGGAGCATTCAACTACCACATGAAAATAAGAAGTTACCATAGTAACCTGAAAAGCGGCTTCAAATCTATGCTAAACTAACCTGTGAACTCCTTCTATGCAATAGCCAAGAAGCCGCACAAGATTCTTATGACGAACATGGCCAATGGCCTCTACTTCAACCCTAAACTCTTTCTCTGCTTGGCCACTGCAAGGCAATTGGTAATTTGATCATAAACATCAGTCATACAAGCCTATAGAAAGGTAGAGAAAATTTAAGAATAGTCGGAAGAATACTCACAGATTATTAAGAAGCTTCTTCACTGCTACGTCTGTTCCATTAACCAGTCTGCCCTGGTATACAACCCCATAACCACCTTCCCCTAGAATGTTCTCTGCCGAGAACCGATTGGTCGCAATTTCAAGATCTCTAAGTGTGAACCAATGACCCCACCCAAGATGAGATATTTCAGGCAAACCAATTAAAGGAGATGCCATTGCGAGCCCATATGACATTGAAGATTGTTTTCTGGCAGTCCCAGAACTACCTTCTTCTCCTGACTGAGAACTACACACCCTTTCATGATGATACATTGAACTGCACTGGCTGCTATTATCAACATCGCTTGATTTGCTCCTACCCAAATGAACTAACATCTTCTCTGAATTCTTATCACTTGATTTGTCATTAACAGTCAAAATTAAACTTTCCGGGTGATCATGCATACTTTGTTCCCCAACGCTGTCAACCCTAATGTCCTTCGAAATGTTAGGGATTTGGCAAAGGGAGTACTTGTTCAAGGTTCTCTGAGATTTTCTCCGAAAAATGACCCACATTGATAAGATACCAAGAATCAAAACTATAAACGCACCCATACATATACAGATCAAAACCCATAGTTTCACATGCCCATACTTCTTTGATAATTCAGTGTTTAAACTTCCCGAAGACATCTTCCACGAATTGGATGTGAAGAAATAATTATGCTTTGTTCCCTAAGATCCAGACTGGAATTTAGTCCATGTACTCCTGGATTCCAGAAACATGTGAGATGGCCTTTAAAAAAAATGGCTAGCTATATATAAAAGTTTTGGCAATTCTGACAATGGAGTTTGCCCAAGAGAAACCAGATTTCACAATTTTGAAGCAAACTTAGCTCAACAGACAAAAATTCACAGGGTACTAATACAAAATACTAAGCATATTCAGTTAATAGTTTCTGGCAAATCTGTGACCATACGCCTATTTTCTGGGCATTTAACAAATCAGTAAAATCCGATTTCAAAAGAAACCATGTAGATGTAAGAAGCATCAAATGAATTACAGCATTTTAATTATAAATCAAATACAAAAATACATACCCATTAGTTTACATCACTAAACCCAATCCCTAACATAAATCTTTGGGGAAAATAAAACAAAATAAAGAAATGCAAGACTTATGATCCTAGCAAAAGAAAGATAAAGAGCAAGATTTGATGTCCAACGTGAAGAAAATTAAAAAAAAAAAATTACCTTTGCAAATGATCTGAACTTAGCCCCCTCGATCTTCTCCCCTGAGAATCAAAAAAGCCAAGAAAAGGCCTTATGTGTAAACAGAGTCTAAATGAGCAAAGATATGGTGCCAATGCGGAGAAGAAATACAAGAATCACAAAAGCCAGAAAAAGAAGAAGGAAAAAAAAAAAAAAAAGAATAGCCAACAGATAGTTAAGCAGCTCAAGAGGAGTAGTTTACAAGTAGAAGGCGTGGCCTGCAGTGGGCCAAAGAGAACTCAATAAAATGTGATAATATTAGTACTAATAATTAAGGAATTTACTCAAACAAGGCCAGACAAAAATCTAATCTTCACAAGAACAAATACCCATTGTTAAAATTATTTTTTTATGTAAATGGTGGACATAATTCGAGAGGCTGGTTTTTTTTTCCTCATAAAAAGCTTTGGTGGGTGAATTGTTTTTGTGGGGTTTTGTGAATGTGGAGGAAAGAGGGACCTCAGAAAAGCTGGAAAGAAGACTTGGTTTGCAATTTAGAGAGAGAGAGAGAGAGAGAGAGAGTAGAAAAGGGAAGGCAAAAATGGGATGAACAGATACACAATTTATAGCTGGCTGTGAAAAAATATTTATGGAGAAAGTGAAAAACCTAACAAAATAAATCAGTAAACATTTATCAGAGAGAGAGAGAGTCAACTCAAGAGGCTTGTACCAATAAAAATTAAAAAACTCAAGAGTACACCAAATCTATCCTTTATAAAGCTAATTTTAGTTTATTTTGGTACTTTTTGACTTTTTCAACCCACTTCAACCCATTTTTAAAATAATTTTAATATTATCAAATAAACCAATATTGATTTATAAACCGGTTTATAATCTCTCATTAAACCCATGTTTATAAGTATTAAAATTATTTTTAATTAAACATTATACTAAGCCCATATTTGAGAGTATTAAAATTATTTTTATGTAATGAATAATAAGTTAGTAAATATGGATAGAAAGTGGTTTGTAAGTTATATAAAATGTATATGTGGATAAAAATATATTTGATCAGTTTGATCACTTAAAATTATAAGTTAACCATCCCAAAACTGGTTTGACAAATTTACTCTATTGTCCTCTTCTCACGAAAAATAAATAATTTACATAATGAGTATAAAACTTTTATTTTGAAACTTGAATTTGTATTTTACAAAGCATTGTGAGCACAAACTTTCAAATTTGACAATTGAGCCTTCAAGGGTGGCACTGTTTGACACTCAAATTTCTGGCATTGAATGTGCATAGAAAGCAATAGGTTTGTTTTGCTTTCAAATTGTCAATATCGTAAAATATGACATCGTATTAATGAAGTTTTTGTAATCGTATTACTCAAATGGAAAATCCACTTAATAGATGTACACAACAGGACAATCAGAGATTGCGTGCTTTTTCATAATATTGTTGTGTTCTTACCAAACGTTTGCATCTTCTCCTACATTTACGGTGAAAGCGTTACATATTTGAAATTTATTGATAAAGAAACCGACAGGACGTCTTATCAGAAAAAAAATATAAAAGATGACACAATTATGTTAGTTTCGAGTTGATCGATGAATAGTCTCATACCACTTTTTAATAAATTTTAAGTTTACAATTTATAATTGAAGGTAAAGTGGGATTGAATGTCAACGTAATTTTCAATCTTATTTTTCAATAATAACTTAACGTCAAAAAAATTTCAAATAGTCACTGTACTTTTAATATTGTTTTTATTTATCACTTTGTCTTCTTCTATTTGAAAATTAACAATTTCAATAACGTGACAAATAAAATCCTTAAATTTTCAACCACCCGTGATGACAAATAGAAAACAACTTTAGAAGTGCAGTGAGTGCACAATACATTGATCATTAACAAAAATTTTAATGTTCGTTGACTGGTAAAAAATAATTTAATAAGTACAATGACTATTCAAAAAAAATTAATTTAAAATTTAACAATTTTCACATTTCGACTTTGCGTTTATTGGAGCATATTCAATGTAATTATGGATTGTATTAAAAAGTGTGCCACGTGATTTTAAAACACTCACGTGACAAGAAAAAAGTTGAAGATGTCTAGATATCCTCTATTTATTTTTTTAAATATCCATCGAAATGTGTGTTAAGCTTCTTTTATTTAACTTTTTATAATTTATCTCTATCGAAATATGTGTTAATTATTTTTTATTTAGTTTTTTATAATTTATCTACATTCACTATCTTGTACAATTGGAATATAATATTCTCAATCCATAACCTCGTTGGAGATGTTATTCTATCCATCTCTATTTTACTTGCTACATGTACACGACATCTTCAATGCTAGACACATTTCTTAAAAATTTGTGTGACAAGAGAAAAATAGATAGAGAGAGAAAGTGGAAGGAGGAAAGAGGATGGAAAAATAGATTTGAGAAATATACACAACATAATAAAAAAAATAGGTGGAAGACTGTATAAAAATTGATAGCATGTTGGACATTTAACAAGTATTTTTTGACTAAAAAACAGTTTTAAAAAATTGTTTTATAGAAGTCAAGATTTTGAGATGTTCTAAAAAATTCTAATTGAACTTTTACGGAGGTTATAATTAATATTTAATGAACTTAAAAATTAACCAACTTACTATTAATATATCAAAAAAAGATAGTAATTTATTTACCACATTAATTACTTATATCAAATTGTAACTAATTACTATTTAGTCAAATATACTAAAATAATCGTGTTATTATAATTAAATTAATATATTAATTTTAAAAGTTATTATAGATATATAATAATTAATTACAGCTTTAGTCAAATATATTAAAATAATTGTGTTATTATAATTAAATTAATATATTAATTTTAATAGTTATTATATGATATAAAAAATTATTTATTTTAAAAATAATAATATGAAATATATAATAATTAATTACTGTTTAGTCAAATAATTATAAAGTTTAGACTAAATTACTTTTATAGTTATGCAATCAAACACTCGATTTAATTTTCACAGCACTTTTTGAGTTCATATTAAAACAGTCAACAGTTTTATAACAAAAATTATACTTACGATAGTTGTACTAAAAGAATCTTTAGACACTTCTCGACCCGTTAGGTTATTTTGAATTCATTAGTGCACAAATCAAGAAAATAGTCAAAACCAAGCATTTATGCCTTTAAAAAATCTGTGAATTTGATTGATTAATGAATATGTCGCTGAATAAGTGGTCCGTTGGTGATCCAAGCATCTAAATTTATGAACTTGTTTTTTAAACAAAATTTATGGACCTCTTAAATGGTCCATCTCTCCATCATTTTTTTTTTAATATCTATTTTCAAATTTAAAGACATGTTTGGTACAATAAATAAACTCTCTCATGTATCTTTCATTTTAATTAGGAGCGAGAATGGTTCGATTCATTTCAGATTCAATAAGAATTAGACTAAATCGAGTATTAATGGAAATTATTTAGCAACTTTTTTACATGTAAAAGTGTAAGAACTGAATGGTACCTAGTTTTGTTACAGTTCAATCTTATTCTTTTTATATATATAGTTTAGAAAATTTGTTAAGTTGAGTGGACATGGTCCGATTCACTTCAGTTCCAACAAGAATTATATCGAACGAGTATTAATGAAAATTCTAAAACAAGTTTTTTCAAGTACATGAACAATGTAGTTTGGTCCAATTCGATATTTTTTATGTAGATTTTAGAAAAAATTGCAACGTACAAGCTATTGTGAATTTTCTTGTTGCACTTCGATACTTTTTATTCCAAGTGGCAAAATAGTTAATTATTTGAATATTTATAAATTAATGTAAATTCACATAAATTAGTTTAATGTTAATCTAATATCAAGATTATAAAAACTAATCTTAAAAGTAAATTAAAATTCGATTATTATATAAATAAAATGGAGAACTTGTATTCTTTAATTATATTTGATTGGACAAGTCTCAATTTTCCAAACAAGATCTATCTGTAATTCTGTATATTATTGTAAGGCTCCCATCACTAGTCACTGAAAAATTTGTACAGGACTACAGGCCCGCAGATTCAATAGATGACTTTTTGACTAAAAGCCAATTAATTTAAACTTTTTTCTCCAACGGTTATCAAGGGTAATTTAGTCAATGTCATCATTGTAAATAATGTCATATTCTTAAGTGTCATTATGGAAAATAAAGCCCCCATTAGAGGAGGAACAAAGTCTTTGATTTGAAGCATAAACTTTTCATTAAAGAATGACTCAACAAATCCCTTTCAAATCTGTACATGCTTTATCAGGATTAATTAGGTAAATTATAAGTATTAAACACTAATTAAATATAATCAATATGGCCCACTTTATGAGGGCCCACATTATTAGTCCACCTCTCCAGAATTTTGACCTCCAAGAGTAATCAGAGCCATTGATCTGCTTTTATCATTGTCAACATTAGTTGTGGGTTATTACCGTGAAGCTGTTTTTCAATTTTCATTAGCAAAACCTTGCACGTGCACCACATGTCTGGCACGTGGAAGGGCTCTTTGCTTTATCTGATTTTATATTTTAATTCAATTTTACTAGCCTATTTGGCATAATTTATTTGTGTAGAGCTTTCCTCAATAAAAATTATAAAATTATCGAATTCTTCGATGATTAACCCAATTAAAGGAAAATCAATATTGACTGGTTAGAACAGCTTTTTCAAACACACGGTGTATCTAATTTATTGGTCGCATATTGATTAGGAAGAGGCAAAAGCTCGATCAATATTAAAAGATTGAATTGGAAGTAAAAAAATTAAATAAATAAAAACTAAAATTTTCGGGATTAAATGACCATTTGTGGGCGTAAATCGAAAATACTTAGGTCTAGCGTAATTTTTCAAGATATATGAATCTAGTATATAATACGAAAAATATATAGTAATATATGAAATTGGAGGTGTATTCAAAAAATCATTATTTCCAATTTTTTTATATTGTTGTAATCTTCATAATAATTAACTCGTAATATTTTATAAGCATGATTGTTCGACAATCATAATATACTTTTTTCACGTCCGAATCAATTTAACAAAATTGTCGTACATATTCCCATCCAAAATAAAATGTCTATAATAAAAAGTAGAATTATTATTTATTTTTTTTTTACATGTGATAATAATAAATGTTCAACTTGATAATTTATTAATAGCTATCACATTCCTAGTTGCTGAAATTTCAGTGTAGAGCCGTGACAGTTTATTAGAATTTCACAATTTGTTGGTTTCTATGTGTCTCCTTAATACTCCAATTGGATGCTCCTTTTTTAAGATGCTTGCACGAGGCCTTTATTTTAAATTTCCCTCCACACTCATTCCATTATTTTCTTCCCACAAATCCAAATCTTGGAAGCAAACACACCCTTAAGTAATTTTTTATGCACCCTTTGAAAATAAGAATTAAGAAGCGTTTAAGAGTGGTAAATATGAAAAGGAAAGATGAAAATAAGAGAATTGGCACGAAAATTTTTAGGTCAAATTGGACGACAATCGTTAGTTCTATATACGATAAGAATTATTATCATAGAGGGGTTTTAATCTCCTATCCACTTATATTGTCTACGCTGATGTGACATCACATAATTGATAAAAATAATGAGTTTGGGATCATAAACTACCAATCATGTGATGACGCCACATCGCCGGGTATTATAAGTGGGTAGGTAAGTAGGAGATCAAGACCCTATCATAAAGAAGGGTATTTAAAAAAATATTGTTATCTTGTATAATTAATAACATATACATCATTCACATCACATATATCTGCTCTATGTCTAGTAAATGAGTATTCACTATACGTCCGACTTCTATCTTTAATATTGAATAAAGTGAAGTGAAATCAAATTGTCCAAATCAATAAAGTCAACACGAGAATCTTAACATTTCAAAGCAAGAAAATCATTCTCGTTAGACTTTTAAAGAGCGATAGTCACACTCTTGTTTCTCGTTCTTATACTATTCAAATTTTGTATATCTTTGTTAACTCTCCTTTTATACACGGGAAGTGTAAAGAATCAAAATTTATTTATCTTTTATAAGAAAAAATCATAAAGTCAAGTGTAATTTCAGCACAATTAAGACTTCTTAGAACTTTGTTGTTCTTAATTAAGTGTGATTAACATATTCTTGGTGCTGAGTAAACATACCCAACACTTAAAGCATGAAATAAATCATACAAATAACATGAATTTAATGTCAATGGTTTCGAACTCTACAAAGTATAATTATTGTCCCTAAATTAAGGTTGTGAACGACTTTGACCCTCTTCTAATTTTACATTAAAAATAAAGATTGATGGTAAAATTATCATTTTGGAATTACACAGTTGCTTGAATTCTTTTAGGATGAATGTTTTAACATACGATGCAAACAATGTCTTCTTGTTATACTAACTTAAGTATTAGTTGTACACACAAAGTCTACAATCATTCAATTTCTACTTTTTGTCATTTGTAATTTTTATTTTCAAAAACAGAAAAATATTGAAGGAAACTAACACAAAATAAAGGGGTAGAGTGGGAAGTAGGGGTGGCACCAGTGCCCAAATTTCAGAATCACTGCGTTGAGCTCGACTCGTAATTTTTTTGTTGGACTCGAACGATAGAGCCAAAAAAGACTGAACCGGAGAGTTCACGGATCGTTCGACCCATTTGCCATCTCTAGTGAGAAGTCTCTCTCCAAAAAAATGCTAATTTTTTAAAAGAAAAATGTAAACATGTAAAAGCCAGAAAATGGCACTGTAGTATCGATCTATACTTGTCTAGTTTTAATGCTATTTGAGTTAATTTCCTACTAACTAGTTCAAAAGGTTGAGAGTATCACGTGGCAATCAAGCCCAAAGTTTTTATTCCCAACCTTATCCATTGCTACAGACTCGACTATTCCACGACAGAAAATAATTCAGAAGACGTTTTGTAGCTTTTCTCCAAAAATCTATTTTTTGCTTTCACTGATTTTGACTTTTCAACCCTTTTTACACTACAAAAAAATTTGAAAAGTCAAAAAAGAATAAAAAAACCCATTTTTTCCCAAAAACTATACCGAACAAGTCCTCAATTATATTTAGTGAAAATTACATGGTATACTGTACTTATTTCCCTATTTACAAAAATATTGTTCAATATATTATATTTTAACAATATCGTTAATAGAAAAGTAAATATAAAAACAATCATTTCTAGCATAAAACATAAAGATCCCACACCAAAATTGGAATCTCTTCCGAATCAAATCTCCTCTAACACAACACAATAATTTTCCTTTTTATGTAGATTTCGTTGCAAATCTCTTGAAATATCAAGATACTATATTCAATTTTCAAAAACCCATATCAAATTTCACTTGAAACTCTAATCCTAAATTTGAACAAATGGTCACTGCCATTCTTGTTCGTCTGTGAAAGACAGCCACCCGAGAGAGAAGACCGCTAAGACGAGCTTAGTAAATATAGCTCAAATTCCAAGATAGAAGGAGGTCAAAAAATTTAGCCGTATGAAGCCCAAGGAAACGCACTTCTCAATTTTTTGTACTTAGTGCTTCAAACTCATTTTCATTACTAGATTCATGTTATGGATGTTTCAATGAACTTATGAGTTAATGCATTAGGTTGTGTTATGTTTTGAGGAGGGAAATATTCTCGTCTCACAAGAGAAAAAATTTATCTTCTCTCTCGCCTACATAAGACGTTTTTATTGGTAATTTATATCTTCTCCATCGTTTACACTGAATGTTTACTATTGGTCGAGTGAAACTCGCTCAATATTAATATAATAGAAATTGGCCAATAGAAACATGTTATGTAGGCAGTGAAGAAGATAAATCTTCCCCACTGTAGAGAAGAGAAACATTTCCGCTTTTGATACATGACCTGTGACACACCTTGTAAACTATGATTTTGTACATTTGTTATAAAAAAATTGTTTTAAATGCAATTATATTAATACAGAAGATAAACATGTTGTATCAGTCATGCTATTGTTAAGCATGCTTTTTTTCTTTGATTTTGTACAGTTATTGTAACATGTTTGTTTTAAATGCAAGCATGGTAATACATTAGATTGCATATTGTGCTAGTCATGTTATTGCTAATCACGTGTTACAAACTGAGACATTTGCGTATAGCCCGTGTTATTGATTTAGGCTTGTTTTTTATAAATGGTTGGCAACAGATTTATGTTATTGTTCATCGTCTCTTACAAATTAACAAATGTGTATAGATTTAATTATGCTATCATTCTAAATTCATAGTGTTATATCTGTTTTTTTTTTACTAACAAAATAAAAAATGGACATAATGAATTTTTCTTCCAATAAAGAAGAATGGATTTAGAACCAAGTCTGTTATCAACGAAAAACGACCAAGAAGATTATGGCTTTTTGTCGCAAAGCAAATCGAATTTCTTGTTTTGTCTTGTAGTTGGTTTGCATTGTGTGAGAAACTGAGAATTGGATGGGTTCTTTAATTTAGCAAGTTTTTAGGAATTCAAATCAAATTGATTATGGATATTTTCTCTTATTTCTTGTCAGATAGATATATACTCAAAATAACTTAATTTTAGGGCACTAGTAATTTTGATTGAGTATCAAGTAATTTTGGAATAGTAAAAGCGATGTGGTATTTTTGGAATTAATTTCTTTTAAGGAAATTGGCACAAATGATCCCTAACGTGTGTCAAAAATGAGCAAATGTTCCCTAACCTTTCATTTTTTGTGGAGTGCTCCCTAACCTATCCATTTAGGTGAGCAATTGGTCCTTATTTGATAAAAATGACAAAAATACCCTTAATTTTAGTTTAAAAAATTATAATTGAATTTTTAACTTTTACAAAATGTACAAATAAGTCCGATATATTTATTAAACAATATTTAATTTAGCATATTAAATATCACTATAGTTGTCTCAAATAAATTTTTCATAAGAGAAAAATATAAAATTATTGCACTTTAGGTATATGTAATTGTTATGTGATGTGAAAAACTTGAATAAAAATTAAGTTAAATAAATAATAAAATAACGTATATAATTTTATGACATTGAATCAATCTTATTATGTTTTTTGGGGGATAATTGCATCAAAAGTCTCTAACATTTCAAAATCATTAGGGGATATGCTCATAACATAAAATAATAGCACCAAACGTCTCCAACATATCAAGAAATAGGCATCGGAGGTCCCTCTTCATACTTTCAATCAGTTTTCTCCATTAAAACCAAAATTTGGACTGCATGCAATATATATCCCCAAAAAATGCGATTGAGAATGGTAGGAGTAAAACTCTGAAGAAAAAGTAACTAAGAACAAGCTCTGAAGAAAAAGCAACCAAGAACAAATCCTATATAGTAAGATAAAGAATTTTACCATGTTTAGCGTCTGAATTTGCATCCGTTCTTCAAGATTCTCTATAATTTGAAGAAGCGGGCAAATATTTGAAGTCTAGTGATTGATCAATTAACAGCTCAGGACCGCCCTTTGTCGCCTCCGTTTCATGCCAGAGATCTTCAGCTGCACCACCACCTATTCCTGCACCGCTAGTAGAATCTTGAAGATTAACAAAGCGAAAACTGCAATATAAACCACAACTTAAAGTGAGATCGGGACGAAAATTACAGTGTTTCTACAACCATAGCCACCGACACTACAGCCTCAATCACAACCACACCTCACAAACCCACGTGTGTTTGACCCACTTTCATACTATCTACGATTTCAAAATCCAAGCTCTCTTCTCAATGCAAACATGGTATGGCACAAAAGTACTACGCTATGATCTGAGTCTAATTCCACTCATATGATCAACCCCATACTTGCTTCACCTTTTATGGCCTCTTTCACCAATCACTCATCAATAGTTCCATTCTCTAGCGGTGGAGACAACCCTACAAGTGGTGCACCACCGGTTGCTCGGATAACACAATATCGGATCATCAAAATCAGATTCAGAGCCATAATCAAACGGCATTGCGTAACCCGAATAAAAGATCAAGAGCCTCCAAGTGTGCTCCGCCTATTGTGCTAACCATAGACATTACCAATTTTCAGGTGCAGGAATTCACTGGTATCCCAGTACAACCATTCACTTCTTCGCCTTTTCCAAAAGCAGGCTTGATCTTTTTGACACACCCTCCAGGACTCACCCGATGCATCACCCCCGCCATTCTCACTCACGTTTTTTAAGGAAATATAGCGTGTGCATTCCAAATTTTGGTTTTAACAGAGAAAACTGACGGAAAGTGTGAAGAGAGACCTCCAATATCTATTTCTTCATACGTTTGAGATGTTTGGTGATATTATTTTAGGTTATGGGTATATCTCTAACGATTTTGAAACGTTGGAGACCTTTGATGCAATTATCCCATTTTTTTTAACATAAAGATACTAGAAAAAATTAATTTACACATTTCGTGTTCTTTATTTTTGAGCGATAATAAAACGATAAATTAAAATATGAAGAATACAATTTGAGCTCTAATATTTGTAGTTAATAAACGAATAGCTCAATGAAATAATAATATTTGGTTATTAAGTTTGTGACAAATTTTTTTTTTATGTTGTAATGATAAAATTAAAGTTTAAATTTTAATGATTACTTAATAATAATAAAATACTTTTAATTAACACGTTTGTTAATAATTATGAGCTTAAATTTTAGTTATTTTATAATAGTTCGTAAAATATACAAAATAATTTAGTATATTATCAATTTGTTAGTTTATTTTAATGTTTTTAAAAAATAAAAGTATCTGACTCATTTGTACTTTTTACAAAGGTTATGAATTCAATTGAAAATTTCTCTAAATAAAAATAAAGGCATATTTGTCTTTTTATTAAATAAGGATGAATTGCGCACCTAAATGGATAGGTTAGGGACCACTCCACCAAAAATAAAAGATTAAAAATCATTTGAAAGATTAGGGACCATTTGCGCCAATTTCCCATTCTTTTATTGGCTTATTCATGTAAATATCTCTTATATCTAGAAGTGTCAATCTACCCGTCCGCCTCGATAAAACAACATGTGACTACCACATTAGAAAAAGTCTGCACATGACGACGGGTTGTGGGGGTGAACCCAACCACCACAAAAAATAAACACGAGTCCGCCCACCCGTTGGCCCATCCGGTCGAGCCCACGTGGTCATGATTCGACCCGTTCGGCCCGTATAAATAAAAATTAATTTTTTTGAAATTACTAAAAAATTTAGTTACTTATTGTAATTCAAAAAAAAAAAAAAATGTTTACATATATAATAAAAATGTGTTAAATTACTAAATAAAAATAAATAACAATGATAAATTCACATTTGTTAATTTTTAATTCAATTTATATTTTTATTTATATATTTAAAGACTAAAACATCACGCGATCCATCACATCTTTCACTTTAAACTATTTCTATGCCATTTGTTTTTTTTTTTTTTAAATATCATTTCAAATATGAAAGTTTGAATTTTCTCGCCCATTTTTTTTAAAAAAAATCAAAGCGGTTCACGGGTCGGCCATGGTTGACCTCTTCGGCCCGTGAACGGCCCGCGAGTTGGCCTCCTCGCTCGTGAATAGCCCGCCCAGTTCACGGGCAGGCCTGCGGTTACGGGTCAAGACAGGTGGGCCGATGCGGGTTCGTCCGGTCCGCCCATCTTGCACTTATATCTACAACACAACTTATGTTTGTTACACTATAATTTAATTGTAATGAAGGTCTTTAACTTTTGTTTATTATCATATTAATGTTTTTAATTTTTTTATCGCATTCTTATATTTAATTTTCAATTAATTGGCACATATTTTCTTGGATGACTATTTTTGTCATGCTTCAAAATGATGGGCAAATTTTTTGTCGAATTTTTGTATTTGTTAACTTCTTCTTCTTCTTTTAATTTAAAAATAGGAGGACAGATGAGTACGAGTCTTTGAATGCCATCCTGATACGATGTGCTAAGAAATTAAGTTTTGTCAAGCTTATGACATCGTTTTTGGAAGGAAACCGTCAATAGAAAGAAAATGTGCTAATTAATAGAAGGTTGATGATAACAATACTACGAAAAAAAGGTTAAAGACATACGTACGATAATAAACAAAAGTTAGAATTTTCGTTGCAATTAAAGTGTGATATAGTAAACAAAAACAGGGATGTGAATATAATTACCTCATAAAATATTTATGAGAATTGATAAATGCACTTCGAAATCTCAACTATTAGTTGGTGTGATTTACCAAATTAATTGACTAAGAAATTATGTTTTGGAACTCATAATATTTATCTTCATATTTATGTATAGGAAGGGCATGGAAGCTATTCTTTCTATAATGCAACTTGCTTACTCTTCTAGTAGCGTCACGGGATTTTGTTCCCAATCAAACAAGCTCTTGGGTAGTTCATTGACCCATCTGCTCATGTGTCAACTCATAATATCCGTATCGCGGAATATTGCTTTATCATGGACGGCCCACCGGAAGCTATTCTTCAACAATAATGCAACTTGCTTACTCTTCTAGTAGTCGGAGTTGACGCGTAACTGGGGATTTAGGAATTTTTAGAGTTCGAACTGCTAATGAAAAAAAAAATGTACACTTCAAAATCTAGCTATTAATAAAAAAAAAACACTAAAAATATTTTTTCACACTACAGAAAACAAATTTTTTGTGGACGGGATCGGATTATATTAAATCTGCCTATGTTGACTGCCAAAACAAACTATACTATACGAGTTTGTTGAGTGGTAATCTCAATCTTACTTCCACGGCATATTAAGTTATAAAATTAAACTTTTTTGAATTTGAAGACGTTTGATTGTGTTTAAAAAGAAATATTTACATTGAAACAAGTGCAACAAAGTTTAGTATGAACCAATGTCCAAACTTCAGATTTCTTTTCTTTTTTACTTTTATTGGTCAAAATTTTGGATCAATTTTGTTGTTCACAAGTTAAAGAATTTACTTTTCACAAATATAATAGTCATATTAAATTCAATTTGTTAAAATCTTAGTCAGTGGTGGATCCAGAAATTTTTTGAAATCTCGAACTACTACTATCGAAAAAAAATTTTCAGATGGATCATTATTACTAAGTTTTTTTGCACATCGTAAAAAAAAACTTTTTTCGTCCCCCCCCACCGCCTCTGATCTTAGCCCAATTAAACCAGAGATGGTTGGATTTCAGCTTAAATATATGCAAAATGTCGAGAAGCAATAACTGTAATTTAATATATTTTTTTTGACTAAATATATTATGCCACATTTTAATTGCAATAAAAATCCATAATCTTTTTTTCATTAATACACTTATATCCCCAACATTGTTCATAATTTTTTCATCTTCAATCTTCCGTTAATTAACATTACAATTTTCGTCCATAAAATCCGTTAAGATGAAGTGTCTCTTTGTACTTTTAAATAAATAAAAATAAATATATAAAATTACAACTAAATATTTGTTCATCATTTTAAAGCAAGTTAATAGAATTTTTGAAAGAAAAACGTCATTAATATAAAGTAAAATATAATAATAAATCGATTAAAAAAAGTTAAAATATAAATATGACAAAGACTAATAATCACGACCGTAGAAAGTTTTTCCTCCGACAAAAAAACTCCACTATACATCTATCATCAACTTCTCTAAATTTGTTTTTCAATTTCCACAACTCTCTAATTTCCAATTCTCTTTCTCTTCACCATTCTTTTTTAAATCTTTCACTCTCAACATTCTTCCTCTTATCAATATTTATTTAGTTCTTTACGGTCGAATTTAATATATAAGTAATATACTAGTATTTAATTAAAACAATTAAAATGAAGTATATTTATAAAAAAAGTGGTGAAAATATAATCAATCCCCCCACCCACCAATCTTCTCAAAGCAGACACGAAACCGATGCGTGGTGGGGGAACAAAAGCCTACAATTAGAAGTACTGTACAGTGTACAGTCGTGTTCCATTACGTTCAAAGAATCAAAATCCTCAGACAGAAGCAAAGCAAAGTGGAGTTCTGATTTGGCATTAGAATTGAGAAAAGTCATAAGAAACAAAAGTGTCCCATTTCTTTACAATATCTCCACTCTCCACGCAGTTTAATCAGTAAAGCAAAGCAAAGCAAAAGCAGCCCATATTAATCCCTCCACCACATTCTTTTCTTCTTCCTAGAGAAACCAAAAGGAAAAAAGAAAAACACTTGCCCCACTTCTTCTCCAAAGAATCTCTCTCTACCTTCATATATATATATATAAACAAAGACTCATGCATTACGTTTTCTTAAGCGTTACTTCTCAACGGGAAAACCAGAAAGGAAAGGTTTGTAATCTGCATTGGGGTACTGCTTGTAGGGTAGTGTTATGGCGAGTTCGAGTGGGACCAAGAATGGTGTGGGCCCACCAAGGTCACTTTCGAGGAGAATGACCAGAGCGCCTACCATGGTGGAAGGGGAAGATGACACCTCCGCCGTGGACAGTGAGCTTGTGCCGTCGTCCCTGGCGTCGATTGCCCCCATACTCCGGGTGGCTAATGAAATTGAGAAAGAGAATCCCAGAGTTGCTTATATATGTAAGATATACAATTATACATACATACATGCACTTAAAGGGTGATTATACTTGACATGTATTATCATTGATTTTGGGGTTCTAGTTAAATTTAGAGAGAATAAGTTGTTAATTATTCGGTTTCTTGCAATTTAATAATCTCGACTTGCTTATTGGGAATTCTAAAATAAGGCTGTGGAAGATTCAAGGCATTTTCTTGTTTATGTGTGAATTGTTAGGATGTTGAGAACTGGAAGTGTCTATGTTCTTTTATGGGAATGTGGATTGAAACAGTTTAATCTTGGTAAATGATGCATGGTTGAACATTTGTAGGATGAGCATAGATTGATTCATCCTTCATCTATTATGAAGAGTCTACAGTGTTTCCTTGATTATGCATTGCCGTCCTAAGCAAATAAAATTTCGTCTTTATTTGTTAGGAACTTGATACACCATCTAGAGGACAAAACTGGACGAATATGCATGCAGTTCACGTACTGTGTACATTAGCTACTTATAAATTGTACTTTAAGAAGATTCAAGGCTGCACTGTGCTACCAATATTGTAGAGTATAGGGAACACCTCTCCAGCTATAAGATTTTTTCTCTCTGATAGCACAAGTGTGATACCTGGAAATGCTCCCAATCTGGACATACTAAAACTTATATTCATAAAATTTGAACCAATCTCCAAAAAACATGCCTATTCATTTTTCCTTCTCTTTCTTGGTTTCGTTTTTATATGTGACCTCCTCAATGATATTATCTAGTCAAAATTTGCATGATATTCTTTTCCCTAGTATTATGGATTCTACACTTACTAAAAGGCAGTTGAACCTCCTCCTTGTTATTAGACGGTCTCTTCTTATACCTGGGTTGGTACATTCTCATTGACTTTTACAGCTGACAAATAAAGAGAAGTCCATTGGTGTCCACACTGTCACCCCGAAGAACAAGAACTAACTGGAAAACCCCTGTTTAGAATCTTTTTGTTTTCTGTGAGCCTATGATAAGAGGAAGTCAGTTTAATTCCATAAGAAAGTAGATGTGGACTAGTTATTATTTCCATTTTGCCATTTTGGAACAGTACAGGTCACATACTTTGATGTCTGACTTTCCATTTATTAATATCTTATCATAACAATTATCCTCATTTCTTTTGTTATATGTCATCCTATCGAATCGCTCTATGAACCTTGAGAAAGTAATTTTTGTATAAATGGTTATCACATGTTATTCCTTGGTTATCCTTTTTAAATAATTGTCCAGTTCTTTTTTTCTCTTTAAATGCTTGGATCAGGCCGCTTTCATGCATTTGAGAAAGCCCACAGGATGGATCCAACGTCAAGTGGACGGGGTGTTCGACAGTTTAAGACATACCTACTACACAGGCTTCAAAGGGTAGACTCAACAATCCTCATTTAATAGCTTTTTACTTTTTGCGGTCTTTTTGGCTTCCTACTAAGTAATACTTTCTCAAGATTTTGGCGTTTGATCTTTGTTGCTTGAGGTACTTCCATGTTCAAACTTATTGATGCAAGCAAAAATCGAAGAAAGAGGCCTTCTTGTTCGAAAATGTCTGTAGTGATTGTAGAATGTTTCTCTTAATTATTCTTTTTTTTTTTTTTTTTTTTTTTGGTAATTACGTCCAATAGTCAAGAGTATTTTGGTGATTTTCAGATGTGCAATAATTTCTTCCATGAGTCTTGAGTTAGGGTTTTGGTTACTACTTTCCTCAATCCCTTGCAAGAGACAAACATGTTCCCTCTTCTTTGTTTCCTCCTCCTTGTGTGTTTTCTCTACAATCCGCCTACTTGTCTGCAATTTTAGCATGTACATTCTTCCTTTCAATCATAAATCTACTTCACTAGAAATCCCATCACTTCCTAATGACGCCATTAACACGAACAATCCTAATTTACTGAAGTTATATCGTCGGTATGTTCGTGGAGTATCGTGTAGCATCAAGAAATAATACTAAGCATTTATTCTATATGTGTTTCCCTATTCATTTGTTCAAAATACTGAAAATTAAAATCATATTAAATTTTTAATGATTGCAGGAAGAAGTAGAGACAGAACGCATACTTGAAGGAAATGATCCTAGAGAAATCCAGAAATATTATCAACTCTTCTATAAAAGAAAAATTAGAGATGGCCAATCTACGAAAACACCGTGAGGCTTAATTTCATACCAAAGTTATTGTTGGAGCTAACTTTGACCATTTCCTGTTATTATTCACTTGATTTATCAGTTATTTTCTGTGCATTTTTGTAGAGAGGAGATGGCTAAGATCTATCAGATTGCAAACGTGTTGTATGAAGTGCTAAGGGCGGTAGTACCTTCATCAATAGTTGATGATGAGGTCTCATTCATATTGTTTTGTCGTACTTGGTATTGTAGTTGTATATTCTATTTTGGAGTTTCAATGGAATATTCGAACTCAAAAAACTTTGCCAAACGCAGACGCGAAGCATTGCCAAATATGTTGAGGAGAAAAGAGAGCAACATGAGCACTACAACATTCTTCCTCTGTACGCTGTTGGGGTTAAACCAGCAATTATGGAGCTTCCAGAGGTTGTCTATGAAGATACACCTAAAATTAAAGTCCTTTTGGTGTCTACAAATAAACATATAATTTGTTCGATGCTACTATTCTATGTTTACTCTCTTATAGTTTATTTTCCCTTATTTCTTAATCAGATTAAACGAGCACTTCAAGCTATTCGTGATGTTGATAATCTAAATGTATCTCAAACGCCCGATGGAAAGGATAGATCATTTACAGACATTCTTGAATGGCTTGCTTTACGCTTTGGTTTTCAGGCAAGTTTTACTGCACCCAGCGTGTTTCTTCCCTTGTTCAGTTTTTTCTCTTCTTTCTTTCATTTTGTTCCAAAAAATGTCTATCCTTCTGCCTTATTCCTCTTACCTGCTGCATTCTAAACTTACTCTGCTTTGTTTGTGTTTTTATTTAATTTAGGAATGACAGTGTTCCACATGTGTATACGTTTATAATTCCTAATCTGTCAAATTATTAAACGAATATAATCACAAACTACCTATGAACTACTGTCGAGCCTACCTCAAAGTTCACAAATGATATGTTCATTTATTTATTACTTCACATTCCTTTACATCGATCTAAAATCGGCTTGAAATAAATATGTAATAATGGCAAACACATATTCCATTGTTACAAAAATTTGGCAAAAATGGTGCCTAGAACAGAAGGTGGGATGAGAGAGAGTTGAAAGCAGAAGTATTTAGGGAACTTTAGAAAACATATCCTGTATACAAGGAGAAATTACATTACATTGTTTTCACATCACAATTTATATACTAATGCTTCAAAATCAATCACAAATAACAGATTCTGTTAAGCCTCCGTCAAAAACATAAGAATAATTTACGACATACATGTATATAAGATGTAATTGCACTTTACTTACCTTAATTTTAGAAATTATGAGCGCTGAAAAAATAACATCTTTTGACCAGTCTATGTCAAAAGAATAGGAAGAACAAATAAGTTATGTTTTTACTTATGACAATAAAAATAAAACTTCTAAGGTAAGACAAGCATACTAGAATGACATAGTTACTTTTGTATATGGTTCACTTATATATGGGGGATACTTGTGATATTTTGACACGGGACACCTTTTCATTCTTGAACAAAAGTACATCTTTTGTATTTGTTTCATCTAGTCCAAGACTACAGGAAATTTTCTACTTGTCCAGGATCTCTACTGCTGTAATCTCAGGTTAATTTAGATCAGATATCTCAAGAGTTAACTTTTACGCATGTTGCACATATGTAACCACAAGGATTTTTTTTAATCAAAGTATGATTGATTAATCACCTTACTTTATTACTTGATACATGTAACATGAGTTGCTACCAAGGACAACCATCAAAATTGCTTCTTGACTAGTTAATTTCTTTCAGTTATAACTTGACACGTGATACACGTGGCTAACATATAATTAGCCTCACAGTAGCTTGTACCTTATTAGTGATTCACATATTCTCATGTGCTGACTATTAATATGCATCCTTGAAGGTGTGTCACATAAAAAGATGACGTCTTAACCCATTGCTTAAGACCTAGTTTGAGCTAGATGGTCACTATGGATGACCTAATTTGATGACCCAACAAGCACTTTTTGGATAAAATACCAACACGTAAAGCGTATTTATCCTTTTGGCTCCATTTGGGAGGGAGGGTTAAATGGTAGAAATTAGAAATGGAAGAGAGAATATACTAACCGAAGGACGGACTTCCATCTCTTGTGTGGTAAGAATGAAATACCAATGTCTCACCTTACCTCCCCCCTTCCAAATTTCCTCCCCAACACTGTGTATGAAATCAACCCAAAACCTTTTGCTGCCTTTTCAGCGCAAGTTTAGTCATTCATTTTATTGACTGTAGTGCAACTTAATGTTTTTCATTCTTTTTGTTTTTTGGACGTTAATGAGCAAAGCGACTCAATTTTTGTGACTATGTGCCATTTTCTAAAATTTGGGTATTGAAGAAAGGAAATGTGGCAAATCAGAGAGAGCACTTGATATTGCTACTTGCCAATATGGATGTAAGGAACAGGGATATTCAGGATTATGAACAAGTAAGTTTTCCCATTTGTTTCTTACAGAGTCAATTTTAATAGATAATGTACTGTTCGTCTAGTATCATAGGATTACCTGTTCTTTCATGTGAACCATTCTTTACTCCTTGGTCTCCTCATATATTTTGAACATTGATGAAGGAGCGACAGTTGGATAGCAATACAGTTCAACGATTGATGGACAATATTTTCAAAAATTATCAGTCATGGTGTAAATACTTACACTGTACACCAAATTTGGAGTAAGTTGACTGCTTGTGACTATATTATCAGCTTATCGATCCAGAGTACATAATGTGTAGATTTTGAACCGTACCTTATATGTGCACGTTTTAATAATATATTCTTTTATCATTCTTGTTATATATGTTCTGTTTGCAGGTGTTCATGGGGTGATAAAAGGCAGCAGTCGCAGCTTCTCTACATTGGACTTTATCTTCTTATATGGGGTGAAGCTTCAAATATTCGGTTCATGCCAGAATGCCTATGCTATATTTTTCATCGTGTAAGTTTTTTCAAATTTTTATGTTGCAACCAGGGGCAGAGGTTTTTTTTTTTTTTTTTTTTTTTTTTTTTTTTGGGGGGTCGGTCTATAGTCCAATCTTGATTTGGAAAAAATAAAATTTTGAAGTGCAATTTTTTTTTTTTTTTTTTTTTTTAAGTAGTAGTCCCCCTTTCAAAAAATCTTGGCTCCACCCTTGGTTGCAACTTTGATGATTCCTTGATAGGCCATTATGCTTGTCAGTATTATCTTCTCATGCAAGTGGAAGATTAAAGAGACCCCTGATCTTATTTAATCAAAATATTTCAAAATGCTATAATAACTTCTGCACAAAGAACTTGACAGAAATCTAGGAATATAGCAAGTTTATGCAGGTCACTAAATATGAAAATGTTATCCACCGTCCACATGTAAATATCCTAATGCTAGGTTGATGTATTAATAAATTGCAGACAATAAGTGAGAATTAAATAACACAATTGTGCTTTTGCACAAAATACATGTAAAGCAGCAAAAAGAAAATGGAATTCTAAATTTGTATCTAACACTCCTTCACAGGAGAGCTTGTAACGATCTTGTCTGCTTGTTATCCTACGATACTTCTGTTCAATAAGAAATACGGATTTCTGGTCATTTTGTTGAATGCATTAGATGAAAAGTAAAGATGTCAACTTGTATTTATAGATGCAGACACGATTCTGTATTCTTATGAAAGTTGTTTTTCCTTAAAACTTTAATTTGTAGAGATGCAGATACATCCTTCCCCTCTTTCAGAAGTAGGGATGGTTTGGTTTTCCAGAATACTTTAATTTGTAGAGATGCAGATACAATTTTTTTCTCCTATGGAATTAGGAATGGTAACATCTACTAAAATCCAAATCTGATTTGCAAGATCAAATCCTCCTGTGGAGATATTTCCCGTGTTGGAGAGTTACCTGCTTGAGGAATCTATCCTAATTGAGTTTTTAAGGAACTGGTGTAGAAGACTTGGTTTTAATTTAAGAAGTTGATGCATAGCTGGAGCTCTTTTTACAAAGACGCACCTCAATATTGAGCAAACGCTTCACTCTTTCTGCCGGGAATACTGGTTCCATTCAACGCAGTTACTTGAAATCAATCAAACTTATACATCTTATTTCATGCTCTGTGAGAAGCCTTTACTGTCCTGGTCAATTTTTGGGGAAAGATAAGGATAGCACATTTGACTAACTTTTAAATGTTAGCTTCTAGGAAACAATCACAGTACAAATTTGGTGCTGTATGCTCTCAAGAATCTAAAGTATTGATTGCCACAAAATTATGTTACCCTTGTCAAGATAAAACTTTCTAGATAGAGCCTAGAGGTCATGATAAAAACAAAATACAACTCCCTTCGGTCTTGCTTCTTGACATCCAATCTCTCTTAGATGCCTTTATCTGAACAAGTGTTCAAAGATGAAAGCAGCTATGGAGAATTTAATGGAGCATTTTATCTCATAACCGAGTGATATGGATTAGAATATATTGTTTCGGGAGTGTAGGATTCATAGCTTATTGTATTAGTTATCCCTAATATGGTGGAGAATGAGGGATGCTTTGAATAGTATCTTGGTGCAGACTATTCCCTGCATTAAACTTGAAATGCCGTCCTACTTTGAAACTTTTCCAGTTTAATAAAAAACATATACTTAACTTCCAATAATAAAAATAATTAAAGTATTGCTGACTGATAGTTTCTTCTTATTGTTGATCATTAATTATTTCAGTGCATTATGGTTCTTTGTTTAGATTTGTCTCCTTATGCATGAAAAATAACTCTTTAGTAAGACTGCTGATCATTCATTACTGCAGTGCATATTGCTTCTTTGTGTATATCTGTTTCTTTTTTATATGAAAAATGACACTTTTGCTTTCCAAACATAAGATGGCGAATGAGTTGTATGGAACCTTGTTTGGTAATGTCCAACACGTCAGTGGAGGTACATATCAAACAGTACCACATGATGAGGAATTTTTCTTGAGGGAAGTTGTTACCCCTATTTATCAAGTCTTGCACGAGGTAACACAGCTGCTTTTTTACTTTGGTACTTCACTTATCTTATCACCTAATTTAACCATCTTCATTGGTAAAGGAAGCTAGGAGAAACAAAGGGGGGAAAGCAAGCCATTCATCATGGAGAAACTACGACGATTTAAATGAATACTTTTGGTAATTGTATTATAAGAATTCGCTGTTTCTAGTTAAGTAAATACCTGGAATTTCAGTTATTTATCCATTTTATTTTGTTTGTTCCCTCTGCAATCTTTTTAGGACTAAGAAATGTTTTAAGTTGGGGTGGCCAATGGACAAGACGGCAGATTTCTTTCGACATTCGGATGCAGTAAAGCCAGCAAAGGTACAGCCTTATATATGAACTTCGAGAAAATTGTAAATGTTTTCTTATTGTGACTCTTTATTTATCTTCTCGGCTTTTTTCTGCTGCTGCATCATACCGAAGACATCCTAAACAACTTATTTTTATTTTCAAAGACCATTTGACAGATTTAAGGTAGTTTGGCTTATGATACAATTATTACTTATTAAGTAATATTACTTTTTTCAATTTTAAGTAACATATTTGATATTTTAGTATTAAAGATTTACATAATTCTTTCATGTTCTAAACTATTATATGAACAATCATTTTTATTTTTAATATTTGAAATCTAATTTTTAATATTTTAGCAATTTAAATTCAGTGTAGGATGTGGATGGGAATTTGGTCAAAATTAAGGGCATCTAAGCCATTTCATTAGTCAAACTCACAAATTGTTCTTTTTTTTTTTACAGTCTACCTACCTTGTTTTCAAAATATGTAAATTTTTGGTAGTTTCAAGTAAAAAAGGTAAAACATGTAAAACATATGTACTTATAATAAGGTTTGACTTGTGAACTAATAGGAACATGCTCATGACCATAAAGATGAGACAAAAGAGAAATTTTTTGTGTCCTGAATTATTTTTGTTTACAAGGTGACAATCTCGAGCGTTTATTATTTCTTGTTTGTGTGAACTGTAATGTATTGCGTGCAGACTTTTTACATGTAGTCAAATGATTTTATCCTAACAAGCAATTATATATGTTAAATTATAATGTGACAGATATATGTGTTTTGGATTTTGTGCTGAAAGATAACTTTTTTCCCATTCAAATTGTTGGTAATGCTTCTTTCCACAGTTACTAAAGTTTCTGCGAGAATTTCAGTGCAAAGTAGTATCTTGATTCTTAACTTTTTTCTCCTGTCTAGTTTTCTATCAATATCACTTTACATAGTCAAAGTTTCTTCATCGCCTCGTCTGTTTACAGTCAATTCTTTGAGTCACATTTGTCACTTTTCTCGTTAGAACATGGTATCTATATTAAAAAATTTATTATGGAAATTATTTTTCATTTGTTGATAGCATCTATCTCCTTACTCTTTTGATGACCGACATAAATCCGTGTGCTAATCTATGGAATTTGTTAATGTAAGATATCAAGAACTCTGTCCAGATTAACATTTGTTAAATGAATCCTTGACTATTTAGGGGAAAAGATCTGCCATGTGAAGATCGGGAATGCATTTTTACCCCCTGAAACTGTGATTGGTCCCATCAGTGTTTTTGAAATTTCTGGACAGGTCTTCCTGACTTACAATTTCCAAAAGGCCATGATACATGTAAAATATTGTTTGTAAAACTCAGAAATATCAATCATACTTCTTCCCAATGTACTTTCAATATGGATCCCAATCTTCTTCTATTGAAGCCTACACTTCCTCAATATGGTGTTTTCATCTTTTGAGGACCTGGGGAATTGTAGAGCTTAGAATACACTCAGAAGCCAACAGGTACAATGGTATTACCACTATATATCACTTAGGAGTGTACATGTTGTTTTAGAAGTGCTCATTTCATTTGTATGTTATTGTCATCGAAGTCCTTGGAAGATTTGAATGATAATAAAGAATACTATGTAAACCATTTCAGATGTTTGATCAAATTTATATTATATGAACTTGATGAAATATATTTACTAGTTAGCTGGTTTTTGCAGGGAGGTAACCAAGGTTCTATAGGAAAGAGCAAACCCAAGTCAAATTTTGTTGAAGTTCGTACATTTTTGCACCTGTATAGGAGTTTTGACAGAATGTGGATCTTTTTCATATTGGCTCTCCAGGTATTCTAAGCTGATAAAATTTGTTCAAATTTTCCTCGTGCATATTTGTAGGCACGTGCATTTTCTCGTCTTTATGAAAACTGAATGACGAAAAAGGACATTGAGAATGGATGGAGAAGAAAAGAGGGACAGAATAATGAAAGGAATAAATGAGGCAGGACAAGAGACGTAGCATTCAGTCTTACACTGTTAATGCTAGAGTATACATTCTGCTGAATGTACAAGTAGTTCTTCTGATGGATCATCAAGTCCTCATTAAACAAACTGAGAACTCATCCCATACACTACCTGTGTTTTATTTTGCCTTCTTGCCTTTTTCTTTATTATTTCCTCCATTTATTACTACTCATCACGTCCTTCTGGTTCTCACAACTGTGATTCACTAGGAATTGAGAGAATTAGATTTTACCAACATAGTTTCATCTGCTCCCGAGGTATATATATACTCAAAAGGCAAGGCAACACGGGCCACATCCATTAAAAGTTTTCAAATTACCATCAATGGAAGCACTTATTCAAAATATATTACGCAATCACGTTCACTATTATGTTTATAGTTTGATCTTTTGTAAATTGTTGAAGACAATGTAGATAAATAAATTTGCCCCTCTCTAAATTCAAGTCATCATGAAAATTGTACACGTGTTAAGCCTTTGAAGAAAAAATGAACCCCGTTTACATGCGAGAGGGCATTGAAGACAAATTTTGAAAATCTTTCTAATAACTCGAGCCTTTAAACGAGGTAGTTCTTCACAAATAGTTATGTTGACATGAAGAATGTCTGGACAAGATTAAGTTGCACAAGAACCTATTGAAAGTGCCAATTGGTGGCTGAGCAGATTTCCTGCTAGTTTAAGAAACTCTTCAACTTGAAAGTTGCATCTCTCCATGAAGCCAGGAGTGGGGGTCAGATCTAATAATTGGCAAATTACTCTTCCTGAGGTTTTCCCTGGAAAGAATTTCCAAACGCGAGTTGTGTGTAAGTCAGTTCCTTTTCGGCTAACAACTGTCTAGACTGCTTTATCTTCCTTACGGAGCCCAAACGGGAGTATTCAAGGTTCTCACCAACAAAAACTACAAATCTAAAAACTTTTATGTGGTAAAGGGGAATATATTATTTGAATGATGCTTTTGGCATGTTGCTACATAGTACTTTATCCCATTCATTCTTCCATCAATATGATCCTTGATCTTCATATAAAATTGAGCCTATTATGAAGGGTGCAGGTAATCTGATCCTGTCAGAGTTGATTGTAAATTAAGCAAAGAATTAAACAATAAAAATTGAAGAGGAGATCTGCAGGTGGAGTGGTGTGAGACGGAGAGACGGTGCAGAATGAGAAAGACATACGATTTGTATCTATCATACTATAGTCCAACTAGAATACATGTTGGACTGTGATTACAATATTTTGGCTTGAAGCATGCTGTATCTTCTATGCTTGATATGAGCCCCTGATTTGTTTCAGGCGATGATTATCATTGCATGGCATCAACGTCTATCCTCAGGTGTACTTTTCGATGAGGATGTCCTTCAAACAGTTTTGAGCATTTTTATCACTGCTGCCATATTGAACTTTTTGCGAGGTACCTGAAATACATTCTTTGTGTAGCTCTACTTCATAGTTTCAACTCCGGAAATATTGCTATCAACAGATTTAGAAAATCTCTTCAAGATGTTACTGTTTCTGAGTGTCTAGCTGTCTTTCTTGTCAGTCCACAATATAATTTACGCCATCTCTACCATCTATTCTGCAGCTGTGTTAGATATAATACTCAGTTTGAATGCCTGGAGGAATCTAAAATTTACCCAGATACTCCGGTACCTCCTGAAATTTGCAGTTGCAGCATTCTGGGTTGTAGTCATGCCTATTGCATATTCTAGATCTGTTATGAATCCAAGTGGGATAATGAGGTTCTTCAGTAATTTGGGAGCAGATTGGCAGAACCAGTCATTGTATAACTACTGCATTGCAATATATTTGATTCCTAATATATTGGCTGCCTTGCTATTTCTATTTCCATTTCTGCGGAGATCTATGGAACGTTCAAATTGGCGAATCATTACCCTCCTTATGTGGTGGGCTCAGGTAAGGAGATGTGGTATTTATTTGCAATGAATATGGTTTTATATTGTTCAATTTAACATGTCCTTTCTGAATCCCAGCCAAAGCTTTACATTGGAAGAGGCATGCACGAAGACACGTTCTCCCTACTGAAGTAAGAAAGCAATATGCTTTTAGCCCATACACGAGTTGATTTTTTTATTTGTTCTTAGTTTTCTTCGTTTGTCCCATCTTCTTTATCTTCTCCCTTCTCCCTTCTCTTCTTGTTTTCTGTTAGCAGTTTGATATTTTCATATGCTTGTTTATTACAGCTGTGTTAATTTTAATCTATGGTACTCTTACAAAAGAAATATGCGTCTCCTCTTTGGTAACTAATCTTTTCCATCCATCCAAGATCAGACCCCAGTTTTTAACTACTCTTTAACAGCAACCGTTTCTGTGCTCAGATACACGCTCTTTTGGATCACTCTGTTAATAAGCAAGCTGGCGTTCAGCTATTATGTTGAGGTAATCTTTTGCTCATAACTAGAAATTATGAATCTTGTCCTGTTAGGGATTCTGAGCAATAATGTTATGGGGCTAATATATCATGTGCCATTTTACAAATTTAGATTATCTTTTTATTAATATGCATATAAGTCTTTTCTTCACTCATAGTACTCTGCACGAGGTGTTATCATCCCAGCACCAAACCCTCTTCGAATCATTGAAGTTTATTTCACAACATCACTTCATATGTGCGGCCCAGGTGTAATAGAAACATTTGCCTCATGTCCATTGTTTGGTTCTACCATAAATAAATAAATAATGCTGACACGAAGACAAACGTGTAAAGAGAGACTAATGATATGTAGAAAGTGTGGACGAGCTCACATTTACGATACTTTTAGTGTGGTGAAGAACCATTTCAAGGTCAATTTATGAGTAATCTTGCCGGACAGAGGTTTATACAGGATTGCATGAGAAAAGCTAAGAGTTGTTGGGGTTGAAAGTTTAGGAGAACCTTTATACCAAAGGCGAAGAAGTTATCTGACATGCTAGCTGTTCCTGAAATAAAATAAAAATTGACATCTACTACACGAAGTATAGGCATAAGATTGCACTCTATTAACCACTTCAGCATATGTGGTCAAGGCTTGACATGTCTGCATGAATTTTCTAGTTCCCAAATTTTACTCAGCAGTCTCCTAATGTGTGCATATACGGGCAAGTTTTAAAGATGGAAACGAAATATTGCCTTCTTAATATAATGTCATTTTTCCTATATCACATTACTATTGGAATATCAATTTTCTTAGTCTGACACATGATTTCTGCAAACTTTCCTTTCCTTGTCTTGAACAGATATTGCCATTAATTGAACCAACACAGACAATCATGAATATCTCTGTCAGTAGCTATGACTGGCACGAATTCTTTCCAAATGGTAATATTTTAGAACTGTTGATCAGTTTCTGTTCTTTGTTACTCTCAAGGTTATGATTAAGTGATTTTGCATATGCTCATGATGCAGCTACAAATAATATTGGCGTCGTTATTGCAATATGGGCTCCAATCATTCTGGTACGTTGTCAGAACTGTTTATCAGACTGAAGTTTTCTGATTAGTTTGCCCTCTCAAGAGTCCAATCCACTGAAATTTCTATTTGTGTCTAGTAGGTCTATTTCATGGACACACAAATATGGTATGCTATCTTCTCAACGGTTATTGGTGGGATCCAAGGAGCATTCAGCCACCTTGGTGAGGTTAGTGGTTATCGTGCTCTAAATGATGATAAGACTTCACAGAAATGTGTAATTGTGGAATGCTTGATCACGACACTGCCTTCTAGCTTGGAAAACATGATGTTGTTCCTGCTATGCTCACAATAACATATCTTCTTGATTTCTTGTATCCATTTTATTTATTGTAGATAAGGACACTGGGGATGTTAAGGTCAAGATTTGAAAATGTTCCTTCAGCTTTCAACAAACGTCTTGTCCCATATTCGAAAGAGGAAATGAAACGACATCAACAGGTACTGCACTTGTTTTTTGGCATTCTCTTGAGATCATTTGGCATCTGGAATTCTTGTGTCAAATGTGCAAGCTATCTTTTGGTTCGGCATTCTGTTTTGAAAATTTTCTTCTGTCTCTAATCTGTCTGCCAATAATAATTTATTATCATTTGGAATTATCGCTAAGTGAAAACTGTTGTGACAGGATAATACACTGGAAAGAAGGAATATAGCAAAATTCTCTCAGGTGTGGAATGAATTCATATTATCCATGCGAAATGAAGACTTGATCAGCCATAGGTTGGTACTTTTGCTCTGGGATATAACATGCTTCCGATTCATTCTACATGTTTTTTAGCTGACGGGGATGATTTGAGGGAGATCATCATTTTAGAGTACTTGTTTCTTTAACATACTTACATATTAGATTGGTAAAAAAAATTGTCATTTTGTATATGTGGCTTCCAAATTTTAGGGAAAGAGATCTGCTTCTTGTCCCATATTCACCAAGTGACGTCACTGTTGTCCAGTGGCCTCCTTTCTTGCTTTCTAGTAAGGTAAAATATAAAAATTTCTACTTCTTGAACATTCAATGCATTTCTTTTTTTGACTCACCATCTTGATGTATAAATTAGATTCCAATAGCGTTGGACATGGCTAAAGATTTCAAGGAGAAGGAAGATTCTGATCTCTTCAGGAAAATTAAGAGTGATGATTTTATGTATTCTGCAATAGTTGAATGCTATGAGACATTGAGGGAGGTGCTAATTGCCTTTCTGGAAGATGAAGGGGAGAAAGAGTAAGGGATATTAGTAGTTAGCTTGTATGTGTTTAAAAAATTGAATTACCAGGAAGTCAAACTTGATTTTATCATCACGGGCAAAGGACTATTGTGGCATTACCTTTGTTACTCAGATGACTGACTTCTTGGACTATTGGTCCATCATTACAGAGTTATTCGGGAAATATGTCATAAAGTGGAAGCCAGCATACAGCAGCGAAGATTCTTGAGTGAATTTAAGATGAGCGGGTTGCCTTTATTCAATGATAAACTGGATAAATTTTTAAACCTACTTGTAAGCTTTATCTTTTATGCTTCTCCAATTTTGAAATTTCCTTTCTCAATAAAATCTATATACTAAATGTCTCATGAGATCTGTGTGCATAAATATGTACTTTTTCAGGTATCAGACAATAAGGACCCTGAGTTATATAGATCTCAGATCATAAACAAACTTCAAGATATTATAGAGATAATTATTCAGGATGTAATGAATAACGGGCATGAGTACGTTTTTGAGGAATCTTTATAGTCATCATCCGTGCATATTAAGTTGCATCCAACGTTTTTGAGATGTGGATTTCTCTTCTTTTTGTAGAGTTCTCAAAATAGAGAAGAAGTTTGAAAGGGTAAATATTGGCCTTTCAGATAGTATATCATGGAGGGAAAAGGTAATTGGCGCCTGAGAATTTGTTTAGATTGTTCGTCTTTTTCTGATTTGCTCTATGTGCTCATCCTTTCCCTTCCTTTCGGTGTTTTTTGTTTCTTTTGTTTCACATCCTCTTCCACAGTTTGTCAGGCTTCATTTGCTTTTGACCGAAAAGGAATCAGCAATCAATGTGCCTATGAATCTAGAAGCTCGTCGACGTATCACTTTTTTCGCCAACTCCTTATTTATGAACATGCCCAGTGCTCCAAAAGTTCGTAATATGCTGTCTTTTAGGTCAGTTCTTAACTTGGAAATCCACATTTTGTTGCCTGGTGAATCATATTTCACTTACATGGATGTATTTGATACTGTAAGCTTGGAGTTGGAGTTAAATCCAGATCAAAAGGTTTTAACCAGAACCAATTCTAATTGATAAGCTAACTTTTGTTTTCTCATACCGACAAAATTGATTTCTGATTAAAGGAAGAAATTTTGTGGATGAGAAGAAGAATATAGAACTTCTAAATGCAAGATATCCTTATAGTGATGAAAATACTAAAGAGGAACACAATTAGAAAGAAGAAAGAGCATTCATGCTATAGTCTAGATCAACCGAATCAGTCCCTCGAAACGTCCTGAATAATTTGACCCACAAAGAGGCAAAAAAGAACAAATCCTGCCAAGTGGAATGAGTGAGCTAATTCTTTAATATTTTCACAATTCTCCCTAGACAGATGCTCCTGTGAATCTTGCTTTAGTTTACCTTCATTACAAGTTTATCATCAAATTAATTGCTAGCCCTCAGAATTTAACTTAAAATTGTTTATGAATGACTTGTGTTATATTAATTTCTCTTGATCAGACCTGGGAATTGGTAAAGGACAGGCTAATGATTCTAAGATGAGGTTCCCAAAATTATTTTGGATTGACTATGGTACAATTATGTTAGTCGGTGGGAAGTACAGACAAATCATGCAATAAACACACAATTGTGGCTTATCATTGTGCAAAAGGCTGACGAGTAATGTTGTCAAAATGACTTTATGAAGATCGTAATGTTGTCAACTTTCTTTTTTATCGACGCTTTACAATAGTTAGTTGGCTTTCTTTAGCATGTGCAAGACCAAATAATGTAATTCCTATATTGGGGTAGTCTTCAATTCTAGTACTCCTCCTTTTCCTTCCTTTTTTTTTCTCCCAAATTTCGTGTTTTGTTATTTGTTTCTTTATCAATGGAATGGATGATATTTAGACAAGGATAATTGTGCTTATTCTCTTGCAACTCCAGTTTAATTTCACTTCGTTTTATGACCCAGTGTTTTGACACCGTACTTTGATGAAGACGTTCTTTATTCAGCGGACGAGCTTAAGCTTGAAAATGAGGATGGCATAACAATTCCATTTTACCTTCAGAAAATTTATCCAGGTGAATTCTAAATTCATTGCTTTTTACTGTTGTTCTGTTTGTTCTGGCAGCATTTAATGACCTCAATCCCTCGTGCACTTACTATGTTAAAAAGATGAATGGAAAAATTTTGAGGAACGGATCAAAGATCAAAACCTTGGTCACGCCGACAAAGACAGACTGGAATTGGAACGTCAGTGGGTGTCTTACAGGGGTCAGACGCTTTTCCGGACAGGTAAGGATAGAAACAAATTCTTGCAGTTGATTTTACGAGTTGATCTTACATTCACTTTTCATTGGCCACTGTATTTACATGTTTCTTGCTGGCCCCCAGTGAGAGGGATGATGTACTACAGGGACGCTCTGGAACTCCAGTGCTTTTTGGATTTTTCCGATCATAATGATAATGGTTGGTCGATATAACTATAATCTTCTATTAGAACCTGAGTAATTATTTCACCTGTTTATTTCAATTTCTTTCTGCAATTAACAAATATGAGCTTATAAGTTGAAGCCATTTTGTAGTTAATTACTGTGTGTTCCTTTGCAGCTATTATTGGTGGCTATCGGACCATTGATGAAAATCACAGGAACTACAGAATAATCAAGGAACAAGCACAGGCTTTGGCAGATCTGAAGTTCACATATGTTGTATCTTGTCAAATTTATGGTGCTCAGAAAAAGTCCGGTGAACCCCGAGACCGGAGTTGTTATGTCAATATTCTGAATCTTATGTTGACGTAAGTTGCATTAAGATTGAGTTCCTAACTGTATATATTGATTCAAGACGTTGACAAAAATTCTCATGTATAATGGATCTTCTAGGTATCCATCTCTGCGTGTTGCTTACATAGATGAAAGGGAGGAGACGATTGATGGAAAAACTGAGAAGGCTTATTATTCTGTACTTGTCAAGGGAGGTGAGAAGTTGGATGAGGTACGATTTCAAGTGTAATATAAGTAGGCCAAACAGATAATTTTTTGAAAATTTTGATGAAAAAATCTGATATGATATCAATAACATGATTTAATCAGATTTTCCTTTTGCATGCTTTAATTGTGGCATAGCTTATATACATCGTTTATATATTGCAATGTCAGGAAATATATCGCCTCAAGCTTCCAGGTCCTCCTAGAGCAATTGGTGAAGGGAAACCTGAAAATCAAAATCATGCAATTGTTTTTACTCGTGGAGAAGCTTTGCAGACCATAGACATGAATCAGGTATGCATACCTCTGTCCTTTCTTCCAATAAGGTTGTCAATAGTGCCAGAGTAAATTAATTCTAGTTGCCAACATTTCCCTTCATTCAAGAGAGTTGCAATTTCTCTCCCATGCACGCACCAAATCCCGCTAATTCCCTCTTCACTCCTGCATGCGTAGTACATGCACTACACAAGAAGATAGTGACAAATATAGATATGTAAATTGAGAATCAGACTTGAATCAAGTCCATACATTCAAGATAATTAACTGCAATATGAAATTCAAATAGAAATCAAAGTTATTTAATAAATATTTGTCACTGATACATTGACAACTTCATGTGTTCACATAATAAATAAAAGATGGGTATGTTTTGCTTGTATGCTTAAAAACATGTATACCTGTGTTTGAGTGGGATAAGGTAGAGGAAGAAACGACTGTGGATTGTGTATCTCTTAGATGGATCAAATGGCACTGAATGAATTGGACAGTGAACTAATGATACCGCTTGTCAAAACAGAGTAATTTCTTACTTTATTGATGTGGGGATAGGTTAGTGAGAGGAGAAGAAAAAGAAGAGGGGGAAAAAGAAAACTGGTCCGGTCTTTTTTTTTTTTTTTTTTTTTTTGAGAAGGAAAGAGTTTTTGACTTTTTGTGACAGACCAGAGGTAATGTTAGCACTTAGAGCCAATTTGCTCTAGAAAATGGGAAATTTGATTTGGTATTTTTTCTAACCATTCCATTAAACATAAATAAGTAAATTATTATTGTACTTCAGGATAACTATTTTGAGGAAGCTTTCAAGATGCGGAATGTTCTAGAGGAATTTTTAAAAACTCATCATGGACAACGAAGGCCAACAATATTAGGATTAAGGGAGCATATTTTTACTGGAAGGTTTGTAATTTCACACGAAGGGGTCAAATATATTAGTCTACAGAGAAGAAATATATGTGTGTACATTATATCTACACTATTTGCACAGTCTTACCTTCTTCTGCTGATTTATAGTGTTTCTTCACTCGCTTGGTTCATGTCCAACCAAGAAACTAGTTTTGTGACAATCGGACAGAGAGTTTTGGCAAACCCTTTAAGGTAAGGATTTGTTTTTTTTTTTTTTTTTTTTTTTGGGAGCTACTTTAGATGTCATTCTATGTTCAATACTACCATCAATAATTGAACAAGTACATTAATCAACTAACTGTGATTTAAGTGATCATTTGCATTAAAAATCCCCAAAGCTAAAAACTAAATAAATCTGAAAGCACAATAAAAAAATTACTTTCATATGTCATGTAAAATCATGCATTTTATTTCTCAGCATATAATTTTAAAACTTCCAGTTATTTATATTGAAAAGGTTGGTATGTTTTGCCTCACAAATTGAAAAGAGGTTAGAGGCTGTGCTGCTTTTTTTTTTTGGACTTTGATAACTACATCTGGTCATGCTTTTTTCATCAACTTTCAGATTCATACGACAAATTATATAGAGAAAGGTTTTCCGAGCTAGGCTAGAGCTCGTAGGAAGATGAACAGATAATTAAATAGTTTCATTCTATAATTCATATTTGTTAGTTGTAACTTTAAAATTTTCTTTTATATTGATCAATAGTATTTGAAATTTGATATAAATTCTATTAGATTTCATGATTGAAGTGTTTTATGATGAATTAATGTGATGCCAATAATTTGAATAAGTAGTAATACTTTTGAATAAAAATACTTGATTTATATTAATGCACTCTTGTGCACGAGCTCACACATGAATGTTTAAAATGTGGAAAGTTCACAAAAGAGAAATAAAAAGATTGATGTGTATTAATGAACTCTTGTGTACTTGTGCTCCCACCTGAATATTAAAATGTGGAAAACTAGAGTGCAAACTAGTTACATACAAAGGTAAGAAGTTTGACGTAATATATGTGGACCTATTTTTAACTATAGTTAAATATATTTAATCTACTTTTGTTCTTTGCTGCGCGCTACATTGTCTTTAATTTGAGTAGACTATTCTCTTTTTTATTGACTGCCCCAAAGAATGTCTATTTTCACGACACACTTATTGCTTGCCTAGGTCATTATATTCAGTTCATTCAATACTAGTCGTACCAATTCTCTTATTTCCTTTAGCAAACAATTCCATATTTTTCCTGAATTGAACATGTTTATTGTGCTTATTCTTCAAACGCATTAATGAATTGTTCCCACATCCTGGCATAAAGCCTAGCATATTACTAATATATATGTCAAATGTTTAACCCTATAGGTATCTATCAATCACTACACTATCTGAAAAAGCTTCTCTATTGGATTGTATGTAAGAATGAGAGAATAATTGATGTTGAATAGTTCTCATTGATTGTAGGAAGAAAAGAATAAGGAAAGAAGAAACTAATTGCTAACTTTTAGGGAAACAAAATCCCCTAAAATAACTCCTAACATATGGAAACTAAATCTCCTAAAATATTTACACATTTACAGATAATTTCCTCCTAGAATCCGGTAATAGTTGATCGGACAGATAAGAAACTTTCGCACATTCCCTCTCAAGCTGGTTTAAAGATGTCTTCGTTTTCAAACTATTTCTTTACCAATCCCTTTGTAAGTATGTCCGCTACTTGCTCAGTTGTCTAGATATAGGGTAAACAAATTATTCTACTAACTAGTTTCTCTTTTATAAAATGCTTGTCCACCTCTACGTGTTTTGTTTTATCATGAAGAACTGGATTGTGAGCAATAGCTATTCAGCTTTATTATCACAATATGGTCTTATAGGCAATGAATTAGTAACTTTTAATTCTTCCAGCAATCTTTTAATCCACACCACCTCACAAATTCCATGAGCAACTTCCCTAAACTCGACCTTTGTACTACTCCTTGTCACCACATTTTTCTTTTTGCTGCGCCATGTTACTAAGTTCCCTACAACAAAACTGCAATGGCCAGAAGTTGATATTCTATCAGTAATATTTCTAGCCCAATATGCATCCGTGTATATTTCAACTTGTAGTTTCCATGATCTCCAAATACTAAGCCTTTACCTGGAGTCCTATTTAGGTATTTTAAATTTCTGTAAACTACATCGAAATGCTCTGGTCCGATGAGTGCATAAATTGGCTTACCACACTTATTGCAAAAGCTATGTCAGGATGTGTGTGACCGAGACAAAATAAGTTTCCCTACCAATTTTTGAAATTTCTCTCTATTGGATACTTCTTTAGGTTTGGGCGTTTAGCTAGTTGAAGTCTCATGTTCGGTTCTATAGTGTCTCTGCTGATTTAAGCCCTAGTAAACCTGTTTCTTCGGTTCTATAGGTGTCTGTGCTGCTTTAAGTCCTAGTAAACCTATTTCTTCAAGTAAATCAAGTACATATTTTTGTTGGGAAAAGAAAATTCCTTTCTTTGACCTTGCAAACTCCATACTAAAGAAATACTTCAAGTCACTTAAGACTTTGATCTCAAACTTAATTACGCGTTTTAACCTCTCAAGCTCATTGTTGTCATCACCCATCAAAATAATATCATCAACATATACAATAAGATTAACTACTTTTCCCTTACCCGTGTGTCTATAGAACATAGTGTGATCGGCTTGACCTTGACAGTAGCCGCCTTCCCAAAGCGTTCAAACCATGCTCTAGGAGATTGTTTGAGCCCATACAAACAACCTACACACCTTGCCTTTGCCAACTTTGCCTTCAAAGCCCCATGGTAAGTCCATAAAAACTCTCTCTTCTCGATCTCCATTTAAAAAGGTATTCTTCATATCCAACTGATATAAGAACCAATTGGAGTGAACCACTAGATAGAGTAACACACGGATTGAGTTTATCTTGGGTAAAAGAGCAAACATTCGTAGTAGTCAATTCCGTGAACCCTTTTGCCACCGGTCTTACTTTATATCACTCTATAGTGCCATCAGACTTACATTTTATTGTAAATATTACACCTAACGGGCTTCTTCTCCTCCAGTGGATCAACAATTTCCCAAGTACCCTTATTTGTAGTGCATTCATCTCTTCTTAAAATGTTAATTTCCAATCCGGGTGATCTAGGGATTCGTGAATGTTTCTTGGAACAAATAGGTGAGAAATATTTGATGTAAAGGCCTAATGATTATTAAAGAGTGTATGATAGGATAGGTATTTAGCAATGGGGTGTGTGGTATGGGTTCTAACTCCTTTCCTGAAGGCTATAGGCATATCAAGATCAGCAAGTTTATCAATAAAAGAACATGATAAGAAGTATTTGGAATAACTGAATGAGTAACTCGTGTAGATTGGCCTTGCTCTGGATTTGAATGATGGTCTCTATTATTATGACAACACCTGTATCTAGTATAAACACGAAGCTCAGACGAGATAAGTATTTCTCCCTCTTTGTGACCTTGTACCAGTAGACTAGTGTTTCTATTATTTTTACTGTGTAAAGTATCAGTTTCGTGACTTTTTAATGGAGTATTGATGTCGATGTCTAGGAAAATATTAGGGAGTGGTGTAGAGGAGGTTTGCCAGAACTCATCTTCACTTTTCTTCCCCTCGAAAGATAGTTATGGCTAAAATAAGGCTGGTTTTCAACAAAAATGACATATATGCTATTGTGAATTTTTCTTGTTGTGGGATTAAAACATTTGTATCCTCTTTTATTTGGAGCATATCCTTCGAAAACACATTTTTCTGCCCTATGGTCAAGTTTTGATCTAAGATTGGGTCTGTATATGGACAAAAATAGTGCACCCGAATACTTTTAGTGGTAAATCTGATGTTATCCTACAATTAAAGAATATTTTATTTAGGCAAGCTAATGGTGTAATATATTGTAAAACTCGAGTAGGAATTTTATTGATGAGATAACATGTAGTTAAAATTGCATCCCTCTATAAATATTTCAAAGTATGCATAGAAAACATTATGGCCCGTGCAATTTCTAATAAACGACGATTTTTCTCTCTACAATGCTATTTTGTTGTGGGGTGTCACAACAAGGGGAATGATGTTGAATACATTTTTCTGTCAAGAACATTCCTAAACATATGTTGAAGTATTTGATACCATTGTCTATTCTAAGTATACTTATTTTTGTTTGGAACTGATTTTTAATCATACTATAAAAATCCTTGAATATTTTTTCAACTTTAGATTTTTTGCTCATCAAATACACCCAACACAATTGTGTACGATCATCAATAAAAGTCACAAACTATTTTTTTAAGATGCAGTCGTAATTTTTGAGGGACGATTTATAAGAATTTTGAAACCTCCCAATCCCACTATACTCTTGATTTTTTCTTTCGATCCGCTTGTGTGACTAGATTTACACTCTCAACAGCTTTCAAAGTCTCACCTTGACCCGCAACTAGTTTATCTTTGTCTTCATTAGGGTTCATACAATCATCCTTTAATAAATGACATGTTTCACAACGAAAAGAAGTACAATCCAAATTTTTAAATAAACTAGGAAACAAATGTTTTAAATAGGGAAAAGTAGGATATCCTAGTCTAAGATGCCAAAGCATTATTTGTTTACGTACATGTATTGAACTAGTACTACCACTCAAGCTCTGAGCTTGTTTATTGTTGAATAGAGTATTATTGAAATAATAGAGTTAATCCTAGCACTGCCAATCATCATCCCCGAGAGTTGGTCCTGTAATTTAGTGGGAATCAATAAATATGACACGAAAGTTAGAATCTCGTGAGAGTTTACTAACAGAAAAAAGATTACAAGCAAGTTTAGGGACATGAAGGATATATTTTAGTTCTATTTTTTAGGAAACTTTGACTGAACTTGTTCCGGCAATAGATGAAAAACTCCCATATGCAATCCTAACCTTTTTATTACCAAGACAAGGGTAATAGGATTGAAATAATTGAGAGGTACTAGTCATATGAACGGATGCACAAGAATCAATAATCTATGTTGCAATGGCTAGGCAACTAAAGTAGGCATTATGGGTATTACGAATTTGGGTCAAGGAACCAATACGAGTATCAGATGTGGGATTGGATTTCAGCAATTGAAGAAGGTGAACCACCTGTTCGGCACTTAGGAAATTCGCCTTGGCTTCATTGGCCCTAAGAGCTGTATAATTGCTTCGAGGAGGTCCAGGTTTGTTGCTTTTCCAGTTTGTCAGCTTTCCATACAGTTTCCAGCAAGTCTCTCGAGTATGGCGTGGCTTATTACAGTAGTTACACCATACTCAGGTTTTTCTTCAAATCTTCGTTGGTTAGAATAAAGCCGTAGAGGCATTGGCAGCCAAAAATCCCTGCTAGTAGCACTATTAGCAGCTGAGTTGGCAGCAACTAATGCGGAGGTTTCCACGGCTCCATCGCCCTTATTTTTTCATCATGACATTCCAACGACATTTTACACGTCACTCTTCAGAAAATACTCCCCAAGTGGGGATAGCGCCTGTCTCCCTAAAATCCTCCCCCAATCCTCCCCCTGACTTTATCAAACTGATCATTAAGTCCAGCCAAGAATTTAAAAATTCTTGCATTCTCCACTATCTTCTTGTTGTGATTGCAATCACCTTTATCATGACATTCCAACGACAATCTTCACGTCACACTTCAGAAAATACCTCCCCAAGTAGGGGTAGCGGCTGTCTCCCTAGATTCCTCTCTCTGACTTCAAACTGATCATTAAGTCCAGCCAAGTATTTAAAATTTTTTGCATTCTCCTCCATCTTATTGTGCAATCACCAGGATTTTCCATTCATAATCATGGAATAAATTTAAATCCTGCCTTAGTCCCTTAAGGACATTGAAATACCTTATCCTTGTTGAGTATTGCTGATTTTTTATGTAAATATATCTGAGACTAGTTTCCAAGGTCAGAGTACGTCTGACTAACATTGTCCTAAAGTTCTTTTGCTGTAGAATAGCACATGTAATTTGCGCTAATTTCATCCATAGTATTAACAAACCACACCATAACAATGGAGTTTTCAGCATCCCATAAAGAATATGATAGGTCTGTTGTTTTGGGCTCCTTGGTCTCACCAGTTAGATATCCTATCTTACCTCTTTCTCATATATATATCTTGACTGATTGCAACCATCACATGAAATTCACCTCATTTAGTCGGATGTTCATGATTTGGACAGAGTAGGGTTCAGAATTGGTAGTTTTGATTTCAATTAGGGCATTGTCTGAAGTGTCAGCCATGGTGAGAGTCTTGACAAGAAAACTAAAGAAGGGCAGAGAAATTCAGTAATAGAGGACCAGAATTTTTGAAATTCAGCAATAGAGGACGAAGAAGAATTACTAAAGGAATTAGGGTTAGATGTGGGAAGCCAAAGGAATTAGGGTTTTTTTTAGAGAAGACAAAGATGGCTTTAATACCACGTAACAATGAGAGAATAATTGAGATTGAATAATTCTCATTGATTGTAAAAGAAATACAAAGGCACTATTTATACTTTACATCAAGCAAGAAAAGAATAGGGAAAGAAGAAACTAATTGCTAACTTCTAGGGAAACAAAATCTCCTAATCACCGACCGTGAGGGAGGTTTTCACCTCCACTCACACAAAAATCACATATACATCTGTCTTCATCTCTCAAATTTTTTTTTTTTTCAATTTTTTCAATCTTCTCTTCCCCAATTCTCTTTCCCTTCACTACTCTACTCCAAATCTTCCCTTATTTTCAACATTCTTCCTCCCATCAATCTTTATTCTTCACGGTCGGAATCACCGATAAGCGGTATACTAGTATAACTCATAACATATGGAAACTAAATCTCCTAAAATATTTACACATTTACACCTAATTTCCTCCAAGAATCCTGTAATTGTTGACCGGACTGATTTGGAAAGTTTCCAACAATATCGCTTCCATTATTTTATTTATACATCCTTGTCATTTTCCGTAATGCATGAATGGTTATGGGATGCAAAAATATCACGAGACTTTTTAATTATCACAACCTCTTTTGGAGTTATGTGAACTTATGTTTTGATTAGTTTGTTGTGCTAAATTTTATTGATTTTGTTTCTTAATATGCATTAAATGTCATCAAAACTTCTGTCTGCATTTATGTTTCTAGTGTTTTTCACTAATTCCATTTGTCAAACTCAGTGGTTCATGTTTAATATGCCATGGATTATGTGACTTTTCGAAGAAAATCTGATTACTGTGTAATAATAGCACGCGGTGCTTTAACTACTTGTCTATGTCCACAGGGTAAGGTTCCACTATGGTCATCCTGATATCTTTGATAGAATATTTCATTTGACAAGAGGTGGCATAAGCAAAGCTTCGAAAACAATTAACTTGAGTGAAGACGTATTTTCTGGTAACTTTTATTTAACGTTTTCTTCAAGAGCCAGCATATTGTCTTGCATTATTTAATGTTTGACTAAGTCCCTATCTTCAGGCTACAACTCAACTATGCGAAGGGGATATGTGACCCATCATGAATACATCCAAGTAGGCAAGGGGCGAGATGTTGGTATGAATCAGATATCTCAATTTGAGGCAAAGGTTGCAAGTGGCAATGGAGAGCAGACGCTTAGCCGAGATGTCTATCGGCTTGGACGTCGATTTGATTTCTATAGAATGTTGTCCTTCTACTTCACAACAGTTGGATTTTACTTCAGTAGCATGGTACGTGAGATGATTCCTCACCCTACGTTTGTTTTGACCTTGGATTGTTCCTTGCTAACATATATGGTTATTCGAATGAGCTTTGTTATTTCATTTATTAACATGACTATACTCCACATCAATAAATCTGTGGTTAGCAATTAATTACTTCAGTTGTCCTTGTCAAATGATTTCACAATGAGGTTGAGAAGGTGATAGTAAAAAAATTTCTAGAAATGTTAGTTTGAAATTAGGAAAATATACGAAGCATGCCCACGCATAGGATGTTAATTACTTCACATATAGTTTTTCCGAAAATTACAAATCAGATACTACTACTTCATAAGCCTTAGCGCATGTTTGGTGGTGCTGAAATTACTTTTTAAGTGTTTATAAGTTGTGGGTTTTATAAAATTTGTGGATAATAAGTGTGTAGTAAATTGTGACCTTATGAAATATGTAGATAAAAAATATGTTTGACCTGTTTTACTAGATGAAAATATTATTTAAGCAATGGCAAACAAGCACTTAACAAATAACATATTCCGTTATATCTCCATCAAAAAATAGGAAAAACTTACAAACATATATGGCGTGTAATAACATTTCACATACAATATTTTTGGAAATGAAATATTTACTATAATAGTAATCACACCTGTTTCCTTGTCATTTATGTGAGAGGGGGCCTAGTTATTATGTGAATAAAGGATTGGAGTATTATTTTCATTGAAGTTCTACTTGATCATATTGTTGGAAAGTTTTTCCCATCTCAACTACGAGAGAGAAGATAAACAGTAAGTACATAGGATTATTTGGTGCAGACGTGCAAACGCACATTGCCATCAGAAACAGGGTTGAATACGAGGCTGTTAGTTCAATACCTTTGAACAAATAGACATTGAGTTAGTATTTTCATGATTCCTTTTACTTGGGATTTTCCTTTTCTTAATTGGATTTTTGTAGTTTTCATATTCTTCTAATGCTTACACCTTTTAAGATTTTTCGGTTAATATCTATTTTCTTTTGTATACATTGTTCTGCCATAATGCGCTTTGAGTAGTGTCCTTTTCCTCCGTTCCATTGTTATGCTTGTTAAAGGTTTCTCCTTGCAATTAGATTTTTATTTAGAACTATTTCAGGTTACGGTGCTTACTGTATATGTCTTCTTATATGGACGGTTGTATATGGTCCTGAGTGGATTGGAAAGGCGAATTTTGGAAGATCCAACTATTCGTCAAAGCAAAGCTCTTGAGCAAGCTTTGGCTACCCAGTCTTTCTTTCAGCTTGGTTTGTTGCTTGTGCTGCCTATGGTGATGGAGATTGGCCTAGAAAGAGGATTTCGTACTGCTATTGGTGACTTCATAATTATGCAGCTGCAGCTTGCATCTGTTTTCTTTACATTTCAGCTTGGAACAAAAGTACATTATTATGGAAGGACAATTTTGCACGGAGGTTCTAAATACCGAGCTACTGGCCGGGGTTTTGTTGTTCGTCACGCCAAATTTGCTGAAAATTACAGAATGTATTCTCGTAGTCACTTTATAAAAGGGCTAGAGCTTTTTATTCTGTTAGTTGTTTACGTGGTCTATGGGCATTCATATCGCAGTTCGTCATTATTCTTTTTCATTACATTTTCAATGTGGTTCCTTGTTGCTTCCTGGTTATTTGCTCCATTTGTCTTCAATCCATCTGGATTCGATTGGCAAAAAACAGTGGATGACTGGACGGATTGGAAGAGGTGGATGGGAAACCGTGGTGGCATTGGGATTTCACTTGATAAAAGTTGGGAATCTTGGTGGAATGCAGAACAGGAACACTTGAAATACACAAATATTAGGGGCAGAGTTATTGAGATTATCCTTGCATTTCGCTTTTTCATTTACCAATATGGGATCGTCTATCAGCTTAAGATAGCTCATCAAAGCAAGAGTATTGTGGTAAAGATTACTGCATCCCTGTCTAGGTTCTTTCCTTTTTTGTCTTCTCCATTCATAAATGCTCATTTTTCTTGCTTAAAATCATTTCTACAGGTTTATGGCCTTTCTTGGTTTGTCATGGCAGTTGCTCTTGTGGTCTTAAAGGTATGCATATTGAGTTTCAATGAAGGTGTACATATTGGGCTATTAGCTTTTCAGGATTGCAGTATACTTCTTTTTTTTTTTTTAAAATCTCTTTCTATGTTAGACTGAACTTGACGAAACTGTTCTCTCACCATCTGCATTTTCCTAATCAATTAGAGGTTATCCATTTTATACTGTGTACTCATACTGTGTAATATAAGATGCTTCTCTTTTCATTTTCTCAAACTGGATCATGCCACAGTCACGAGTCTCTTTATATTCACAATTCTTGTCATAGTCAACAAGGTTGAGACTTCCAAGAGAAAACTTCGAATTGGGAGGGCTATACTCCCGGCGAACTGATGGTACCCCAAACCTACTAGTTGCTTTCTGGCCCATCGAAATACTTCCAAGAAACAACTTCATTGCTTTACCCTTGCATGTATATTCTATCGGAAAGTGCTCTTCACTCCCAAGGAGTGCTTGGATTATAAGACAGAACCTTTGGATGAAGGCACATAGGAGTATCGCCCAAGAGGCATCACTTAATACTGTTAACCTACTTCACTTGCTCAGAATTTATCTGCTCTGATGTTGGTTTTATGTCATTTGTATATAACAGCTGGTGTCCATGGGCAGACGAAGATTTGGTACGGATTTTCAGCTTATGTTCAGGATTCTGAAAGCACTGTTGTTCCTTGGTTTTGTATCTGTCATGACTGTATTATTTGTGGTTGCCGGCCTTGTTGTAAGTGATATATTTGCTGCTATTCTTGCCTTCATGCCTACCGGATGGGCCCTTATCCTGGTAAGTACAAATATGTTCATTATAATTGTTATACATCGACATTTTATCAACTTACTTTTCAGTTATTGCAATACAACTGTGTCCTCACGGCAAAATCTTAAACGGAATTATGTATCCTTTGCAAAATTATGATTTTTGCCGGCATCGCTGCTTTGAGCATTTTCTCCACAGACTTAGATTGCATATATCCATGACACTGATATCTTTATTCTTCCTGTATTTGTCAAACTGGATTCATAATGTTCCTAAATTTTGTTGGAAAGACGTGATATTGGAAAACATGATAAACGTTAAAGATATAAAATGCTTTTATTAGAAGTGGCAGAAAATGATTCATGTAGCCGACTCCAAATTTACTGGTTTAAAGGCTTAGTTTTTTGTTGTTCTGTTACATAATGATGATCTTAATAACATTATTACTCTACATTTTCCTCCCAACCTCAGATTGCTCAAGCATGTGGACCTTGTCTGAAGGGCGTTGGATTTTGGGATTCAGTGATGGAGTTGTCGAGAGCTTACGAAGCAATAATGGGGCTCATTATATTCATGCCCATTGCTGTTCTTTCTTGGTTCCCATTTGTATCAGAATTCCAGACGCGACTTCTCTTCAACCAAGCATTCAGTCGGGGCCTCCAAATTTCGATGATTCTGGCTGGGAAAAAAGACAAAACATCATCCATTTGATTCTTCTAGTTTTCCCTTTTCGCTGTTCGCTTATAATTCATATCTTAGCTATTTACCATTAGACTGGTGTTATGTTAATTGTTTACAAAGATTCATCAACATGTGATGTATATTGCACAGGTAGAGTTAGAAACGAGGATGAATGATTCACATTTTTAAAGCTATGGTAAAAATTATATTCTCTCTCTCTTTATGAGATATTGTGCGTCGTGCATATATTCATATCCAAAGCAAGGAGCATGCAGATCCCTAAAACACAGTTTCTCCAAAAATGGCTTTCTTTGTATGGAACACGTTGCAGTATTTTTGGTATATTGGATTGGACTCAATGCTAATAAACCGAAGGAAGTAACATTAAGGAGAAAAAAAAAATATTCAATTTTCTTGACTGAGTAGATTATAAGGTGTGAATGAGCCAGTGGTGCACCAGACTTTCTCCCAATTAGGACAACTAATCATTATCAATAATTAACTCCTTCGGCCACTAGCCGTTGAGAACTCTTTACTAGAATTTAAGCACTAAAAGACATAAAGATAATAATCAGACCGTTGTTAATTATGGGAAAAGCTGTGTCTTGTTGTATTATATATTTTATTTTATTTTTTCCCCGCAATTAACTCATGGCTGTAATTATGCCATCACACAATGAAGCCGTTGGGTACTAGTAGCATAATTTTCTTTCTTAATCTTGTTTATAGTACCAGTCGATCTTATTAAATATTGTGTACCAAAATCTCGCTTCGGCCAGCAATATCCTTTTACCAGTGATGTAACCTATGCCCCATAAGCATTGTTGTTGTGCAGCATATATAATATAAGACACTACACACACACACACAGAGAGAGACAGAGACAGAGATGAGGAGGAGGATTTGGTCAATGAAGAAACTGAGCAGAGACTGGCGGCCATGGAGGTTCTCCTCTTCCCTGAAATGGAAGGGTGTCAGTTTTCAAATATGGCTAGTTGATGGTGTTATTTTCAAGATTGTATATGTAGTAGAGGCCATTGTTCTTGTTTCCACTTTGTGCTTCTTCTATCTCTGCTGCGGTGGTCATTTCTAATTTGATTGGATTATTCTTTGAATTTTTTTGACCAATATATTCAATTGTATTTTTGTATTTTTTTTTAGTTGAATTATCTTTCGTTATCATCTGGTTAATCAGTAGATTAGATCACAGGAATTGAATTCTTGGAGTGTACAAGGTTGTCCCATTTTTGTTTCGAGATTTTTAAGGTCAGATTTTCTATTCACTTTGTTGAATACTAAATTTATAATGAATAAATGTGTATTTTGTTGATGGTTTAAGTTTTAGACAATGATTCGACGTGATATATATTTGAGTTGGTAAAGGTTGTCATTTCAAGTTCCGTCATTATTTATTTATAATAATTGTGTGTGTGATAAGTAGAATTGGTCCTAAGATTTTTGGGTGTCATGTACGAAATTTAAAAGAGTGTCCCTCTTTTTCAACTGGTGATAGATTTTTTCCGAAAAATATATATGGTCTAGATGTGAAGACTAAGAATACACGTGTTTTTAGATGAAATATTTTACACTTTCTAGAAGATATCTCATTGGTCTTATAGACAATTAGTACATGTTTGGCTAAGCTGAAAATTTTACTTGCAAAAATATTTATATATAAGAAGTTAATTGAGTTTTAAATTCAATAATCTTTTATTGATTAAAGTTGAAAATAAGTCGTTACATTTTTTTAAATAATATAGATGTATGCTAGATAATTGCCACAGTCACATTTCAGTTTGATTTTCTATAAATTTGGTCTGACTATATCAAATTGAGATTTTTTCGCGTGGAAAGTGATTGGTTTTGTATAAAGAATGAGAACTAAGTTTGTTCGAATTGACAGACTATAATTCGATTATTTCAATTATGAGAAAACGATATCTTTAAGTCTAGACATACAAGTTGTCACACCGAATAGCATAAATGATGTATAATGTCACCATAATGGTTCGAATCGATAAAATAAGACACATCAGTCATTAATATATTTTTTCGAACATATTATCAAATACCCAAAAGAAAACTAAACACGATGTCTCATATGCAGGTGGCAAACGGATTGGACTTATTTTGCCAATTCTAATCTTATAGCAGTTTGATTGCTGTTAAAGTTACTCTTTTAAAAAGTAACTTGAGATTACTTTCTAAAAAAGTAAGTTTTGTTAATAAAATAAGGAGTTAATGTCTCGGTTGTTAATGGAACTTTCTCAAATGTTTCTCAATTGCCGTTGAATTTTAAATGTTCCAAATGTTTCTCAATTGCCATTGAATTTTAAAATTGTTCAATTTGCCACTGAATTTTCAAATATTTTGAAATTGTTATTGAATTTTAAAGGTCTTCTGCTAATGAACTTTAAAGATTGTTTGGCTAAGCTTAAATTTTAATTAAGTTGGTCAAACTAATCAAATATATTTTTTATCCACACATTTCATATAAACAACAACTTACTACACTCTTATCATTCACACATTGTATATAATTTATAATTTATAAGTACTTAAAAATAATTTAAGCATTGCCAAACATGCACTAATATTTTAAAAGTCATCACATCTGTCACTCACTGTTTAAAAGTTAATAGACTTGATGACGTGGTAGATTGAATGACGAATGTGATAATATTTTCACAAGTTCATCGAATCCGCAGGGCCGCCTTGAGATTTGGGGGGCCTTGGACAAAAATTTAAATATGACCCTTAATAAGATGTTTTAAAATGTAAATTTTTTACAGACAATTAAAACTTCATGCATTCACGGGCATATTTTATAGGGTTAATTACATTAATAGTCCCCCATTCTTTTAAGTTTGTAATGATTTCATCCTCATTCAATTTTTTTAGCATATATCACCATCATCCTTTCATTTTACTAGTACAGATGGTCCCCAAATGACTTTTTTGACAATTTTCTCCAGATTTAAATAAATTAAAATGATAGAAAAAAGAAAATACAGTAGAAACATTATAATTTAGTCATTAACCTTTTCAAAAGTACAATTAAATCATAAACTATTTTATTTTATACAGATAGGTGTTATCCTCCAACCAAAAAAGAATCATCTTTTTCCACCCACCCCATTAATTGCGGCTTTGGGTGTGTTTCTACTGAGCCAATGTTGGATTTTCTACTTTCACCGACGGAGGAGTAGTTTGTGGAGCAGCCGTGCTTGGTTTTGGTGTCTCCGGTGGTTTTTCTTCCTTTTTTGACTATGTAGAAGTGGGTTTTTTCTCTTCTTCATTCTTCTCTTTATCGTGGCCTCTGCTTCTTTTCTTCTTCTTTCTTCTCCCCTCAGTCGGTGGTGGAGCATCGACTTGCCTTGCCCTTAATCTGTCTCCTTCTCCAGTTGAAGGAGGGCCGCCACACAAAAGCTCCTCATTTACATGCCCCACCTTCAGTCCAATCTCCACCTTAATCTGCGAAAAAATACTTCTCTTCTCCAACGGATAATAAATCAAAGGCACATTCGAATCAAATTTCACAAAAGTGCTTCCCGAAATCTTAACTTTTCTAAGAAAAGTGCTCCTCTTAACATTCTTTTTATCATTATACACGTTGAGCTCTAACATTTCCGACGCCATGGATTCAACATCGTGGACCAAGAATTCGAGTTTTTCTTCCCATTGAGGGTTGAGATCCCGAAAAATGGTCTTGGTACGCCGCCGTTGGCCGTCGAAATCCACTATCACGTATGCACTAGCAAGTGCCCAAGCCGTCTTTTGGAAATAATATTAGATTATGAAGTTTTCAGACAATTGAAATGTACTGTGATTTGTGAATGAATAGGCGCTTTCTTTCCCCAATTGCAATGTACTGGAAAGGTGATGGTGGGTGGGTGGTTCCTTTTTGGTTGGGAAGAACACCTATCTTTAAAAAAATAAAATAGTTTAGGATTTAATTATATTTTTGAAAAGGTAAAGGGTCCAATTACAATATTTTCATTGTATTTTATTTTTTTTCTATCTTTTTAATTTATTTAAGTCAGGAGCAAAATTGTCGAAAAAATTATTTGAGGACCATTTTTTGGAGGCAATCGTCTAGGGCCAAGACAGGCCCTGTGAATCCGTTTATGTTCGATGAAATTCTGAAAATGTACGAATTTGTTAACAAGTAATAATAAAAATGAGTCAAAGAGATATCGTTCATATGAGGACTTTTACTTTCACTTAAATTTAAGCTTAAATTGAACATGCACAATAGACTTTTTGATCAAATTACGATATTTATATAAGTGCTAAATCAATTACTCAAAATAAGTACAAATATTAATTGTTGGAGAAAAGTCAAATAGAATAGTCTCGAATCAAGGAGAATGATCATAAGGTCATTCAGCTCATGATGAAACGTAACATGGTTAATTTTAGCTACAGTTACTCAAATTTGTTAAAATTTTTAAAATGGTTATTAGTATTTTTTTTTTAAGTACTAATCACCTACGTTTTTAACAGTTACACTAATAATGGTCACTTGACTAAAATGTTAACTTAAGACTCTATGTGTCACTTTTAAATTTCAATATAGATACAAACAACGTTAACTGGTAGGCCACGTCAAACAAATTCATGTTAATTACAACTAAATGCATAATTTTCAACCACGTTTTTTTTCTCCATGTTTGTTCGATTTTAATAGATCGTCATTTAGTGAAACTTTGTATTACGAGGCGTACTACTTAATGTTGTTTGTATCTACGTTGAAATTTAACACTAATAAATAGGATTTTAGATTAACATTTTAGTTAAGTGACCATTAGTGTAACTATTAAAAATTTGAGTAACTAGTATAACAAAACTACTTCAATGACTAATTTGAAATTTTTAATAAAATTTAGTGACAGTTGGTGAAATGAACCCAAAGGTAACAAGGTTATACAAACCAAAAAATAGGTGAAAGATGAGAGCAGGAGAGGAACCATAGATATTTGTGTTTTTTATGTGTAGCTTGCATTTTCCATTCTTGAAAATAACGTAATTCGAATGAAAATTTGCAATTTTTTTCAATTTACCAAGTTTGTAATATATGAAATTCGGATACCTTTTTGCATAAATTCAATGTGCTTCTTATTGTGATTATGTGTGCAAATTAATAACCAATCTTTGTTTATTTGAAAATTCCTAGTAAAAAATATCAGTTAAAAATTAACTTATTCGTTGGTATATAAATAAAAGGGTAAGCTATAAAAAGATAATTTCAGTTACGGAAGAAATATTATATATGTAACTTATTAAATAAATAATAATAAAATGATAAACTTTTATCAGTGATTGTTGACTATATCAAACTATATTGTTGTTAGTAACTCCATTCTAATCGACAACAAATATTGATTTCTAACATGATGACCCATGGTAATACAGTTGACGATCACTGACAAAATTATGTCGGTGTTCATTTTTTCTATTTAAATTTTATTTATTATTATATTTTTTGAAAAGACACTTTAAAAATTTTGTCCAAGACTTTCAAGTTGCTTGAACTATCTTTGTTGCACGAGAGAGGTGTCGGCACAGGGATAGCGATAGGGGAGATGGGTGAGGAATGGTTGGAAGAAGAATGAAAGTGAGTGCTCAACGTGGGCGAAATATAGTCCGGTTCAATTATGGAAAAATCATTTTTTATAGTGTAAAAAAAATTTAGTGTAATTTTTTTTTTATTAATAGTCCAACCTTAAAGTGCCAAAAAAAAAAAAAAATTCAGTAGCACTTCAATCTCCAAAAAATTCTTAGTTCCGTCTTTGTGAGTAAAGTAATTTAAGATTGTACAAAAGAAATTATTTTACGTAAAATTAGGTCAAGGCACCTTTGATGAGATGTCTCAAACAATTGGTTAATCATTCACCCCCTTGCATGTAACTCCATAGGGATAAGGCAGGATATTCCATTTTGTGGCTCACGTGATTTAGAAGTCTTTACCGTTTAGATGTATAATTTATTGATCCTTAAATGACTAATTTTTGTTCCAAAGTAGTGTTATTCATTGACTTATCTTCTTGAGAACTTATTCTTTTACAGTCAAAGCTGAAAGTGGAACACCATTTTATCCTGTTGCTTGGATATGTATGTATCCATAATCCATTTGACATCAGAATATTGGACACCAAAACTGTGATTCAAATTTCGGGTAAATTGCAGCTAGTGTCTCCAACATTTGACTTGATTTATATTTGTATTCTCAGTATTAAATCTTGAAATCCATCACCCCAACCTTTTATATAATTAGCAGCAAATGCTCTCACACGAAGACATTGGCTGCTAATTATATAAAGACATGAGAACATTTGCTGTAAATTATATAAAAGGTTGGAGTGATAGATAAAAAGAATTAAATACTGAAAATACAAGTGCAAATGAAGTCAAAAGTTGAAGACACTAACTGCAATTTACCCTTCAAATCTCATATAGTCCAATATTATATAAAAACACCTTGGTTTAGTTTAGAAATTTGAAATCGAAGTTAACAATTAATTTTAATTACAGAATACGCGAAACGTACAACTTTTATCAATTTTTTAACCACACATTTCATTTTCTTTTATCAAAATCTACTAAATTTTTTATCAACATCTTGTCAAAGATGCCCCGAGTCATTAGGAACTTGTGAGCATGGTATTAAGAGAGATTGACAAGATTTAAGTCATAACATGTTTCTAAATCATTTGCAATTTAACTGAAAATTACAGTTGGAGTTCTCTAACCTATTTGAAATAGAGAAAATATATTTTCAACCTTTCAATTATGTAGTACATGAGTAGTTAATAGATAGTTTTTATCCATTTGAAAGTCATAATGTCATGTAACAGCTACATACATGTTTGATATGTAGAGGGACAAAATTGGTAATTTCATTAAAATATAAATAAAAACTGATGAGGAAAAAAATAGAGATGACAAATAGGCCAAATGGGCCAGTCAGCCCAAAATTGGACGAGCCATACAAAAAATTGGGCTGGCCCGATTTAACACGTGTTCATATTTGCTGGACCAATCGAGTCCGATTTTGGACCACAGAACCAATTGGCCAGCCCAATTTAAATTTTTTATTTATTTTTTCAAAATAATAATAATAATAAAGAACTTCCCACCCCCTACCCCACCCCCCTACCCCACCTAAGGAGAGAATTCCCCAAACCGGAGAAAATCTCATCGGTATCGCGACAAACAGGGGAGAATTTTCCCCCTTGTTTGCTGCAGATTACGTCATCAGGGTGGGTGGGGGACTTGATCCATGAATTTTTATTGGGCCAACTCGATTGATTCGGTGGGCTAGTTATACCAGTCAAATATGACCGCCATTTCTTGAACCAATTTTTATTAGGTGACCCTGGATCGTAGTCCGAGTTATCTGTGCTAGCCCACTGGACCGACCCAATTTTGTCACCTCTAGGAAAAATAAGAAGAATTACCACCAACCGCCCCCTTCCCGGCCTCCTTACTTATAAAACAATGGACTTTGTGATTCATGTGCTACAAAATTAAAATGTTAGAAGCCTGGTTGGTACAAATTAAAAGTTGAGAACCTACTATCTATTACTCTAGCTCAATTTTCTCCATAAGTACACGGAGGACATGTCAACAGCCAAATGCTCGCTTTGACGATTTACAAACACAAATCGTTCATAAAAATTAAAAGAAAAAACTTTTTTCCTACGTCATTAATTATTTTGTATTTACTTCCTCGTATTCTTGTTCTCTTTTAATTCTCATCGTAGGCCAAAAGTGCATACATACTGTGTAATTCATAATTAATTAGTACACGCTTGTTAAATAATTAAGAGCCCAAATGTAATTTAGAATTTATTGTGATTGTGAAAGTCTGAAAATTAATAAAAGAAAGACAGCCAGGGCCAAAAATGTAGATTCGGATAAATGATGTGGAAATGAGGAATGGAGACTAGTTGATATATACGCATATCGTCTCATGTAATGTCTTCATCTTCATCATATTATATATTGATAATGATATACACAAATTGACTTCATTTTTTGTCTTTGTTAGGTAGAAAAGCTTTCCCATCCTGTTTAATTAATTATTATGATTTTAATAATTTTTTCTTAATTATAATTATGTATGATGGTACATATTTTAAGATATTTTGATAGTTCATTTCATATCTTGTAGGATTTCTGATTGAAAATCCAAGAGCGAAGAAAAATTTAAATTCAATTTGTATTATTGATGAAAAAAACTCGACCGGAGGGTCATATTGATTCTGTCAAAATTTGTGAACACAAGAAGTCAACATCGATTACCGCTAATGGAGTCGAGATATGCTATCTCCAAATGACTGTTCATCACTCAAATTTTGACACGTTACTACATAATAGGAAAAAAAATTCTCAATTCATCTCACAACTACATCACATGAAATAGCAAATAACAACACGACATTTCAAATGTGACGTCACTTATAGTGTATTGTTATTCAAATGTAAAATAGTGATGCTCAAATTTAAGCGGAAAATAATTAAAGAGACAGCTATTTGGGAACAACAAATTTCAATTCACTCCTAACGATATTGAAAATTATAAAGGAAAAAAACCCATCAAAGGGCATCATTTGTTTTCTCAAAAAAATCCATTTTTTTGCCTACAATTTTGACTTTTTAACATTTTTACACTACAAAAAAGTTTGAAAAGTCAATAAAATACTCAAAAAAAATCTATTTTTTTCCAAAAAATCTACACCGAACATGCCCTTAAAGAATTTAGGGCATCCTTTCGTGTTTTTTCTTTTTGAGTCCTTATAATTAATTTGTTATTCTAAAAACCATTGTGTGTCTCCCTGTCTGAATTTTGATGTGTAACTAGGCTGTCAAGATGAAGACAAACGGGTGAATAGTTAGCTGCGTGCCTTTACTGTTGTTCTACCTTATACCTTAAACAATCATTTTTGTTTTTTTTGTTTTTTTTAACCTCGTGTCATTTTCCCCTCAACTCAACCTCATCAAGTAACCCCATTAAATTTAACTTAAAAATTGAAACCACGTCCATGCAATTACAAAACTCAGCATATTCTTGATGTGTTTCACATTCTACAGTAACTTACGGAGAGAATACGCGTGTCTATGTGAAAGAAAGAAAAATTGAGAATGATGTTAATTAAGAGATAAATCTCATATCGATTATAAATAAAATAAATAATCAATATACTTATAAGATGGTGACTCGTTTGAACACACCTATCTTGAAATCAGAATGCTCGTTTGAGCTTAATGCGTTCTAATTCCATCTTAAAAAGTCAACTTTGTTAAGAAAAAAAAGTAGCTCAAACTTTTATCACGACTATAGGGAGTTTTCTCCGCTACGGAAATAAAAAAATACTTAAATGTCCGTGTGTAGCTACGTTTTTCAATTTCCCCACTCATAAAATCACCTCCTCCAAAATTTTGCTGACCGTTTCAATCCATCTTCCTGATTCGACCATCTTACTCAATCAATCATCTCCAAAATCTGTTCACCTCCTCAATCCATCTCTCCTAACCGATTATCTCCAAAATATGTTCACCGCTTCAATCTATCATCATAGAGTCTACGATCGAATCTCACTGCAAGAAAGCGGTATAAAAATATATTGGTTTACGTGCTAATTAACGAAAGGAGGGTGGGTGGGTGGTTAAGGACTGCAATTTACATACCTTATGCAGAAATAGAATAAGGTAGAATAAACATCATTTTCGGCATCTTTACGTCTTACAATAACTTGAATTGTAAAACTCCCCACACATATATATATATATTTATACCTCTTTAGGTATCCTCGATACATGCAAGGAAGTGAAACAAGACCAAAACAGTAACCAAATTTCCCTATTCTTCCATAGAAGATGGGGAAGAAATCGAGTCAATCCTCCATGAAAATATCTAAGAACGACAAGAAATTACAACACCCCCTCAACCGTTTGATAAAGAATTTACGTCCCAAAGTTTACATCATAGACTCTTCAAACTTCAAGAATCTTGTTCAAGAGCTAACCGGAAATTCTCCGGTCATCTCATCTCCACCTCCTCCTTTCGTATCTACATCACCTCCTCCGGTAGAGGAAGTTCCGGCAATTATAGCAGTAGAAGATCATGCATATCAAGAAAATAGCCTCGAGTTATCGTTTGATTTCAGTACACCATCACAAGGCTCCCCGGATTCTTCTCTGAATTATTTACTAGAAAGTTCACACAATATGGATTTTTCATCACAGTATGGGGATATTGAATCACTGCTAATGGAGATGGATCAGATTTCTTATACTGGTGATGATGCAATGATTCAGCAAGAGATCTGCGTCTATGATTATGATTTCTCTGGCTTGATATGATATACTTTTTGAGTACAAATCATTGGGTATATATATATATATAGTGTGTATAATTTTGGATATACATTTTATTACACATATCATTGGCTATATATGTTGTGTATAGGCTTAGATATAGGAGTTGGTATATATATTGAATGATGTACATTTCTGTACAAACTGAGGAAACTACAGTGTATTGTTCATTATGCTAATTAAGGGGTGTGTTTTTCACGATCTTTTTGTATATTATTATATGGTTATGTTTATGTTTGTGCAAAATTTTTATGAATAGTTACGATGAAATCTAAACTCAAGACATTTGTCTCGTCTGATATTGTAATGAATCAACTACCTTAAAAAACTTTAATATTAAAAAAAAAAAAGGTTTATTTATTTAAATTCAGCAGTCGGACATGTTATTACAGTTTGTTAGGTGGGAGAAAGTAAACTATTGTTTTAAGGTAGAAATTCTTCAAAATGGTTACTTTCAATTTGTCAAACTTGTTTATTAATCCCATATATGCCATGGCACGGCTCGTGCTTGCACACACAAATTAATTAGTCAAGATGTAACCATGTTGAGATTTTATGTCAATGCAATTTATTCTCGTGTGGCGTCTTTAACACGATGCTGACATGTGGCACTATAATGACTATTGAAATTTGATTTTTTGTCTGATTTGTCAACATACCGATACTACAATTTAAGCCTCTTAAACTCGATATTATGTGCCATATATATGTGAACTTTCGAAAACAAAGTTAACATTATCAAACATTCAAAGACTCCATGGCCCAATGGATAAGGTGCTGGTCTACGGAACCAGAGATTCTGGGTTCGATCCCCAGTGGAGTCGTCCTGTTACTGTTTCTTCTTATGATTTGTGAAATGTGAGACCTTAATGTTTTTATCTTTTTTGTGGATTGTGTGACATAGTATGTACAGAAATTAAGTGCTAAATTCCACCCCCCAAAAAAAAAAATGTTGAGAGAAAAAAACACGTTAATTTCATACTTCCATGACAAATAAGCTGTGCCATTAGACAGACAGATAGATTGTATTATTTGTAAAGACAATTCATTAAACAACAGAAAACAAGAAACATTGGTATCACAGAGTCCAATAGGCTTTTCTTTTCCTCTTTTATGTGACTGTAAATAATTTATTTTTAACAATCAGCAAGAGTCACTCAAATTGGCAACTCTTGCTTTGTGTTTGTTGTGGAGGTGGGAGGCTATACAAGGACTTCAACTGCCTGCTAATCAGCTTGCTGTTATTAAGTGCCATTTGCAATTCCAAGTCATCAGACCACCACTGTTCCAAACCGTGAGCCTCGAGAAACTTCTGTTTGCCCTTGGACAGCACGAAAAGCTTTGTGGGAACCAGTCCATTGGTCGGTTTTGCATTTTCCTTTTCAGCAGTTTTGTTGCCTGTTCCATCTGGATCGGTGTAGTAGCAACAAATATAGTCGCTGTTGTTTACATATAAATAGGGTATCCATTGCTTCGATCCAGGAGTAATAGATTTAGCTTCCTCTTCGTTTGTTTTAGTAGCCGAAGTAATCATTGACTTGAGCCACTTCCAAACAACCCCGGATTTTTCCCCGAAGTTTCTTAAACTCATAGCTAATGAAACCGAGGGTGGATTGAACAAATGTGCCTCCACATAAATTCCTTCTTTGGCCAAGGCTTTTCCGACTTGGAGAGCAAAGCCGGCTCCCAAAGAATGGCCTGCAATACATACGTTGCTGCTTCCATACTTAAAAGCAATCAATTTCAAGGCCTTTAAACTGCAACTAAATCTGAATGATCCCTTCAAACTTTCCAGAGCTAGGAACCGGAGATCGTCTTCAATATCCCGTCTAATAGTAGGGCTCTTAAGCAGCGTTCCTCTAAGTGCTAAAACAGCCTGCGGTGCACCATTCGGTCTGATGAGTACAAAATCTGCCAAAGCTGCAGCTCGATCCCATTCCAGTATTGCTCCAAATATTGATCCATCTCTTTCATCTATAAGGGTTTTGACCAGCTTGTACTTAAAGGGGATCCACCACTTAGGAGCAAGAGCATTTTCCCCTGTTCTATTTTCTTGTTTGTCTAGTTCAAGCAAGTACACTGCTTGTATAAAACATGCAGTTACTGTCCTTTTATAATTACCATCCTTCCTGTAAACAAGATTTACTGAAATCATGTCAGATTTTCAACTTTTAAAGAAGAATTGGCTCCTATCCAAACTGCAAAAAGAATCAAACTTTAGATTCTACATTTCATATTTCAGATGTAACGACGAGAACAACATCATCAACAACAAACTAAGCCTTATCCCCTTTACATTTTGGGTTGGCTGCATGAATTCTTGTTCGCCATTCCTTTTAGTTCAGCATGTCAAGACGAGAAAATTAGGAATAAATATGTTCTTGAATAAAAATCTATACCTGATATGCACACAGAAAGTTGGGATATCATTGCAGGATTTAAGAAAAAACTTTCTGCATCATATGGAAAGACATTGTGACGTTTCTATTGAACAAGTACTTTTTTGGTAAATACTAAACATTTTTAGTACTGCTATTTATTTAGACCAATTTGGCTAAAGATTCAGAATTTTCGCATATTTCCCCCAAATTTCTCTGCAACAGCAATTCGAAAGTAACATAGAGACAAGTTGAGATTAAAGCATACTAATCAAGCACATAGCATTCATGATAAAAATTGTAAACTAGCTGTTGAAGTAATTGACTAATGGCGTAATCATGGTAAAAGACAACCTATAGTAGCGAAAGCATCCACTTGTTAGTTGTTACCACTATTTTTCGACCAGATCAGAGCCAAATCAGCCAATACTTTATGATACAATACTTATTAAACAAAACCATAATTTAACGACATCCTCTTGTCACCACTATTTTTCGACCAGATCAGAGCCAAATCAGCCAATATTTAATGATACAATACTTATTAAACAAAACCATAATTTAATGACATCCCTCTTGTATACCATAACACAGGGTTCTATTGGCAAAGGGAAAATAAACTATTCTGGATAAACCAAAGTTACCAGCTTATCACTGCCACTTATAACCATCTGCAGCCTAAAATATCTTTAAAAGAAATCCACCCAAATATTGATCTTTTAATTCGGTCGGATTATGAACTTCATTTTCCTGCATCAAAAATTTTCAATTACAATCAAATCTAAAAATTGCAAAATAAAATGGAATCTAATTATTCAAATGTAACTTAAGACCAATCTAAGTACAGAAAAAGATTATGGCCTTTTAGATCCACTCAATGTTAACTCTTTTCGAGAAATCAATACAAACCAACACCCTATTCACCCAACATATAGAAAATAACCCAAAATCCAACCTTTGTAAGTAAAGAAACAAGCATTCTGAACACAAGAGCTATGCAGGCACAGTGCAAAACCCCAATTAAAGCATAAAACAGCTTATTAATCAAGAAAACACATACACAAACATAAAAGTAAGCTTTTAGTGAAGTGGGCTCGGGTTAAAGAACGAGAAAAGGGGGATTTGGGTACTGACCAACTGGAGTTGATGAGATCCTTCCAGTTGGGAGAAGAAACATTGCGAGGTCCAGACACATGGAATGCATATGGATGTTGCAACTCAGTTTTTCCCTTTTGATTTTGATCCGTTTCTTCACTTTCCACCACATTCAAAGCCTCATTTTTCATCTCCTCTGCACCCCTCCTCTTCCACATTTCCCAAACATGAAACTCTTCCGATTTCTTAGGCCTTAGCTCACTGATTATTGCTTTATGTAAACAAGAACCCAGTAAGAGAAAAAGAGAGAGCAAAGGATAGTGGGGTTTTTTCAAGGAATGGGTGTGTGGTATCGGATTCGAAGGAATAAATGCGGAATTCAACTTTCAGTGATGTTGGATTTACTATAATCTAATGCTAATTATTGCTAATTTTGAAAACGCCCGGTTCTCGTTTTGTTGGTCGTGGGGGCAGGGCACTTCAACGGTCACATTTGCTTCTGAAACAGGTCATCCTAAGTCAGCGCGTGCCGTACGTTATTTGGGCTGGACACTATCTGAATTCCAAATACAAGGAGGCACAAAACCTCTCTGGCTAAGGAATAAGAATAAATCCAAAGGTTATTTTCGTCCTTTTGAAATATAATATTTCCTAATTATAATCCTAAAATAAATCCGAAGGTTATTTTCGTCCTTTTGAAATAGAATATTTCCTAATTATAATCCTAAAATAAATCCAAAGGTTATTTTCGTCCTTTTGAAATAGAATATTTCCTAATTATAATCCTAAAACTCGGTTATTATTCACTGTCGTCGTTCAAAACAACGTAGGTCATAATTACATCAACTATTTTTTTCTTGACTTTCTAATTGGAAAGGACGAAGTTTTGGATTCCTTTCCTATCCTTTTTGTGCCAAATGCTCTGGACCACTCGAGTCTATTCAATCAATCATAGATACGTCTCTCTTAAATTCTTTGTTCACTTATTATATTTCTTCTTCTTGCTCTTGACTCTGCACAATTTCTTTAGTTTGCTTTACATACAATGTCTTGACAAAACCCTATATATCTCTCATACTTTTATTTTTGAGAAGCCACAGTTAGAGGTGGCAAAATTGGTCTGTCTGGTCTGCGGGCCATCTCATATAACTCAAATTTTGAGTTGGCTGGCCCTAGTTCAAAAAAATATAGGCCCTATAAATTTTATTTTATTTTTTTTTTTTTTAACATTAATCACTCATTTTATAAATAGTCTCAAAACATAATCTAAATAATATCAATCTAAAATAGCATAAGTTCAAGTCTTCAATTTAAATTGTCTTTTTTTGAAACATTAATCTAAGAATCCCAAGCTCCAGCATAAAATTGTTTAGATTTAATTAAAATTTAGTTTAATTCAAGTTTCAATCCAAATTATGTTTGGTGTGACAAGTAAATTATTTATTTTAAATTTACTTATAAATAAACTTTTTAATTTAAGTCAAACATGTTTATATCTCAAAGCAGTAAGACTACATGCTTTTACTATTTATGTTTTAGAAAAAAGTGTCAAGAAATAATTTACAATTAATCAAAAAAATATTATTATTTTGAAAGAAAATTGATGTTTATATATTGACTAATACATAAGAATCTCAATTTATAAATTAATCTCTTTAAAATATCAAAATATATATTGTCTAAGTTTATCTAAGATTGTATTTGATGCAATATAAAAAATTTATTTAAAAAAATAATAATAATAAAATTAAAACCAAGTTGGCCCAATGGGTTGGGCTGGACCAGCACATTCCTTGCTTACACAAAATTGGGTTAGGTCGGTCCAGTCCAGTTTCAAGTGTGACCCTGCTCTGACGGGATAGGCCTGTCCAACCGGCCCATTTACCAGCTCTACCCACGACCACGTAAGATTTGTTTTCTTTCACTATTTTTTTATTGAGGGAATTAAACAAATTATTTATTTCTAAATGTGTATTTTGAAATATGTATATTTTTTATAACATTTGATCAATTGAAAAATTTGAACAAAAATTTCTCTAGATTGCCAATTGAATTTATATTATATTCACACTCTCACTCTCACTCTCTCTCTCTCTCACTTACACACTTTCTCTCTTCACTTCTTCCACCAGTAACACCTCCTTAAGCTCTATTTCCAACCCCATTTGTTATTTTTGTGGTCAGGTTTTCTCATTCTTATCTCATATTCAAATATATTGTCAGATTTGTCGTCGATTTTTGAGTTATTTAAAGAAGTTTACCGATTTGAAAATATTGAAGTCATTTATAAGCTATTAAAAAATAAAAATTGAGAAAAATAGTTTTTTTTTTTTTTGCAAATTATATGAAACTTAAATTTGATATAATGTATCTCTATTTTTTTTCGATATATTTTATGTTATTGGATAAAATTTTCAATTTAATTTGTATATTAATGGATTGTATTAGATATTGAATTTAATTTACAAATTTTGTCGATCTAATTTGTTCGTATATTTTGTTGTCGGATAACAACTTATTACATTTTGTCAAAAACAGATAAAAAAATTGGACACAAAACTCGTATCTTCGTTGACAAATAGACAAATTGCTGCCTATTTTGTCAACAACGACAAAATAGAATTTGGTTCCATTTTTTGTCGATGACAAAATGGGAATGTCATTGGTTCCCATTTTGTGATGACAAAATGGGAAACAATGCCCATTTTGTCGTTCACAAAAGGGTTAATAACATATGTATACTAGTATTACTTCTTAATTTTAATTTTAGTGGAGTAATTACAAAATGCAAGAATACTGAATTGTTACTAAATTTAAAAAGATTTATTGGTTGTTCATTTGCAGTAACAATATTCAATAACAATTATTCCATTCACGACAACACTTTGTAGTAATAAATATTGTTTGTAAAAAAAAAAACAAATGCAATAACAATTTGCAGCTGCATTCCAACTAAGAAATCAAGAAAAGAAGTCATAAAACGGAAACACATTTTCATAGGAAAAGCTTCACAAAATTGAATAAAATTTGCCATGAAAGAATAAAAAGAGATTATTACACCATTATTTAACAAACAACCGAAAGTAACATCTCCTATGTATCACATGTATAATCAAATAACTACTTATCAATTTATAATTATCTTCAAGTCGGCTCCTTCGTTTTGTGAGATGGGTTTCCGCATCACAATTTTTTGCAGCAACTTTATGGTGACGAGTAATGTGATTGCTCAATCGTCTCTCTTCATATCTCTAAAAATTAAAAAAAATAAAGTTAAAATGAACTAAACAAAACATTCTTGTAGTTCCAGTTTAATTATCTGTGTCAATTCAACTATTAAAGGATCTACTCTTATTTATTTATTTTTTCAATGGAGCACAAAGAAATGATTTTTTTTTTATCTTGTTCCAAAAATTAATAGAGATAACAAATCATGCCTTAAAAACACTAATTAAACATTACACTAACTTTAGGGGTGGGTATTTTAATCGGAATCGAACTTCCTGAACCGAAATCGAGAACCGAGAACTGAGAACTGACTGGGCTCGGGTCGGTTATTGGTTCTTGAACTAGAACCATGGGTACCCGATTGAAACCGAATTTATCATTTTTTATAAATTTTTTATGTTTTACAATTTATTCACCATAACTCAATGACACACAATCCAACACCACAGTACCAATGACAATAGTCCAACTATCCAAGATCCAAACAAAAAGTACAAAATTCATCACTCTTAAACTCAAACTCAATTGACTCAATTCTAATTACCCAAATCTCAAATTCTCAATTGATATTTGCTCAGATACTCAATATAAATATTGTCTTCTATCTCGCACTTTCACTCATTTCTCTCTCGCTCAACACACAGTGAGATGGCGAAGGTGAAACTTCTCTGTAATCAAACGAATCCTCAATTTTGAGAGGTAATTTTCCTTTTCTAACTCTAATTTATAAGTTAGTAATTTCTGTGTCTATTCTTTCAATTAATATTTATATATTCAATAAATTGTTTTAATATCTAACTTACTTTAATGTTAAAGGATTTATAATTTTTAATTTTTTTCAAAACATGTTGTCAACTAACAATTTAAAAAAAAAAGTTATGGATAGAACCGAACTCGAACCGAACCCGAACTCGAACCGACGGGTCCGGTTCGGGGTTTGGTTCCAATAATTATGTGGGCCGAATGGTTCCATTTACAAAATACTCAATCAGAATGGGTGGTTCGGGTATTGAAATACCTGGACCGATCCACATGACGCTCAGGCCTAACTAACTTTGTTGTAGGTAATTGAATCTCACAACAATTGTTTCTCCGATTCTCCCCATGATTAATTTTGAGTTCCTCATCTTTTTTGCAACCTGCAAACGCTTCTCCATTAATTCGCAGACCAAAGTTCAAAAACGCCCTCTATCTCTCTCTCTCTCTCCTCGAACTCATACTGTGCTGTTGGGTTTTTTGCCCCATCTAAATCCTCGATCCAATTTATTGTAAATGAAAATTAGACAAAATTTAGAGTTTTTGATGATTAAGAAAAAAGGAACTAATATGGAATGTTGCATATTTATCCTTGATATAAGGAATTTTCTATTAAACGTTGCTTTCATTTTGGAATTAATGTAATAATAAAAAATATTTAAATTTTATATTTCTAGAAATTATTAATTATTTTATAGGTTATCCAATGTTCTAAAAAGCGTAAAGCGTGGCTAGGCGTGGAGACCGAGCTTCAAGCTTTTCGGGCCTAGGCGAGTCCTAAGTAAGAGCGAGATAAGGACAAGACGAGGGCGATGCGTGATGTGTGGCTAGGCGCGGAGACCGAGCTTCGAGCATAAGCGAAGCCAAAACGAGGCTTATATTTTTTGTAGAAAGTTTATCTAGTATGTTTCAAAATATTAAAACTTACAAGTATATTTTAATTTCTTAAATATAAATAGGCAGAAGTCTTAAGGGGGGTGTATTTAATCTAAACTTTAAAATATTTTGATTGACATTTTTCAAGTGACTTACTTTGATGGATTTCATTAACTTTTATTGACTTTTATGGAGTTTAATAGACTCCTACAGACTTTTATGGATTTTTATAGATTTTATTTTGAAAGATTTTTTTAGACTTTCACGACTTTTATGGACTTTTATAGATTTTTTTTTCAGTTAAAAATTTTGAATATAAAAATTTAATATCATACAGTAAAAAAATTGTCGTAATAAAATTTTTTAATAAAATTTTATTTAACTATATTAATATTAATAAATTCATAAATATTAATGTTCTATTTAATTGCTAAAAGAAAACTACATCAAAAGTTGATATAACTCACTCTATTTTTTCTCTTGGATAAAATTATAAACTTTCAAATAGTTTGTGGATAAATTCAAAAATTTATGACATGCGACTCATTTTAAAATATTTTTCAACAAAAAAATTTATCCAAATCATTATCTCCCTTATTATATTTAATGATTTATAAGTAACACATCACTAGTCACCACAATTGCATAAATAAATAACTAAAGTACCAATTTAGACAAAAAAAATACAACATGCTCATCAAGATAAATAGAAAAAACAAGAATAAAAATAAAAATAAAAAATAGTTTTTAACTTAATGAAATTCATTAATAAACTGCAATCAACAATTATATAAGAACTTAATTATAAATTTATCTTATTTTTAATGAAAAATAGAAAAACAATGAATAAAAATTAGAGAGAAAGAGTAAATAGTTATGGAAATATTGAAGAAGAAAAAAATCACATTGTGTCTAAAGGTTCATAGAAGAAAAAGAAGAAAATGAGAAAATAATTAGGAGAATATATCGAAGAGGGAAAAAAATCACATTGAAGAAAGAGAAGAATATTAATTTTGACTCTACAGTTTGTTGAAGGAAAAAAGAAATGAGAAATGTTTGATAAAAAAAATAAGGGAATGAAATATGTGTTTTTCTTCTAAAGTATTTCAAAGTCTTAGGGTGAATGAGAGAGAAATTGTAATATATTTTATTTATACATTGTGCTTTAAAATTAGTATATATAAACTTTTCTATAAAGTCATTAAAAGGTATCGACATTTTGAATACCTCTAAATTTCATAGGATTTTAAAAAGTATGAATTGAATATCGCATAACTTCATAAGAGACTTTTAAAAGTCTTTAAAAATTGTATTGAATCTGCCAAGACTTTTATGGGTTTTAAAAAGTCGAATTGAATACATCTGACTTTTAAACTCCATAAAAGTCCTATCAAATCTTAATTGAATACATCTTCCTAAGTTTCAAATCACAAAATGGGGCACTATTTTGTCTATCTATTTTGTCATCAACAAAATGGGCACAAATTTGTACTAATTTTTTATTGATTTTTTTAATCATTGTCGATTTAAAAAAAATTCAAATATCTATTTTTTAGACTCATCTGTCGATTTTCTTTTTAAAAAATCAATTGTCAATTTCTTTATTGATTTGTCAATTTTTGAACTTATAGCTTTTCTTAGAAGTAGTGGCGGAGACAGACATTTTAAATTGGGGGTCACTAAATTAACATGTAAAAAAATTTGAAATAATATAATAGTGATGAAATTTTTTTATATCTTATTACAAGCGTTTCTTACGAGTTGTCATACTTTATTTTATTTATACACTATACTATACACAAATAGATAATACAAACTCACCATTGTTTGACTCTGATTCCACATCAATATGTGAATTTTCTTCTAAACATATGACTTATACTACTAATATGCAATATCTAAAATAAGCCAACAAAAGAAACAAATATCAAACTCTTACATTGTTCACATTGCTTTCTACAAAATTATACCTCAAAAACAAGAAGATCCAGTACACAAATGACATTAAATTACTTAAAATCAAAAGAAAAAAAATTAATTGAACACGATATGCATTCACAAGCAAAATGTCTTTATTAATTTTTATTTATATATAAAAAAACGACTTGTTCTCAGTACTCCCTCTATCTTAAAGAATTTACCAATTGATTGATGAGCATGAAATTGAAAATAACATTTTTACACGGATAACATATGTGTTACCATATGCGTTACCATATGTTACTTCCTCATTTTAAATAAAATCATTATTTCTAAATTCATCCTATTTTATAATTTTTTTAAAAATATATTATTTTACCTTAAACTCTATATTTCAATTTTTCATTTGAATAGAATATTTTTATTCGGGTAACTTCATTAAAATCAATATTTTTATAATTTATCTCATTTTTATAATTTTTTTAAAATTACTTTATTTTAATTTAAAATCCATATTTCAATTTTTAATTTGACAACAACATTTTTATCCGAGTAACATATATGTTACCACATGTGTTACCTTATATTACTTTTTTATTTTTATTAAAATTAATTTTTATAATTTTTTAAAAATACATTATTTTATTTTAAAATCAATATTTCAATTGAAAACAACATTTTTACATAGGTAACATACGTGCTATTACTTCTTCATTTTCATTAAAATCAAAATTTTTAATTTTTTTTAAAAAAATACATTTTTTGAATTTAAAATCATTATTTCAATTTTCCGTTTGAAAATAATATTTTTACACTAGTAACATGTGTATTACCATATACATAACCATATGTTACTTCATCATTTTCATTAAATCAATATTTATAATTTTTTATAAATACATTATTTTAATTTATAATCAATATTTCAATTGAATATAACATTTTTACATGGGTAACATATATGTTACCATATGCGTTACCATATGTTACTCCTCATTTTCATTAAAATCAATTTTTATAATTTATTTTAAAAAATAATTTATTTTAAATTTTCGTTTGAACACAACATTTTTTTTTAATAACTCAGGTGTCCAAGCTTCGTCCGACTAATTACGAGGAGTGGCGGCGCTTCTCTCTGGTTCGCCACCCGGAGTAAATCCAGATGTGGTCATGAACTTATACACACTGGAAAGTAGGACATTCGACGAGAATCCTCCTGAACCTCTGCTTCTAACATTTTTTAAAAGTTGCCTTCCAACTTCCGCGGAGATTCAAACATTCGATGCTCCGTAGAGAACCTTCCTACTTTAACCACTGCGTCATGCTTGTGGGGGCACACCATTTTTATACTACTAACATATGTGTTACCATATCTTACTTTCTCATTTTCATTAAAATCAATATTTTATATATTATCTCATTTTATATTTTTTAAAAATATATTATTTTCATTTAAAATCAATATTTCACTTTTTCATTTGAAAATAATATTTTTACACGAATAACATACTTATAACCATGCGTACCCTATGTTACTTCCTCATTTTCATTTTCATTAAAAATCAATATTTTATAATTTTTAGTAAGCACTTTATTTTAATTGAAAGTTATTATTTTAGTTTTTTTATTTTAGAACAACATTTTTACACAGGTACACATATGTGTTACTGTTACCAATCGCTTTCCACCACCATCACCACCACTCGCCTTATCTCATCACCACTACAACAACTAGCTTCAAATCAACTACCACCATTCACCACAATAACCAACTCTACCACAATCGGGGTAACACATGTGTTGCCGTAATTTAAATCATGTGTTACCGTAATCACTAATTTAAATTAGGGTAACACACGTGTTACTTGTAAAGTAACACATGCGTTACAACCACCACCACCACCTTTCTCCACAACCATGTAGTTCCAATACTACCACCACTACTAATTTAAATTACGATAACATATTATGTTACTCGTCTAACACCACTCCACTCCACCGTTTGCTACCATCCCTACAAAGCACCCACAACACACACCTACCGCCGCCGCCGCCGCCACCGCCACCACCACCACCACTAAACACGAGCAACATATGTGTTATCTGTTTAAAACAATACCAGAAAACACGAGTAACACAACATGTGTGTTACCCGTCTGGAAAACTCCACACCATTGCCTACCAACACCGTCACCACAAAACACAAGTAACACACTATGTTACTCGTCTTCAATGAGATGACGACCTTTCAATATACTAGGTTTTGCAATGTTTTTTTTTTCCAAATAGATTTTTAGAAGAATTTTTAACTAATGTGACTACTAAGCATTTATAGCAAACTATGGGCAAAACTCCACTATTTACCAGTTTGGCGGTTTGTCTAGGCATGGCAATGGTCGAAATGAGCCTGGCTCGGCCCATAAAATACAAGCTCGGCTCGTCCCAAAATGTAAACTCGATTCGCCCACGAGCTCGTGGGCCGAATAAGCCGAGCCGAGCCGCCCACCTGAGCTCGGCTCGGCCCTCTAATTTTTTTTTTTTTTTTTTTAAATTTTTAAAATGAGAGAAAAATACAATATCGAGTATCTTTTATGTTGAAAATTAAAGATTGAAAATCCTTCTCCTTAGAATAAGAGTATTTATAGAAAAATAATGAAATTAAAAAACAAAAAAAATGGTGTAATGCACGAGCCACGAGCCGAGCCGGATCGTGGCTCGTGATTTTGGGCTTGTGGGCTCGTGTCCACGAGCCCAAACAAGCCGAGCTCGTGGGCTAGTTCCCACGAGCCCAACGAGCTCGTTTTTTTTTGGCCGAGCCGAGCTCGGCCTCGGTCCTTTTTTTTTAAGCTCGGCCCTAGCTTGTGCTCGTCTCTCGACGAGCTCGAGTCCGAGCTGGGCCGAGCTTTTACGAGCCGAGCCGGCGAGCCCACGAGCCGACGAGCTTTTTTGCCACCCCTAGTTTTGTCTATTTTCTAAAAAAGAAACAATTAATTTTACTCAAGTCGAGACAGATTAATTCAAATATATATCTAGATTAGATCATTTTTTAAGTTTCAAATTCCAAAAAAGATTAGATGAGTACGATTCCATTATGTTGTTTAGTAGAAAATCAACTAATAGTTTATACAAAATAAACTGAATTATATTTTATCTGATCTGTGTGAAACTAGATCAAAAAGTATATACAAAATCTTTAATAATTAGTAAATTTTATTTATTTACTAGTTAAATTTAACTCAACTATTATTATATACCAAGATATGCAGCATAAAAGAAAGATGAGATTTGAAAATCTTAACACATCTAGTAGAACCCAGCTCAAGAAAGCAATATTATAAAAAAGAAGAAGAACTCATAATCCAATGCAGGCAATAGACTAAAAGTAAATCAAGATAGCAAGATAATTACCTCGAAAATAAGCACTTAAAACTCTAAAAAATGAAAACTCCAAGCCATTTGGAATTGGCAGCTTCCCACAACCGTAATGAATGAAAACTCCAAATGCTATTCTTCAATCACCTCAGAAATTCCAAGAAGAAATCTCACATAGTCCAAATGACTTAAAATTTTCAGATTTAAAATTAGATATAAAATTTACAGATCTAAAACTAAATATTAGAATGTGGCGGCGGTTAGTGGAGAAGAATGATGGTGATGATTGGTGACGAAAGCATTGGCGGTAGTGGTTGTGGACGTCGTTGGAGATGGTGGAAGATGGAGGTGGTTGGATGTTGAGGATTATGGTTAGTGAGTAATTAAATTATGATTAAGATTTGAAAAATATTTATCCAGTGTAAAAGGGTACACTAACATTCGCAAATGTAGAATATATAGCGGAGTAGACTATTTGTAGTATAATGTCTCTTTTGTACTTTATGAAGAGTGCTTAGTGCACAAGGTTGTGAGAATGACATAGTAACCCTAAACTCGTAGTACGTGATCATTTATCGAATCGATTATGTAATGAGACTCTCTCTCGTTACAAGTTATAATCAATTCCTTACCATTTGTGCTGTTGAAGAAAAGAACATTTTCATTCTAAAATGACACTTAATTTTTACATATCCAATTCACAAATGTCATTTATAGGTTGCAATATTGTTTAGAAATTAAGTTTCTGTCATTCTTCGTGTAGGCTTATTCAAATACAATACCTTCTCATTGCATTTGAACGGGTCCCATAAACACTTAATTAGAAGATATTTATATCTTTTCTTTGTAGTCTTAAAAAATTAATAATCATGTGGTGGGAGGGAGACAAAGGTATATTAGAGTATGCTCAAGACGAAATTAATAGATATAGAAGGGGAGTGAGAATCAATTGACCAATTTGATGTTAAAATTTGTCCATGCTCAAATTTTTATATGCAATTTAACTATGTATGGGTACATATGCACTAGGAATAATACATCCTAAAAAAATGTTCAGAGTTTTAGTTAAAAGACTAAGTCTAAAAGTTTAAATTATTATAGATGAAAAAAATGTATTTGTTTATATATTATCTTCATAGTGCGTTACGTGTCACCTTATTTACTTGTCCCTTGTGTTTTCTTCAAAGTCATTATATACTAACAACTATGATGATGTAACCAAGGGCGGATCCAGGAATTTTTTGAGCCCGGACTATTTATGGAAAAAAAAATTTTGTACGAGCTGTTACTAATATTTTTTTTCAATCGTAAAAACGATTTTTTTTTTTTTTTTTTTAATCAGCGACTTTTTCTGGGGCGGGCCCGGACTATAGTCCGCCCCCCCTCCCCCAAAAAAAAAAAATCCACCCGGGACGTAACTTAAATTCATACACTTTTGTCTACTTTGATGTCAAATCAAAGTATATAATCTAAAAATTTAAAAGTATAACTTTATTATTCATTCAATTTTATTTTTGCTTGTTCAATATAAATTATTGTAAAACCCATATTAGAGAGAGAGAATTGGTGGTGGGTGGGGGACTGAAGTTTTCAGCAAATGCTGTTTCTTTTCCTATCCCACATCGTTTGTAGAGTCAATAAACATCACAGAAAGATGATATAAATTGAACTAACCAACACCGGAGCAAGCATACCTTTCTCGGCCTTTTGGCTAAGATCAAGTGTAGTATCTGTTCTTATCAGTTTAATATCTGATATGTGGGCCATTGGCCCACACGATATTAAATTTATATTTTAAGGGAGAAGGTCCATTGGGTAGCTTGCTGCTCGGGCTTTCAAGCGTCGCCCATGCGTTGCACTACTGCACGGGCCTGGCGCACCCCACCAAAACTAGTTCGATGATTACCGTTGGTAACCGTACAAATTTTTTTGCAACTTGGCTAGAAAGTAATGAGGGCCGTTCATAGAATTGGTATGTTGGTATGTAAAGTATTATCCATTTTCGTTTTCCTTGTATGCCAAATGGCATTGTAAAGATAATAAAACACTGCTTTATTATCGAGCAGAAATATAATATTTATTTATTATCAGTAGACCTTATTTAAAGAAAATTAAAATTTCGAGGCCCTATTTGTTTCACTTGATTTTTCTATTTGCTAAAATAACAATACGTAAGAAAATATGTAGGAATATTTTATAGTGCAAGAAATTAAAGACAACCATTTTGCAATGAAAGAAATTAAAGAGTCACTAAAAGAAGAAATGAAAGAAATTAATAATAATTTTGCAATGATAACTCGCATTATCATTTCAAAAGAGTCACAACCAACTTTTGAAGTTCAAGAGTCGTATACAAAGAGTTAACTAATTTTATCAAACAATAGGAAAACGTAGGAATATTTTATAGTGCAAGAAACATTTTGTGAGTATCTGTTGTTTACTCAATTTTCAATTTTGTAAAATAATCAAAACTTGTTTATTATGTTGTTTTTGAAAATACATTTTCAAAAATAAAATAAAATTTATAATACAAAATATCAAAACACCAGTGTTTTAAGTGAAAAAATTGAAAACACTCAAAATATAAAAAAAAATTATTTAAATAAAAATTCTAAATAAATAAAATTCTAAATTATTAAAAGAATCACAAGCGTTTTCACAAGCATGAAAAAAAAAACCATGAACGTGAGTAAATCACAAGCGTTTTCAAAATATAGAGATATATGTAATAACACTCCATGAAATAACATTTTTACGCGAAACAAGATATATAGTAGTTTTTATGGAGATAATAAAAAGATTGAACAAAAAATCAATAGTACCCAATGTCCTTAATTTCATCATCTTTTTCTTTGAATCACGATCGGATTAAAATATAGTTGCAATGGAGATTTGTAGTTCTAACATAGTTTTCTATTAGATAATTATTCTAATGTTCATATGTTCTTGTGTAAGTTTGTTTATATTACGGACTCTCGAATGAAACTTAAGAATATAAAAATATTAGGCTTAGAAATCCACGTGAGAGTAAAGAGGGCTATTGAAATTTAGAGTCTAGCAAATAAGTATTTTTTCTTAATTACTCCACGTTCATCCACGCTTTATACTTTTTAGAACACTGATATTTATTTACCTTTTATACTTTTTAATATTTCATGGGTAGTTTAAGATATCTTTTTATTATTTTATCGACAAATCAGTATTTTTCTTAATTACTACACTATTCACGACGTAATTTTATGTCGTTAGTATTCAATTTTTATTATTTTATTTATTGACAAATTTTTGTTTGTAATTAAATTTATTAAAATACTAATATTTTTAATATTACTAATTGAGATTCAATCCTAATATGATTTTTTTAGATTTTCATGAGATTCAATCCTAATATGATTTTTTTAGATTTTCATTTAATTGCCGACATAATTTTTTGAAGGCAATTTTTAATTTTATTATTCTATTTAAGGATGAAATTCTATCATTCAATTTACTACCAAAAATTCTATTTTTAATCTTAAATTAGTATTTATTTTTATTACTTTATTTTGCCAATAAATTTATGTAGGTAAATTAAATTTATTAAAATACATTTTCAATTATTACCGACAAAAAAAATCTGCTGTAGATTCAATTGATACAACTATTAGGAACGAAAGTTCTTAAACTTTGGAGGTTTATCTAAATATGAGGTCTTAGGCAGGTGCCTCACTCGTCTTGAAGTTAAGTTGGCTTTTTATGCACTTAGACATAATTTTTGTTCCACATTCTTTTAGCTGCTATTTCATTTATGTTGAGCACGAGAGGTACACGTACATGTTATGAACATTTCCCTAGTGTTTCTAAATCATGTGTTGGTTTCCTCCGCAAATAGCTACCCAACCAAGGGAAGTGTATCACAATTTTTGCTATTCTTCTATCTTGTCTAACTTTTTGAATAATTGACCGAGTTGTAGAATGGTTATCAACGAGTTATGTAGAACAAAGCCGACTCAAGTGCATACATCTATATAATATCTTGAAATGGAGTCGATTATAAATTAGTATGAGGGATCACCGATAAATCAAGTTCAACAGTTTTGCAAAAAAAATTTCATCATTGAAGCATTGCAAAGGTGTGAATGAGTTCTCAAACCAAATATTTTGTTAAACATTTCGAAACTATTATGTATAATTTTTCATAATCTAGAGACATAAATGAGTTCTCAAACTAAATAGTATGTTAAACATTATAATTTAATTTCTTATTTTCACGATTGTTTGTTTTCAGCGTAGGAAAATGAAGTGGCCATATCTACTTAGACTTGAAGCTCATACACATGTTGTAGCATTCACTCGGAGGAAATGGTTGCGTTGACTAAAAGATCGTGTCAAAGACCTAATTGAAAAAATGCCTAACTTATATCATTTAAGTTGAAAATGTTTCTTATACATAAAAAAAGACTTAAATACCCTCATTTAATAAGGTCTGTTAACGGACTATCTGTTAACAAACCATTAACATACAACTTGTTAACAAGTCTGTTAAGGCAAATTTATACATTTTAAACTGATTTTTCAATTAACTCACTTCAAATGAACTCGAATTTATAGAAATTTAAAGTAAAAATCAGAATTTATACTTAGATACATATTTTCATGATTTATACCATAAAATCCTTAATTTTTAATGTGAATTAAAAGAAGAAGATAGAGACATATGAATTTCTAACTTGAAATGAGATTTCTTTTACATATATGAAATAGGTTGGATTCTAACCTTGAAATGAGTTAAATTCTAACTTGAAATTCTCTTTTTCAATAGACGACAAAAGATGAATTTAAAATTATTTGAAATGTACTAAGCGGAGAAGAGAAGACGAAGAGAAGACAATGTTATATTTGGTAATTTGCAGACTAAAATAGGTAAATGGCCATTTAGAAAAAATTACCGGGTCACTCGGCCATTTAACACTATTCCCACCGAGGAAATGCATGAACTGCAATCATATGCATGTTGAGTCTAGTATTAAAGGTCCCGTATGACAAAGATTATAAACCAAAAGTGGTTTATTTCAGTCGTATTTTTTGACTTTTAAAACTAATTTTAACATGAGATACCTATATTACCCTTAAACAACAAAATGTCATTTCAAAGTAGAAATGACAATTTTGTTATTTTACGTTAAAATGATTTGAAAAGTCAACAATTTCGATTCAAATAAATTAATATTAGTTTATAAGCTAGTTTTTAATATCTGTCAAACATGATCTAAGTCATGTTGAATAATCTCGCATCACTCTCTTTTTCGCTAGCTTGGTAAAGAAAGTGACATATAATGCTCATGTCAATATAGAACGCTTAAGTATTATGTGTTCATTTACTCTATACTTACGAGGTTACATGTTGATTGAATGAAGTTCTATCAACCAAAATTAATAAATACTTAAAAAAAAAAAACTTTGTCAAGAATAAAATAACACGTCAAAGAAGAATTTGTTTATATAAATAGAAAATAAAAAGACATCTCAACTTATTCATCGATAATTTAGAAAAAATAAACTCGTGTTGCTAACAAGAAAATTACATTAATTACAATTGATACAAAGTTTTTGCTAGGTTTTAACATCAAGAAGTAGCATATGTAATATTAATAATAATGTGTATATAACGAATAATACACTTCTTTTAATCGCGTCCACTATCCAATATTCTTGAACTAAACATGCCATCAAGAAATATTTCATTATGTATTTAATTTTCCATTATTATAAATACTCATTTAAAATTTGAATAGATAGTTGAGTTATTTTTATTTTATCTTTTCTTCTCTTACGCACGCTAATTAGAAAAATGCAATACAATGCTTTTTTATAGTATTTTAACCGGGTCCATAAGCGCATGTTTTTTAGTATTTATAAGTACTTATAAACTTATAAAATAATCAATTTTTTATCTACACATTTCATAAAATCCATAATTTTTATCTACACGTAAGACCCATTACTATATATTTTTTTTTATTAATTATATACTAAACGACTATTTATGTCTTTTCTTTGTAGTCTTAAAAAATTAGTTATTACAAGTGGGAAGGAGAGATATATATTACAACGTGCTCAAGGCAAAGTTAAAGGCTGTTCCTTTTCTCATCCCACATCGGTTCATGAGCTAAACAAGCTCACACAAAGAGATTATAAATTGGACGGCCCAATAAAAGAAAAAGCATACCTTTCTCGGCCTTTTGGCTAAGATCAAGTGTAGTATCTGTTCTTATCAGTTTAATATCTGATATGTGGGCCATTGGCTCACACGATATTAAATTAATTTTTTTAGGGGGAAGGTCCGTTGGGTAGCTTGCTACTTGGGCCTTCGAGCGTCGTCCATGCGTTGCACTATTGCACGGGCCTGGCGCACCCCACCAAATAAAGTCCAACGATTTTGATCAGGAACATTTAAAATTTCTGCAATTAGCGTTTTTATTAAGTACTGCTTTTTAGATTTTAATGTTCTTTTTTGTTTTTAGGAAAAATTTGGAAATATTGGTCTTGTGTGTTTATTTTGGTCATTTTCTGAAAAAATCAACAAAATTGACAGAATTATGTTCTTGGGCTCGATTTTACATCTTGAAAACAACCTTATTGGGATTTGTTTTTTGAAAATAACGAGACTGTTGTGTTCGGGCTCAATATCGATGTTGGGACGAGCTGATGCTTTCATAATGACAATTTTGATTTTTATTTTCCTAAACATAATTTTATCATTTTTTCTATTTTCCTAAACAAAACCATTTGAAAAGAGTCTGGTATTTAAAATAATGGTTCACGAACATTTAAGTTTGAAAGGTCTTATCTCATATTTGTCGAATATACTATATAAAGCATATATAAACATTTCAAGTTTTGAGTTTCCAACCAAAATATAATAAAAGTTTGTACAATTATTATTATACTACATTTTATTAACCCAAGCTAACAAAGCTTTATCCAAATCTTGAAAATCCCAACAAGCAAAGCATACAGAGAAAAGCTCTGTAATTAATATATTTTAATTTAATTTAGAACAAATACCAAATCAATAGAAATTGCATCTTAGTTTAAGAAATTTTAGTACTTGTTTTTCAATTTCCAATTCAAATTTACAGAGTACAAGACGAAAAACAAACAAAGAAAACAAAAAACAAAAAACAAGACAAAAGTGAGTCTCATTATTCTGCAATGGTGCAAAAGCACAAGAAAGTTAGAAAGAATCCATGTCAAAATGAGGACAAAATAAGTCAATTGTTTTTCATTTAAGTCCTCAACAATTCTGAGGTTGTGTTTCTTTTTGCTTGTTTCTTGGAGACATTTCTTGATCAGTGGGTTGTACTGCTAAAATCACCCCTTGTTTCTGTATGTAATACCTTTTTTCTTGGAGAAGGTACAAGAAGATTATGAGACAAATTTGAGCAGTAAAAATGATTTTCCAAATCCTTGCACTTTTTGATGTTTTTTCATGGTAGGCTTGTAAACCTGTGTATATGTTGATGACTCCCAGAAAAGAAACTGCAATCCCTAGTAACCAGTGAAAAATATACCAAATGCTTCTTCCTTTCCTTCCCCTGCACACACAACTTTTTTCAGCTTCGAAAACCTTTTCGAGAGTTTCAGTTTGCGAGACGTGTACCAAACTGAAACGCTAGCATTTTAAAAGTTTCCGTTTAACTCATCAAGAAAAAACCATGACAATGAGTAAATTACATGTATTTTCAAAATATAGATAGATTATTTACCTATGTGGCCTTAAGATGCCAATCAATGCTTGCAACCATATGCCACCATATAGGGCTAAGCCTATTCTCTGATGAGCATTATTGAAAGAATTGTCCAAGTATTTTATTGACATTACTGCCCCTGCAGTTGCAAGGAGGACTGCTAGAATCTGCAGAACAAATTATAATTCATATTGGGATCATAGCAATAGAAAATAAGTAGAAATTAACTAAGATTCATGTAATATATCAAAGCATGCTTTAATGATATTAAGCATAGTGCTTTTTCCTTTATCTCCAAGTAATGATAATCATTAGTAGAATCAAAGATAGTTATTTTCTAATTTATTGAGTGTCATTAAAGGTTGATATTGGGGGTCATCTCCATCTAATTAATAAACAAAGATCCAAGCTATAATGATATGTTTTCTATGATGCTGTAGGGATTTTTGAACAATTATAATGTACACTTATCCTCTTGATTGTGAATCGGTCTGGTGTGTGGGAAGGTGTGAGACCCTGTAATCTTCTTCTCTATTATAGTGAAGACCTACGGCGAAAAATGGGCGTAGCTCTCATGGCTGAACCACTATAAGATTATATTGCTTTCGATAGCTGGGATTGGGCCTTAGTCCACAACACAAACTGTAGTTATCGTGTGGAAATGACAGAGAACATAATTAGGAATTTAGGGAGACAAAATGACTCCATTTATGATTTAACTTTTGTAAATTTGAAGTAAAAGGATACAAGAATGGAAAACATAAGACTTACCTGTGTAATAGCATGAATGTAGAATATGATTCTTTGCCTTGTTCCAGATTCCTCTGTATTCGACTTTCTCATTATAAGTATACCGATAGGCATTAAAAAGCCAACAGAAGCCCAGAGGAGGAATCCATGAAGTTTAATCTCAAATAATAATTCAGGATTGATCTGCAATTGGAGACACACAGTATTAAGGCTCATCTACAACTGGCTGAAGATGGTTCTTGCAATCTATGCATTAGAACATAAATACAGATTTACAAAAAGAAATTATAGGAACATGTTTGTCTATAGTTAAACAAAAGATTACCTCATGAATCTTGTGTTTGTTATATAATTCTGTGCGTTTTTGAGACGAACAGACTGATGGTAGAAGATTAAGGAATGCAAGGCTTGCTGGAATGGCAAAGGGCATAAGCTTCCAATTGGACACCATGTTTCAATCCCGGGCAAGAATAGAAAAGCTGTATATAAGAGTAATGTAGATAGAGAGAAGCAGCTGCAAAAGTACTTTATGCTAGTAATGAAAGTTTTCGAGTTGGGAATGTGGAAATAAAAATATTAAGAAGAATAGATTAATAGAAATAGAGAATGAATTTTACGTTGAAAACTTTAAAACTGAACTTATTCACTATGTGAAAAATCGCTACAATCACACGGACTCTCACACACAAACCCTATTGCTCCAAGATAGTCTACATCTATCTCACGAACTGGGATGAATCCAAAGCACACAGAGGAAAAGAAACAATTCTTAAAAACTTTATGTTTCTATCTTTATGGAACAGAACTATTATTATCCCTTTCTTGAATGAAAAGTTGCACATTACTCTTTTCTCATCAACGTCGTTTTTCTCGATTTATAAAGCCAAAGTAGGATCATTTGAATTATGTTGTTTGGTGAGTATATTTCATTCATTTCTTTAGTAGGAAAATTATACAAGTCAAGAAGTTTAAGACATGGGATATGGTTTTGATTTCAACAAGGTGGGGTCCTTTTCACAGGCTTTTGATTTTAGTGGATTAAAAGTAGAATTTCAGAGTGGAAGGACAGTCAAAATGTAATGGAGGAAAGAAGAAATTTTGAAATGATTCATGGTATCTACAATTGTTTATACTAAAACTCCATTATCTTCTGCTGCTACACTACAAAGCATGAACAATACTAACTGTTCTTGTTATTTATTAATCTTTGTACGCACACGAACACGAACACGAACACGAACACGAACATGAGAACACATACTTTTTCTAATGATTTTGTTTATGTATATAGAAATTTTCGTCGAATATGGATGCTCTCGTTTGATGTGCAAACAAGTAGTATAATTTTTGGGACGATAAATATGCGCCACATTATTACATGTCTTCCATATGCATACATTACCTTCTGGTGTGCTTCTTGTGAGGTCCCAGTTATTCAAGTTTTGCTGAGGAACACAGATCAGAAAGCACAATAAGGAGAGAATTTCAGAATGGAGTAGAAGACAGGGGGGACATGACAGTATATATCCCATTTTATGCAACTTTTAGTTGTGAGAAATCTTATAGTGATTACAAAACAGTCTTACATAAATGGTCCCTCCATTTTTTAATAATGCATTCGCGTCAATAGTATCATGATTATAAGTTGGATCCTACATTCTTGATTTCTTCCGGTTTCTCGAATCTATTTTATTACGTGTTAAAGGCATAATAAAAAAAACAAACAAACAATACATATAGATTTATAGTGGTTCATTCGACGTAAGAAGTATGTCCACTAAGCGACCGTAAATTTTCACGAAGAAAAAGAGTACACATTGATCTCATGTCTCCCCCCCCCCCCAAAAAAAAAAAAAAATTAAAAATCCTTTCTATTATTGTAAGAATATTAGATCAATATGTATCACACAATTCAACAAATTGTTTTATCGTATAAGTTATACGGTAATACACAAAACAAGATATTCGTCCCACAAACTAAACTTATTCAAACCTCTTTAAATGTTTGTATTAATTACAAAATCTTCGTTTGAATAATATTTTAGAATTCAAAATGCTAAATGTAGATAAACGACGGATCTTTTTCCCCTCATGACTTTGTAGGTCCAAAATTAGGGCAGGTCATAATTAGATTTACAACCAACTGCTCAATTAGTTCTATGCAAGCTATAATAACCAATCATAGCATTAATTTCAAGTTGGTAACATGTCATAGATAAGCTTGAAACCAAAACTTAGATCATAAAATTTGCTCTAATAGGAAATAGTTTTACGTTATTCATTTTTATCGATAAATTCTCTTTATTAACGTAACTCTAAAAGTAATCAAATTGTTACATTGAAAAGTTTTGTTGATTAGATGCTCTAAAAACTCACTAATGACGTCAAAAAACACGAGTGCATAGCTTCTATCTAATCATGGCTCATAACGATCTTTTTTCTTTTTCTTTTTCTTTTAAATTCACCATTTACTTTAATCTTTTTGAACTTTGAGACTAATGTAAAGTGTCTTGTATCAATAATTTTATAGCTCTAATTAGACGAAGTTAATATTAAATATAGTTTATTATTTTCTCTTTAACAATACATTTTTACACTTTTGTAACTTATTAGATCTCATAAAATTTAGTAATATGGGTTGACCACGTACAAGAACATTTTTATAAATGAAGATATATGTAATACATAAATACAATATTTATTTATCAATTTAATAATTCTGTTTATTTGTTTTAGGGTTAATTATATGATATACTTGAGCTTTATATCCTGTTTTATTTATATCATCAGACTTTAATTCAGTTCATTTATATCACTAAATTTTAAAATTAATTTCAGTTAAACCACTTCGTTAATCAGTTGTTCATTATTTTCTGATGTGACACTACCGGGGTCGTTAATTGGCTGATGAATCTCGCCAAGTGTGAAAGTATTGTCCATGTATATGAAGTTTAAAATAAAAATACATTTTTGACATCCATTAAACGACTTTGGGCCAATAGTTGTCGGAATGGTTGATACAAAATCATATTTTCAAATGCGACTTTGACATCAAAATCGTATTTTCATTTGGAACTTCATACATTTGGATAATATTTTCACACATGGCGAGATACATCAAGCTAATTAACGGTCTGTTAATGTAATGTCATAATTTTTGTCAAACAATGAACAACTGATTAACAAAGTGGTTTAACTGAAAGTAATTTTAAAGTTCAATATTATAAATAAAACAAATTAAAGTTCGTTGGTATAAATGAAATAGAGTATAAAGTTCAGTGGTATATGATGAAATTAAACCTTTGTTTTCAAGTGGTAGATAAATCTTAATTAATATTGTCAAAAAAATTCTATCACGCTTCAAAGATTTTATAGAAGTTCAATTGTTTAAAAAGAAATCCAAAATCAACTTAAAATTGAAATTTTCTATATCCCAATCCAATACAGTTAAAACGTGTTAGAAAACATCATTCATAAAAGGAATTTGGCACAAATAGTCCATAACCTTTGTCCCGAAAATAATCCATAACATTTGTTTTTTCGTACCAACGTGTGTAACTTATGTGTATTATTTGATGAAAAAGACCAACATGTTCTTAGTTTTAATTAAAAAAATTACAGTTAGGTTCTTAACCTTTACAAAAGGTAAAAATGTGTCCGGTACATTAATTTAATAATATTTAATTTAACGTACTAAATATATCATTATAATCTTGTTAATTAAAATTTTCATAAGAGAAAAAATGTTAAATTATTATACTTTGAATATATGTAATTGCTATGTGATGTGAAAAACTTGAATAAAAATTACGATAAATAAATAATAAAATGGCGTATATAATTTTATGACATTGAATCAATCTTGTTATATTTTTATTTAACATAAAAATATTAATAAAAATTAATTTACAAATTATAATATTTGTAGTTAATAAACGAATAGCTCAATTCAAAAAAAAATTAAAAAAAATTAAAGATCAAGTTTGTGACAAAGTTTTTTTTTTTTTTTTTTTTTTTATAACCATAAAATAAAAATTTAAATTTTAAGTAATAAAATTACTTAATAATAAAACTTATAATTTTTATTTAACATGTTTGTTAGTAATTTGATCTTAAATTTTATTTATTTTATAATAATTTGTAAAATATACAAAACAATTTACGTATATTATAAATTTGGTCAATAAAGTCTTGTAAAAAACTAGTTAGTTTCTATAATTTTTATAAAAAAAAATAAAGGTATTAGACTCATTTGCACCTTTTACAAATGTTAGGAATCCAACTAAAATTTTATCTTATTCAAATTAATGATATATTGGTCTTTTTTGTCAAATAAAGACTAATTGTGAACTAAATGACATAGATTAGAGATATTCATGTACCCAAAAAAAAATGTTAGAGACAAGATTCGCACTGAAGGCAAAGGTCATGGACCATTTGTAGCAAATTTTCTTCATAAAATATATAAATTAAATGGAACTAAGTTGATAAGGATTAAGAAGTATTTAGGCACTTAGACGACTTTTTACCTTAAAAAAGTGTTTTAAAAAAAAAAAAAAAAAAAATCTCAAAGAGTCTCTCTAAACTCGAGATGGTGTTTCTATATTTATCATATACTTTAGGTATGTTTTTGAAATTTGCCTAGTAAGAAATGTTAACCGATTTATTTCAAAGAAGTGGCCTATTAATTTTGTAGTAACGATATTCATAGTCATTCATTATCGATAGTTATCCTACGTAGTATTACACAATTGGATGAATTATTTATAATTAATAGCTATAAATATATTATTCAATTAAAGTAAATAATTCATCCAATTGGATAATATTATGTAAGATGACTACCGGTAATAAGCGACTATTAATAACATTATTCTTAATTTTTGATAAAAATATATGTATAATGTTCTTTTAACATTAAAAAAAGGAAAAATTACCTAAAAGTCACATGCAAGTGGCTTGTTTTAAATTAGGTTAAAACAATTTTCAAAACTGATAATAAATCATACTCTTTAGCATTTTTCATATTAATCCCAAAATTATCTCTGTGATTTATATTTGCCATAAACATTGCCATTGGTACTGTTCCTACCGTCGCCGCCGCCGCCGCCGCCGCCGCCATTACCGTTGCCACCAATATGCTATCTATCTATGCTGGTTTGGGCAGCGAAGTTATTATCTTTAATGTTCTTTTAAGTTTCTACCTGAGATTGGGACAAATAAGAGAAGTGGAGTCCTTGTTTCGGAGGATGAAATTTCGGGACCTGGATTCTTGGAACTCAATAATTGCTAGATATGCTTCAAATGGAGAATCGTTAAAAGCATTGGAGATGTGTTGTGAGTTTGTTTTTGTGGAGATGATTGAACCAGACTCTGTTACCCTACTTAGCATTCTTCCTGCATGTGCCATACTATTTAATCTTCATGTGGAGAAGTAGATACATGGGTTTGTTATTCGTTGTCGCGGCTTATTTGAGGATATATCTATAGGAAATGCCCAAATATTTTTTTATGCAAAATCTAGCTACACAAAAGTTGCGTTCTTGACATTTATACTTATTCCTAAAAGAGATGTAATATCATGGAACACTCTGCTGGATGTGTTACGAGAAAAGAAACTTGAAACTCAGTTCTCTAAAGTCCTAAGCTGGATGTTCTAGGAACGAATAAAACTTGATTCAGTTACTATCTTAGATGTTGTTCGATTTTTGACTAGTCTTTCCATAGTAGATAAGGTTAAAGAAGCTCATGGGTTTTCATTAAGCTCTGGTCTTTTGCTTAGTGGTACAAAACCTACCATCGCGAATGCATTGATTGATGCATATGCGAAATGTGGAAATATGGTGTTTGCATCCAAAATTTTTGAGACTTTGTTCAGAGATAGAAATGTGATTACATGCAATTCAATGATACATGGTCTTTGATTGCAAGACGAGAGCAGCGGCTTGGAATGTTTCCATGAATGCCTCGATTTCTTTCCAAAAGGATTCTTCCGCAAAAATAAAAATAAAGCTCTCGTCCAGTAATTTTTTGGAAGAACAGCATTACTGCATTTTCATTTTCTTTTAAGTAAGTGTTGGTGCTAATTAAATCCCTCTGTGGTGATTATTTTCAAGGTTTAATTTTGAATTCAAAAAATTGGTTAGATGCTGCAAAGAATTGTACAGAGTTCATTAAGGAAGATTTGTTTGATGAATTTCTATAGAGTTGCTATGATTTGTTGTTGTAAATAGCATCTTGAATTTCTGTATGAATGAAAAAGTTTGATGTATGCATTGCTATGAAGAAAGTTGGCCATTAGATTATTCTCTGTGTTGGTAATTAGTCATGTGTATTGTTTGATACTGTATTATAGAAAAATAGTATCACAGAAAACAGTATTATATTAGAAATGAACATAGAATTCGCATACATGCTCAAATTTTTTATTCTAATATGTTTTCAGAATAGTCTCGACGAGCTGGTCAAGACCAGTCACTTCGCCAATGCGTATGATGGATTTTAGCTGTTTGAAGTTGTCTCTTTAGCTTAAAATGACAATCTTTAATTTTTCTTGTCAAAACAGTATCATACATACTAAAACAGTATCACAAATAAATATATCTTAATATATTAGTATCATACATGAAAATATCTTAATAAAACAGTATCTCATACACAAACTATAACTCAATAAAATAATAGTATCATAGGTTGAAACATTATCATAATAAAATAATATCAAAGATAAAAATATGATATAAATATACCATATCACTTTATCTAAATAAAACAGTATCATAGATCTGTTTTACTTGAATTAATTATATTGTTCTTAAAATACTCCATTAGTAGTATAAGACCAATATATTGTTTGCATTCAATAACATTATCATCGATTAAAACAGTATCATAGATGTTTTACTAGTTGAAATAATTATATTATTCTTAAAATACTCTATTAGTAATATAAGACCATTGATGCTGTTTGTATTCAATAATATTATCATAGATTAAAACAGTATCATATGTTGAAACATTATCATAATAGAACAGTATCAAAGATAAAAGTATGATGTAAGTGTATCATAACACATTATCAATATAAAACATTATCATAGACAAAACAATATCATATATAAAACTAAGTACAAGATATTTTAATAGTTGAAGTAATGATATTGTTCTTAAAATGATCCATTAGTAGTACAAGATCATAGTATCATATAAAACAGTATCATGATAAAACAGTATTTCAACAAAATAGTATAACAATAAAACAGTATCATGATAAAACAGTATCCCAACAAAACATTATAACAATAAAACAGTATCATTAAATTAGCATTTTTTTTTGCAATTGTAAGGGTATGTTGGTTTTTTAGCTCTAAAATGTGACTTTAACTGAATTAAGTTTTGATCATATGACTTTAGAGTCCATAAGTGTCAAAACAATGACCGACCTTAGATTTACCCATAAAAAAATGGGAAAATCGCCTAAAAATCACCTCTAGGTGACTTGTTTCAAATTAGGTCAAAACAGATTTCAAAATTGTCAATAAGTCATATTCTTCAACGATTTTTCATATTAATTCCAAAATTATCCATGTGATTCATATTTGCCCTTGGCACTATTCCCACCACCACCACCACCGTCACCGTCACTACCACCTACTTTCAATAATGGATTTCAAAAAGACTAACGACAAGGAAAAGTAGGAGCAACGTCATAATTACAGTCTGGAGTATATAGAAAATTCAAGTAGGAATTTTGAAGGTTTTGCTGGATTGGGATGTGCAATTTTGACTAAGATATATGTTGTGATGCATTCTCCGGATCATGCGTCATTCATATTTATGGTTGTAGTCGGGCCAACGTTGGTGGTCATTGCTCTAATGTTTATTATAAGACCTGTGGAAAGTCACAAACAAGTCAGATTATCTGATGGATTTTTTTATAGCATATGCCTCCTTTTGGCTACTTATTTGATGGGTGTCATGCTTGTTGAATATCTTGTCGATTTCAACCACCTGTAATTACAATATTCACAGTGATTTTGTTTATTCTACTGTTTATCCCCGTCACAATCACAATCCCTATCACGTTGTGTTTTTCTCGAGAGACAAGAGTACCAGTAGAAGAGACACTTCTATCAGAGTCAGAAAAATAAGAACCTACGAAACATGAAGACAATACTCAAGAGATCATTTTTAGTGAAGTTGAAGATGAAAAACCAAAAAAGTAGAAAGTGAGTATCTCCAACATTCATCACGTAGTACGAGAAATTCTGAATGAAAATCTGACTGTGTGGGCAAAGGGTGGAGAAAATATTGATAAAGAGATTGAGGATATTGAAGAACAATTACACGTACGAGAATGTGAAGTTGCAGATGAAGTGAATGATGAAATTCCTCAACAAAAATGTATTATACAAAACAGTATCACAAAATATTTCTTTGTGTTGTTAGTCATGCGTGTTGTTTGATACTGTATTATACAAAATAATATCACAAAATATTATCATAATAGAAATGGCATAGAATTCGCATATGTGCTCCGAATTTTTATTATAATATATTTTCGGAATGGTCTCGACGAGTCGGTCAAGATCAGTCGCTTTGTCACTGCGTACGATAGATTTTAGTCGTTTGAAGTATCTCTTTAACTTAAAATGACAATCTTTAATTTTTCTTGTCAAAACAGTATCATACATACTAAAATAGTATCACAAAATATTATCATAATAAAAATGGCATATAATTCACATACGTGCTCAGAATTTTTATTATAATATATTTTCGGAATGGTCTCGATGAGCCGGTCAAGATCAGTCGCTTTGTCACTGCATACTATGGATTTAACCATTTGAAGTCGTCTCTTTAACTTAAAATGACAATTTTTAATTTTTCTTGTCAAAACAGTATGATACATACTAAAACAGTATCATAGATAAATATATCTTAATATATTAGTATTATACATGAAAATATCTTAATAAAACAGTATCACATACACAAATTACAATCCAATAAAATAACAATATCATAAATTAAATAATAGTATCATATGTTGAAACATTATTGTTGTACGATTTCAATTCCCGCAAGTGTATGGTTCGTTTACAAGTAATATACTGATGTGTAGAGTGTCAAACCCACGAGGACTAGATATCAATTTAACCTATTAAATTATAATTCAAATTCTAACAATATAAAAAACACATATTTGTCTTTGATGTGTGATTCAAATATTTTAATTAAATTTAAAATATTAATAAGCAACTTTAAATGATGAGAACGAATTCAAATTTTTACTGACACTAGAATTCGCGAATCCACCTACACGTACTATAATCAATTATTCGTTAATCGATTTAGCGGTTAATTACCTTAGATTGAAAATTGGTGATCCTATAATAATCAAAAGCATCACTCGATTGTCGATTAATTCTATATTGATATGCGAACCTAATTATCTCTAATCAGATTTCGAACATTAAAATATGCATTTAAATCTCAAGAACACCTAACCGGATTTCACATAGCATAATAGTAATTTCTATCTATTATTGAACCCTATGTTATTCAAAATTACGTACTAAATTTATATTGAATATCTCGACTTTAATATAAATCACAGAATATTCTAAAGATGACCATGCATTAAAATATTAAAATACAGCATAAAGAATAATCAATCAAGAAGCAATTACCTACTAAAATGAAAAAACTTCTAATTAATTAAAAACGCGAGGTTTCATCGTTCATCCTAGAAAAAGTAAATTTATCCGGACATGATTTCGTTAATTATTACAATAATTGAGTTCATCATGATCCGGAGAAAGAAAAATAAAAAGTAAATAAAACTCGTGATCCCGGCTTAAGAATCTTTAATCCCGTACCTTAGATCTTCAATTCTTCGTTTGTATCTTCTTCTTTCCAAAATTCGTCCTCTGCGATATATCTCTTCTCTGGCTTTTATACTCGTCTCCCAACTCTTCAAAACATGTATAAGGTAATTGTATTAATCTGGACTTGGTAGTGTTTCAATTCTATCAGGAAACTGCCAACTACTGCTCATGAAAGCCATGCGATCGCATGGTTTAGAATCTTGCGATCGCATGGTTCTGTGGTTTTAAGCTCTGCATTTGAAAATGTATACTTGTGATCGCATCCTTGGACAACCATGCAATCGCATGGTTATCTTATATGCTTTCTTGGATTCTTTCCTTTGATATTTGCATGTCAAGCCCTTCAAGTATCTTTTCTTAGCAATTAAGTCCCCTTATATTCTGTTTGCTCTCTTTTTGTCAGATCGACATTTGAATTTGATTATTTCCTAAAATAATAAGAAAACAACGCACCATTAAACTGAAAACAATTAATATGACTCATAATCATCCCTTTTTGTGAGCTCCAATAAGTACAAAATTGTATTTATCAATTATCATAATAAAACAGTATCAAAAATAAAAATATGGTATAAGTATACCATATCACTTTATCTAAATAAAACAGTATCATAGATCTGTTTTACTGGTAGAAGTAATTATATTGTTCTTAAAATGCTCCATTAGTAGTACAAATCCATTGATATTGTTTGCATTCAATAACATTATCATAAATGAAAACAGTATCATATATGTTTTACTAGTTGAAATAATTATATTGTTCTTAAAATGCTCGTATTATAAGACCATTGATACTGTTTGCATTCAATAACATTATCATATATTAAAACATTATCATATGTTAAATATTATCATAATAAAATAGTATCAAAGATAAAGCATGGTGTAAGTGTACCATATCACATTATCTATACAAAACAGTATTATAGACAAAACAATACCATATATAAAACTAAGTACAAGATGTTTTAATAGTTGAATTAATGATATTGTTATTAAAATGTTCCATTAGTAGTACAATATAATATGTTTAAATATTGTCATAAACAACAATATCATAGGTTAAATAATAGTATCATAGATTAAAACATTATTATAATAAAATAGAATCAAATATAAAAGCGTCGTATAAGTATATCAATGCAAATTATATAAATAAAACAGTATCATAGATAAAACAAAGAGATTAAAACAATATCATAATAAAATAGTATCAAAGATAAAAGCATGGTATAAGTATACCAATTCATATTATTTAAATAAAATAATATCATAGATAAAACAATATCATAGATAAAACAAAGAGATTGAAACAATATTATATGTTGAAACATTATCATAATAAAACAGTATCGAAGATAAAAACATGATATAAATATACCAATTCACATTTATCTAAATAAAACAGTATCACAGATAAAATAAAAAGATTGAAACAATATCATAGGTTGAAATATTATCAAAGATAAAAGCATGATATAAGTATACAAATTCACATTAATTCAAATACAACAGTATCATAGATAAAATAGTATCATAAAAATAAGCACAAGATATTTTAATAGTTGAAGTAATGATACTGTTTTAATAGATTGAAACAGTATCATAGATTGAAACATTATCATAATAAAATAGTATCATAGATAAAAGCATGATATAAGTATACCAATTCACATTATCTAAATAAAACAGTATCATAAATAAAACAATATCAAAGATAAAAACATAGTATAAGTATACAACTGCACATTATCTAAATAAAACAGTATCATAAATACTAGTGGCTTAATATATCGACATATTAAAGTATCTTAATATTTCACTATCATTAAAAACAAGAAAAAACATAAGCAAATTTCACTAACATTAGAAACAAGATATATTGAAACAAGATGTCGATTTTACATGTTCTAACATAAAACCCTAACTCACAGCAACTACATTATCAAAAACTAGTTGAATCAGTTCATCCAAACTCCATTCATTAAGTACATTGCATATGTTTCAATTGAAACAATATCTCAACATTTTCATGGTTATTTTTAACCGAAAATGGTTTCTTTATACAAAATAAAAAATAAAAAAACATGTTCGTCATTGAAATAGCAACTTTCGAATTGTTTGTATGCAGTTACAGGTTACGTTGAGAAGAATCAAACACAAGAATAAGATGAAAATTGCTAAAAATAAATGGAGGAGTTTCTAACCAGATAGTGGGATGATTTCGTAGGTTTTTATGTGTTTAAATGACAGTTTTTGTAATTGGAGGGCATATTGGTCTTTTAGTAATAAAGTATGACTTTAGTTGAATTAAGATTAGATCATATAATTTTTCAGCCCATTACAACATTAACAGTGACCAACCTAAAATTTTCCCTAAAAATATTCATAAAACAAAACCCATAGTCTGGCCCAACCTACTCTGCCCTAATAAGGTCTAGACATGATCAAGAAAAGTCATGGGCCTACAATCAAAAAAAAAAAAGAAAAAAAAAGAAAGAAAAGTCATGGGCCAATTGTGGGCCGGACTAAGTTTGCTAATATTTACCCAATACAATGCTGGCCCAACACCCATCTCCTCCATTAGAAGTCGCATATCCAAGAATATCAACTCTCTCTCTCTCTCTCTCTCTCTCTCTCAAACTTGTAATCATTCAACCTTCTTTTCTCCATCAATTCTGCGGATCCAATGAACCCAAATTGAGAACAGAAATAATAAATTTGTAGGAAAATTTATAGCTATAAGTTTTACCAAACATGGCCGGAGTCTCGGTGGCGGCAGAGTGGCAGTTACTCTACAATCGGTACTACCGGAAGCCGGAGCTGTACCAGATGCAGTGGAAGCACGTGGACCTCACTCGCAACAAGGTCGCGTGTGCACCCTTCGGTGGCCCCATCGCGGCCATCCGCGACGACGCCAAGATCGTCCAGCTCTTCGCCGAGTCCGCCCTTCGCAAGCTTCGTATCTTCACCTCCTCCGGCCGATTGATCTCTGAGACCGTCTGGAAGAACCCCGGTGGTCGCCTCATTGGTATGTCATGGTCCGATGACCAAATACTCGTCTGCATCACTCAAGACGGCGCTGTTTATTCTTACGACATCCACGCCGAGTTAATCAACACTTTTTCTTTGGGTAAAGAATGTTTCGAGAGTAGCGTTGTGGAGTGCGTTTTCTGGGGAAACGGTGTCGTTTGTATCAATGAAGCGTTTGGGATTTTTGCGGTGCCGGATTTCAAGAACCCCAGGGCGGTTAAATTAGCGGATTGTAATTTGGAGGATATGCCGCATTGTATAGCTGTGATTGAGCCTCAGTACACTATGTCAGGGAACGTGGAGGTTTTGTTGGGGGTCGGGGATCATGTCTTGTTGGTGGAAGAGGATGGGGTGCAGCAGCTTGGTGTAGGTATTGGGCCTTTGCAGAAGATGGTGGTTTCGAGGACCGGGAAGCTTCTGGCATCATTCACGCATGACGGGAGGCTTCTGGTTATATCCACGGATTTTTCAAATATTATCTTTGAGTACGCTTGTGAGGTATAGTCAATTTCGTCTTGATGATTTGTGAATTTCAACTCAGTTTGTGAATTTTGGTCTAGTCTGTGGTTACTTGTCTATGCGGGTAGATGATGTTGTCAATTTATGGTTGCACTGTCAACGTGGTAAAATTATATGGACAAATGAAGTGCTACTCCATTACAGTGGTTGATTTGTTTGGAAAAATTATGTTTATGGATGCATAATGTAGAAAAGTCAAAAGTGCCAGTCAGTGATGGTTAAACTGGATAAACTGGTTGTGAATGGGATAACCTAGTTAGGACGTATCACTAGCAATTGTGGTTTACCTTTTATTTGATTCTTCTTTGTAAAGCCAACCATCTCCTTTTGTTATAGAAGTGCACAAAATGGATGAGGGCCACATTAGAATCTGGAGAAAACAGTCTTAGGATTTCTGGAAATAGTCTGTTGGGAGTCTTTCTTTGCAGCATTCTGACTTCTGAGCTTTCTGTGGGCATTGCCTGTCACTAGTACTTCTAATAAATCAGACGGCACTTAGGCACATGCTCAGAATTTGCCTAGTTCTAGAATTTATTTTTTCCCCTTCTAGAGTATCTTAAGTATCAACTGACCGTACAAATAAGCCTTCTTATTTAAAATACATAGATGGACAAAATAGATGATTTTGATACATATCTTGCTGAGCACTTAGTAACGACATCAATGAGAATATGAGATCATAATATTTCTATTAATCAGCCTATCAACTGAAATATTGTACTCCAAAATGAAGAATCGACTGCCTTGGGATTACGAAATAGTAAAGTTTTTTGTCTTCGTTCTGTGAACACGCTCCACTTGTTTTCAGGGAGGCATGATGGGAGTATAAAGCATATAAGCAATCTAATAACTGTGTACTACATCTAGTGTGTAATTATATATTGGTGTATACTCTTTAAAGTCCCAATTTAGAACATGAAGCCGACATATTACATTTCAGTCTTTCTGATGTTCTCCATTGTCTTTATGAGTATAGTCAGCTCTTCCTCCTGACCAGTTGGCTTGGTGTGGAATGGACAGCGTCTTACTATACTGGGATGATATGCTATTGATGGTAGGTCCTTATGGTGATCCTGTGCGCTACATATATGATGAGCCCATCATTCTTATCCCCGAGTGCGATGGAGTAAGGATACTTTCTAACACAAGCATGGAATTTCTGCACCGAGTCCCAGACTCTACAGTATCTATCTTTCAGATTGGGAGCACCCTTCCTGCTGCTTTATTATATGATGCACTGGATCATTTTGACCGGCGGAGTGCCAAGGTTGTCTACCACTATTATCTTAATGCATCTTTCTGAATTATATTCTGTGAAGTGTTCCTCACCCTTGTATTTTCTTTTAGAATGTACATATTTCAACATTTGGTAATAGACTCTGATAGTACGACTTACTTTCTATGATCACCTTAATGTCTTGTTTTATGAATACAACTTGCAGTGTACAATTACAGTATTACCCATTGTTGGTAGGCAGCGAACATATCATTAAAGTTTTGAAGTAACCTGTGTTACCAATATCGAGCACTGAGAAAGGTTCAATAAGACTTCTGTACTATTGACTTCACCACCATGATCACCAGCTGCTCCCCTTACCACACCATCGCCATTTATTTGGAAATTTTGTTTTTAACTCCAGCCACTAGTGGTGGTATTTCCTACCATTGCTGTTGCAACAACCCAGCATCGGGCAATTTAATATGAGATACTTTCATTGTGTAAGGAGGGAGGAGGGAGGAGGGAGGAGGGGTGTAGCCACAGAGATGTTTGATCTCAGATGCTGCCTCTGTCACCTTATATTTCATGCTGTCATTTTATCATTTTCCTTTGAAAGCTTTGGCCTCAAGATTTCTAGTAGCTACATGGACTGGACTCATGGAATAATAAGGATAAACCTCCCTGTTTCTCGCTTCGAATTTTGTAAATAATGGTGGACTGCAATAGAATAATCAGAAGCCTATTTTTTGGGTAGGGAAAAGAAATTACAGCAATAATAATAAAACTGAATTGTGAACTTACCTTAACTAAGCTTTATTCTCAATAAACTTGGTGTTGGTTAAGCTTCTCATAAGAAAAAGAGGTGTCATTTTTTCTTTATCATCATTGAGGAAATCTATTGTCCACCAGGCAGATGAAAATTTGAGATTGATTCGCTCTTCACTACCGGAGGCTGTCGAGGCTTGTATTGATGCTGCTGGTTATGAGTTTGATATTTCACAGCAACGGACACTACTGAGAGCTGCGAGTTATGGACAAGCCTTTTGCAGGTTGGTTTGTTGGCATTGTCTTACTGCTGTTTAAAATGTTAACATATTCGGAGAAAATGGAATTCTGTGTCCTATGCTTTGGATGAGGTTTTTGTAGTTTATTTTTAACTGCTAGATATAAAATCTGTATTGTGCTTCATTTTATTGTTCTATTTTCAATATATAGTTTTTTTTTTTTTTTTTTTAGATTAACAGGTTATGAGTTTCAAAATTTTCTAGGAGGGGGCTGGCCTTCCCTTCAGATTTAGTGCTTTCCAGGTTTTGGTATCTGAGCTAACAAATAGGGAAAGAAATAGAAGGGTACGGGGGTTGTGAAATGGTCTTAAATGGGATGGGGTGGCCAAAATCAGAAGTATTGAAATAACAGCCTATTTGTACAATGGTGCAAATATGTATGTAATTTTGGACCTCAATAGTGTATAGATCCAAACTATATTAGGAGTTTGAAACATTGACTTTTGATTCTACTGTGCGGGAGGTGAACTGGGTCTCAATTGGAAAAAACATATGAACAGTATTTCAAGTTTCCATAATCACTGTGAGAGCATTTTTCTGCAAGGTTCATCGAATATACTTTTCCTTGTTGAGTGGAAATTGGATCAACTTATAGCTAAATTGGATCAACTCATATAGACTGTACTGTTTTTAGTACTAATCTCAAAAGAAAAAGATCAATGCTGTTAGACAATGCAATAATCAACAAATACATCTCTGATTTATAGCCCAAGTTGTAAGATTTAGACTTTTCCACTGCGTATGATATTGCGTGGTACTTATAATTCTCTTTTGTTTTTGGTTTTCATCAGTGTCTTATCGGTTTGAAATGAATATAATACTTTTTTAATATTATGAATAAAAGGCATTCAACATTAGTGCCATGATTATGTCATGGAACTTGTATTTGGTGTAGAGTTGCTTCCTGACATGAGATTTTCTGATTCTTGCATGAACTTTTCTTGGTGCAGAATTGCTCCTTGCATAAAGTTACTATTGTACATTTGTTCACACTCCAGAAAGAAAATTGTTTTCTGATTTTTTGTGTTGTTAATGATATCCAGTTCGCTTTGGCAGCCAATTTCAACGTGAACACATTCAAGAAATGTGTAAAACATTACGGGTACTAAATGCTGTGCGCCACCACGAGATCGGCATCCCTCTAAGCATTCAGCAGTACAAGGTCGTAGTGCTCGCTACTTTATATTTTAAATTGCACTTCCACGTTGTGCCTCTATAGTGAAAGCAACTGACAATTATATTTTGTTATTGTCCCTTGCAGTTGCTTACACCATCCGTGCTGATTAATCGTCTGATTAATGCTCATAACTACCTACTAGCTCTTCGGATATCAGAATACCTTGGTATTAATCAAGTAAGATTTCAAAACTTCATTTCTTGTTCAAACTGTATAATACATTTTGATCTCCTCATCCCTTCCTTCTCTTTCGGTAGAGCCGTTGGTCACCTCACAATGGTTGACCTGGGTATTTTTATTTCCTTTCGTGGTGTTGTTCAGTGTGCTATGTTATTTTGGGGCTCCACCATACCATTTCTGTCATCTATGATGGATGCTTATATTTGCTTCAGCGAGTCAAGACGAGCTGTTCTACTGCAATTCTAACTAGTCACTTTTAATTTGAAATTACAACACGAATGATGATTTGGAACTGTTCACTGCAATGTGAAATAGAGCTAGATGCTTGTTGTGATAAAGTGCTTTCCATTAACAGTTGAATGTATCTGAAAATCATTCTTCAGCACCATAGAAATATAGTTTTTAGAGAATTTATTTGACATGAAATTTGATGTGAAAATCTGCCATTCCATGCATCTTTATTGAAAGGAAACTAGTAAGGAGAAAATGAATTGAGTACGGTTCCACTAGAATCATTTATTACACGCAACAAAGTCCATTCTTTGTCTCTCTCACTTCCTGTGGTGTTCAGCTGTAAGAACAGTTGATAGGGGATATTTTAGCACTAATATTGCTGGTTATTGTTTTCCTTTTATTTTTTATTTAGGGCGTGTTTGATTTTGATTAAAATCAGATTTTTTGTAAAAGTTGATGAAATGTGTGGTTGAAAAGTGGTAAAAAGTTGTGGGTCCCATTAAATGTGTGATATGCTTTAACATTCTACAGTTAAAAAAATTAGGGATTATCAAATAGATGATTATTAACATAAATAAAATAATTTTTTTGCTTTTATCCAACTATCAGTACAGTTTTATTTTCATAAGTCAAGCTCAGTGTAAGATACTGGAATTTAAGATCGTTTTTTCCACTCTTAGTGGACAGTTTTATTTTCATAAGTCAAGCTCAGTGTGAGATACTGGAATTTAAGATCGTTTTTTCCACTCTTAGTGGCACAAATTCTAGTGGGGACTATTTTGAGATTCTTAGAACCCCCTCCCCCCTTGGCGAGGCAAATACCCACCACCGCACAGTAAACTAAAAATAAAGAAGAGAGATACCTGGGCTTGTGGGGACAAGATATCAAAAAGTAATTCTTGCTAAATAGTCAGACGCAGTTCCTACTGTTACGTCTGTATAATAAAATATAAAAGAGAACAAAGGATGAAGTTTCTATTGTTTGGTAATGGAGTAAATCTGTATCATCGGCGCATGCACTAATATCAGACTGTTTTTGTTGTTTTGAGTAGGAAGTTGTGATAATGCACTGGGCTTGTACTAAGATAACAGAATCCTTGGGGATTCCTGATGCCAGTCTCCTAGAAATCTTACTTCAAAAGGTCAGTGTTTATGTTATAGTACCTTAACCTATCATGAAAACAACTCTCCTATTTAAATATGTTTTTGCTTGACACCCCATGTCTGAAATAATGATTCTGGAATTGCAGCTGAAGATATGTAAAGGCATATCTTATGCTGCAGTTGCTGCTCATGCAGATAAGAATGGCCGAAGGAAGTTAGCTGCGATGCTAGTTGAACATGAGCCACACTCCTCGAAACAGGTCTTCATGGGTCTTCATGGGTTTTCATGTCCTCCCATCTGTTTGTTTTAGTCATTTTCTATTCAAAATGAGTTATTTGTTGTTCTTATGTGAGCGTATTACCTAATTAACTTTTGTAGTTCTCAACTAGTGTCATTAGTTTTTGAAGTTATAAAAAACCAGTGGGCATTTTTTGAGTGTCTTATTGCATTACCAAATTTGTTATTATCTCAGATCCCTCTCTTGTTGAGCATTGGAGAAGAAGATACTGCACTTGTGAAGGCTATAGAAAGTGGTGATACTGATCTTGTCTATCTTGTCCTGTTTCATATCTGGCAGAAGGTGTGCAAGAATTTTACAGAAATGTGCTTACACATCAATTGTAGAATGAATAGCTTTTTATCTGTGACCTTTACGATCTAATTTTTTTGAGTATCTTTTATTGCGTTTTCAATAATGATGTTTATTATTGCAGAGACCGTCGTTGGAGTTTTTCGGAACTATACAGGCCAGACCACTGGCCCGCGATTTATTCATAAATTATGCACAGTAGGCACTACCGATTCTATCAATATGCCGTAGAATACTGGCTGCATCTGTAGAAAACCTTATTTTCTAATGTAATTTGTTTCTAATCTTTCTATCTTTTTCCAGATGCTATAAGCATGAATTCTTGAAGGACTTTTTCCTCTCCACTGGTCAACTTCAGGTAGGTTCAAGTTTCACTTGTTTCATGGGGTCCCTTTCTCGAATCAAATATTAACTTATGTAATGGGATAGGGCTGTAATAATTGTGAGTCTGTATTCCTGAATCAATAAAAGTGCCTACTATCTACCAAGTGCTTATTTATGACAAATTGGACTCTTGGACAATGGAATATTTATTTTCCATTAATTTCTTTTGTTCTCCAGAAGGCTGTGGTTTTCTTCCCCCCTTTTTTCTCTCTCTTTTATTGTGGCATTCATATGTTCTTTTTCCATTCAATGGCAATATCTTGTATAGTTTATTGGTAGTGTTCTAATAGAAATCTAAGGGATCTGTTGAAGTATATTACAATAAGACAATTTAGCTAATGTCAAGCATTTTTTGTTTGTTTCTAATGAAAGTATTAATGCATGTGTTATATTATGGAGCTCATGAATTTAATCAGTGACAAGATTTTAGTAAATGTACTCAATACTATTAACTTGCGATTCCGCATTAGAGCTTGTTGATCTTGTCTACTATTGTTCTTATGGTAGAAGGTTTTATATTTTGTAGGATGTTGCTTTTCTATTGTGGAAAGAATCCTGGGAACTGGCAAAGAATCCAATGGCAAGCAAAGGATCCCCACTTCATGGTCCACGCATAAAACTCATTGAAAAGGCACAGCATCTCTTTTCAGAAACAAAGGAACACATATTTGAGTCAAAGGCAGCTGAGGAGCACGCAAAATTGTTAAGGTGACCATTGTATATGGTTTTTATTAGCAAGCCATTAACGATTCTCAGTTTTTTTAACTCTCAAGGTTCATTTGATTCTCATTAACTTCTAGATGAATACCATCTTGTGCATCATGCTATTTGTACTTATGAGTTGCAGATCTCTACTTTTTAATACTGTATGACCATATTTCTTTCCAAACGATGAATTTCCATTAGTCACTAAACTGCTTATGGACTAATGCCCCTTGTGTACACCTTACTGAAATCTCATGACGCATACTGTTTTTCACTAAATATTTTCAAAACTCTTAATTATTTTACCAGTCATGGAATCAAATTCTGTCTACTTGAGTGAACCATAAATTTGTAACTTCGTATCAATTAATGCCATAAGGACTTGATCTTTTCAGAATTCCAGCTGGACCAGTTAAATCCTTAATAATGTCTCTTTTCTGCTACATTTGCAACTTGTTCGGTCCATATAGGGACACAAAAAGGTTTTCAACACCAATCTCCCTAAACATTAAATTTTCACTTCTATTGGCGAATAAGGCTAAGAAAATATTTATATATGAAGCATCTTTTCTTTTGATCTGTTGTCTAAAGCCCTCTCCCTCTCCCCTTCTATTATTTTATCGTTTGAAATATGAGCTATGTTTCATGATGTGGATTTGCAATTCTGATTGAACTCTTCATGGCTGATTTGCAATCAACTGCAGAATTCAACACGACTTGGAGGTGACAACTAAGCAGGCCATTTTTGTGGACTCTAGTATCAGTGACACTATTCGTACGTGTATTGTACTGGGAAATCACCGTGCTGCAATGAAAGTTAAAACAGAATTTAAGGTTTTTTCCACATTTTACCACTACTAAACAGTATGGATATACAAGCATATGCAGGAAATTATTTTTCAGCATTCTATACTTTCTATCTGCTATAGGTTTTTATGTGCAATTTGTTCTCAGCACAATCATTTTGTTAATGTTTTTGACTTGATTTAGGTTTCGGAGAAGCGGTGGTATTGGCTTAAAGTTTTTGCTTTGGCAACAATCCGGGACTGGGATGCCCTGGAAAAATTTTCAAAAGAGAAAAGGCCACCAATAGGTAAGTCCTTTAAATTAATTAAGTTCAACATAAAAAGTACAACCTGCAATTTGTCTTCATGTAGTACTTTAGTATGCTCATATATGTTTGTGCTCTATACATAAATATTGTACTCGGTGCATGATAGACTGTTCCTTGCAAATGTGGGTTACAAGTTTGCTAGGGATGGTCACGTGATTAGTTCTGCTGAAATTATCCGTTCATGTCAGCTACAAAATTAGGCTATGTTTATGAAGTCTTATGTGATGATATAGTGGTCTTGAAAAAAATAGTTTTAAGGAAAGGTGTAATAAAATATATGTTGCTATATTGTATGTCTGACATGCATGTAGTTGTGTCTAAGGCAGAATTCTATTTGTTAGTCTCCAATACTTGCTTTTCTTCTACTTTTCTCAATTATTATCGATCTGAATAATGGCAAAGATTGTTGGGATATTTACTTCTTAACTTCTGTCATGGCCTGCATACCCACGTTTCTTTTTGCAACTCTGAGTGCCGTCTGTCTCCTGTCCATAAGATGTTTGTTTTCGATGCTCTTAACCGACTGAACATACCACCTGATTGAAGATTGAGATGACAGGTGGTTTTCCTAGGAATTGTTAAAAGATTAGTAGTATACTAGGTTTATTTTGTTGTCCTCCTTCAAAGTTTGCTTAAAGTTATTATGTTCATCAGTTGGTTTTCTACTATAAAGGAAAAGAACCAAAAAAGAAGAGATGAAATCCAACCTTGACATCATGGTAATTTTCTACTTTGACCTTTTTCTTGGGGAGAAATGAACCGTTCTGTTGGCATATTTCCGAGAAACTGTTGACGGTCACCATTGGATGTAGAATTGATGAGATTAGATCTTTTTCCCTTTCACGTTTTCACTTCACGTGCTGTCATCTGTAGGTTACCGGCCATTTGTGGAGGCATGTGTTGATGCAGATGAGAAAGGTGAAGCCCTTAAATATATACCAAAACTTGCTGATCCCAGAGAGAGAGCCGAGGTAGAATTGATTGTTGGATGAATCTACATGCAAGCTTTAGATAGTATTTTTTGTCAGAAGCAAAATAGGCATTATTTGTGCAAATTGCTGACTATCCACACACTGTAATTCACGAACAGGCATATGCTAGAATTGGAATGGCCAAGGAAGCTGCAGATGCTGCATCTCAAGCCAAGGATGGTGAACTGCTTGGGCGGCTCAAATTAACTTTTGCACAGAATGCAGCAGCTTCTTCAATTTTTGATACACTAAGAGACCGATTGTCCTTTCAAGGCGTCTCTTAGTTCTTGCTCTCGTCATGTTTACAGTGTTTGTTGTTGAGTATGTTTGCGTTTGCCTGTGAATTCAACGTTGCACGACTACAGTGGTAGGTCTTCTTTGGCCTTTTCATCTGGTTGAAGCTGCGAAGCTGCTGCTCGATGCTGCCTAGGCTATGTAATTTTCTTTGCATTGATGAACCGTCCAGCAACACATGTAGTCCCTTTTGCATTTTTGCTTTTATGTATATTTGAATTATTATGTTCCTAAGAGCAGTGTTTTCTTATATAAGTATTTCTGCTTGTTACACACTTTGCCATGTAATATTTCATATTCCGTCTGTCATGATTTGTGCTTTGCCATGTTGTGCAATTCTTAGTGACGTTTTGATATGTTATGAAGAGAAATGCTCTCTTTTATATATAAAGCTTTGCTTTAATTTTGTCTATATTATACGCATGTAATGCAGTTTTGTAGCAATATGAACATTTTTTTCACATTGTAATGTTGTTTATCCATTTGCGTTTTTTCATAGCTCCATCTTTTCTTGTCACATGTTTTTTCTCCCTGTATCAGCTCCACTCAGCGGAATTGCTACCCCCAGGATGACCAAATCGATCCTGGTAAGACCTGTCACTGTAGATTAAAGAATCTATCAAAATAGAGCTGCATTCGCCATTGCATTAGTCACGTTCTGGGCAGATAATAAGTGCATGTTTGGTATACAACATTGGCCTTGACATGATTGCATAATATAATGAATAAAGTTTAATTTATTTTTCTTCTTTAATATTGCATTGAATGGAGATGTGTAGTTCGCGGTAATGCTGAAAGCTCTTTCTGAATATTATAACTGACAAAATCTTGGTAATTTTAAAATTTGTGGTTGTCAGACTAGGATCAAATAATTGAACTTTTGTAAAGTTTTTTTTGTATATTATAAGCGGTGGTTTTTTATAGAATGTGGATTAAAAAATATTGTTTTAGAAAGCGTAAAACGTAGATAGATGTGGAGATCGAGATTCAAGCATTTCAGGGCTAGGGCCAGTGGTAAACAAACTTTTTTTATTTTTAATATTATTTTAAATATTAAATAAAAGATGAAAAGAAAAAAGGTGAGACTAAGTGTGATTAGGCGCATGCTGTTGGGTTAAAAAAATACAATCGATCGTTTAATTTCAGCCAATGGCCTAAGCGAAGTATGGATGCCGTGATTTTTAGAACAATGATGAAAAGTTGTGAATTTTATAAAATGTGTGGATAAAAATAGGGGAATATCATTAAATGACCTTTGCACACAAAACATTTTGGCAAATGGCATCTGACCAAAAAAAAACAAATAAAATTAATATCAAAATTGAATAATAGATAAATGACATAAATCTCTTCACTTTATTTCAAATATATGTACTCACTTTTCTCTCTCCACTTTGCACACTTTTTTTTTCATCTCTTCTTCCATCCACGGATAAAAGATCTGGACATTTCCGTCTGTGAGAGCGCTCCAAACTGCAAAACCCAAACAAATTACAAATGTCTCTCATCCTCTACTCATTTATTTATATTTTAATCCCTCCGCTCATTTATTTATACTCTAACACTCCACCCACCCCACCCCACCCACCCCACCCCACCCCACCTTCTTCAATCCCAACCTATTTATTTACCACTAAATTTATATCCACATTATTAATATAATTAAATTTATTAAATTAAAAATAAATTTTTATTATTATATTAATTGTATTTGTTTTTTAAAATATAATATATAAGTTATATATTATTTATATCATATAATAAATAATATAGTTAAAGTTAATTTTATTATTAAGATTACACCGAGACTAATTAATTAGTTCATATTTGAGTAACAAATTAAATTTTACTTAAAACAAAAATAAATAAAGTGTGCATAATAAATTTACTCCAATTGATAATTTACATATATAAAGAAGAAAGTAATATTACAATAGAAATAATAAATTAACGACGAGAGTTAAAGCGTGCATCATATGTTAATAAAATAACGTGCAAATTGTTAAAAACATAAAAATTGTTAACAATGTTACAACTAACTCACAAATTACAAAAAAAATAAATTTGTACAAATAAACCAAAATAAAAAATAAATTAATAATTTATTACTAACATTTGAAAATATATGAAAAAATAAATAGAAGACAAATTTGGTAAAATAAATTTAGAGAACAAAATTGATTGAAAACGTTTGTTGTTGGCTAAATTTGGGTAAAAGTAAATAAAGCGATTATATTACCAAATTTCAAGAAAAATATGTATTCTAATGAAGCGAAAAAAAATGTGTATTTTGATAAAAAAAAATTGTTATGGTGTATAAATAAGTGGGAAAATGAAGAAAGAAAATTGATTGTTTGGGGTGGGGAAGTGTAAATTAAATGTGGGGTGGGGTGTAAATTAAATAGGAGAGAGGGGGGAATGTCAAAAGTTAAAGTAATTGGGGTGGGGGTGGGGTGGGGTGGGGGGTTTGTTTTTGCGGCGTGGGGGGGGGTTTCTGACATTTTGCAGGGGTGGGTGGGGGCTAATTCTTTCTGGTTGAGTGAAATAAACATGTAAATTGGGTGACCTCCACTAAAAATTTTCCTTTCCAAAATAAAATCCTTATCAATGACATGACTGAAAATTTACTGCTTTTAAAGCCACTGATTATGGAATTAAAGTAATCCCACTTGCACCATGACTTAGGGTTCATGAGAGCAACAGTTTTGAATTTATATATGCGAGGGTTGATGAAAATGGCAAACTGAAATTTCCAAAATCATCTTCCTAGAAACTTTCCTCGCTTAAATTTAAAGATGAATTACACTCAGAATTTCTATTTTTTATATTGTAATAATTTTATCTATATTCAATTTTAATCGTTCGTATCATTCTAAATCTTTCAATAATTCACGTTGATGATTATTTTTATAATTTTACCACTAATTTAAATAAATAATACAGACAAAAAAATGAAAATAAAATGAAAAAATTACAATTGGAGTCCTAATATTTTCAAAAAGACAAATAAATCATAAACATATTATTTTTTACAATTCTTCATTTAAAATAATAAAAAAATCGGGATCTAAATCTTCTAATCTTAACACCTACATTCCTCAGTATATGTGTACCGGAAGAACCACTGCAGCCTAGACGGATTTCGTCCAAAGGTTCATTAGTTAACTAAAATTCAAGCTCGTGACCTAAATTTGACAAATTTAACCAACGCAAAATGTTCTTTTCACATTCAATTATTTAAAACAATTAAAACAAAAACAAAAACAAAATTTAAAAAAAAAAAAAAATAGAAAATATCTTCTTCTTCTTCCCCTACCCCACAGCAAAACAGTCACCAAATCGAGAGGGATTTATCTACACTGATCGCCAGGAAAGCCCAGCAACCAAGGGAGAGAAATCTCCCTCCTCCCTCCCCGTTGGCCGCAAAAATGAGGCATGGTTTCGTGAAAACCAAAGAGATCTCCTCTCTAGTTTCTTGGTTTCGCAAACCGGGGAGATTTCCCCCCTCCTCCATTGGTGAAAGATTGGGGTGGGGTGGGGTGGGTGAGGTGAGGTGGGGTGGGAAATGTGAAAAGACCATTTTGCTTTGTTAAATAGTCAAATTTAAATTACGGACTTGACCTTTGGACAAAATCCGTCTAGACTCCATAGGTCATTCCGACACATATATCTTGAAGGATCTAGGTGCTAAGATTAAAAGGTTTGAGACTTGACGTCACATTTTTTATTATTTTAAGTGAATAACCGTAAATGTTCGTGATTTATTTGTACTTTTGAAAAGTTTAAGGATCTCAACTGTAATTTTTATTTTTATTTAATTTTTTCTATTTTAGGTTTCTCGCCATGCGATCGCATAGAATAACCCAAAACTTTTCTCGCTCAAAAAATAGATATGTTGCGATCGCATGGTATTTGGCCCATGCGATCGCAACTTACTAAATTGCCATGCGATCGCATGGTTTTATGTTTTGCGATTACAAGGAATAACTCAACTTTTCGCTAAAAAATGGGTATGTTGCGATCGCAAATACCAAATTTTCATGCGATTGAAGTTTTGATCTCGACTAATAACAATTACATCCTTAAACTTTGTGGAATCTTGACTTGATCCTTGAATTTTTATTTATTTCGGATAAGTCCTCCATAAATTGTAGCACACGTCCTCCATCTTTTGCTTCTTTATACTTCGGGCCCAAAATTTATAAATAAATAGTAAAATATTTCAAAGAACTCACAAATATCCATTGTAGTAGCTAAAATAAATGCAAAATCTGCACTTATCAAATTATGCCTATAAATGAACTCGAACAAGTTCTAACTTCTTAAAGTAGTAAATTTTGGTACATTTCAACAATAATATGATGTTTGAGAGTTCCGTAATATAGAAATACTTAAGTAGTTTTCATAACAATGGCAGACATGTCGTTCTAGTGATCCGTTAAATAAGGCATGCATGACGTTATGCTTATAAATGAACCCGAATGATTCTAACTTTTTAACGTAGTAAATTTAGGTACATTTGAACAACAATATGATGTTTGAGAGTCCCGAAATAGAGAAATACTTATAATTTTCATAACGGCGGACATGTCGTTCTAGTGATCTGATAACGACATGCATGGCGTTATGCCTATAAATGAACCCGAACATGTTCTAACTTCTTAAAGTAGTAAATTTAGGTACATTTGAACAGCAATATGATCTTTGAAAGTTCTAGAATAGAGAAATATTTAAGTTGTTTTCATAACGGCAAACATGCCGTTCTAGTGATAGCGTAACAATATGCATGACGTTATGCCTATAAATGAATTCAACAGATTCTAACTTCTTAAAGTAGTAAATTTAGGTACATTTGAACGATAATATGATGTTTGAGAGTTCCTAATACGTAAATACTTAAGTGGTTTCTATAACGGCAGCGTGTTGTTCTAGTGATACCATAACGGCAAATGTCACGTTATGCTTCAAATCTCTTTCAAAAATATTTTTCAAGCATTTTATATGCTTATTCAATGCTAAAATAGTTATTATACTGATTCATAAGCAATCTCTCTACCTCTAAAACTATTCTATGACATCTTCTCCATTATGAACACAATATGCATGAATTCTTTTCACATACTAAAGTTCTTTGCTAACAAATCAACTAAATTAAGTATCATTAAGGTCATTATAACAAATATGACACATATTAGCTTATTTGTTAAAAATAACATCTTTATGGCGAATTAAGCGAGAAATTAGTCTTTGTAGGGACCATAACAACAAGCGTGCCGCTTTAGTGTGTACCCATAACGGCATTGTCATTGCGTTATATTTTAAATTGTTCTAATGACTTGAAACTAATACACTAACTTGTTACGTTGATTTTATCAAAAATAAGATGTTCAATGTCGAAGTGAACAATAGATAAGAACTTTTAGGACCATAACGGCAAGTATGCCGCTTTTAGTGTACCCATAACGGCATTGTTGCCGTTATAGATGAGTGTTAACTACTAACCTACGTCCAATAGCACTTAACTAGTCTATATATTCAAAGCCAAATATCAAACCCAATGCTAGGTAGATGGTGATAGTCAGAATTAGATAATGCCACCGTCCCGTTATATATTGTGAATAACGACATACTTGTCTTTATTTTAAATTTTTAATACCCTCACATATTAACTCACTAAAACAAACATATATTTAACGAAAGTTATCATATTAAAGGTTATAAACACGCCGAAAGTGGAAAAATAAGATAATCATATAGGTGCCAAGATAAATCATAGATAACGTCATATATGGCGTTATGGCAAATTCTTAGGCAAATGCATATATCAAAGAACAATGTAAAAGGCCCAATGTTATATACATCTTGACAATGAGAAAATAAGATAAGGGCATGGATGCCAAGTTATAGATCATGAGATAACGACATATATGACGTTATGATAGATTATTAGGCAAATGCATATATCGAAACAATGTTGTAAAGGTCCAATGTTATATACATGGTAACAAAGGAAAAATAAGATAACGGCATGGATGCCAAGATAGATCATAGATAACGGCATATATGGCGTTATGGCAGATTCTTAGTAAATGCATATACCAACAATAATATTGTAAAGGTCCAAGGTTATATACATGATGACAAAGTGGAAAAATAAGATAACGGCATGGATGCGTTATAGATCATGAGAATAACGGCATATATGACGTTATGGCGATCTTATTCAAACGTATATATCAAGAATAACAATGCGTAAACCGAAAATCGAAAATTGAGTCCAAAATTGCAGCAATTGATATTAGTATATATATTTTATCTTCTAACTACAAATCTAAAATGTAGATAATTTAACAAGTTTACACACCACTCAAAATTACAATGGACAAAGAAAGAGGACAAACATAAAGATTTTTGGGTTTCTAGGTAGAACAAGTGCAATGAAGATGGTGATGAGAGAGAGAGACATGGCTGCAATAATTTTCCTAGAGAGAGAAAGAGGAGAACAAAAGATGAAATGAAAAAATTAGGGTATTTTTTGTTTTAAGCACTTGGGAGTATTTTGGATGTTGTGTAATATTTTTTATACTTTATTTAATAGGGAGAGGTTATTTACCAAAACATTGTGAAAGTAGACTTATTTTACTAAACTTATTGTTTGACAAGTCTTTTTAACTCAAAACCCCAAAATAAAAATAATATTTGATCAATGTATAAGTACTTATATGTATTTCCAAACATGCCAAATTGAAATAAAATTACCAGTTAATCAAGTACATTATTTATAAATTTCTATCTCATGTTATAATGTGCGTTTAGGGAGGGCATTTATGCCAGTGGTTAAAGTATCATCAGCATTATTAATCAAAGATTTCATGTCTTTTTTTTTTTTTTTTTTATTTTTTAATTCAGTCTTTAAAATGGGAGTCTTGACATGTTTTTGACGACTTAACAGTCTTCATTGACTCCAGAAGCATCTAATTCTTATTAATTAATACATTGACAGATGGTCGATCCATAACCAGTAGAATGGAAAACAAATGAAGTTGACGTTGATATTTTCCATGGAATGAGCTTTCTTGTTTAATTTCCTGTGTCCGCTTTTTGCTTGATTAATTATGGCACTACAAAGCTGAAATTTCACTTGGCATTTTTTCCATTGTGAAAGCTACATGCAGCAATACAATTCTTCTTTGTGTTCAAACCTCGTTTTGGCATGGACTTCACAAAAGACTTAAGATTGAAAGAAGACAATATGAGAAGTTTCCCTCTACTTCTCGTGTTTGATATGTCAAATTTGTCTCTAAAATTACTTGTTTTAACATTTAATGTAAATTTTTCGTTTATTGAATCGAGAGTTTTTAATGTTCTGATAAAAGAAGGGAATGATTTATTTATTTAAATTTTTTAACTTTAACACGTCATTTCATGTATATAGCATATAACATTCTTTTCACCAAACATATTAAATTATTTATATTCGGGTGAGGATGCTGATGGTGGTTTGTTGCATAGGTGGGACCGGTGATTTGCCCCGGGTTGGGTGTCGGTGGCGTGTAACATTTTGGAAATTTTCAATGAATTTTAGGGATTTTAATAAAGTTGGTAGGGTCGGAAAGTGATTAGTGAAAATTTTGAGAAAAAGAACAATTGTCAGATGGGGGTTTTATTTGCACCATAATTTTTATTTGTCACACTATATTTAATTGTATTTAGAGTCTTCAATTTTTGTTCATTAGAGCATTTATATTATTAACTTTTTTTGTCGAATTCTTATATTCAACTTCCATTAATTAGTACATTTCATCATTAATAATAATTTTTGTCAAAACATTATGTTTGTTATGCTTTGAAACAAGATTAAAAAAAAAAAAATTTGTTGTACTTTTGTATTTATTATTATTTTTTAAAATATGATAAGCAAAATAAGTCATTTTACACCTCTCCAACAAACGTTTTGGACGAAACCCATTAAGCATGTTAATTAACACAAAGTTGAGGATAAGAATACGATAAAAAAAGTTGTCGACATCCTAGCGTCAGGGTGTCATTACACTTGACTGTCAATGGCAATACGGATAGAAACACGTATAATTTTTTTGTAAAAAATTTTGAATTGAAATCTTTAAAATGTGTTGGACTATTGATATCGATAAATTTTCCAATGATATATTATATGCTTTTTGGAGATCTCTGTATCAATTTTGGTACTCTAGTTTGTTCATGTATTCTGTGTGTTGGTTCCCTAGTGTTGTCATCCCAAAATCGTATGTTTGGTACCTTTTGCCCCGATTGACCCTTGAGTTACCCCAATTATGTAATATGGTCGTGATCAACTTACAAACACTAGATTTATGCATGTTCTATCCTAAGGTAAATAAGTTGAGGCAAATGATCCATACGAAATATGGATGAACGAAGCCTTGAATGATAGATATGTAGGGATAGAGGTAAGTAACAGTTCAACTACAATACAAAACAATAATATTTATATTATAATGTGCTTATGTGTGATTACACAAGATGAATTATTGTTGCTATATACATGTATATGTTTAATGCAATATATTGTTGCTGTTAAATATCTATATACAATTGAAGTATTTAGGATATGATTTGATTATATAATGTTGTTACAAATATACATGGATTTGCATTGGGATGTTGTCTTATGTCATTATGACTCATATATGGTGTACAAGATATATTATGACATTTATGCGTACGTGCATTGCATATACGTGAACCTGAAAGAAGTAGTTTTGCATAACTCGTGAAAGAAGAAATAATGAAATTAAAAGAAAGAATAATCAGATATAACAAATGGAATTTGATGATAATTGTGAATTTAATAAAATCACGCTACAGGTGTACTGTACCTTTTGTGTCCGGATAGATATACTTACTGAGGCTCCAACTGTTATTAAAGGTAGCCAATAATATGGTATTAGGGGTTAGACACCTATAAAGCGGCGGTGTCAGGAGGTCCAACGATCGCCATATAACTGTTAATTGGCACAACGAGCACCATATAACTAGGCTAGACCTAATTTTGTGATTTATATGTCGGTTGGATTTTCTGAGCCATGGAGATAATGACAGAAACACTATAGAATCCTGAGTTGTAGTAGCGACTATGACAAACCCAAATACATTGGCCATTGGCGTGCTTGTTATTGGCCATATTTTTTGAAATCATACTATACATCGTAGTGGGATTCAGTGCCCAAAAAGATAAAAGACATATGTGAATATGAGTATAGTTAAAGATAGGAAGAGAGGTGTCAATTCTGACAATGTGATTATAATGAAAAAATAATTCAAAATCATGCATATTGTTGTTACTGAATATTTGTTCATATAATTTTGCAGTGTAGGTAAAGACAATGCATATATTGCATATATTGAAGGTTGTTGTTGCCTATTCTTAAACGACGAATGATTGTGCAATGGGTGCTTGACAACCTGAAAAATGTTACAACTAATTTAAAGGAATTATTTACCTTTTAAAAATATAAAAATTTTTATAATGTCAAATTCTCGATTGTCTTTCTCTATTTTAAGTAAATTACATTAGGCATGGCAATTGCTCGGCTCGGCCCATAAAAGACGAGCTCGGCTCACCCAAAGGGACGTCCCCAAAATCAGTACTCGGTTCGGCCCTCAATTTTTTTTAAATTTTGAAAATGAGAAAGAAATACAATATCAAGAATCTTTTATGTTGAAAATTAAAGATTGAAAACCTTCTTCCTTTTTTCGGGCTTGAGACCGACTACTTTAAAAGTAGGTGGAGTTAAAATTGTACACGAATAAGATGTTATGTGTACAATTTTTTATTAAAAAAAAAATCAAATACTAAGGCAAAATAATACTTACTATGAATCTGATTAATCCATATTCAAATATTTAAGTTCTTCGGATTTATTCTGTTTACTTTGTCTTGGATTTGAAGTTCGACGTTATCCAAATTCTTTAGACACAATAAACTTTCTAAAATGTCAGCTTTGAGTCTTGACCTGATATCAGACAAAACTTTGCCACTTGTACTAAATGCAGCCTCCGATGCTACAGTTGAGACCGGAGGTGTTAGTAGATCACGTGCCATTTTGAAAGAATTGGATAACTACGTTGATGTTGTCTCCACCATCGTAGTATATCAAAAAAAATTATCTCTTCGTCATCTAATATAATAAGCACGTCATGCGCGAAATACCTAATTAAATCTACATGTGTATCATTAGAACGGGAAAGAGAATGAGTAAAAGAAGAACCAACTGATTGTTGACATTGACCACTCCTATGCATACTCACGTAACTCCATAAGTCAATGTGATTAGTTGATGACAAACTACATGTTGGAACATGGGGTCGTACAACGTTCGTACCGATCTTTTCAGCATAGACTTCATACATAGAACATAAAGTTTGTTCTAAATTACTACATGTTACTAGATTTTCGTAAGTTAATTTTTGTGAAATTGCTATTATTATTACTTTTGTACCCTCTAAGTTAAGTCTATGATCCATAATACATGCTAATGGAAATAAGATAGGCAATTTTTTTCAATATTTTCTAAATTTAGCTTCCATAACATGTATAATACTAGAAAAAAGAGCAAATTTCTTATACCTAATAAAATTGTTAGTAATATAATAGAAATGATTTAAAACAAGTGGAGTAGTTGGATAATATACACCAGAACATGCACTTGTGGCGTCGTAAAAAACTTTTAAAATTTTTCTAACATAACCACATATTTCTCAGTCATATAATTCCAAATCATATTCTGCGCCATGTGACGCCGTGTGAGTGTCGGTCATTATAATATACAGTAATGCAATCTTCGTAACCTTTACAAGATTCAAGCATAAGATATATTAAATTCCATCTATGGCCAACATCAATAGCAAAACATTTTGATTGCAGCCAATTTTCTATACATAGAGCAACAAAAACTTATTTTCTTGCTGGTGAGATCATAATATAATTAATAGCATATCGAATTTTTTCTAATTGAGGTTGTATAAATTTTAATCTATCTTGCACAATTAAATTAAACACATGACACACAACGAATGTGAAATAAAATATCATCAAATTCTGGATTGCAATGTTAAATTAATTTCTCAATTATTATATTGTTTGGCCTGCATTATCAAATGTAAAACTACGAGCCTTAGAATCACATTTAAATTCATGTAATACACCTAATAAAACATGAAAGATATTATTTCTATTATGAGGATAATCTATTTGTTTAAATGCTATTACTTTTTTATACATTATCCAATTATTATCAATATAGTGTGCAGTTGCAGCCATGTATCTTTTTTGGATTATTACCTATCCATAAGTCTGATGTAAAAGATACAACACCGTTGTAATTATGAATATTATTAACAATAACTTTTTTCTTTGTATTATATCTAATAATAGTGTCTTTACGAAGAGTATTTTTAGAAATATTAACATACATTGGTTGGAGATATTTTTGGATAAATTTCATCCAATGAGGCATAGTGAAAACTCGACATTTGCTATCAATTCCGGTAGTCCTTCGCGGCGCATGAAATCTTGTGAATATATCCAGTTGCCGGAGATCCAAACTGGAGTTATACTTGATTTGTATCCAAACCTCCATGTTTATATTGATACTTTTTGAAGTGTCTGTTTAGATGGGTCGTGCATATCCCATTTTGCCAAGCTAACTTCTCTTGACAGTGTTTACATTGTGTTTTGAACTCAGGGACTCCATCCACTAGTTTACCAGTCGGCACTAACTCAAAATGTTGTCAGCACTTAGCCTTTTGTTTGGTGGCTTTTCGTTTAATACTAGAGCCGATGGTGATTTTGTATCGGCATCTTTTTGAACGTCTTTCAAATCAATTAAATTAGTGCTACCACCAAACTGATCAATAATATCATCTAGGAATTGAAATGTCATTAAGACCACTGAAATCATCATCACTTCGATTGTAGGCCATTTGGAATAATATAATAAAGAGAATAGGAGAAGATGAAGATGTAGTAGAAAGTAGAAGTATAAAATAGAAATGTAGAGAATTAGTAGAAGTAGAAAATTGCAACTTAAAATTATAGAGTAATATTAATGGGATATTAGATACTAATTATAACACAAATATTGAGAGAATAAAATTTGAGAATTGTTAATGGATTGAGTATATTGTATAAGAGATAAGAGATTGAATTGAAATGTGAAAAAATAAGTTTAGAATATGAGTATTATAGAAAAATAATGAAATTAAAAAAAAAAATAAACAAAAATAATAATAATATGATGATCGTTGCCCAACGGTCATCTAATCGTGAGACCGTTGCACGAGCCACGAGCCGGGTCATGGCTCGTGCTTTTGGGCTCGTGCAAATGAGCCGAGCTCGTGGGCTCGTTCCCACGAGCCGCCTCGCTTTTTGGTTGAGCCAAACGAGATCGATCCTCTTTTTTTTTTTTTTTTTGCTCTGCCCTAGCTCGTGTTTGTCTGTAGACGAGTCCGAGCTCGAAATGGGCCAAGCCGACGAGCTTTTTTGGCACCCATAAATTACATTGCTTTTATCAATTATGATTAAATTAAATATTAGCATAATAACATCATAAGTATACATTAGTATAAAAATTGGGACATCACATGGTGGTCGAGGTTGGGTTGTGGAGGTAAGAAATGCTGGTGGAGTGGAAGCGAAAAGTAAGTGTCGGCAGGGGATGGTGGTGTTTCCAGTCGTGGGTGGAGGTGGGTTGAGAGTTATTTTGTGTTTTCGTAAGAAATAAATATTTTTTCTTCTTCTTTTGGATGGTTATAACATTATGTCATTGTCAAAAACTTTTTTTTCCTACTATTTTTTAATTGCACTAATAGTTTTCAATCTTTATTTATTATCATATTTATATCCCTAACCTTTTTTTCAACACATTTTTTTCTCCAATATTCTGTTAATTTGCACATCTTTTTCTTGATGACGGTCTCCGTCCAAAAGGTCTATTAGCAGGATCTTCTCATATTTTTATATAAGCCAAAAAATAACAAATAAAAAATTTTGAAAAGTTAATTCTAATTTAAAATATGGGTATAACAGTTTTTTAAAGTAAAATATTAAATGTTTCAATGAGAAAATGGATAGAAATGGTTCGCAGTCCATTGGTGTTACGAAAAATTGAATCGACTCATTTTGTAGGATTTATAATTTTTATCTACTTTTATTTACATATTTTGTAAGTTCTACTACTTATAATTTATAAAAAAAAAAAAAAAAATTATCAAACAAGTACTGAAAGTCATCGCTATCCTTTAGCGACCAAAATTCCGTCATCATACCCGTTAGTGACGGATTTCAATGATGTAACTGGCCCGTTTTGACTGTATTTTGAATATTCCAATAGTTAATAGATATATGTGAATGAGTCCAAATTAGTTTTATTACTATAAATATTAGGGTGTGTTATGTGCATAATTCACATTCAATTCTTTTTCCATAAAGTATATACTTTTTTTTTTTTTTAAAGAAACTACTTTTTTACTACATTTCTGAACTTTCAAGAAAACAGTCACCAAAACACAGAGAACTCAAAAGAAAAGGCAAAAAGTGCATAGGAAGCGAAAATGAGTGTATTTAAAAATTCATCAACTTTCGCAAACACGCGTATCAGACACACGCACAAAAACGAATATGTTACAACGTAGTAACTAACATTTCCATGATTTTTCTGTAGGACAAAGCTGTTATAAAGGTGCATATGAATGGTCCAAAGTGTCGTCCCAAGATTCTGAAATTTATAATTCATGTTTTAAAGCTAATGGTGCCATATGAAGTCAGAGAGAAAATTGTGAACAAATCTACCAGCAAGAGAAGAATAAAGGCCATGAAGATTGCAGCTACTTCTCCAGGTCTGTGTTTATCATAGTAATATCCTGTTAATTAATGCATATGCATAATATATATATATTTTTACAACATGTAGGGGTGATATCTGTAGCAATAGATGGGGAGGAGAAGAACCAGCTAGTGGTGACCGGAAAAGGATTTGACACCGTTAACCTCGTCACAGCGCTAAGGAAAAATGTGGGCTTTGCTCAAGTTATTAGTTTTGGACCGGAGAAGAAAAAGTAATGCTATTTATTATCACTGGTGGTAATCATCGATCTATATAGTATTAAATAATAGGTCGATACAACAGTCACATAGACTGATATAATGTAGACATAACTCAAAAGTTCGAAAATTTTGAAATTGAAGAGACGGATAAAAAATATTATTCGTCACCAAAACTTAATTTTGTTATAATTTATTATTGAAGTTCTCTTTTTTGTTTTAGTTAAAGCTATCGTTTCTCCAACTTTTAGAGATGTTTTAATTTATTCATGCCATCTATTTAACCCTTTGTGAATGAATGACAGTAAAATACTTTAATTGAAACGAAAAGTGAATTTCATTGACTAAATTGAAATACAACTAAGAGCATGTTAAGTGTAGATTTTTTTTCAAAAAATGGATTTTTTGTCCATTTTTTTTTAACTTTTCAAATTTTGTAATTGTGTAAATAGTCAACAAAAGTAGACAAAAAAATAGATTTTTTTTTGGAAAAAAGTTGCACCGTACAAGCCCTAAGTTAGATAACTAAACAAACAATGTTTTTTCTAAATTTTTATATCTCCCATACCGATCGAAAAATCGACCACCCGGTGCCCCAACCGGTCCGGTTCTCTTAATTTGACCACACCAGCAATCGAATTGTTTACAATCCAGAAAATCCGTCAATTTTTTAAGTAACACGTAACCCGATGACCCGCCCGGGTCATTACATAATAAATTTTTTTATTTTTTTATTACCCTATTCTACTCAAAAGATGTATGGAGTACTTCTCCACTCTATTAATGAGATATTAATGAAATGATATATAATAATTTATGTTATTTTTTACGAGAATTAGTTGATGGTACTAGTAGTGTCGTACTTATTTTTCTAAATACATTTCTGATAGTGATGATTAACTACTATTTGTATAGTATTTTGTTTGATTTGGACTTGAAGAATGGTATTTTGTTACAAAATTAATATAATGTCAATTTATTGGAGTGTAATAATTCATAATTTTATGTTACAAAAATAGATTTATCGATTCGAAATAAATTGACCCACCAGTTCAATCACCAAATTACCTGGTTCAACCAGCAACCAGAACCCGATAATCCACTTCTTTGTCTGAATCAATGTGCGGAGCATGAATGATAACTATGGTAATATCATGTCCCGGCAGTAAACAATGCCAAGTCTTGACCGTGCTTTTTCCGACCTTTTCAAACACTACTTAGTTATAAATTATAAAATAGTGGAGAGTGTGTTTATTAGAAATTTGCATTATTAGTCTCTAACCTATTTGAGTTGAAGCAAACTGATCCTTAATTTATATTTTTATGTCAATTCACTGATGAAAACGGGACGGTTTACAAAGCACGTGAACTTAAGAGATAAAATGAGCAAATACTTATTAAATTATATATATATATAATAAAACTAATCATGGATAGGAGAGAAAAATGGGGCAACTGGATAACAAGTGTAAGTAGGTTGAGATAAAATAAATAAGTACTTAATTTTCTGTTAATTGAAAATGATGTTAGAATCATCTTTTGACAAAAAATAACATCTATACCAGTACCAGATTCCAAACCCAACTTGTTACGAGCTTATAATATTGGAAATTGTAGTGATGAAAAAATAGTTTTAGTTTTTCTTTCTTATAACTAAGACTTATGATATACCTGAAAATATATGAAAGTTTTCACTCGAATTTGAACATGGAGCTTCTTAATGAACACGGAGTTGTAATAAATCTGAAAATACGTAAGTGTTTTATTTTCATTCAAAGTATATTGCACCCGAATGAACACGGCAATCCGCAAAAGGAACAAGAGGTCTAATTCTAATGGTTTGGTATGAAATGACAAAATGGTGTTTGTCCAATTGGTAAAAATAACAAATGGTACCTGAACTTTTAAAAGTCTTTTTATAAGTACTTGAACTTTTAATTTTTCCTAATCAATATCCAAACTTCCAAATATTTTTTCAATGCATACCTAATTTAACTAGACATTTCTATAAGTACCCAAAATTTCAAAAAAAAATTCTAATTCATACCCGAACTCTTAAATATGTTTTCTTTATACTTAATTTAACCAACTATTAATAACTATAATTGTTCGATTGCAACATAAAATTTGATAATATTAAATATTTATTAACATAATAAATCGCATTATCCCAAACTATCCCAAACTATACGAATCACGCTCTTTATTCTCCAAATGCATATTGTTAATGATTCAAATGAATTTGATTTCATCTCTCTTGCTAGTGAACTATGATATCATGATATTAATTGTCATTGACCTGGGTTTGATAAGTGTGATTTTACACTTATTTAGACTATCAAAAGTGGACAATTGTAAGTCTTTCATAAGACTTTTCTACTTAATTGTGTGTTGATTTAATTATTTCAGGTCAAAACCCAAGATTGGATGGAATTGGAAAAACAAAGCAAAATAGGCGAAAAGGACCGAAAGTGTACGAAAACTCGGAGATGGGGGTCAACTTGTAAACCTCAAAAGTTGAAGGACATGGGGTGCAAATAAAAAGGACTGAATTGAAATATAAGAAGGAATCAGAGGACTAAAATGACTACAATCAAAAGTTGAAGGACCACAAGCGCAGAATGGACGGAATTTGCAACTGGGCGAACGCCTCTAGACCAAAGCTGGGCGTGCGCCGGTGAAGCGTAAAGTGATCTGGGCTGTTTTCAAGCTCAGGCGTGCGCCCTCATCATGCCTGGGCGTGCGCCCAGGCCAATTTTTGGCATGCAAATTTTATTTTATTTTGTTTCCTTTTTTGAGTTCAAAAACAATTAGGAAACTTGTAGTGCACGATTTTGATGATTTGGAGGGATCTTTTAGGTCATCTTGAGAGACCTATAAATAGGACATATACTCTCATAACAAAGGTTGTTGAAATTCTTGTGAAAAAATCATATTGAGAGAGAGAGATACCAAGAGACGATGAACAAGGCGGACTTGAATATTCGAGCTTGAAGACAGAGATTCCTTGGTGCAAGACATTCAACGTCTCTTCCTCTATTATTTTCAAGATCCGGTTATGTTTTCACTTCTTTTTATCTTTTCTTTCTCCCCCGAGTTATGAATAGCTAGATTTTATGTTTGGATGAACGATGTAGCCTAAGTTAAATTCTTTAATTTCGACTCTCAAGTTTTGATTTATAAATTGATTAAGTATTTGATTTTACTTCTTTTCTTAATGCTTTGAATGATTGGCCATTATTTCATTGATTTTTGTGGATTGTAATGAACCGAGAGGTAAATTGTTAATCTAGACCACGTAGTAAAATCTCATGATTGGATAAAAGGTAGAGATACACGCTTTTGTTATTGTCACGGTCTTGTATTGAATTCTTAGAAGATTTAATGCATCTCATTAAGGACCATTCATTGCTGCTAAGTTGACTTAATTAGATAGGACTAATTTGAACTCGAGAGAGGTAAATTAGGTTAAATTTGTGAATTCGATCCGAATACAACTTTAGGAAACGAATCTTGAGAGGAAGAATTAGAGATGACAACTAGGTGAATTCGTTCGTCCAAACGCTTCAACCATCATATTTTATTAATTCTTGATTTCTGCTTTATTATTATTTTCGAAAAAAAAATCCAAAGTTCTAGTTTAAATATTCAAATTCAATTGATTTTAACTTGTTTTCAATAGATTAGCGATTTGATTAATTTAACTAGTATCTAAATAAGGTAGTCTTCGTGGGAACGATAATCCGGACTCAAAAGTCCACTTCATTACTTGTTAACGATATTGTGCACTTGCAATCACATTATTTTATCAACAAGTTTTTGGACCAACTTTGGGTTGAAAGAAACTTCCAATATTCTAAGCATATATTTGGTAGTGCTGAAATTATAATTTAAGTGTTTATATTATAAGTTATAGGTGAATGTGTAGATAAAAATGAGTTGTAAGTTGTTGGTCCTATGAAATGTGTGGATAAGAATTATGTTTGACCAGCTGAAATTATAATTTAAGCCGTGACAAAGATATGCTAATTCTATCAATTCAATTTCATCCCCATTATAAATTAATTAAATGCTGCAGCCAAACACTATTCTCATTATTTTAACGTCAAAGTTAAATGTTTTGGTCACATATAAATCCAATTTTAAATAAGTTGAGAACATAGAATTGATTGGAGATAAATAACCACGTGAATGGAGAAATGTAAAATTGACATATTAGAGTGATTTGAGACTACCATTTTTGACCAAAAAGAATGATTTGTGGGAAAATTAATGATACCAACGTGTTAGAGTTTATAGGAATTCATTTTGGGAACAAAGCGTGATTTGTAGAGTTTGAGATAATAATATTTATTGTGTTGCTAAAGGGGTTAAAATTGTATATTGTTACGTAGGATTGAATTGTTGGAATTGATAATGACTGGTTAAATTAGTTATAGATAGAAAATACAGGGTTTAATATCCTAGTTGCTATTGAACTTTTCTGAATGTTTCTCATTTGTGATTGAACATTAAAACGTTTCGTAGTTGTCATTATACTTTAAAAATTTTCCAAGTTGCCACTGAACGTATAAAAATATTATTTCACCCGTCACTCGTCAGTTTATAAGTTAACAAATTTGATGACATGTAGATGAAATACAGATGTGATGACATTTTATCTTATTTTTTCTTCTTTCAAAATATTCGATTGTGTTCAATTCAGTATATCAAATACGTGTCTTGTAAGCAATACTTGATATAATTATATGTACAATAAATAAAATTTTATCTTCTTTTTTTATTTTCTAAGCTATCTAATGACGTTGGGTACGTAATACCCATCATTAAAATTATTCATATAAATATTTTTTTTTTTTACATTTTATTGAGATTCAAGTCGAATTAAATTAGAAAAGGGTTTATTACACACTAAAATAGTGAAACCACGTGTTATGGTTGCTTTAAAAATTAAAGCCACAAATATGGTTGAGTGCTAGACCTCTTATCTTTTCTTTTTTTCTTTTCTTTTTTTTTTTTTTTTTTGATCGAAGCTAGACCTCTTATCTTGAGCTCACCGTGTACATTGGTCTAGTACCTATGGCATACTTCGTTTAATATTGTAGTACACAACTCAAGTGGGTGAGTTATCAACTCACTTTTTTTTAAAAAAAAGTTGAACTCCAATAATTTTGAAGGTCTCCACCACCTCTGTTATGAAGTTTTAGTGGAAGATGTAAATCGTAAGATGTGCTTCAGTAAGTAGGGTTGAGAACTTACTTTTTAATTGCGCTTGCAAAGAGCCTCTTCTAAATATTTACATATTCAGATCTACGACAATTTATCATTCAATTCCCTTCGAACTTAACGTACTCGACATGTAACATTTATTATTCATTAATTAAACAAAAAATAAAATAAAATAATTTCAAGGTTGCAAAAAGAGAATCAAACATTTTAACAAGGAATTGATATGTTTTCTTTGATTGTTATTTTGTTAATTTTACGAAATTACAAAAATCGATACTATTTCATTTTTAAACAAGATTATTAGTGGATTGTTTTTACACATGACATGGGAGGGCCATGGATGTTTTCCTTCGGAATTTTCCACGTTATATCTTGTGTTCGTATTTAACTGTTTAAATTCCACACTTAACAAGATTAGGTAAACGAACACTATTGTGCGAGTCGATCCCATTTTCTTTATCACTGCAAAATTCGATTGCGTTCTATCCACTGCTTGTTTAATTAAGATTAAAATTACTTTTAATTTAATTGATCTATATTTTAGAACTTTCAATTGGTATCAGAGCGGGTACACTTTATAAGTGCGATCCAAAGAAACATAGATATGGACGGAGTTCCGTTTAGACCACCTGTTTTAGATGGTACTAATTATGCCTATTGAAAATTAAGATTCAAGTTTATATTCAATCCCTTGATGAAAAAACTGGACACTCTATTGTCCATGGCTATAAAACTCCCACCGTTGTTGAAAATGGTGTAGAAAGAGAGAAAAAGGCAGACGAGTGGGCTACAACTGATTTTAATTATACTAATTGGAATTCCAAAGCTTTAAATGTCATATTCTCATTCGTAGACTCTAATCAATTTCGTTTGATCTCTACTTGTCAGGTTGCAAAAGATACTTGGGACATCTTACGAATTGCTCACGAAGGAACTACTATGGTCAAGTTATCCAAGCTTCGAATTCTTACTCTAGAGTTTGAACAACTGTCCATGAGAGACGATGAACAATTCAAGGACTTTATGCAAAACTCAGTGACATCACCAATATTGCTTATACTTTAGGAAATAAATATCCAGAGAGCAAAATTGTAAAGAAAATTCTCAAATCTTTGCCTGATCGTTTTCGTTCCAAAGTAACTGCAATTGAAGAAAGTAAAGAAATTAAGAATATGAAGGTTGAAGAATTGCTGTGATCATTGATGATCTATGAATTACATCTACAAATGAGAAAGAAAAAAATGTATCTGATATTGCTTTCAAAATTAAAAACGATGAAGAAGAGGTTGATTGTGAGGAGAGTAAAACAAATGAAACATGGCCATGCTCACCACACAATTCAAAAAATTTCTAAAAGAAAATCAAAAGGGAAAGAACTTGAATACCCCACTCCAATAAAAGAAGAGATCTTCGAACAATACAAAACAAAACTCCACTACATCTATGAATAGATCTGACAATCGAATTCAATGCTATGAGTGTGAGGGTTTTGGTCACATAACCTCTGAATGTGCAAATACTTTAAAGAAATCTCATACCAAGAAGGCCATGAATATCACTTGGAGTGAAGATGATGAAAAGGATTCAGATGAGGACGAGGACGACAGAACTACCGTTGATCAGGTAACATCCTTAACTGTGAACTTAACATCTCGTACTGATTCTGTGCAAAACTTGACTGCAGGTTCTAACGTTTTAACTACAACATCTGAAGAACCAATTCATGTCTGTTCTAACTGCAGCAATGTGAACAAAAAATTAAAAGACGAACAGGAGAAAAACTTTTCTACTCACGTCGTGATGAAATTTTTAGAAGATGACAAAGCTGAAATTGATTCTCAATTTTCTACTATTTGTATAGTATTTATGCAAACTTATCCCATAATTCAACAAATTAAATAGACTCCGTAGACTTGTTCTACATGTATATAAATATATAATATAATTATGAGTAATGATCTTTATTCACAGCGGTGAGTAGGAGATTATTTATCTACTTGTGCGACACAACAATCAGATGTTGTGTGGGTGATGTGACATTCTCACGTCAACTCATATTATTAGTGAACAAATCATCTCTTATCCACCACAGATAGAAAATCATTACTCATATAATTATATAAATATAATGTAGGACTATGACTATGACAAATTATTACGATAAGGCAATGACGTTTATGTATGACTCGAATTTTGTGCATTCATTCTGAAAATGAAAGCCCTATAGACATTATTACATGCCGGTCATTAAATGGATTCCTTACTGAAAATGAAAGCCCTATATACATAATTACATGCCGGTCATTAAATGGATTCCTTAGTGCAAATTATATACCCTTTTATTATATTTAGAAGGAAAAATATTAAAACTAAATATAAAATGTATATAAATATATTAAAAGGAAGGGGCAAATCACTTATGGATTCTTGCTTAGCACGTTGTGAGTATAATATTATATGAAAAAAAAAAATACAATTTGCTTTAAAATATTGTTGTAGGGATAAGTAAAGAAATTTTGAGAAGGCTTCACTCAAATTCAATATAAATAATGGGGAATGATTTTACCCACAGTGTGTAGACAATATTTGAATCTACACATAGTTGTGTGTCTTCTTGTTGATGTGGCACTTCCACATCAACATATATCATACCATGATGGCCAGAAGATCATTTTCCTATGAATAACTACTTACAAATACAAAAAATGAAAATAGGTTAAAAAATTTAGAAACAGGAAATCGAATAAGTCTTCCAATTTCCAATTAGTCATTTTATTCATGTCTATTAATTTTTTTTGTAGGTCTTAAAAGATTTATGGATAAAAATAATATTTAACTTTTTTTTTTTTACCCAAACTGGTTCTAGAGTAGTGATATAGCACCCACGATGGGCACCAATTATGGTGCACACTGTCCACATAGCATCACTACATTGAGTGGTTTATAAATAGTTAACAACTTCTTAAATTTTTTAAAAAGTTTACAATGCCACGATGTCGCGTGAATGATTGGATCTGTAATTAATCTTCTTATAAGCCTATAGGTGGTATATCACTACTCATTGATACTAATATAACAGAAGATAAGTATGAACAAGGAGGCCGAATTGGAAATGCCTAGGCACTTCTAGAGCACGATAAGACAATGGCTTAGAAAAAAAAAATGTGTACAAGGACATGTATGTTTGATGCACATGTTTAGTCAACATCTTATTGTTATTTTTATTTTTGCATGATATCGAATTTATGTTGTCACAATTGAAATCTTAATTCTTCTTATGATTGGTTAGCATCACACATTCTTAATAGTTTATTAATTACCTCCTAACTATGATTAGCTATATTAATTACTCGTAGCAAGGCTTACGTTTCAACTCTTAACTAAGCATGTTTACGTCATGGTTGGGACAAGGTGTCTTGAAAACTTACGTTAATACGTTTTTTACCAAACAAATATTATATTAAATTTGTGAGTTTTGTAACTTTACTCTCCGTGAAGGAAATAAAGCGACCCAAAATTGATCGTATTCTGTTTTTAAGAGCTTATTTGGTGTGGATTATAATCTAGTTTATTTTATCAAAATAGTTTATTTGATCAAAAAATTTGTCTTTGTAGTATGATATTTTTTTATCATTCTTGATTAAATAAACTATTTTGGTCAAATAAACTAGTTTATAATTGTTTCGCGCAGAAATGTGTGTCCTTCGCTAACAATTAAAAGATTCAGACGATGTGTAAGGACGCCAAACCTCTTGAGACAAAGTCCCAACAATGAGTGTTTGATTTATGAAGATTACAATAGTGACAAAGGACGAAAAAGCAAAACGAAATGCCTCCAAGGGGTACAAACACACTAGAATTTGCTGTAAAGAAATATTTAAGACTAAATGGAATGAAATTACATTTCTCTGTTTTTTCGAGAGTTTCTTTTCTTTTTTTCTTTGTCTTCATTTTTCCTTCTTTTATACTTTACCAAACGGTTTTACCACGCGTCTTCCTTCAATCTTGCGTAAAAATTTCTCGTCGCCCAGTTTCTACCTCATCGCCCAATAACCACTTCGTCGCCCAATAACTACCCATTTCCTCCATAATGATTCAACTGTTTGTAACTTCTCCATGATGATTCAACTGCTTGTTACTCCTCCATGATGATTCAACTGCTTGTAACTCCTCCATGATAATTCAACTGTTCGTAACTCCTCCATGATAACTCAACTATTTGTAACTCCTGAAGCGTGGGAAAAGTAATAAGAGAAGAAGAAAAACTATTTAAGAACGGTTACTCTGATGTAGTTATTGATCGTTCTAATCGCCCAATGCCCTGGGCGTTTCTAATCTGGGCGATATCCATTTTGGGCCCTATCTGGCCTGGGAATCCATTGGGCCTGGGCGACATATATTTCTAGGCTTATATGCTTGAGTACTTTTTATGGGCCTATATGTACAATCTTTCTTAAGTCTCTTTTTAGGCCCTTGTTATTTCGTATACCAACAAGTTTACTTCAATATGGCTTAATTAATATTATCACTTATTAATTAGCCATATTCACTTGGTGGCGTTTCATCTTCTGAAAAAAAAAAAATAATAATAAGTTTGGCGCCTTAATTTTGCAATCCTAAGAGCACGACTTATAAAAATCCCAAAAAGGCGCCATTACCAATAACCACGTCCGGCCTCCATCACGTCGCCGCCCTTTTTTCCCCTCTATAAAAGGGACACTATTCATCTTTCCCTTTAATTCTTACTTACTTTCCAAAGCCGACTACCTCTTTTGCCATCCTCTCGTCCATTTGCCGAAACAATGTCGACGTCCAAAGCTTCTTCAGACAATAGCATTACTTTCGAAGATTTCCAGGCCCTTCTAACTAAACCTTATGTAAACCCATCGAATCTTCTACCCTCTCGGCCGGATATGAACGAGTTCTATTTGGGTCCGCTGCTCGTGGATGCAGACTCCATTAGGCGGCGGCTACGCCCAATTATTTCCACCTCCTTTCTTGGACCCATTCTCGTTGAAGCCAATCCGCGAGAAGAGCATTCGCACATGGCCTAAATCTGATACCACTTTCCGCCTTTGGCATGCGCGTATGATGAAGCATGCCCCCACGAAGGCGCTTTTTGATCGTGCCAGGATCTCTGATCTTCTGGAAATTGCCACACGTCCCCCGCTCTATGACCCAGTTCTCTTCCCAATCGCCCTAAGCTTCTGGTCTTCCGAGTACAATACCTTCATTTTTCCTCTTGGCCCAATGTCAGTTACTCTAAGGGACGTTGGTGCTTTGGTCAATCTTCCTCCTCTGGGCGATACCATTTCTCCTGCCATACTGATATCCTCCCTTGCTCCAAAGTTTGATAAAAAGTATACGGACTCCTATTCAGGCATGCAGGAGCTTTATGACAACACGGGTAAAGATCCCACTCATGCAGAGCGCGTAGCCTTCCTCCAAGTTTGGCTGTGTAGGTACATTCTTTGCGTTCCTAGTCTTAAACCTTCCATGGCCTATTTGCCCATCGCCCATGAGTTGGCCCTTGGTAGATCTTTAACTCTTTGCTCTCTGTTTCTGGCCGCTTTCTATAGAGGTATGGCTTACCTTCAACATCAACTTAGGACCAATGCTTCTCCTACTGGAAGTGGGCCTCTTTGGCTCGCTCAATTATGGTTGAGAGCGTATTTTCCACAACTTGGTGTTCCTTCAATACCTCCTAGGCCGGTGAGTTGCTACGGGCTAATTATCAACCAATTAGCTCCCGTTGATATGTCTAACCGGGATGTCTTCACATTCTTTTACAATTTAAACTCGATTCCCTCTTTCTTTCTTTTCTCTGTTCATCAAGTCCCAGTTTATGTCCAACCCCCTCTTACTCTCGAACGAGGTGAGTAACGCCTTGCCCGTTTGGGTCCAATACTTGACAGGCGAGAATTGTTTCATGACATTCTTACGGGCACCAATGCCAAGGCTGGAGTTGAGGTCTATGCTCCCAGTTCTTTGCCCGATCGCTTGGTTTTGGCAAACTTGGCCCCTTCCTCCTTGTTACTCAAAAGTTTTCAAGAACGCCCATACCATCACCAAAGTAGAAGCACGTGCTATAGATGAGCGTAATGCTTCTCGATGAATGGGTTCTCTTTGGCTCCTTTCAATCCCACTTTGACCATTCATCCTCTTTTGAACAGTTTTGGCCTTCGGTGAAACGTAGATTCTTTACTACTAATGTCAACCATGCATTCCATATACTTGAGGGTCGTGGTCTTCCAACTTCCATTTCTTCTACTCGATTCCTATCCTCGCCGTGCCCATATTCGTTAAACAACCTGCTCCTTTGTCTTCTCCTACAAAATCTTCGACAGTGCGTACTAGACGTTCTGCTGCAATTTCCGTTCAATCCAGTTCTCCTCCCGCCCAAACTGGAGTTGCGAGAGGTACATCCAGCCATAAACGGCCAGCATTGGACCCATCAGATCAGCCTGATGATGAAAGCGATGACGATGGTGGTGTTCCTCCTTTGACCAGGAGAAAGGTAATATGATTTCTCCTCATTTAAAGAACACTCTAGTATAAATATTGATATCATCTTTTATTCTAAACTAGAAAGGGGTCACTTCTCCTTTGAAGGATTCTACGTCGCCCGACCCTTCAATTCTTCGATCTTCCCGAGCCATCCGTCGCAGTGGATTTGCTCGAAGAGGATTTGGAGACCCACCGCTTGATCGCCTGCATACGGTTGAAGAATCTCCATCATTTCGTGACGTTTCCCTCAAAGTCTAGAGCCGGGATGGTAATATGTGCCCACAGCTTATAACATTTTTCTAATTCTACCAACATTTTTCTAATTCCACCATTTGACATGGCCTTACTCTTGAAGCACTTATCATCATCCATCCCTTTGCGAGAAAGACCAATCGATTTTCCCGGTTGTCTGAGCCAAGACGTCGTTCGGATAAGGGTGAATCTTCGCAGTCATCAAATCGCCATGGCACACTTCCCTTCTTCCTCCAAGACCAATCGATGAGGTAATTTTCTTTCGATTTCCTTTACTTTTCTTATTGCCATAAATACACTAAGTAATCGTTTTTACCTTTACGGGATGTCGATACCATCTTGCGCTCTATTCGGACCTGTTTACGTCATGGGAACAAGTGAAGGCTAGTCGGACCGCTGCGTTCCTCTTGACGATCGTCCTTCTTACGCCTCGGTGATTTTTCCATAGAAAACCTGAACATTCTTAAACAGCGATTTGAATACACTTCTTTCATGGACATGGATATCTCACATGCCAGTCTTTGCTAACCACCGAGACAACTTTGAGCGTTTAGGCCGCGAATGGCTCAAGCACTTGAGCTTCCTCGCTCAAACTCTCTACGGATCTCAAGTTATCTTTGAAAGTCATCCACCAGAGATAAGCGTATTGGCTAAAAATGTGGAGCTTAAAGCCAAGAAAACTCAATACGTCAATGCTATGACCGAAGGAATCTCTTCACCGGAAATAGATCAAGCCAAAACAATCAACGCGAGATTTCTTCCAAGTCATGGTTGAGGATTCTTTGATGATGAGTCTGGCCGCTCGGATGAAAGAAATTCAAGAAAAGATGGACGATCAGAAAGCCGGTGGCGGCCAAGAAGCGCAATGCTTCTCAAGAAGTTGAACGGGCTAGATCCTTGCTTGAGCGTTATTCAGGTTTAGAAGTGGACGATGGGATTATGGATGAATTATCCGCCGCTTACATTGTCAACAATGATGAATGGGAGAAACTTAGAGAGCAGATGCGCTCCATTTGGGATAGGATGTAATTAAGATTCTAACGTTTTAAGGACAATTTTTGTTTTATTCAATTTCCCCTTTGCAATGGTAGCCAATTGTGGCTGCTAAATTATCTGATGAAATGAATAGCTTCATTCGCTTATAGAACTGTGTCCTTTACTGTTAAGCCTCTAATCGTTCAAAATTCCAAACTGACGGAACGTACTTCTTTAAATATTTGTCATTAATAGACCTCACGTGCCTCATACCATCCAAATTTTCTAAATGATATGCCCCATTTGGTAACACCTCTTTAACTCTGTATGGTCCTTCCCAATTTGGTGACCATTTCCCAAACTTTGGATTACTACTATCCAATGGGAGTATTGTTTTCCAGACCAAATCCTTCGTGCTAAAACATTTGGCTATAACCCTTTTATTATAATACGAAGCCACTTGTCTTTTTTGAATTTGCAACCCATCTAAAACGCTCAACTTCACTGCCTAATTCTAATAAATTCTGAACGAGTAGTTCAGTATGCTCAGTTTCATCTATACTATTTTGCAAACGTACTCTGATCGATTGCACATTAATTTCCATAGGCAGCACTGCTTCTTGCCCATAAGTTAACTGGAAAGGAGTTACTTTAGTACTAGATCGCGGAGAAGTTCTATAGGCCCATAACGCTCTATTCAAGCACTCATGCCAACTTCTAGCATTTTCGCCTATCATTTTCCTTATGATACTCTTTAAGACCTTATTTGACGATTCCGCTTGGCCGTTGGATTGGGCGTAATAAGGTGTAGAGTTTGCCAACTTGATTCCAAACTCGCCCAGAAATTCTTTCACTTGACTCCCATTTAAAGAAGTTCCATGATCCATCACCACAGTTTGAGGTATCCCAAATCTATATACGATGTGATCACGAATGAACTCTATGACATTTCCTTGAGAGATTTCTTTTAAAGGTATCGCTTCTACCCATTTAGTGAAAAAATCCGTAGCGACTATTACAAAGGTGTGTTGTTTGGACGATGGTGGATAAATCTTTCCTATCAGGTCTATCGCCCAACACTTGAATGGCCATGGTTTAATAATAGGTACCATTTCCTTTGCGGCAATCTTTGGATTGGGCCATGTTTTTGACACTCCAAACAACTTTTAGCATCTTGAACGCATAACTCGCCCATTTTTGGCCATAATACCCACTTCGATGATCAACCACCTCATCTTTTGCCGACTTGATGTGCTCCACACACCCTTCATGCGCTTGACCATAACCACTTTAGCTTCTTGCAAATTTATGCACTTCAAAAGTACACCATCCGAGCGTTTCTTGTATAATTCTCCTCAACCAAAGACATAGTTCGGTGAGCGTATTACCTTCCTATCGCTCTTCTTATCGGGTTCTTTTAAGAATTTTTGTATTTCTTCTCTCCAATCCAACGTGTCTCCATTTTGTATACAATGCACGTTAAACTCCTTCGCCTTTCGTTGAACTACAGTGCAATATCGCTCCATACTCACAAGCGAGCAGTTTATTTAACATTTTTGAATAACTTTGATGCCATTTGGGCCAACTCATTTGCCGGATCGTTATACATCCTATTAACGTATTGAAGCTCTACTTGGTCGAATTCGTCCAAGAGTTCTTGAGCTATGCCATATTGACTTATGATGAATCACTTTGGTATTTGAAATTGCCATTCAATTGATAAATTATTAATTGAGAATCACCTCTCGATGAGCACATTTTTCGTCCCTAAATCTAATAATAGCTCTAAATGACAATCAATGCTTCAGATTCGACTTGATTATTAGTACACATTTCGGTCGGTGAAGCAAACTTGTAACAAACCCCTAGTGGGTTTATTAGCACTACCCCTACCACTGCACCCCTAGCAGTCTTTGAGCCGTCAAAGTATAATATCCAAGGTTTCAGCTCGAACGAATTGACTTCTAATTCAATTTTTTTAGGCACGTCTAGGCATGGATGATCGGCCAAAAGTTAGCCAACGCTTGATTTTGACCGCCTTTTGGGATATGAACCGTATTTCAAATTCGATAGTGCTAAAGTCCAAAGACCAATCCTTTGATGCAAAACAGGACGAGAGAACATGTACTTAACCAAATTTACTTTAGAAATTAAGTAAATAGTTACAGGCCGTAAGTAGGCCCTTAATTTAGTACATGTAAAATATAAAGCAAGACATAATTTTTCAATAGTAGAATAATTACATTCACATGCGCTTAACCGCTACACTAAGGTAATATATCGCCTTTTCTTCTCCAAACCGGTGCGTCTTGGGCGACTAGTCCAAATATTGATTCTGCTCGGCCGATATGTAAACTTTCATTGGCCGTTCTTGGATAGGAGAAACTAACACTGGTGAATTTGATAGATATGTCTTCAGGCTACAAAAAGCCTCTTGATGCTCTTCTTTCGAGACGAAGTAGTCTTGATTTTTCAACTTCAAAAGGGGCGAGAAAGCTTTCGTTCGCCCTGCACAATTAGAGATAAAACGTCGTAAAAAGTTCACTTGTCCAAGGAATTTTTGCAATTCCTTTTTATTCTTAGGTGGTTTAGCCTCTAAAATAGCTTTTGCTTTATTTTTATCAAGTTCAATTCCTCTTTAATACACTAGGAATCCTAGGAAATTTCCTGCATTAACACCAAATGCACACTTCAACGGGTTCAATTTTAGTTTATATTGTCTCATCCGTTCAAATGAACGTTTCAATTGTTGGAAATGGTTCTCTTCTTTCAACGATTTAACCACTATATCATCAACATAAACTTCAACGAATTCTCATATCATGTCATGAAAAATTAAATTCATTGCCCTTTGATAAGTGGCTCCTGCATTTTTAAACCAAAAGGCATGACCACCCATTCAAAACATCCTAGAGCACCCGGCATCTCGAATGCGCTTTTATGTATATCTCCTTCACTATATAAATTTGGTTGTATCCTCGAATATCCATCCATAAAGGAGTACATCACATGTCCGCGCTTGAATCTACTAAGGAATCTACCATTGGCATTGGATATTCATCTTTGAAGTTGCAAATTTAAATTTCTCGAAATCTATGCAAACCCTAATACTACCATTTTTCTTTGATACGAGCACAATATTAGATAACCATTCAACATATCTCGTCATTCCGATAAAACCCGCCTTTAACAATCGCTCTATTTCTTTCTTTACTTCGGACAATACATTAGGAGCAAAGCGTCTGGGAGGTTGCTTATGCGATTTAAAGTGTGGTTTGGTTGGCAACCTATGTTCTACCAAATCTTTATCTAATCCAGGCATGTGTTCATATTCCCAAGCAAAACAATCTTTGTACTCTTTTAATAAAGTGATTAACTGGTCACTTACCTCTTTGCTAAGCATCCGATCGAAAAAGCGTTGGGCAATCTTCTCTCGCTCGTCTCCAATATTCACTTTCACCAAAGGATCTTGTGCTTGAGCGTGCCCGATCTTCATGACTCCTATCACACCATCGTCCAAGTTCCTGTAGCGATGTCTTCTGCATCCAAACAATCCACCTTATTCACTTCTCGGCCAATATTCTCTTCTAATTCGAACACCGCTAATTTTTTCCTTAAAATTTTTAAAGCCGTTTCGTTTTTCATCTCTCCTTCACACCTTTTCTCGAAAGCCATTGACTTGGCCTCGGCATCCTGAAAGCTAAACACTTTCTTCAACATTTATTGAATATCTTTTTTGCTAATCATTGGCTCTTCAAGGGCCACTATGTTTGGCCTCATTTGATCGAACATTTCAGTAAATGCATCTACTGATAATGGCTCCTCACTCTGCGCGATGATCCGAGTTTCTTCGCCATCTTGGATTACTCTCACAGTGTCTATAATTTCCCTCATACATGAACTTCTCGAGTGAGTTCGCTCAGTAACAAAAGGTCTCGTGATCCGCTTGCACCACCTCTCCTCTGCCTCACCTTTATCGCTCCAAAAACTAGACATTGATGGAGTGACGAAGGTATCGCGACGATTTCCATGAATCCAGTCTCTTCCTAACAACACATTGTAGCTAGTCGGCCCGTCTATTACAAAGAATACTGTGGTTTTGGTAATAGTTCTTACTGTCACGTCTAAAGGCATTACTCATTTGGCCGAAGTCGCTCCGCCATTGAAGCTCGTAAGAATAACCTCAGTAGGGATCAAATCGCTCTCCGTCTTTGCAAATTTCTTTATCATTCTGGATGGAATGGTATTAATAGCGGCCCCATTGTCGATGAGAACTTTGGTTACTGGGATGCCATTGATTAAAGCTTTTACATATAATGGTCTCAAATGTTTGGTTAAATTGGCCGTTGGCTTCTTAAAGATGACCTTTTCAGTCGCCTCTATCTCAACCCCTTGTTTCCCATCGTCTTTTGGATCAAGTTGCTTTCCCATCTTCTCTTGGATCAAATCACGCGTGTCAAGCTCACGTGCAACATTTCGCGATCTTCGATCTTCCGGGGGTTTCGAGTTTCTATGTCGCTCCTTTCTTGCCAACCTCAGAGGAGGTGGCAATATCGTTGGAGGTGATCCATACTTTTCGGAGCGTGGTACCCTCATTTTCTCTTAGGCGTTCCGTATAACACGTAATAATCAAAAGATCGCCCAGATGGTTCGCCCAACAAATCTACTTCTCGGACGCCTTCTTGATATAGCTGCTTTAGCAAATTGTTATATGAAACTCCTCTTTTTCTTCTTTCTGATTCTAAGTCAATCTCTTCTTCCATATCGGTCAAGCCATCATCTTCTTCTTCCTCTTCACATATTCCTCTAGAGGTTTGCCCGAGTTTTCCTTCACATTCCAACGTGCATGCTTCCTCCCCCTCATTGTCTCGTGTCTCATCATCCCCTTTACTTTTAAACTCATTGGCAAGCAAATAATTATTAGCCAATATTGGAGGCAAAGAACCAAATTGAATGGTGATGGATTGTCCTGGATCATCTTCATCTTCGTCTTTGCTGCGTCTTTCAAATTTCGACCTATCAGAAGAATCTTCCGGCACTTCTTCTGTTGAATCGTTCACATCATGTTCTTTCTCATCTTCGAGATTTTCCTTAGCAATAGCGTTGGAGGAATTGGGCAGTTTGGGACGCATCGCCTCTTGTTGCTGCCTCATCATTCGTCCATAATTTCTCTGATGACGTCTTTGCTGTGTCCTAGTCATTTGATCAAAAGGTATCACCTTTCTCGCACTGTATTGGAATGAGTGCCATACATTCGATCGATGGGGTTGTGGCCTGAACGTTCTACCGTTGAGCATCGGCCTGCCGTTGTACATCGGCCTGCCATCATACATCGGCCTGACCTGTCTTTCAAAAGGAGACCTTGATACCGCCGTCCTTGGATAGGATGGAAATTTGGGGTCACGTTTGGATGATTATGACGCCCCACACTTCCATTTCTCCTCATCTTCATCTATTTCTCTACTACATCTAGCACACAACACTTTGTTGTTCCTTTCAACTTCTTTACCTTTGAGACGTTCGAACACACTGGGATGCTGTTCAAGATCTTCGTCTCCATTATCAACTACCAATTTGAATTTAGGTAAACCACTTTTGAAACTTGCTGACAACATATTCACTCCTAGTGGCCGCAGAAAAGGATTCTCATCCACTGCCATCTTCTTTTTAGCTTTAAAAGTGATTCGCCCTGATTCAATGGCATCCTGTAATACATGCCGAAAAACCAAACAATTATTAGTTGTATGAGACCATGCATTATGCCACTTACAATATTTTTTATCCTTAACTTGCTCGAGTTTGGCAATTTGTGCTTATCATTTGAGTTTTATTTGCTTGTCTTTGTACAATCTATCAAATATAGTATCTGCCTTGGTTATGTCGAACGAAAACGTTCTGGCCTTCTTGCTTGTATCTCTTAGAGGCTCATTTTTCGCCGTTGTCCCTGAGTTAATTATTAACGGGCATGCATAAGCATCTCCTTTAATCAATTCGGCCAGACATATTTCGGTTTGATCACAATATTCATCTACAATATGAACATCGAAGTTTGGGTCTCTATAGTAAGTTCCTTTGCTAGAATTTTTCATTTGTTCTTCTTCCCTTATCAAGCGCTCATACCTAATCACATTGGCCGTTAATTGGAAGAGATCAGGAAACTCCCTATCCTGAAATTTCTTTTTCAAGTCGAAACTTAAACAACTCTGAGCGATCTTAACAAACTCTTTTTCAGGTAAGGGCACGAAGCATTTACTCCTAGCAGTTTTAAATCTTTGAAGGAAAACTTCCGCCCATTCAGTTGGCATTTGACGTAAATTCGCCAAATCGGCCAAGGTAACTTCAGATTCTGTTTTATAGAATTGAGCATGGAACAACTGCTCTAATTGTTGCCATGTCTGAACAGAGTTTGCTGGTAAATTAATGAACCATGAAAAGGCTACCCCTGTTAGCGAACTAGGAAACAACCTTATTTTATGATAATCACTTACTTCACCACATTGCAGTGTAAATCGTCCTACATGTTCCAATGTTGAGACTTCTCCTAAACCCGTGAATAATGAAAATTAAGCACTTTATATCCTCTAGGCCACGGATACGCTTGATCTATCCAATCGGGATATGGCTTCCTATAGGTCGGCCTAATGAAAGGACGCATTCAAAAGCCATCCGATCTTACATTATCTCGGTGATTTGGTTTCTTAAAGCCATGTTAGGATCGTCACGGACTCCTATAGGTTGATTCACGGTGGGATCATCCGAGGTCTATTGTTTAACCACAGGTTTGTGGCGATTACCATTGTTCAAAGTATTATTGCCATTTACTTGGACATTTGCCCCTTCGCTAACACGTGTTGCGTTTTGTCCTATATTTAGCATATTTTCTCTTGCGTTTGGGCTACCCCCAAAGTTGGACGATCCCACATTATGACCACTCAAATTGGTCATGCCGCCTCCACCCACATTTGACGTCGATGGTATAAAAGGCGTTTCTATTCTCGACTAAGATTCATAGGGTTCATCGTTGGTGAATTGTGCCCGTAATCGTCTCCGGCTTGGAAATGATTCCCTATATTTGCGCAAATTTGGTTGACATGTTTGGCCTACTAACCTATTCATAAGTTCATTTAAAGTACTTAATTGTTTGGCCATGTTGTCATAATGCGTTTTCGCTTTGAACAAATTTTTCCATATCATGAACATTTTGCGAGCTTACCCGTCCCACGACATCTTGTGTGAGTTCGCCAAGTAACTCGCGCGATGGTTCGTGGACTCAATCCGTCATCGGTTCATAACGGCTTTGATTTTGTCCTCCGTTGTTGGTGTATTTTGTTTGTTCTTCATATCGCTCGATCACGGATTGAATTACCGGCTTGTTTGGTTCCTTATCCGAGTTCTTGTGAGGCATATTGTTCCATTTTCTTGTATCTTCCAACACCACAAGTGTCCCACTGGGCGTGCCAAATTGTTTCAGCAGAAATGTGTGTCCTTCGCTAACAATTAAAAGATTCAGACGATGTGTAAGGGCGCCAAACCTCTTGAGACAAAGTCCCAACAAGGGGTGTTTGATTTATGAAGATTACAATAGTGACAAAGGACCTAAAAGCAAAACGAAATGCCTCCAAGGCACAAGCACACTAGAATTTCTTTGTAAAGAAATATTTAAGACTAAATGGAATGAAATTACATTTCTCTGCTTTTTCGAGAGTTTCTTTTCTTTTTCTTTTCTTCAATCTTCCTTCTTTTATACTTTACCAAACGGTTTTACCACGCGTCTTCCTTCAATCTTGCATAAAACTTCTCGTCGCTTTCGGTTTCTACCTCATCGCCTGATAACCACTTCGTGCCCAATAACTACCCATTTCCTCCATAATGATTCAACTGCTTGTAACTTTCCCATGATGATTCAACCGCTTGTTACTCCTCCATGATGATTCAACCGCTTGTAACTCCTCCATGATAATTCAACTGCTCGTAACTCCTCCATGATAACTCAACTATTTGTAACTCCTCAAGCGTGGGAAAAGTAATAAGAGAAGAAGAAAAAGCTTTTAGAACGGTTACTCGATGTAGTTATTGATCGTTCTAATCGCCCAATGCCCCAGGCGTTTCTAATCTGGGCGATATCCATTTTGGGCCCTATCGGCCTGGGTATCCATTGAGCTCAGGCGACATATATTTCTAGGCTTATATGCTTGAAAGACTTTTATGTAGTATATATGTACAATCTTTCTTAAGTCTCTTTTTAGCCTTATTATTTCGTATACCAACAATAATCCACACCAAACGCACTCTAATTTTGTCAGCAATTTACGATTATTTTAATTAACGAAATATTTTATTTAATATTAAAAATATTACAAAGTGTCAAGTCATACTAACAAAATATAAGAAGGAATTACATCTTTGAAGAGCATTTACACTCATCCAATGAGTGCATGACAAGTGTCCCAGTAGATATTATAATAATGCTCACATGTAACATTAGATCAAAACCGTTACATCCTCATCTTGCATCTAGAGAGAGGATGCGGGACACAATTAAAATCATAATTTTTCAAAGATAAAATGAAAAATTAATATTATTTTGCTTTGAAGTTCCAAGTCCACACGTCTTCTACCAAACAAAGATTTTTCTTCATCTGCTGACCCACACTTTTCTACCCCAATTATGTCTCTCTCTTTAAAAATTTTAAAATAAAAATAAATAATTATAATTTTATAAAGGGTGGGGGCTGATTAGTGTAATAATTTACTAGTTTGTGGTATAATTACATCATGTATACAATTTATTATTTCTTGTATTAGATTCACCCATATTAAAACAACTACCCATATTTTACATTAATTCTTTGTCTTACTTCTTGTAAACGTAGCTTTTAGTGGATTATTGTTGGATTATTTATTCATTAGTTTGTCTATATGTTCGATTGTAATCATATTGTCAACCATTTATTCATTAGTTTGTCTATATGTTCGATTGTAATCATATGTTCGATTCCTACTCTTTTTAATTGCACTAGAATCATCTTTCGACAAAAAATAACATCTATACCGGTACCATATTCCAAACCAAGCTTGTTACTGAGCTTAAAATATTGGAAATTGTAGTGATGAAAAATAATTTAAATTTTTCTTTCTTATTAATAAGACTTGTGATCTGAAAATATATGAAAGTTTTCACTCGAATTTGATATACTTAATTAAACACGGAGTTGTAATAAATCTAAAAAATACGTAAGTGTTTTATTTTCATTCAAAGTTATTGCACTGAATGAACACGGCAATCCGCAAAAGGGACAAGAGGTCTAATTTCAATGGTTTGGTATGAAATGACAAAATGGTGTTTGTCCAATTGGTAAAAATAACAAATGGTACCTGAACTTTTAAACGTCCTTTTATAAGTACTTAAACTTTTAATTTTTCCTAATCAATATCCAAACTTCCAAATATTTTTTCAATGCATACCTAATTTAACTAGACATTTCTATAAGTACCCAAAATTTCAAAAAAAATTCTAATTCATACCCGAACTCTTAAATATGTTTTCTTTATACTTAATTTAACCAACTATTCGGTGCAACATAAAATTTGATAATATTAAATATTTATTAACATAATAAATCGCATTATCCCAAACTATACGAATCACGCTCTATATTCTCCAAATGCATATTGTTAATGATTCAAATGAATTTGATTTCATCTCTCTTGCTAGTGAACTATGATATTATGATATTAATTGCTGTTGACTGGGGTTGACCAACCTGGGTTGAAAGAAACTCCCAATATTCTAAGCATATGTTTGGTAGTGCTGAAATTATAATTTAAGTGTTTATATTATAAGTTATAGATGAATGTGTAGATAAAAATGAGTTGTAAGTTGTTGGTCCTATGAAATGTGTGGATAAGAATTATGTTTGACCAGCTGAAATTATAATTTAAACAGTGACAAAGATATGCTAATTCTATCAATTCAATTTCATCCCCATTATAAATTAATTAAATGCTGCAGCCAAACACTATTCTCATTATTTTAACGTCAAAGTTAAATGTTTTGGTCACATATAAATCCAAATTTAAATAAGTTGAGAACATAGAATTGATTGGAGATCAATAACCACGTGAATGGAGAAATGTAAAATTGACATATTAGAGTGATTTGAGACTACCATTTTGACCAAAAGAATGATTTGTGGGAAAATTAATGATACCAACGTGTTAGAGTTTATAGGAATTCATTTTGGGAACAAAGCGTGATTTGTAGAGTTTGAGATAATAATATTTATTGTGTTGCTAAAGGGGTTTAAATTGTATATTGTTACGTAGGATTGAACTGTTGGAATTGATAATGACTGGTTAAATTAGTTATAGATAGAAAATACAGAGTTTAATATCCTAGTTGCTATTGAACTTTTCTAAATGTTTCTCAATTACGATTGAACATTAAAACGTTTCGTAGTTGCCATTATACTTTAAAAAATTTCCAAGTTGCCACTGAACGTATAAAAATATTATTTCACCCGTCACTCATCAGTTTATAAGTTAACAAATTTGATGACATGTAGATGAAATACAAATGTAATGACATTTTATCTTATTTTTTCTTCTTTCAAAATATTTGATTATGTTCAATTCAGTATATCTAATACGTGTCTTGTAAGCAATACTTGATATAATTATATGTACAATAAATAAAATTTTATCTTCTTTTTTTATTTTCTAAGCTATCTAATGACGTTGGGTACGTAATACCCATCATTAAAATTATTCATATAAATAATTTTTTTTTTTTACATTTTATTGAGATTCAAGTCGCATTAAATTAGAAAAGGGTTTATTACACACTAAAATAGTGAAACCACGTGTTATGGTTGCTTTAAAAATTAAAGCCACAAATATGGTTGAGTACTAGACCTCTTATCTTGAGCTCACCGCGTACATTGGTCTAGTACCTATGGCATACTTTTCATATAATATTGTAGTACACAATTCAAGTGGGTGAGTTATCAACTCACTTTTTTTTAAAAAAAAGTTGAACTCCAATAATTTTGAAGGTCTCCACCACCTATGTTATGAAGTTTTAGTAGAAGATGTAAATCGTAAGATGTACTTCAGTGGAGTAGGATTGAGGATTGAGAACTTTTTTTTTCTTGTTTTGAAAGAACCTCTTCTAAATATTTATATATTCAGATCTATGACAATTTATCATTCAATTCCCTTCGAATTTAACGTACTCGACATGTAACATTTATTATTCATTAATTAAACAAAAAATTAAATAAAATAATTTCAAGGTTGCAAAAAGAGAATCAAACATTTTAACAGGAAATTGATATGTTTTCTTTTGATTGTTATTTTGTTAATTTTGCGAAATTACAAAAATCGATACTATTTCATTTTTAAACAAGATTATTAGTAGATTTTTTTTACACATGACATGGGGGGGCCATGGATGTTTTCCTTCGAGATTTACCACGTTACATCTTGTGTTCGTATTTAACTGTTTAAATTCCACACTTAAGAAAATTAGGTAAATGAACACTATTGTGCGAGTCAGGACTATTTTCTTTATCACTTGCAAGTTCTGACTGCGTTCTATCCACTGCTTGTTTAATTATGATTAAAATTACTTTTAATTTAATTGCTCTATGTTTTAGAACTTTCAATTGGTATCAGAGCGGGTACACTTTATAAGTGCGATCCAAAGAAACATAGATATGGACGGAGCTCCGTTTAGACCACCTGTTTTAGATGGTACTAATTATGCCTATTGAAAAATTAAGATTCAAGTTTATATTCAATCCTTTGATGAAAAAACTGGACACTCTATTGTCCATGGCTATAAAACTCCCACCGTTGTTGAAAATGGTGTAGAAAGAGAGAAAAATGCAGACGAGTGGGCTACAACTGATTTTAATTATACTAATTGGAATTCCAAAGCTTTAAATGTCATATTCTCATTCGTAGACTCTAATCAATTTCGTTTGATCTCTACTTGTCAGGTTGCAAAAGATGCTTGAGACATCTTACGAATTGCTCACGAAGGAACTACTATGGTCAAGTTATCTAAGTTTCGAATTCTTACTCTAGAGTTTGAACAACTATCCATGAGAGACGATGAACAATTTAAGAACTTCTATGCAAAACTCAGTGACATCACCAATATTGCTTATACTTTGGGAAATAAATATTCAGAGAGCAAAATTGTAAAGAAAATTCTCAAATCCTTGCCTGATCGTTTTTGTTCCAAAGTAACTGCAATTGAAGAAAGTAAGGAAATTGAGAATATGAAGGTTGAAGAATTGGTGTGATCATTGATGACCTATGAATTACATCTACAAATGAGAAAGAAAGAAAATGTATCTGATATTGCTTTCAAAATTAAAAACGATGAAGAAGAGGTTGATTGTGAGGAGAGTGAAACAAATGAAACATGGACATGCTCACTAAACAATTCAAAAAATTTCTAAAAGAAAATCAAAAGGGAAAGAACTTGAATACCCCACTCCAATAAAAGAAGAGATCTTCGAACAATACAAAACAAAACCCCACTACATTTATGAATAGATCTGACAATCGAATTCAATGCCATGAGTGTGAGGGTTTTGGTCACATAATCTCTGAATGTGCAAATACTTTAAAGAAATCTCATACCAAGAAGGCCATGAATATCACTTGGAGTGAAGATGATGAAAATGATTCAGATGAGGGAGGGGCGAGGGCGAGGGCGAGGGGCGAGGACGAGGACGAGGACGCCAGAACTACCATTGATCGTGTAACATCCTTAACTGTGAACTTAACATCTCGTCTTCGATTACATGCAAAACTTGACTGCGAGGTTTTGACGTTTAACTACAACATCGAAGAACCGCCTCATATCTGTTCTAATCATAAGAATGTGAACAAAAAATTAAAAGACGAACATGAGAAAAACTTTTCTACTCACGTCGTGATGAAATTTTTAGAAGATGACAAGGCTAAAATTGATTTTCAATTTTCTACTATTTGTATAGTATTTATGCAAACTTATCCCATAATTCAACAAATTAAGTAGACTCCCGTAGACTTGTTCTACATGTATATAAATATATAATATAATTATGAGTAATGATCTTTTATTCATGGTGAGTAGGAGATTATTTATCTACTATGTGTGGACACAACAATTGTATGTTGTGTGGGCTGATGTGACATTCTCACGTCAACTCATATTATTAGTGAACAAATCATCTCTTATCCACCACAGATAGAAAATCATTACTCATATAATTATATAAATATAATGTAGGACTATGACTATGACAAATTATTACGATAAGGCAATGACGTTTATGTATGACTCGAATTTTGTGCATTCATTCTGAAAATGAAAGCCCTATAGACATTATTACATGCCGGTCATTAAATGGATTCCTTACTGAAAATGAAAGCCCTATATACATAATTACATGCCGGTCATTAAATGGATTCCTTAGTGCAAATTATATACCCTTTTTATTATATTTAGAAGGAAAAAATATTAAAACTAAATATAAAATGTATATAACTATATTAAAAGGAAGGGGCAAATCACTTATGGATTCTTGCTTAGCACGTTGTGAGTATAATATTATATGAAAAAAAAAAAACAATTTGCTTTAAAATATTGTTGTAGGGATAAGTAAAGAAATTTTGAGAAGGCTTCACTCAAATTCAATATAAATAATGGGGAATGATTTTACCCACAGTGTGTAGACAATATTTGAATCTACACATAACAGTTGTTTACTACTATTGATGCAAGACTTCCACATCAACATATATCATACCACGATGGCGGGAGATCATTTTCCTATGAATAACTACTTACAAATACAAAAAATGAAAATAGGTTAAAAAATTTAGAAACAAGAAATCGAATAAGTCTTCCAATTTCCAATTAGTCATTTTATTCATGTCTATTAATTTTTTTTGTAGGTCTTACAAGATTTATGGATAAAAATAATATTTAACTTTTTTTTTTTACCCAAATTGGTTCTAGAATAGTGATATAGCGCGCAATGTGGGCATCAATTATGCACAAGACATCGTCCACATAACATCACTACATTAAGTGGTTTATAAATAGTTAACAACTTTTTAAATTTTTTAAAAAATTTTCAATGTAGTGATGTCACGTAGACAGTAGACACCATAATTAATGCCCACTATAGGTGCTATATCACTGCTCATTGATACTAATATAACAAAAGATATGTATGAACAAGGGAGGCAGAATTGGAAATGCCTAGGAACTTCTCGAGCACGATAAGACAATGGCTTAGAAAAAAAAAAATATGTACAAGGACATATATGTTTGATGCACATGTTTAGTCAACATCTTATTGTTATTTTAATTTTTGCGTGATATCGAATTTATGTTGTCACAATTGAAATCTTAATTCTTCTTATGATTGGTTAGCATCACACATTCTTAATAGTTTATTAATTACCTCCTAACTATGATTAGCTATATTAATTACTCGTAGCAAGGCTTACGTTTCAACTCTTAACTAAGCATGCTTACCTGGTTGGGACAAGGTGTCTTGAAAACTTACGTTAATACGTTTTTACCAAACAAATATTATATTAAATTTGTGAGTTTTGTAACTTTACTATCCTTGAAGGAAATAAAGCGACCCAAAATTGATCGTATTACATTTTTTAAGAACTTTATTTGGTGTGGATTATAATCTAGTTTATTTTATCAAAATAGTTTATTTGATCAAAAAATTTATGTTTTGTAGTATGATATTTTTTTTATCATTCTTGATTAAATAAACTATTTTGGTCAAATAAACTAGTTTATAATCCACACCAAACGCACTCTAATTTTGTCAGCAATTTACGATTATTTTAATTAACGAAATATTTTATTTAATATTAAAAATATTACAAAGTGTCAAGTCATACTAACAAAATATAAGAAGGAATTACATCTTTTGAAGATTTACACTCATCCAATGAGTGCGTATTGAAAGTGTCAGTCTCAGCGTTATAATAATCTTTCACATGTAACATTATATCAAAACCGTTACATCCTCATCTTGCATCTAGAGAGAGATGCCGGACACAATTAAAATCATAATTTTTCAAAGATAAAATGAAAAATTAATATTATTTTGCTTTGAAGTTCCAAGTCCACACGTCTTCTACCAAACAAAGATTTTTCTTCATCTGCTGACCCACACTTTTCTACCCCAATTATGTCTCTCTCTTTAAAAATTTTAAAATAAAAATAAATAATTATAATTTTATAAAGGGTGGGGGCTGATTAGTGTAATAATTTACTAGTTTGTGGTGTAATTACATCATGTATACAATTTATTATTTCTTGTATTAGATTCACCCATATTAAAACAACTACCCATATTTTACATCAATTCTTTGTCTTACTTCTTGTAAACGTAGCTTTTAGTGGATTATTGTTGGATTATTTATTCATTAGTTTGTCTATATGTTCGATTGTAATCATATTGTCAACCATTTATTCATTAGTTTGTCTATATGTTCGATTGTAATCATATGTTCGATTCCTACTATTTTTAATTGCACTAGAATCATCTTTCGACAAAAAATAACATCTATACCGGTACCATATTCCAAACCAAGCTTGTTACGAGCTTAAAATATTGGAAATTGTAGTGATGAAAAAATAATTTAAATTTTTCTTTCTTATTAATAGGACTTGTGATCTGAAAATATATGAAAGTTTTCACTCGAATTTGATATACTTAATTAAACACGGAGTTGTAATAAATCTAAAAAATACGTAAGTGTTTTATTTTCATTCAAAGTTATTGCACTGAATGAACACGGCAATCCGCAAAAGGGTCAAGAGGTCTAATTTCAATGGTTTGGTATGAAATGACAAAATGGTGTTTGTCCAATTGGTAAAAATAACAAATGGTACCTGAACTTTTAAACGTCTTTTATAAGTACTTAAACTTTTAATTTTTCCTAATCAATATCCAAACTTCCAAATATTTTTTCAATGCATACCTAATTTAACTAGACATTTCTATAAGTACCCAAAATTTCAAAAAAAAATTCTAATTCATACCCGAACTCTTAAATATGTTTTCTTTATACTTAATTTAACCAACTATTAATAACTATAATTGTTCGGTGCAACATAAAATTTGATAATATTAAATATTTATTAACATAATAAATCGCATTATCCCAAACTATACGAATCACGCTCTTTATTCTCCAAATGCATATTGTTAATGATTCAAATGAATTTGATTTCATCTCTCTTGCTAGTGAACTATGATATTATGATATTAATTGCTATTGACTGGGGTTGACCAACCTGGGTTGAAAGAAACTTCCAATATTCTAAGCATATATTTGGTAGTGCTGAAATTATAATTTAAGTGTTTATATTATAAGTTATAGGTGAATGTGTAGATAAAAAAAATGAGTTTAAGTTGTTGGTCACTATGAAATGTGTGGATAAGAATTATGTTTGACCAATGAAATTATAATTTAAGCGATGACAAAGATATGCTAATTCTATCAATTCAATTTCATCCCCATTATAAATTAATTAAATGCTGCAGCCAAATACTATTCTCATTACTTTAACGTCAAAGTTAAATGTTTTGGTCACATATAAATCCAAATTTAAATAAGTTGAGAACATAGAATTGATTGGAGATGAATAACCACGTGAATGGAGAAATGTAAAATTGACATATTAGAGTGATTTGAGACTACCATTTTGACCAAAAAAAAAAGAATGATTTGTGGGAAAATTAATGATACCAACGTGTTAGAGTTTATAGGAATTCATTTTGGGAACATAGCGTGATTTGTAGAGTTTGAGATAATAATATTTATTGTGTTGCTAAAGGGGTTAAAATTGTATATTGTTACGTAGGATTGAACTGTTAGAATTGATAATGACTGGTTAAATTAGTTATAGATAGAAAATAGAGGGTTTAATATCCTAGTTGCTATTGAACTTTTCTAAATGTTTCTCAATTGCGTTTGAACATTAAAACGTTTCGTAGTTGCCATTATACTTTAAAAATTTTCCAAGTTGCCACTGAACGTATAAAAATATTATTTCACCCGTCATTCATCATCTTTATAAGTTAAAAAATTTGATGACATGTAGATGAAATACGAGATGTGATGACATTTTATCTTATTTTTCTTCTTTCAAAATATTCAATTGTGTTCAATTCAGTATATCAAATACGTGTCTTGTAGGCAATACTTGATATAATTATATGTACAATAAATAAAATTTTATCTTCTTTTTTTATTTTCTAAGCTATCTAATGACGTTGGGTACGTAATACCCATCATTAAAATTATTCTTATAAATAATTTTTTTTTTTTACATTTTATTGAGATTCAAGTTGAATTAAATTAGAAAAGGGTTTATTACACACTAAAATAGTGAAACCACGTGTTATGGTTGCTTTAAAAATTAAAGCCACAAATATGGTTGAGTGCTAGACCTCTAATCTTTGAGCTCACCGTGTACATTGGTCTAGTACCTATGGCATACTTTTCATTTAGTATTGTAGTACACAACTCAAGTGGGTGAGTTATCAACTCACTTTTTTTTTAAAAAAAAGTTGAACTCCAATAATTTTGAAGGTTTCCACCATCTCTGTTATGAAGTTTTAGTTGAGGATGTAAATCGCAGGATGTGCTTTAGGGGAGTAGGGTTGAGAACTTACTTTTTAATTGAGCTTGCAAAGAGCCTCTTCTAAATATTTACATATTCAGATTTACGACAATTTATCATTCAATTCGCTTTGAACTTAACGTACTCGACATGTAACATTTATTATTCATTAATTAAACAAAAAATCAAATAAAATAATTTCAAGGTTGCAAAAAGAGAATCAAACATTTTAACAGGGAATTGATATGTTTTCTTTTGATTGTTTTTTTGTTAATTTTGCGAAATTACAAAAATCGATACTATTTCATTTTTAAATAAGATTATTAGTATATTGTTTTTACACATGACATGGGAGGACCATGGATGTTTTCCTTCGGGATTTAACACGTTACATCTTGTGTTCGTATTTAACTGTTTAAATTCCACACTTAACAAAATTAGGTAAACGAACACTATTGTGCGAGTCAGGACTGTTTTCTTTATCACTCGCAAGTTCTGACTGCGTTCTATCCACTGCTTGTTTAATTAAGATTAAAATTACTTTTAATTTAATTGATCTATATTTTAGAACTTTCAATTGGTATCAGAGCGGGTACACTTTATAAGTGCGATCCAAAGAAACATAGATATGGACGGAGCTCTGTTTAGATCACCTGTTTTAGATGGTACTAATTATGCCTATTGAAAAATTAAGATTCAAGTTTATATTCAATCCCTTGATGAAAAAACTGGACACTCTATTGTCCATGACTATAAAACTCCCACCGTTGTTGAAAATGGTGTAGAAAGAGAGAAAATGCGAGATGAGTGGGCTACAAACGATTTTAATTATACTAATTGGAATTCCAAAGCTTTAAATGTCATATTCTCATTCGTAGATTCTAATCAATTTCGTTTGATCTCTACTTGTCGGGTTGCAAAAGATGCTTGTGACATCTTACAAATTGCTCACGAAAGAACTACTATGGTCAAGTTATCCAAGTTTGAATTCTTACTCTAGAGTTTGAACAACTATCCATGAGAGACGATGAACAATTCAAGGACTTCTATGCAAAACTCAGTGACATCACCAATATTGCTTATACTTTGGGAAAGAAATATTCAACAAATTAAATATGACAAGTCTGAAATTGATTCTCAATTTTCTACTATATGTATAGTATTTATGCAAACTTATCCCATAATTCAACAAATTAAATAGAATCCCGTAGACTTGTTCTACATGTATATAAATACTAGTTTTTGGTCCGTATGTTGCGTGGCGTGTTGTAATCTTGTGTTTTGTCCGCTTTTGATATTATCGTTATGAGAAATTCTATAATTAGTAGTTTAGTACAGATTTTTATAGATATATATATGAAGACATAATAAAAAATATTTCATCACATTTAGTTGCTAAAGAAACACATTTCAAAGCATTACTAAAACATTTCACATGTTCAAGGATGTATTTTGGTATTAAACATGGCAACCAATAACAATCCAGGAAATTATTAGGAATAAGCTTAGTTTGTTATATTTGTGTATTTTTTTTTTTTTTTTTGCATTGTAAAATATTTAATTATATTCCATTCATGTCAAAATCTAACATTTTTTAATTGATCTTGAATGCTTTTTTCCCCTCCCAAATCCCATTGAAGAATAACGAACCAAATCAAAGAGACCTCTTGAGAAGTCCCTTTGTCGAAAGCGAAATCGAGAAAATGGGAATTATTAGAAGAAGAAAACTAACATATCATTACAAAGGAGAATTATTGGAAAAAAATCAAGATAGAAAAGAATATATATATATATATATATATATATATATATATCTATTATGTTAATTTCCATCCCTCTATATATATATATATATATATATATATATATATATATATATCTATTATTATGTTAATTTCCATCCCCTTGCGTGAGAGTGGAGGTTATGAGTATTAGAGAAATGATAATGTAATAGCATAAAATTCAAGTATACAAACATGCTTCGCAACCATGGAGCTTGTGTCTAAAAAATGTTGACATGCTTGCGTTATCTTGAGCTTCATTGAGAGAATGTCTTGATGCCTTCGTATTCTATGTCATAAACTTGATTTCCACAACTTACGAATATATAGTAAAGATATATATTAAAGGCCCTAATTTTGTCGAGTAGCTCTAAAAATGTGAGTCGAAATCTCGACAAAATGGGAGTCCATGAGGAGCTCGACAACATGGGATTCCGTATCAATTTTTTCGACTTCCTCGACTTCCAATAAATAAATAAAAGTATATATATATATTCTTTTCTATCTTATTTTTTCTTCTAATAATTCCCCTTGTAAACCCACTCGCAATTCTAAGATTGTTGGGAATTAATACCACTCTGCAAATTGAAAGAAAAGCAATTGTTACGGTGAAGAAGTGCAAAATTTCAATATAATGTACCGCTTTTCCGTTTCATTTAAGAGCGACTCTTTGACATCAACGGACTAATGTTGTCGAGCAACACGAAACCCTTTTGGGTGTTTTCTGCTTTTGGAAAGAGGCTTTCCATGTAATTTGAAAATTGTATAGTAAGTCCCTTAAATTTAAAATAAAGATAGAAGAGCCTCTTGTGCAATTTTGAAATTGCATGAGAAGGCTTATTGTTTTAAAAATAAAAAAGGGTCTTCTGCAATTTTTTAAAATTGTATTAAAAGATCCCTTGTTTTAGGCTCCGTTTGTGATTGATTTTAGAGCCTAACTTCTGATTCTTAGACAATCAGAAGTTGATTTAGGCGTTTGGTAAAATTTTTAAAAGTGATTATAAAATAATCTGACTTTCCCTAGCAGCAGATTTTGAGAAGTAGCAAAAAGCGGCGACTTTTTTTCCGATTACGCTTTTAGCTTTTTCATTTATATATTATTAAAATACCCTTTACCCCTAATTAATTAAACTAATTCCTTTAATAACCATTTGAGAAATCGAATTGATGCAAGTTGGATAATAAAAAATAATATAAATTTAATTAATTTTTGCACTATATGACTATATTTTTATTTTGTAATTTTTATAAAATTTGAAATTTATTAGGTTTTATTATTTTTATTTTAAAAGAATAATAATGAATGCATTGTCTTATTAAAAAATATTTGAATAGGAAAAAAATGAATTTTACCACTCGTGATAATAATAATAATACAAAATAACATTATTATAATCAATGTCCTTTTTAGTAGTTTAATCAATAGTAATGAAGAATAAATCACTTTTGTTTACTAAACGCTCAAATCTTCGCTTTTGAAATATCGTGAGCTTTGAAACAAGAGTTTACCAAACACTTATCGATTCTTCCCACAAATGATTCTTTCTGCTTGACAATGTGTTTCTATTCTCTTAAAAGCAAAGAATACCAAACCAAATCTTAGAATTTTAAGGTCTGATTGTATAATTTTAAAATTGCACGCTAAGTTTTCAAACTTTAAAAAAAATATTTAATAAAATTCAATATTGAATAAAAACTATTTACTATTCAATAATTTGAACATACCATTTAATACAATTAATTAAGCAAAATGTTAAAATTCTATTAACAAAAAACAGAACCCTACATATATATATATATATATATATATATATATATATATAAAAAGTCAAAAATAATGATTGGACTTTCTAAGATTAAAAAAAAAAAATCTTGGCTTTGATTTTGTTGAATTGTTCGATAAAACAAAAGCCAAATCTAAAAAGAAAGGCCAATTCAAAATTGTCTTGCTTCAATGTCAAAAGCGATTGTCGTATTGAACGAAAAAAGCGAAAGTGAAAAATTAAGACTAATATTATATATACTCAGAAAAAAAAAACAAAAGCCAACGTCTAACCACTCGACAAAACTATATAAAAAATAATTTCAAAAGTAATGTTGTCGATGGCGTGAATAGTTATTTTCTAATTTACTCTTATTTTTTGTTCAAAAAATTTGAATTTCAAACTTATCGAAAGATTTATTTAAAATAATCGTAAAAAAAAATATAAAATTTACTTTACAATTCAAAAGTAAACTGAATTAAAAAAAAAAAAAAGTAAAGTAAAGTCAAAATGGGCTAAAAGCCCATTTTGATTGATATAGGTGTGTGTTTGTCGAGTTGCTCGACAAACACACACCCAAAGTATTTAAATAAAAAATTTAAGAAATGTAAAAGTCCATATTGATTTATATGGGTGTGTGTTTGTCGAGCAACTCGACAAACACACACCCAAATTATATTATATTATATATATATATATATATATATATATATATATATATATATATATAAAAAGAAAAAGTCAATAATTGCATATGAAAGACACTAATATATATATATATATATATATATATATATATATATATATATATATATATATATATATAATAAATAAGTTAAATGTTGCGGCTTAATGGATTAATCTAATATAAAAAAAAAAGCCTCAAAAAATTGATGTCGAGCAACTCGACAAAATTATTTTTTAATAAATTTTTTTGATTATCACAAATCGGCAAGCTACTCAAAAAAAAAAAAAAAAAATTGCCGAGTTACTCGACAAACCTTAATTTTTTTTTAAATTTTTCTGTCATGATAGGTTGTCGAGCTACTCGAAAAAAAAAATTGATTCTTAAACATATGGTGCATTTATTTAGAATAATATGTAAAAAAAAAATTTTGAAAATATAAATAAATTACGTTACAATTCAAAAGGTAAACCCAATTAAAATCGAAATAAAAAAAAATCGTTATTATCGACAAATTTTGTATTTTTTTCTTTATTGTATTTTTTTAGAGTTACTCGACAAAACTAAAGCCAAATCTTAAAAAAAAAATAGCAAAGTGAACAAAAGCTGATTTATAAAAATTTAATGCAAATATGTAGGACAAAATGGTGATATTTGAATAGCCAATTCCAAAAATAGAAGGTTGGAGTAGATTAGTTACAAATTTGAAAGGTTTGGACCAAAAGTGCAAATTAAAAAAAATGAAAAAATGTCAAAATCAAATTGGGCTACTTTTTAAAAGTTGTAGGACTTCATTTATATTTTTATTTTATTTTGTTGTTATTAGTTTTATTTTGTTTATTTAAAAAAGAGGACAAAATAAAATTTACAACAAATTTCAAAGGTTTGGGATGACCAATGTTAAAAAAAAAGGTTAAAGGTAAATTACTTATAAATAAAAAGGTTGTGGACTAAAAGTGCAAATTACTAAAAAAAAAATAAAAATAAAAAGCATATATAAACACTTTGCCTCGGCAAAGTGGGGGAAAAAAAAATCACTTATTTTTTTGTTCTCGAGTAACTCGAGAAAGTATAACAATTTTTTTTTTTTTACTTTCTCGAGTAACTCGAGAAAGTCCAATTTTTTTTTTTTTCTTTTTATTACTTTCTTGAGTTAGTCGAGAAAGTTCAAATTTTTTTTTTGTTTTTTGACATTCTCGAGTTACTCGAGAAAGTAAAAAAAATATTTTTTTTTTCACTTTCTCGAGTTACTCGAGAAAGTCAAAAAAAATTTTAAATTATTTTATGGTTGCTCGAGTAACTCGAGAGACTCATTCGAATTTTTTTTTTTTTTTTTTTTTAATACTAACTTTTCAAGTTATGAGACAAAGTGGGGAAAAAAAAAAAAAAATTTCAAAACTTCACTTAGTCATGGATTAACAAAATTCATTTGACATAGAAAATCGATCACCGAAAATTATGAAATTTTCGGGGAACATAGAGTACTCATGTAGCTACCACATATCAAAATTTGATAGTCCGACCATGGCATGTTTCACTTTACTAAAATGCTAACTGAAACATCCTAGTTAGTTTTTCAGATTCATGCTGTCACAGTTTACAAAATTGTCCATAAATTGAGTTATATAACATGAAATTATGTAAAAACAAAGCCATTGGTTAGGTAACCCATAGGGCTATCGTCTCCAATTGGAATTATGTAAAAATACTTAATATATAAGGTGCAGTAAATTTTTGAGTTAGATAACAGAAATTGCATCTTAGAAAAACATGAAGTTTAGCAAAACCTTTCAAGTTCACATCATTAACGTGTAACCAAAATATGAGAATCCACTAAAAATACCACAAAACCAAGGTCCACAAAAGTTTAAGAAGATATTTATACTACTTAAAGTTTTTTGATTGGTTTGTAAAAGCGATTCCGGCACGCCGACGGCAGAAATCCGAAAAACAGCATAGGAGGTTTCGCGGTGAGTATTTTAGTATGCCTAAACATGCCGTCGGATTACTAATTCTTGATATGTAGTAGCTACCTGAGTATTCTATGTCCCCTGAAAATTTCGTATTGTTCGGTGATCGTTTTCTATATCAAAGAATTTTTTGTTACTCCATGACCAGTTGAATAAAATGTTGAAAATAAGGGCAGTGTTACTAAAATTTCTTCACTCAGTCATGGAGTAACAAAAATTTGTTTGACATAGAAAACGATAACCGAAAAATATGAAATTTTCAGGGAACATAGAATACTCATTTAGCTACCACATATCAAAATTTGATAGTCCGACGGCATGTTTCGGCTTACTAAAATGCTCACCGAAACACCCTAGGCAGTTTCTCGGATTCATGCGGTCGCAGTTTACAAAATTGTCCATAACTTGAGTTATATACCATGGAATTATGTGAAACCAAAGCCAATGGTTAGGTAACCCATAGAGCTATCGTCTACAACTGGAATTATGTAAAAATACTTAATATATAAGGTGCATCATATTTTTGAATTGGTCAACAGAAAGTGCAGTTTGGATAAACAATTTACCTAGTCATAGAGCAAAAATATTTATTTGACATAGAAACCGATCACCGAACAATATGAAATTTTCACGGAATGTAGAATACCCATGTAGTTACCACATATAAAAATTTGATAATCCGAGGGCATGTTTTGACACACTAAAATGCTCACCGAAACATCCACGGCAGTTTCTCGGATTCATGCTGTCGCAATTTACAAAATTGTCCATAACTTTAGTTATATAACATGAAATTATGTGAAATCAAAGTCAATGGTTAGGTAACCCATAGGGCTATCGTCTCCAATTGGAATTATGTAAAAATACTTAATATATAAGGTGCAGCATATTTTTGAGTTGGTCAACAGAAAGACAGTTTAGAGAAACAATTCACCCGATTATGGAGTAAAAAAAATTTATTTGACATAGAAAACGATCACCGAACAATATAAAATTTTCAAGGAACGTAGAATACCCATGTAGCTACCACATATAAAAATTTGATAGTCCGACGGCATGTTTCGACATACTAAAATGCTCACCAAAACATCTAAGGCAGTTTCTCGGATTCATGCTGTTGCAGTTTACAAAATTGTCCATAACTTGAGTTATATAACATGAAATTATGTGAAACCAAATCCAATGGTTAGGTAACTCATAGGGATATCGTCTCCAACTGAAATTATGTAAAAATACTTAATGTATAAAGTGAAGCAAATATTTAAGTTGGACAAAAAAATTGCAGTTTAGAGAAAATGAAATTTAGCAAATTGAACATCATTTCTTATTTTCTACATTATACTTTCATCTTAACGTCATTATTTTTGTAGCTTTTATCTTTTGCATATTTTGTCCTCAAACAGCCCAACATTCAGTAATATAAGCATAATTGATATAATTAGTGTGATAGAGAAATTGCTTTTAATTAGTAGTAGGTTCTAATCACATAATCCTACACTCTTATCCATGTCATCCAAACCACTCTACTATATGCATTACTATTTTCTATCAGTCTCCCTTCTTATATTCAAAAGTTACAAATTGTATATATTCAAACTTGAGAAATCAAATGCCATATGGCAAATTGTATACTGCCAAAGTTAATGAACTCTCTACTTCAGCTAGATCTTGTGCTATATGAACTGGTGCTTGGCCACTAAACATATTCCTACAAGATTGCACCAGTATAAGGCTTGGCCAATTGTCCGTCTTAGTAGAGCTTCCACATCCTTTCAGTTGGAAAGCCACTTCTTCCGACGGGAAGTCTTATGTGCTATACTACTAATTGTTTCTCATTTCATTTTTATCTTAATCATTTATCATGGGATCATCAGATCTCTCCTCCACCCTTTCCTTAGCTCACATGTTGATTCATTAGTTGGATGAAATAGAAAAATATAGGAATTTTATTGAATTGAAAGATATTTACTAAGTTATAGACCAGCTGTGATGTAAAACATTGATGGTTGGATCGTTAAAGCACAAAATATCCATAATGTGAATGAGGCAGAATGAAAATGTTGAGATGGTTATGTGACCACACTAAAGTGTATGAAGTAAGAAATGAGGTTATACACCAACAAGTGTTTCTTGTATATACCTATAAAAAAACCATATTCACCGAAAGCATGAACATAATGGTACGTGTTAAAGTAAAATAATGATTTTTAAAGTGGGTAGCTCTATATTTAAGGAAAGGATTCTTGTAGCTGCACCAACTAAAATAAGCTTAGTTTGTTATATTTGTGTATTTTTTTTTTGTATTGTAAGATATTTAATTATATTCTATTCATGTCAAAATCTAACATTTTTTAACTCGATCTTGAATGCTTTTTTCCCTCCCAAAATTTCATTGAAGAATAATGAACCAAATCAAAGAGACCTCACTGGAAGTCCCTTTGTCGAAAGCAAATCGAGAAAATGGAAATTATTAGAAGAAGAAAACTAACATATCATTACAAAATGAGAATTATTAGAAGAAAAAAAAAGATAGAAAAGAATATATATATATATATATATATATATATATATATATATATATGTTTATTTCCATCCCCGCACGTGAGAGTGGAGGTTATGAGTATTAGAGAAAATGATAATGTAATAGCATAAAATTCGGTTTACGCAACCGTGGAGCTTGTGTCTAAAAAATGTTGACATGCTTGCGTTATCTTCGATCTTCATTGAAAGAATGTGTCGATGCCTTCGTATTCTATGTCATAAAGCTTGATTTTCACAACTTACGATTATATAGTAAAGATATATATTAAAGGCCCCAATTTTGTCAAGTAGCTCGAAAAAATGTGAGTCGAGCAGCTCGACAAAATGGGAGTCCATGAGGAGCTTGACACATGGGATTTCGATCAATTTTCTCGACTTCCAATAAATAAATAAAGTATATATATATATATATATATATATATATTCTTTTCTATCTTATTTTTTCTTCTAATAATTTCCCTTTGTAAACCCAACTCAATTCTAAGATTGTTGGGAATTAATACCACTCTGCAAATTGAAAGAAAAGCAATTGTTACGGTGAAGAAGTGCAAAATTTTAATATAATGCACCGTTTTCCATTTCATTTAAGAGCAGCTCTTTGATATCAACTGACTAAATTTGTCGAGCAACCTGAAACTCTTTTGGATATTTTTAGTTTTGGAAAGAGGGCTTTCCATGTAATTTGAAAATTGTATAGTAAGTCCCTTAAATTTAAAATAAAGATAGAAGAGCCTCTTGTGCAATTTTTGAAATTGCATGAGAAAGCTTACTGTTTTAAAAATAAAAAGGGAGTCTTCAGTGCAATTTTAAAAATTGTATTAAAAGATCCATTGTTTTAGAATTTTAAGGTATGATTGTATAATTTTAAAATTGCACACTAAGTTTTCAAACTTTAAAAAAAATATTTAATAAAATTCAATATTGAATAATTTGAACATAGCATTTAATACAATTAATTAAGCAAAATGTTAAAATTTTATTAACAAAAACAGAACCCTGCATATATATATATATATATATATATATATATATATATAAGTCAAAATGGCAACTGGACTTTCTAAGATTAAAAAAAAATTTGGCTTTGATTTTGTCGAATTGCTCGATAAAACAAAAGCCAAATCTAAAAAAAAAAGGCCAATTCAAAAATTGTCACGCAATGTCAAAACGGTGTAGTATTGGACGAAAAAACGAAAGTGAAAAATTAAGACTAATATTATATATGCTCCGAAAAAAAAAAAAGCCCACGCCTAACCACTCGACAAAACTATATAAAAAAATAATTTCAAAAGTAATGTTGTCGATGACGTGAATAATTATTTTCTAATTTACTCTTATTTTTTATTAAAAAAAATTGAATCTAAAACTTATCTGAAGATTTATTTAGAATAATCTGTAAAAAAATATAAAAATTTACCTTACAATTCAAAAGTAAACTGAATTAAAATCGAAATAAAAAAAAAAAAAAAGTAAAGTCAAAATGGGCTAAAAGCCCATTTTGATTGATATGGTGTGTGTTTGTCAAGTTGCTCGACAAACACACACCCAAAGTATTTAATATAAAAAATTTAAGAAATGTAAAAGTCCATTTTGATTTATATGGGTGTGTGTTTGTCGAGCAACTCGACAAACACACACCCAAATTATATTATATTATATATATAAATATATATATATAAAGGAAAAGTCAATAATTGCATATGAAAGACACTAATATATATAAATAAAGAAGTCAAACATTGCGGTTTAATGGATTAATCTAATATAAAAAAAAAGTCTCAAAATTGATGTCGAGCAACTCGACAAAATTATTTTTTAAAAAATTTTTTAGTTATGACAAATCGGCAATCTACTCAAAAAAAAAAATTTGTCGAGTTACTCGACTACTGTTACTCGACAAACCTTAATTTTTTTTTAAATTTTTTTGTCATGATAGATTGTCGAGCTACTCGAAAAAAAAATTGATTCTTAAACATATGGTGCATTTATTTAGAATAATATGTAAAAAAAATTTTGAAAAATATAAATAATTTACCTTACAATTCAAAAGGTAAACTGAATTAAAATCGAAATAAAAAAAAAAGTCGAGTTATCTGACAAATTTTTGTATTTTTTTTCTTTATTGTATTTTTTTTAGAGTTACTCGACAAAACCAAAGTCAAATCTTAAAAAAAAAAAAATAGCAAAGTCAACAAAAGTTGATTTTATAAAAATTTAATACAAATATGTAGGATAAAAGGGTGATAGTTGGATGGCCAATGCCTAAAAAAAATGGTTGGGGTAGATTAGTTACAAATTTTAAAGGTTTAGACCAAAAGTGCAAATTAAAAAAATGAAAAAATGTCAAAATCAAATTGAGCTACTTTTTAAAAGTTGTAGGACTTCATTTACATTTTTATTTTATTTTGTTGTTATTAGTTTTTTATTTATTTATTTAAAAAGGAGGACAAAATAAAATTTGCAACAAATTTCAAAGATTAGGAATGGCCAATATTAAAAAAAAAAAGATTATGGGTAAATTTGTTATAAATGAAAAGGTTGTGGACTAAAAGTGCAAATTACTAAAAAAAAAAAAAAAAAAAGCATATATAAACACTTTGCCTCGGCAAAGTGCAAAGGAGAAAGTATAAAAAAAATTGTTTTTTTTTACTTTCTCGAGTAACTCGAGAAAGTCCAAATTTTTTTTTTTTTTACTTTCTCGAGTAACTCTAGAAAGTCCCAATATTTTTTTTTTTTTCTAGAGTTGCTCGAAAAAGTAAATTTTTTTTTTTTTCAATATCTCGAGTTACTCGAGAAAGTCCAAATTTTTTTTTTTTTCACTTTCTCGAGTTACTCGAGAAAGTCAAAAAAAAAATTTGAATTATTTTTTTGGTTTCTCGAGAAACTCATTCGGAAATTTTTTTTTTTTTTTTTTTAATACTAACTTTGCCGAGTTATGAGGCAAAGTGGAAAAAAAAGAAAAAAAAATTTCAAAACTTCACTTAGTCATGGATTAACAAAAATTCATTTGACATAGAAAACGATCACCGAAAAATATGAAATTTTCAGGGAACATAGAATACTCATGTAGCTACCACATATCAAAATTTGATAGTCCTGACGGCATGTTTCGACTTACTAAAATGCTAACCGAAACATCCTAATTAGTTTTTCGGATTCATGCTGTTACAGCTTACAAAATTGTCCATAAATTGAGTTATATAACATGAAATTATGTAAAACCAAAGCCAATGGTTAGGTAACCCATAGGGCTATCTTCTCCAACTGGAATTATGTAAAATACTTAATATATAAGGTGCAAGAAATTTTGAGTTGGACAACGAAAACCGCATCTTAAAACCTTTCAAGTTCACATCATTAACGTGTAACCAAAACATGGGAATCCACTAAAACTACTACAAAACCAAGATCCACAAAAGTTTAAGAAGATATTTACACTACTTAAAGTTTTTGATTGGTTTATAATATCGATTCCAAAGATGTCGACGGGCATAAATCCGAAAAAATGGAGAGGTTTCACGGTGAGTATTTTAGTATGCCTAAACATGTCGTCGAACTACCAATTTTGATATGTGGTAGCTACCGAGTATTCTATGTCCCCCTGAAAATTTTGTATTGTTCGGTGATTGTTTTCTATGTCAAAGAATTTTTGTTACTCCATGACCGTGAATAAAATTTTCAAAATAAGGCAGCGTTACTAAAATTTCTTCACCCGGTCATGGAGTAACAAAATTTGTTTAACATAGAAAACGATAACCGAAAAATATGAAATTTTCAAAGAACATAGAATACTCATTAAGCTACCACATATCAAAATTTGATAGTCCGAAGGCATGTTTCGTCTTACTAAAATGCTCACCGAAACACCCTAGGCGCTTTCTCATTTCATACGGTCACAGCTTTACAAAATTGTCCATAACTTGAGTTATATACCCTGAAATTATGTAAAACCAAAGCCAATAGTTAGGTAACCCATAGAGCTATCGTCTCCAATTGGAATTATGTAAAAATACTTAATATATAAGGTACAGCATATTTTTGAGTTGGTCAACGAAAGTGCAGTTTGGATAAACAATTCACCTAGTCATGGAGCAAAAAAAATTCTTTGACATAGAAAACGATCATCGAACAATATGAAATTTTCACGGAACTTATAATACCCATGTAGCTACCACATATAAAAATTTGATAATCTGGCGGCATGTTTTGACACACTAAAATGCTCACCAAACATCCAAGGCAGCTTCTGGATTCATGCCGTCGCAATTTGCAAAAGTGTCCATAACTTGAGTTATATAACATGAAATTATGTGAAACCAAAGCCAATGGTTAGGTAACCCATAGAACTATCGCTCCAATTGGAATTATGTAAAAATACTTAATATATAAGGTGCAGTATATTTTGAGTTGGTCAACAGAAAGACAGTTTAGAGAAACAATTTACCCGGTCATGGAGTAAAAAAAATTTATTTGACATAGAAAACGATCACCGAACAATATAAAATTTTCAAGGAACGAGAATACCCATGTAGCTACCACATATAAAAATTTGATAGTCCGACGGCATGTTTCGACATACTAAAATGCTCACCAAAACATCTAAAGCGCTTTACCGGATTCATGCCGTCGCAATTTACAAAATTGTCCATAACTTGAGTTATATAACATGAAATTATGTGAAACCAAAGCCAATGGTTAAGTAACACATAGGGATATCGTCTCCAACCTGGAATTATATAAAAATACTTAATGTATAAGCTGCAGCAAATATTTAAGTTGGACATCAAAAACTGCAGCTTAGAAAATAAAATTTACCAAAACCTTTAGGAATCGATTGTATTTAGTCCCTTTGTTTTCCATAAAGAACTGGGAATAAAAAAACACCAAATTTGATGACTTATGAAGGGAAAATGAATATATATTTACTATAATATATAAGAAGTCAATAATTATGATTAAAAAGACACTAATATATGTATATTAAAAAAAAGAAAAGAAAAGAAAGATGAAGAAGTCAAAAATTGTGGCCAAAAATATTAATTTAATATAAAAAAAAGTGTCAAAAGATTAGGACAAAATGGTGAGATTTGGACGAAATTAAGAATACTAAATTAACAAAACGACGTCGAATTGGTTGAAGGGTGAATAGTAAACAGGTGATAGACACTTATATTATAGTAAATATATAATATAATTATGAGAATGATCTTTTATTCACGGTGAGATGAGATCATTTATCTACTATGCATGACACAACAATCAGATATCAGGTGTGGGGTGACGCGATATGTCCACGTCAACTCATATTATCCGTGATCAAATAATCTCTTATCTACCACAGATAGAAAATCATTACTCATATAATTATATAAATATAATGTATGACTATGACTATGACAAATTATTACGATAAGGCAATGACGTTTATGTATGACTCGAATTTTGTGCAGTCATTCTGAAAATGAAAGCCCTATAGACATAATTACATGCCGGTCATTAAATGGATTCCTTACTGAAAATGAAAGCCCTATATACATAATTACATGCCGGTCATTAAATGGATTCCTTAGTGCAAATTATATACCCTTTTTATTATATTTAGAAGGAAAAATATTAAAACTAAATATAAAATGTATATTAATATATTAAAAGGAAGGGGCAAATCACTTATGGTTTATTGCTTAGCACGTTGTGAGTATAATATTATATAAAGGTGTCAATCCGACTCAAGCGGATCGGGTCGGCCCGCTTTTGATGAAGTCAGGCCACGGTCGCATTAAAAAAAGTTCTCACACCATGACGAAATGCGGGGATGAGTCAACCCAACTCACAAAAATTGAACACGAGTTCGGCTCACCTGTTGACCTATCCGGGTTCGAGCCCATGTGGGCATAATTCGACCCGTATGAATAAATAAAAATTAATTTTTTTTAAAATTACTAAAAAATTTAGTTACTTATTGTAATTCAATTTTTTTTTTTTTTATATATATATAATAAAAATGTGTTAAATTACTAAATAAAAATAAATAACAATGATAAATTCACATTTGTTAATTTTTAATTCAATTTCTATTTTTTATTTGTATATTTAAATATTAAAACATCACGCATCTCATCACATCTTTCACTTTTAAACTACTTCTACGCCATTTGTTTTTTTTTTTTTTAAAAATATCTTTTCAAATATGAAAGTTTGAATTTTCTCGCCCATTTTTTTTTTTTAAAAATTAAAGTGGTTCACGGCCGGCCGCCGCCGGACCTCTTTGGCCCGTGGAGCGCCCGCGGGTTACCTCCTCGGCGGTGAATGCCCCGTCCGGTTCACTCACGGTTCACACGGCCGCCGGCCCATGGTTCGGGTCGATGAGTTCGACCGGACCGCCTGTCTTGACACCTCTAATATTATATGAGAAAAAAATACAATTTGCTTTAAAATATTGTTGTAGGGATAAGTAAAGAAATTTTGAGAAGACTTGACTCAAATTCAATATAAATAATGGGGAATGATTTTACCCACGGTGTGTGGACAATATTTAGATTTACACATAGTTGTGTATTTTATTGTTGATGTGGCACTTCCACATCAACTAACATGAGCAGTGGACAACATATATCCTACCATGATGGGCAGGAGATCATTTTCCTATGAATAACTACTTACAAATACAAAAAATGAAAATAGGTTAAAAGATTTAGAAACAAGAAATCGGGTAAGTTTTCCAATTTTCAATTAGTTATTTTATTCATGTCTATTTTTTTTTTTTAGGACTTACAAAATTTATAGATAAAAATAATATTTAACTATTTTTTTTAATCTAAATTGGTAGTAGAGTGAAACCACATGGTCAATGTACATCATAATTAATATATATTATAAATACTATATCACTACTCATGAGTATAAATATAACAAAAGATATCTATGAACAAGGGAGGCCGAATTGAAAATGCCTTGGAACTTCTACAGCACGATAAGACAAGGGCTTAGAAAAAAAAAAGTGTCCAAGGATATATTTGTTTGATTCACATGTTTAGTCAACATCTTATTATTATATTAATGTTTGCATGATATCGAATTTATGTTGTCACAAATGAAATCTTAATTCTTCTTATGATTAGATTAGCATCACACATTCTTAATAGTTTATTAATTACCTCCTAACTATGATTAGTTTTATTAATTACTCGTAGCAAGTCTTACGTTTCAACTCTTAACTAAGCATGCTTACGTCATGGTTGGGACAAGGTGTCTTGAAAACTTAAGTTAATACGTTTTTTACCAAACAAATATTATATTAAATTTGTGAGTTTTCTAACTTTACTCTCCGTGAAGGAAATAAAGCGACCCAAAATTGATCGTATTCTGTTTTTAAGAGCTTGTTTGGTGTGAATTATAAACTAGTTTATTTGATCAAAAAATTTATCTTTGTAGCATGATATTTTTTTATCATTCTTGATCAAATAAACTATTTTTGTCAAATAAACTAGTTTATAATCAACACAAAACGCACTCTAATTTTGTCAGCAATTTACGATTATTTTAATTAATGAAATATTTTATTTGATGTTAAAAATATTACAAAGTGTCAAGTCACACTAACAAAATATAAAAAGGAATTACATCCTCGGATGGCCTTTATACTCATCCAATGAGCGTATGACAAAGTGTTCCGGTGGGCATTATAACAATACCCACCTGAGACATTAGATCAAAACAGTTACATCCTCATCTTTCATCTAGAGAGAGGATGCGGGACACAATTAAAATCATAATTTTTCAAAGATAAAATGAAAAAATATTATTATTTTGCTTTCAAGTTCCAAGTCCACACACGTCTTCTACAAAACAAAGATTTTTCTTCATCTGACCCACACTTTTCTATCCCACTTATGTCTCTCTTTAAAATTTTTAAAATAAAAATAAATAATTATAATTTTATAAAAGGTGGGAGCTGATTAGTGTAATAATTTACTAGTTTGTGGTATAATTACATCATGTATACAATTTATTATTTCTTGTATTAGATTCACCCATATTAAAACAACTACCCTTATTTTACATCAATTCTTTGTCTTACTTCTCGTAAACGTAGTTTTTAGTGGATTATTGTTGGATTATTTATTCATTAGTTTGTCTATATGTTCGATTGTAATCATATTGTCAACCATTTTTACAATGTAATAACTTACGACTTCATATTATATTAAATCATGGCTCATTTAAAAAAAAAAAATTATATTATCTATTTAGAGTGTCAAACAACATATATCCAATCAATACGACTCACATCTAATTGTATAAATAATTTACGACAGGCCAACATTGACATGTCTCGAATTTTGACATGGTAGACAAAGATAGAAATCTTATCATCCGATTTAGTCTATTCAAGTTGTGTTAAATCAAGCCATAAAAAAGACAATTTTTTATTATTTTATTCAATATTATAATTTTGTATTTATTATTATTTTTATGAAAAGTGGTCCAACTATATATGTTTAGTGTAGACTTCTCAAAAGTGTGTGTTTCTTTCACATGCCATAACACCACTTATTATCGTATTGTCTTATTCAAAATTATTTTTTTACATAATTTTCAAAATTATTTTTTACGTAATTCTACATCGCCCCCACTGAAATATAATTATGAGTCCATACTTACTTTTATCCACATATTTTGTAGAACCACTACTTATAATCTATACAAATCTTTTACAAAATCTATATTTACTATCCACACATTCTATAAAATTTACAATTTATAAATATTTAAAAATTAATTTCGTACTTAACAAATTACATACATTTACAATTGCAAATAATTTTAAATTAGGGAGCACAGGGCTCTTAATGGACGCTAAATGGACACGGTCCTTACGATGTTAACATATTTCTAAATAATTATAAATATGGCCCACGTGGAATTAGAATGGGTCACGTTGACTTTATAGTCATCGCGTAAGATTAATTTGGTTTGTACGAAATTGCTAGGGGGATGAACTCGTCTAACAATTAAGTCCATTACTTGATTGTTACATGTAGGCCAAAAGCATTCGAGGTTAGGTGGTTATTTCATCTTGTATTAAATTAATTACTATATAGTAATAAATGAAATGATTGTTTGCTTTTTCTTGGGTTCAAAATAAAATTGTGACTTCAACTATTCGATAAATTATATGTGCGGCCTTAAATCACTTCACTTTTAAAAGCATATAGTAATCATATTTGTAGATATTCTTCGAGTTAATTTTTATTTTCCGCTGCTCAATTTTATTGTGTTCATTATGTGATTAAAAATCATACTCTTTTCATCTTATAAAAATAAGCATATTAATTAAAAAAAATTAATTAATATAGTTGAAATATTAAATTTTATTTACATTTTTTATAATATATATCAACATTAATATCATGGTAGTTCATATTTGTTAATAACAAGACATATAAATATGAGCATATTATGTACTTGAAAGTTAATTATACTCTCAAAAAAGAAAGTGGACTATAATTTGGATTAAATGAGTAAAGAAATTAAGTACTCCCTTCTTGAAATTACAATTAATTTCTTAATTTTCTAATATGAACATGATCTTATTTAATGTAATGTGCTTTGTTATCAATGTAAGTAAAATTTACTGTTTTAATTATAATAATTAATTTTTTTTTATCTATATGAAAATAAAAGTAAATATATCTTTATAGAATAGAGAGAGTATATCTTTATAAGTAGGAGCGGATTCAGGAATTTTTAGAAATATAACTGTTATTAGAAAAAAAAAAAATTGCACTTCAAAATCGAATTATTACCTAATAAAAAAAATTACACAAAATAAATTATTTTTACACTAAAAATGATTTTTTTGGGGAGCCTAATCAACTGCAGAATCATAGAATTTTGTTTTCTTTAAGAATTCTCCGAATTTGGTTACTGAATTTTGTTTGTTGATTGTTAATTTGCACATAAAGATTGTAATTAGGGTGTCAATAAGTGGCGGAGTTAGAAATTTTAAATTAAAGAGACTTAAATTACAAAAAAGATTGTAGACAAAAATAATGAAACTATTTGATACCATAGTACAACTGTTCTCTACGTGTTTTCATACTTTGATAATGTTTTATAATTATATCATTATCAATACTGTTAAAAACATCTTTCTCAATATACAAAATCAAACTATCATTCAATTATTTATCTCCAATTCGATTTCACAATCGATTCTTCACATAATGCATTGCAGAAAATACTCTCTCAACTGTAGCAGTAGCCACTGGTAGAATCAAGGCCAATGTTACAAGCTTGTAAAGTAATGAGTATACTTCACTTTTCTTTGTCAAAACCAACTTTTGTTCAATATCACTAAGTCCCCGTAATCCTCTAAAATCATTGTCGGAGTGCATATCAATAATATATGTCTCAAGTTGTTCCTCAATTGCCAAGATATCCACTGCTGAAAAATCTTTGGGATAATACTTACACAGACGAATTAACTTGTTCTTGTCAAAAGCAGAAAATGAATTATCTGGACACAAGCATGCTACACAAAGGAGTAAGTCACTATTTACCTCGGAAAAACAATTATTCAACTCTTGAAGTTGCATATGAATTACGACGTAAAACAAATCTACACATAAGTGATGTAAATTTGTTACCGTGTTACGTCGTGAACGGCCTAGAGGTACAAACATGTCATTCATGTTGGGGACATCAACGTTGTGCTTACCACAAAAAGAATAAACCGTTTCTAGAAATGAATCTCATTCATTATCCCTCATCCCTTGGAGTCGTTCTTTACATATTTTCACTAATTTCATGTCAATGACAATGTCTTGATCTTTCATTTGTAATGCTTTTGACAATTCATCTGTAATTTCCAAGATCTTTTTCATGAGATGTAGACTAAATGAATATCCAAATGTTACAATTGAGCCCAATAAAACACGTGCTTTACCTCTTTTTCCTCCACTACTTGTATCATCCATAGCAATCAACTCAATAACATCAACTGTAGATGAAAACATGACAATCAAGTTAAGTAAAGAATTATAGTGGGATCTCCAACGTGTATCACCAGCACGCTTCAAAGTAATTTCTTAATTTAGGCCCCGTCCACTTGATAGTTCGCCGACATTAAGTGCTTCAAAAATTTCTAGTCTTTGTTTCTCTTGAAGAAGATTGGCCCGCTTAGCACTGCCTCCAGCAACATTCAATACACTACCAACTAAATGAAAGAATGTTTCAATTTCTGGATGCTAATTTGACATAGCTACAAGAGCTAGTTGAAGTTGATGAGCGAAACAATGAATATAGAAAGCACTCGAGTTCTCATTCAAAATAAGTGATTCAAGACTGTTGTACTCACCTCACATATTACTAGCATCATCATAACCCTGACCTCTCAATCTAGATATACTTAAGTTATTTCTAAAGAATAAATGATCAATAGCAGTTTTAAGCGAAAGAGCCGACGTACTAGAAACTTGTTCGATACCAATAAAACGTTCTATTACTTGCCCATTCTTCACATAACGCAAAACAACTGACATTTACTCTTTCACTGAAATGTCACGAGATTCATCAATTAGAATAGAAAATAACTCATCTTTACCAATATCATTGATAATAACATCAATTGTTTTAGAAGCGGCAGCACTTACAATGTCCTTTTGAATAACTGGTGATGTTAATTTGAGATTTTCAGAAGTATTCTTCAAGGCAACAGACTTAATCTCATCGTTATGATCACATAAAAACTGCCACAGTTTAAGAAAATTCTCTTGATTTTTAGAATCTTCAGATTGATCATGTCCACAAAAAGTAAGTCCTTGATGAATAAGAAATCAAATACAATCAATTGATGCAATTAAACGAATTCGGTATTCATTTCTTGTTTGTTATGGCTGCTTCAAAAGACACGCTGCAATACTTTTTTCTTGATTCTTGAAGCATTCATATTTTATCCGAGCTTGGTTGTGTGCACTACCTGATTTTTCAACGTGCCTTTGAAATCGCACTTTACTTTTCTACTTTGAAAACTCGTTGCGAACAAACGAATCACCACCACCTGATTTGAAAAGATAGCAATAGAAGCAAAACACGACATCTTTAGCTATACTATATTCCAACCAACTAGGATATTCATTAAACCAAGAAAGACAAAATCGTCTGTCTTTTTGTCCTATTTTTGTTGGTGGATATGTATGGTTGCGAGGTTGAAAAGGACCCCTTTGTATATATGTTCTTCGAATTTCATCTATATTAATAACATCATATTCCCTAATTGAAATTCTTAATCCAGGATCTGAAGGAAGTTGTGTAACATCAATTTCACTCCGAACATCCTTTTCATCCCCTTCATCCATTTCATTCCCACCCCTTCATCAATTTCATCTCTTTCATTGACTACATATTGAATATCCTTTTCATTACTTTCACCGATAACATTAATTTCATCACTAACATTTGTTTCATCCTTTTGGTCACTTTTATCCCGAATCTTCTTGCCATTAATTTTTTGCTCATCGAAAAAAGTTGAAGATTTGCATTTGTAATATTTCTCCATACCTGTTTTACATTGAATTCAACATTATCATCCAGAATATAAACAATAATCATCAATTAATATCAGTTATCAACAATAAACATGAGAAGGGACTTATCTACGATAAAAAATTATCAAGAAGACAAGAACAAACTATGTCCCATGTCCATATACTTAAATTAACATTTACAATACCTAATATATTTTAGCAAAACCCCTAATATAAATAACTGTGGCAGAAAATTTAGTTCATTACATTTGCTAGATGTGTGAATTAATACTCTGACATAATTTTGATGACTTATGATGAGTGAAAAAACAGTTAATTGATTTTAAAAATTCGCATCATGCAAAAGAAAGAAAACTAAAATATGAGGAATATTAAGATACAGTGAGACAAAAAAGCTTTAACCATCAGCCACAATAAATACAATTTTATCTTCTTTCTTAATTTTATAAGCTATCTAATGACGCTGGGTACGTAATACCCATCATTAAAATTATTCATTTAAATAATTATTTTTTTAACATTTTATTGAGATTCAAGTCAAATTAAATTAGAAAAGGGTTTATTACACACTAAAAATAGTGAAACCACGTGTTATGGTTGCTTTAAAAATTAAAGCCACAAATATGGTGTGAGTACCCTAAACCTATTTTCTTGAGCTCGTCGTATACGTTGGTCTGGTACCTTCAGTATACTTTTAATATAACATTGTCAAGTTATCAACTACTTATAAGTATTCACATATTCAAGTTTACAACTCCACGAAAGATAATTGACAATTTATCACTCAATTCTCTTCGAGTTTAACGTATACGACATGTAACATTTATTATTCATTAATTAAACAAAAAATTGAATAAAATATTTTCAAGGTTGCAAAAAGAGAATCAAGCATCTTAACAGGGAATCATTTAGAAGTTTCTAAAGAATTTCCTATACAATATTTTCTTGTTTATGTATGTTTAGAGATTCCCAGAATTGTACAGACAATTTCCTAGACACGGTTTGATGCTTTTTAAAATTAATTAATGTAACTATCAAGAAGCAAAAATTAAAAATAAATCAGTTCTAATTTCCTCGAATTTTACAGCAGAATTGCACATTTAAATAGGTTGAAGATGCATCAATCTTGTGTACATAATACTCAATTCAATTCTGTACCTGTTGGGATTGATGAAGCCTCTAACCTGGTACGTTTTAAACTCCAATAATCTTTCTTAATTTATGAATATTAAGATTTTCTTTTGAGGTTTATGTGTTTCATACATGTGTACGTAGTAATTGTTTAGTACATAATATTTGACAAGAAAATGAACACGCTTAACAAAGTTCGATGATGTAGAATCCACCTTCTCAAACAAACTAATATTCGAGTAGTACTAGAATAGACTATTAATTTTGAGTCAATTATTTAAGTCTAAGCACTATGATATGATCTGTACGCGGGTTTTTCAAATCAACATATCGCAACCCTATTCTTCTATCGGCCATATATATCTTCTTGAAGGCTTGAGATTATTCAATACACTAAGAAAAAATTGAAGTAAATTCAATTCTGGTCTATTTTTTCCCTTAAAATGTGATGTTCATTATTGACTTCTGTATAGTATTTATGCAAACTCATCCCATAATTCAGCAAATTAAATAGATTCCCATAGACTTGTTCTCCATGTATATAATATAATATAAATTATATAATATGTATGACTATGACAAATTATTACGACAAGGTAATGACAATTATGTATGACTCGAATTTTGTCCATTTATTATCCCCATATATAATATTATACTCACAAAGTGCTAAGCAAGAATCCACAAGTGATTTGCTCCTTCCTTTTAATATATTTATATACATTTTATATTTAGTTTTAATATTTTTTTCTTCTAAATACATATATATTATTTCAAACAGGTTCTTGAAAGAAATATAATAAAATGGTATATAATTTACACCAAGGAATCCATTTAATGATCGACATGTAATTATGTATATGAGTAATGTTTTTGGATGAACAAGAGATCAAAAACTTGCACCACTATAATAATAGTGGTGCAAGTTTCGATCTAAGTGTTGTCAAAAAATATTACACTTATGTATATAGGGTTTTCATTTTCAGAAGGGAAATTGGTGTAAATGGTCTATAACCTTTTCCTTAGTGTAAAATGGTTTCTAACCTTTGCTTTTTTAACAATAATCTACAACAATGTGTTTTTGGTAAGTAATTAAATCCTTATTTGATGAAAAAAACAAAAACTACCCTTATTTTTAATTAAAAAAAATTACAATTGAATTTATAACATTTGTAAAATGTGCAAATATGTCCGATATATTTATTAAATAATATTAAGCTTAAATTTTAATTATTTTATAATTGTTCATAAATATACAAAATAATTTAGTATATTATCAATTTGTTAGTTTCTTTTCATTTTTTATAAAAAAATGAAAGTATCGGATCATTTTGCACTTTTTGCAAAGGTAAGGAATTCAATTAAAAATTTTTCTAATTAAAAATAAGAGCATATTTGTTTTTTAAATCAAATAATGATCAATTGCGCATCAAAACACACAGATTAGATGCTTATATGCCAAAAAATAAAGATTAGGAACCCTTTTCATTGAGGGTTATTAGGGACCATTTGCACAAATTTCTCTGTTATATGAGAAAAATACAATGCTTTAAAATATTGTTGTAGGGACAAGTAAAGAAATTTTGGAAAGGCATGACTTGACTTGAATTCAATCTGAATAACTATTTACGAGTACAAAAAAAATGAAGAATAGGTTAAAAGGTTTAAAAACAAGAATTCGGGTCAGTTTTCCGATTTCTAATTAGTCATTCTATTAAAGTTCATTAATTTTTTAGTAGGTTTACGAAAGTTGTAAATAAAAATAATATTTGTGTGATACTGAATTTGTGTTGTCCCAAGTGAAATCTTAATTCTTCTTATCATTAGGTTAGCATCACACATTCTTAATAGTTTTTTAATTTCCTCCTAACTAACTATGATTAGTTAAATTAATTACTCGTAGCAAGACTTACTTTTCAACTCTTAACTAAGCATGCTGACATCATGGTCGAGATAAGGGGTCTTGAAGTCCTACATTCATACGTCTTTCACCAAACAAATATTATATTAAACTTGTGTGAATTTTATAATAACGTTAAAAGGACCTCTAAAGCGACCAAAAAATTCAATCACTCGCTATATTGTAAAGATGAAAAGAAATTAAAGAATTAAATAGATCGTATTCTCTTTTTAATATTGTCGCAATTTGTGAAGATTTCAATTAATAAAATATTTGATTTAATATTAAAAAATATTACAACGTGTCACATCACACTAAAATAATAATAAAAAGAAATTACACCCTCATCATCTTCATCTGGAGAGAGGATGCGGGACACAATTAAAATCATAATTTTTCAAAGATAAAATAAAAAAATATTATTATTTTGCTTTCAAGTTCCAAGTCCACACGTCTTCTACGAAACAAAGAATTTTCTTCATCTGACCCACACTTGTCTACCCCACTTATGTCTCTCTCTTTAAAAATTTAAAAATAAAAATAAATAATTATAATTTTATAGAGGATAGAGACTCACAATATTCTAAAAAACGTAAAGTAAGACTAAGTATGGAGATCGAGCTTCAAGTTTTTCGAGAAGGGCAAGACGAATGTAAGCTTTGGCAGAGCCTAGGCGAAGTTTGATCGAACTTTTTAGAGTATGAACTAATTGGTGTAATAATTTACTAGTTGTGGTATAGTTACATCATGTATACAATATAATTGGTAAATAATTTTCTTTTAACACTATTTATTATTTCTTGTATTAGATTCACCCATACTAAAACAACTAGCCTTATTTTACATCAATTCTTTGTATTACTTCTTGTAAACTTGGTTTTTACTTTTTAGTGAATTGTTATTTGATTATTTGTTCATTAGTTTGTTTATATGTTCAATTTAATCATATTGTCAACCATTTTTACAGTGTGATAATTAACGTCCTCAGATTATATTAAATTGTGGCTCATTTAAAAGAAAACAATATTTTATATGTTGAAGGTCTCAAATATTATGTATCCAATCAGTACAACTCACATCTAATCGTATAAATAACTTGCCGTGGGCCAACATTGACATGTCTAAAATTTTGGCATGATAGACAAAGATAGAAATCTTGTGGCCCGATTCAGCCTATTCAAGTTGTGCTAAATCGAGTCCCAAAAAAAGATAATTTTTATTATTTTATTCAATATTATAATTTTGTATTTGTTATTATTTTTATGAAAAGTGGTCCAACTATATATGTGTAGCATAGACTTCTCATCTCACAACCCTTAAGTAAACCGTAAACGCGTATTGTCACGGTTACGTAATATTAAATTACAGAGGAAAGAGGCTATTGATTGACATGGTCCTTATGATGTTTTCTAAATAATTGTAATTATTATGGCCCACGTAGAATTAGAATGGGTCCCGTTGACTTTATAGTCATCGCATAAGTTTAAATTGGTTTATACGAAATAGCTAGGGAGATGACTTCGTCTTACAATTAAGTCTATTACTTGTAGGCCAAAAGCATAGTGGTTATTTCATCTTGTATTAATTACTAGTAATAAATGAAATGATTGTGTGCTTTTTCTTCTTGTATGGGGTGTATAATAAAATTGTGACTTCAATTACTCGATAAATTATATGTGCGATCTTATGTTACCTTACCATTAAAAGCATATAATAAGCACTTTTGTAAGTATTCTCCAAATTAAGTAATTGAAAAATCAGTCTTTTTCATCTCATCAAAATAATTGAAATAGTAAATTTTATTTACATTTTTTAAATATATTTCAAAATTAATATCACGGTAGTTCATTTTTGTTGATAACAAAACAGAATTAAATATGAGCATATTACGTAATTGAAAAATTAATTAGACTCTCAATAAAGAAAACGGATGCAAATTTGGATTAAATGAGTAAAAAAAGTAAGTATTTCATTACTGTCTTTATTCATCTATCTTAAATTATAGTTCACTTTTGTTAATGTGATTTGTTATTAATGTAAGTAAAATTTATTGTTTTAATTATTAATAATTTTATTTTTTAATTTATGTGAAAATAGAAGTGAGTTTATTTACATAGGACGGACTAGTATTATTTTTCAAGGGAAATTACGTGGAAGATGGCTTATGGGGTCTCATTAAATCGGTTTCCCACGCACTTTATTGGGGTGGTGGGCGTGGGGAAGGGGGTAGGGGGTTTCTTTGAATTTTCTGCATCATCAAGATATCATCCCCTATAAATAGCTGAACTTGTTTCCCACACTCTTCACTCACACCTTTCAAATTCTTCTCTCGTCAACAAAAATAAAAGAGAGAAGAAAGAGTTATATCTTTCTAAAAGCCCTTTTATTCATTAATCCATTCTCAAGTAAAGAAAATGAAGGTATAGTTTAATCATATAATCAACTGCAGAAGCATATAATTTTTCTTCTTTTTTTTTTTCTCTAGGAATTCGATGAATTCTCCTAATTCGGTTACTGAATTTTGTTTGTTGATTGTTAATTTGCAGCAAAAGATTGTGATTAGGGTGTCAATGCGTGATGACAAGTGTCGCTCCAAGGCCTTGAAGATTGTTGTTGGTGTATCAGGTATGCTAAGTGCTAATTTTACGTGCCTTCAAATTTCTCCAATAAGAAACAAGAAACGTGACACAATTCGATACCTGTAATTTACAGCTCACTTTTAAGTTTTATATGTGTAAGGTCTTAGTTTGCGCACTAACATACATTTATGTGTGAAATTTTTTTAAGGCGTTGAATCGGCTGCTTTAACGGGGGCAGAAAAGGACCAGCTCGAGGTGATAGGAAATGAAATCGATGTGGTAGTGCTCACAAGGGCACTAAGGAAAAAATTGGCCCCCGCTGATTTGGTCAGCGTCGGGGAAGCCAAGAAAGAGGAGAAGAAGGAAGAACCCAAGAAAATTGAGTTCCCTGCACCGCCACCTGGTGTTTGGTACACTGTCCCTTATTATAATGGCCCTCACTACCCAATATATGAAGTTAGCCATGATCCCTCCTGCACCATAATGTGATGAACTAATTGAATTTCCTTCTGGAAAAGGATCAAAATTATTAGGTGTTGTGGGGTACAAATTTCAGTTTTTGGAGCCATGATTAGGGTGTCAATGCATGACGACACGAGTTCGTGGCTTGATCACTCATAGTTTATATGAAAATTTGTTTAGTTATTATAAGCATTACAACATGTGATGCACTTTTTTTTTTTTTTTTTTTTAATATTAGACTGTAATAATTCATTAGGCATAAGTATCGAAAAGATGTAATTATGTCATAATTATAAACAATAATCTTTTTTAAATAACCACGATGTCATGAAATATATTCCACAAATGGATGAATAAGTTTCAAGGTTTCAATATTCATGTTCTCGATTCAAAATGTTCGAACAAGAATTGATAAATTGTGTAGTTGTGATAGTTTCAAACGATTGTGCCAACATATGAACAATAAAATCCTTTTCAAAATTTGTGAAGATGGTTTGCGTAAATTACCTCTTCTTGTCTGATTGATGAGTGGTGCTTGATTAAAGTTCTTTTTTGTCAACACGTGAACGAAAAGCCAGTCATGGTTTAGTTATTTGCCAACAAAGACAATTAGTATGAGCATTGGCGGAGCCAGACATTTTAAATTTGGATGGAGGAGGGGGGTCCAAAACAGGGGTGGGCCGGGGGGTTTGGGAGCAGCGTCCACGATATTTTTTCTCAATCCAAAATCACTTAACCTATATTCATGAGAATCTAATATTTTTTTACAGCAATTCGACCTTTCGATTCGACAGAAGAACTCAGACGACGTTGTACAACGAATTTCGTGTATTAAAATACAAAATTGCTACAAATTGGAATTTTGATAAATTACAAAGTAGATGATCTTCTTGTGACTGCGTAGCTGCAGAATCATTTGATTAACGATTCGAGTGTTGAAGACAATGGGTCACGTGACTTGAATCCTGGACTTCGAAACTTGTTGAAAATTTGATTTGTTTGAACCTTCAATACTTGGACTTGGCTTGAATTTGATTTGTGATGAAGATTTTGATTTTCTTCAACTTGGCTTGGACTTACTTTAATTTGAAGAAGATTTTGATCTTCTTGAGATTTTCCGAGTTTTAGATTTTTTTTCGAGTTGTGGATTTTTTCCTGGATTTCTGGCTTTTTTTTTTGTCGGAATTTTACCTATGATTTCTCTTGGACTTAATGTCCTATTTATAGAGAAATCTCAAACTACACACTTTTTATTTATAACCACCCAATAAATATTAAATATAAAAGTGGGACATATTTACTAGGGGGAGGAGATCATCCCCCTTTGTGTGTAATCATTAATTGTGTTTTGCGCGTGTTTTATGGAGTTTTTTTTTTAATTCATTTTGTTTTTTTTTCTTTGACAGGACTTTGAAGCAGGTCAAAAATTTTGAGGTTGGAGTAATTTCAGGTGTGAAAAATGAATATCTCCATGATAGCGGTGTTTCAGGAGTCCAGAATATTTTGTGTTAAAGACCAAAGATCGAGACTTTTAGTCCAAGACATTTTGTGTATTTGGAAGACTTGTCGTTCCAGACATTAAATTTTAAAATACTTAAAAGATTTAGTGCAAAGAACTATATAATTTTTTTTAATCACTTTTAAGAAATTTATAATCTTAGAAAATTTGAGAAATTCTAAAATTTGTGAGATATACGTATTTTGGAAAAATTACTCTTTTTTTTAATGAGAAATTTTTTTTTTGAAAGACCTGGAAATCGAGGCTCAGAACGTATCTTTTTAGATATTTCCCAGAGACTCACCATTCCAGGATGGAGGCTTAGAAGATATGGAAATAGAGGTTCAGAACGTATCTTTTTAGATATTCTCCGAATACTCACCCTTCCAGGATGGAGTTTTAGTAAACCTGGAAATAGAGGCTTGGAACGTATCTTTTTAGATATTCCTCAAAGATCCACCCTTCCAGGATGAAAGATTTAGAAGACCTAGAAATAGAGGTCCATAACGTATCTTTTTAAATATTCTCTGAAAACTCACCATTCCAGGATGGAGACTTAAAATATTTACGACCTCAAATAGACAAATGACTTTAACGAATTCAGAAAATTTAATGTCCATAATTACTTTAAATTATGGACCTTTTATTTTTTTATTTTTTTTATTGTTTCTTTGACTATTTTAATGTCATTTTGTTTTATTGTTTGCCCTTTTTTTATTTATTATTTTGTTTGTTTGTTTGTTTATTTTGCAGGAATGGTACAATCAAATTCTAAAAGCAAAGAGAATATGAAATTACCTGAAATTACTGAGCTTAATGATACAGCACGGAAGGGCAAAGTTCTTTGCTTTCCTAAGACAATTGTGAAGTATCACAGTCAGGCTAATGCCACAGGAGAGCTCAATCTTACTATCCACAAGCCGATGCCATGTCCCTTGACTTTATGTGTTCCTTTAAAGGAGTTGCACATGCATATTTTTAATAATCGCCAGAGGAATTCGGATGCCATCCAACATCCTTCTTTGGGTCCCCTTCCACATCATTCTCAGCATATGACGATTATTCCAAGAATGATCATTTCCGAGAGGATTAATCAAAGAAAAATAAAATGGAGAAGTGCACTTAGCAGCCGTGGAAAAGCTTCTTGCCTCCAAAGTTTTGGGAGTGATCGGTTTGGATCCATAAACTCTTAGTAAAAAAAATCTTCCTAATTTAGCTTCTGCAATTTATTCTGCTACAAAGGAATATCCTCGTCCCAATTCTATATACAGAGCTCTTTGTAAGGTTTTGTGTCCGGACACCAATACTTTTATAACCACAAATGGAGAAATTGGTATTTCTCTCTGATATATTCGAGAAATCACTGGACCTTCTATTAGGGGTGATTATTATGAGGAAGTAGTTCCAAGTCTTTCAGAACTGTCGAATTTGCTTCTCCGATCTTGCTCATATTTGTTTAAAGCATACTCACTGATAGTCAATAATAATGATATGATGGAATCTGCAATATTTAGGATAATCAACTTGACTAGCCTCTTCCGGCCTTTTTAGTGCTGGAAGTTCAATTATCTTTTGTTCAAGGAGTCGATCTAAAATCCTGAAAATTTTAAAGTCTGAGAATGGATGCTCTTTTTCTTCAAGTTCCTTCAGAGTAAGAAAACACTTCCTTTGGACTTGTACTTTGTTAGGTCTGAACTCCAGTTTTGGCTTTGGACCCAGATTTGAACCTGATTTTTTAAAAGTGATTTTTGCAGGAACAGTGGAAATTGTCATGGCCTCTTTGGGCTTACCAGACTTACCATGTAACTTGATTTCCTTCTTGGGATCTTTCTTGTTACGTAGATCACTCGGTAAGTAACTTCCGTGTCATGCAATCTGGATTTCTAGATCATGGGCACGCATAGCCAACTCTTCAAAAGAGTGAGGCATATTTGCTTGGAGATTATAAAGTAGTCCCTAATGCATACCTTGGACACACATGTCAATAGAGGATGCTTCACTGATGCGTTCTTTGCAGTTAAGAACAAGGTTTCTCCATCTTTCGATATACTCTTCGACCAACTCCTCATTGCTCTGTTTTGTTTGAACAAGTTCCAGAAGGCTGACTATCCGCCTGGTACTATAGAAGCGTATTAGGAACTTCCGCTCAAGTTGATCCCAACTATCAATTGATCCAGTCGGTAAGTCTGTATACCATTCAAATGATGCGCCTTTGAGGGAGTGTACAAACTGCTTCGCCATGGTGTCATTGTAGGTGCGAGCGTTGTTACATGTTTCAATGAAATGAGCAACATGTTGCTTTGAGTTTCCTTTTCCATCGAAACATTGGAACTTCGGAGGTTGGTAACCAAGCGGCACCCTCATTTCTTCAATCCGACGGCTAAAGGGTTTAGCATAAACCAGTGAAGATTTTGGCGAACCACCATACTGGGCACAGATTGTGTCAACAATCATATGCTGGAGTTGTTGGACAGACAGAAAGCCAATAGAAGAGTTGAGTTGTATCACGCAACACATTTTGCACTACCGTCCAGTCATGCATATCTTGCTTCTGTTGATGCTCTTGAATTTTTGGATCCTTAGTTCTGCAAGAGCTTGCATTTTTTCGACTATCTTCCGTCAATGAACTTTGCAATTCGAGTTGGTGCATAAGGGTGGAAATTTGTGAATCTTTGTCTTCCAAGGATTTTGTTAGCTTTTCAATAGCCAATGCCATTTGCTGAATTCAGTCATCAGAGTCAGGTGTCATTTCTGCAACCATCACTGGCTCAAGAGATTCTTCAGAGGTGGTATAATCACCCAATTTTTGTGGAGAAGTGACATCTGTGGATCCGAACACGGATCCGTTACTGGAATGAGAGCTGGAATGAGAACTTTTTGCTAAGTTCTTGGATTTTTCTGCAGAACAAGAACTTGACTTCCTGGACTTGAAAATTTTGACCTTGCCTTTGTTAGCAAACTTCCTCAGTGGAGAAACCAACTGAGTTTTCTCGATATTCGTCTGGGCTTTGTTTGCATGAAAAATTTCAGCAAGTGTTTTCTCAGACAGCGTCACGATTTCTTTTAATTTTTCGCCTGCCATAGTTGATGTAGTGATTGACTTGAAGGTTTCACGGAATCGAAAGATGAGAGGGCAAAAAAGGTCCCACTGGGCGTGCCAAGAAATTTGTACAACGAATTTCTGTGTATTAAAATACAGAAATTGCTACAAATTGGAATTTTGATAAATTACAAAGTGGATGATCTTCTTGTGAATGTGTAGCTGCAGAATCCTCTGATTGACGATCCGAGTGTTGAAGACGAGGGGCCACGTGGCTTAAATCCTAAACTTCGAAACTTGTAGGAAATCTGATTTGTTTGAACCTTCAATACTTGGACTTGGCTTGAATTTGATTTGTGATGTAGATTTTGATTTTCTTCGACTTGGCTTGGACTTGCTTTAATTTAAAGAAGATTTTGATCTTCTTGAGATTCCTCGGGTTTTGGATTTTCTTCCGAGTTGTAGATTTTCTCCTGGACTTGTTTCTGGACTTCTGGTTTTTCTTTTGTCGAAATTTTACCTGTGATTTCTCTTGGACCTAATGTCCTATTTATAGAGAAATCTCAAACTACCCACTTTCTATTTATAACCACCCAATAAATATTAAATATAAAAGTGGGACGAATTTTCTACGTGGGTTAGTTTTAATACAAACGGGTCATAATAGACTTGAGTTTTAATCAATTTAAATGGACTATTTGTTTTTACTAGGCCAAGCCCATTTATTTATTTTATTTTATTTTTAGTGTCTACAGACGTGATTTTGTTACCGCCTGTCGTGCATAATTCGTGATTTGAAGTTCACAGACCAAAAGAAGTGAAGTCCAATGGCGGAAGAAGATGAATATCAATCAATTTTTTGGCCTTCTTTGTTTAGGTTATTCATTTTTGTTGGACCTTAATTAATTATGTTCATGGGACAATTAGACTTTGAGTTTGGGTGGTTAGTAAACCCCCCTCTTCCGCCCCTGAGTATAAGGAATTCTCTTCGTCTAATCAAACGTCCAATTTTTCTTTCTCTTTCTTTCTTTCTTCTTCTTCTTTTTTTTGTTTATAAAATTAAATGGATTTATCTGGACCAATACATGATTTTCTTTGTCATTTTTTTCAAAGAAATATAGAATAGGATGAACATTTAAATAAGTTTGATTCTTCATTGGATCATAAAAACTCACTTTTCAAATATCGTTTCTTTCTCTTTGGGATCGCACATCAATTGCAACGTAAGGAATTATCTTTGTATTAATCAAATGTCATATGTTATAACCTCTTTGGTAGAACTCATCCTCAAAAGCTAGCTATTAAGGAGATGATGTCAAGTGAGTTATAAATCACACACCCAAAATCTATACTTTCAATATTGGACAAGCCCCATAATTTACAATAGGAACCATGACATCATATCCGAGAAATCAAATCTGAAATTTTGTCTTTTCAGTCAAAGTAACTCCGCAAATTTTTTCAGTAGCTAAAATTAACAAGCGTAAAATTGAATTGTTGAAGCGATAACGAAAAATTTCATAACATTCAGGATCTTTTAATTTGTGTAAATATTAATTGATACAATTTTTATTGGTATTTTTTAATAAATTAATTGTTGTATTACACTTCCACAACTCCGTTTTCACGGTTTAGCTCCTCCTATATTTGTATATATTAATTTATGTTCAAACACTAGTTTATTTAGGTAAATTTCCCAATTTTGTACCTCATGTGGATGGTTGCTCTTTGCTAGGAGATGAGCAATTTTGACCGGCCACTTGAAATGAAAATGAGAAAATTGCACCATGTACTGTATTTTTTGTGTAAATTACACCTGTTAGTGCATTTCAAATCTATTTGTATTTATTTTATAATATATTATTTATATAATAAAACAAAATAAATCAATTTATCCCAAAATTTTTGCACAGCAATGTAAAAATATCTTAAAATTGTCGGAATCAATATAGCGATCCAAAATATGTCTTGTTAACTTAGGAAACATTATGCATATGTTGTTACAAGTGGTTTTGATTTGTCTAGCTGCGGTTCTTCAACTAGATGCAATATTAGTTCAATGGAGGACAAGGGAATAAAAAGCCAAGTACGATTCTTGCTATAATCAGTATGGATCACAACATACAAAAAAAGTTTGTAACAGCTAGCGCAACATATTTGTAACATCCGATCCAACATACACAAATTCCAATGACACGTAAATTAGCGTACATTGTTGCAAAATTCATGTATTAACATTATGTAATACAATAAAACATCTGTAACAGGTATCATTACTCTTAGTAACACTCACAAACCATAAATAGCTTTGTACAACAAGCGCAGCATAATTTTAACGATCTATGTAGGTACACAAATTTTAATAACACAAATGTTGGAGTTTCAGATTGCAAGATTATGTAACACAAAAGATTCCTAATGTAACTTAGAAGATGTTTCACTTTCAACAAATTGCATTATTTTTATACGTAACATAGTTTGCCAAAATTGCACTTATCAAAAATATGGAACATAGCAAATTTGCAATATATATATATATATATATAATCGATTTCTGAGTAGCAGATTCAAATAGAAATCACAAACTATCAAAGGTTTTTTGAATTTCGATAATGCATCAAAATCACACTTAAATAAATTCGATTAACATTAAATCTTATCAGAATACACACGTCTCATAGTCCCTCTTTTAACAAAGAATCAATTCTTTTTTTTTCTTGTATAAATCTCTTAGATGTAGTCGCATGTGGCAGGAGAGAGATTAGGAGAGTAATCTGATTATGATTAATTAGTTAAATATAAAATTCTATTGAATCTGGTAATTGGTGTTATTTAAGGAGTTTGTTCCATTGATTAAGGTAATTGGATAATAATAATTAAAAAAAAACTCGACAGATTCTAGTAATTTTACAATAAAAAATATGTAACAATTTTTTAATAAATATTAACATATATTGGCTTACTAGTGAAAATTTCCCCCTTTTTTTCACAAAATTTGCCGTTCATTGTTTTCTTTTTAAAAATGCTGTGTAAAATTCTAAAACTTTTTACTTAGTGCATGTTTGGCACAATTATTTATTAAGTGCTAGTAAGTTGTGGATCGTATGGAATGTATTGATAATAAGTGTTTAATAAATTATGGGTCATGCGAAATGTTTGAATAAAAAATAAATTTAATCAATTTGACCAACTTAAATTATAATTTAAACTTAAATACTTAAAAAATTTACAAGTAGGTGGAATGGCACCACAAAGTGATGAGGCCAGGCGGCATATTTGTACTCATACAAAACACTATGTCGATTGCATGGTGTAGATAGCATGACGTTCCAAAACAAAAAAAGTGCGCCCTCCGACGGTATCACCGGCTAGATCTGAGTGCTTCTTATCTATGAGTGGTGGGTGGAGGAGTAAGGAGGAATTATCATTTTCTTGGCAGTGTCTTTTGCATTTTATGGGGAGATGAGTGATGGTAGGAGATGGTGAGATGTTTTTTTGGTTGCGAAGGCTTGATGGTGGTGTAGATTTGGTAGCAGGTCACGATGGTGTAGATCTGGTGGTGGTGGTGGTGGAAATAGGCGGCAGCGGTGATGATGGTTGTTTTGGCATCAATGGAAACAAAATGTCGAAATGTGCATAACACGTTGTATTACATACAGAAAGTGTAACACGTATTTTACATGTGTTTTACTGTACGTATATATATTACAAATCATGACATTCGTGGGTGGCAAGTTATTACCATTATAAACGACGACTAACAAAACTCATCGCTTATCACAATTTTATTTTAAAATGTTCCGTGGTTGGCGAGTTAGAGATGTGCGAACTTGCCATGACATGCTTCATCTCAGCATCTGTTGGGACAAAACTTGAACAATGTGTGTTGAGTCGTGCTAACACATGGATAGAGTGATGCACTTGGGTTCAAGATCTCCACCTTTGTGAACGTGCAAGTTTATATTTGAATTGGAAATTGGAAATTGGGAAGAAGGGTGGTGGTGTGGTGGGGTATTTGTGGTGTATTGTTGGGTCAAGAATTTGAACCTCAAAATTAAAAACCAATCTATCTTGGGAACCATAAATTTTGAACAAGGGAATGATTCATTAAGACAAGTATCAATTGAATTAAAGAATACAATAAGTTAAAATTGAATATGTCGAATTATTTTATTATTTTGATAGTTTGTATAGTTATAATTTAATACTATATACATTTTGCAATTTATGTGAAAATTGTTCAACTTTTGTTCTAGTGAGTATTGATTCGATACCTCGTGCTTGGGTAATATTCAAGATATTGGCTTGATTCAATATCATTGAGAGCTAATTCATTTATCGAACTTACATGTCAAATATTTATCGTTTTTACTGAACAAAATCTCCAGTTATTGCAAAGTAAAGTTCCAAAATTTGGTGGATCGTAACCAACATCTTAACTAATATTTGAGCATCTTGAGCACAAGTCGAGAATTAGCTTCCCTTAGATATTTTAATTTACCTTCTATTTTTATATTTTTAGTTTCATAATAATTAGCCTTTAGAATTATAAAATTATATGCATAGTTGTTATTTCCAATAAAAGGCGACAATTAGATTGCGTTATGTATTATCAAATAAGATTAAGTTCATTTTTGGTCATTGAACTTTTAATGCAATCCTAACTGAATTATCCAACTTTAATATGTCGCAATCAAGTTATTGAAGTACAATTTAATTTGAATATTAACTACTCTCTCAGCCCTATTACTAAACATAATGTTTCAATTCTACGTAGATGTTAAAAATTGACGGTGATATGACGTGTCTAGCATATTTAATTAAATATGCCACCAAAATCAAGTCGTAGTTACAAATTTTGAAAATATTTGTCACCTGATTATAACGTGGAAAACTATGTTTTTTTTACATAAATTTTGTGGCTACAACTTAATTAGGTAGCATATAAACCTAGTAATATAAGATATTGATATTGTTGTCAATTGTTAAGGTACACATAAGAGTGGACTTTAAGGTTAGTAACGTGGCTAACGGAGTAATGAACATTGAAAGTAAATGAAGTTCAATGATTTGATTTTGACAAATTTAGATATGTCACCTAAATCAAGTCGTTGTTACAAATTTTGAAAATATATGTCACTTGATTATAACGTGGAAAACTATGTTTTTTTACATAAATTTTATAGCTACAACTTAATTAGGTAGCATATAAACCTTGTAATGTAAGACATTGATATTGTTGTCAATTGTTAAGGTACACGTAAGATTGGACTTTAAGGTTAGTAACGTGGCTAATGGAGTGATGAATATTGAAAGTAAATGAAATTCAATGATTTGATTTTGACATATTTAGTGGAACGACTCGATTGAAATTTCCATGAAAGTTAAGTAACCAAATATGTAATTTACCCTATTTAATATAATTTGCAAAAGTTAGAGCATCATTTTCATGGAAAATTTTCATAAAAAAAAATTAAAAAAAACTAATTCTCAAAATGCTTTTCAAATAATGAGAAATTGCAGATGACGCGTTGCTTTAACGACTTCAGTTGACAGAATTAGACGGTAATGACGTTTTGCGCAAAGAATTGGTGATTTAAGGACTCAAATGTCAAAATTCAAACGATATGGACGATTTGCACAATAGACCCAAAGGATAGGGACGAAACGTACTAATTACCCATTATAAATTAGTAGAGAGTTAGTTTATTAGAAAATTGCATTATTAGTATCTAACCTATTTGAGTTGAAGAAAATTGATCCTTAATTTATATTTTTATATCAATTCACTAATGAAAATGGGACGGTTTACAAAGCACGTGCCCTTACGAGATAAAATGAGCAAATACTTATTAAATTATATATATATATATATATATATATATATATAACAAATCTATCTATACCTCCTTCCTCATCAAGTCGTTGCCCTAGCCCCATGTCCCCAACCTCGAAACTCATCAAGTCGTTGCCCTAGCCCCATGTCCCCAACCTCGAAACTCCCCAACCTCGAAACTCTCGTTTGCTCTCGCTCTTGCCACCTTCTTTTGAGACTAGAGTTTGGGTCACAAAAAGGGGCAGCAACGGGTGCAAGTGTGTTGGTATAGGAGAGATATTAAATTGTCATTTTGTAATGGGGGCAAGTGGGTTGAGATAGGAGAGAAAAAGGGGACAAGTGTTGAGCAGACACATAATTTTTGTCAATTGAAAATGATGTTAGAATTATCTTTCGACAAAAATAACATATGTACGAGTACCATATTCCAAACCCAACTTATTACGAGCTTAAAATATTGGAAATTGTATTGATAAAAATAATTTGATAATCGTTTTAGTTTTTCTTTCTTATGACTAAAGACTTGTGATAAATCTAAAAACATATGAAAGTTTTACTCGAATTTAATTGAAGTCTGTCCAATGAACATGGACTTTCTTAATGTCTACGGAATTTTGATAAATCTGAAAATACGTAAGAGTTTTATTTTCATTCAATGTATACGAATGAACACGGTAATCCAAAGGAACAAGAGGTCTAATTCTAATGGTTTGATATGAAATGACAAAATGGTGTTTGTCCAATCGGTAAAAATAACAAATGGTACCTGAACTTTTAAACGTCTTTTTATAAGTACTAGAACTTTTAATTTTTCTTAATTAGTATCTGAACTTTCAAATATTTTTTCAATGCATACCTCATTTAACTAGACATTTCTACAAGTTTCATACCCGGACTTTTAAATATGTTTTCATCTATACTTAATTTAACTAACTGTTAATAACTATAATTGTTCGGTGCTACATAAAATTTGATTATATTAAATATTTATCAACACAATAAGTCGCATTATCCCAAACTCTACAAATCACGCTCTTTGTTCTCCAAATGCATGTTGTTAATGGCCGGTTAATGATTCAAATGAATTTGATTTTATCCTTGCTGGTGAACTATGATATTATGATATTAATTGCTGTTGACTGGGGTTGACCGACCAGGGTTGAAAGAAAGAAACCCCCAATATTCTAATTCTATCAATTCAATTTCATCTCCATTACAAATTAATTAAATGCTGCAGCCAAACATGGTCCCACTTCTATTCTCATTATTTTAACGTCAACGTTAAATGTTTTGGTCACATATAAATCCAAATTTAAATAAGTTGAGAACATGGAACTTCTTAGATATCAATAACCACGTCTCACGAATGGAGAAACATAAAATTGACGTATTAGAGCGATTTGAGACCACCATTTTTTACCCCAAAAAAATGATTTGTGGGAAATTTAACGATACCAGCGTGTTAGAGTGTATAGGAATTCATTTTGGGAACAAAGCGTGATTTGTAGAGTTTGAGATAATAACATTTATTATGTTGCTAAAGGGGTTAACATTGTATGTATATTGTTACATAGTATTGAACTCTTAAAATTGGTAATGATTGATTAAAGGGTAATTAGTACAAAACGTCTATACATTTGGGCTCTCATTGTGCAAATCGTCCATACCTTCAAATTTCTGCATTTTACCCCTCACTTATATCATTTCTTACGCAAAACGTCTTTTCCATCTAATACCATTCATTTCCTACCGTTATCTCATTCCCATAACACGAATCGTAACACCAATTGAGGATATTTCTGTCCAACTACATCATACTGTTCAAACCAGATAACAGAGGTACTTTCACGTTCATGGACTTGACCCCAACGCCGCCACCTCCCATCCATTTCCCCAGCCTCGCTAACATTCCTACCACTTCTCCTCATTCTTCTCTCCTCCTCCTCATCCTCCTCCATTCTTCTTCACACCCGACCCCAACGCCACCACCTCCCAACCCGAATCCTAATCGCAAACCCAAAACCAATCCCTATTCTCCTCATATTTCAGCGATGTGAAAGCCAGTCTACAAAAAGAATCCTCAATTTAAAATCGCTCCCAAATCCCCCGCAAAACACTATCGTTTTCAAAGTCCACTCCTCAAACGCTGCCTTCTAAAATCGCTTCATTGGAAGAAATCCGTAAAACCTCTCACCGCCATCCTCATCCGCCGCTTCGCCTCCTTCCCATTCCGGTCAGCCCATTTCATTCCAAGAGCTCTATAAAAGAAACGTCCTTTCAAAAACCGAAGAATCTGGTTCCACTTATTCGGATTCGACTACGAAACCTGTAGGAACTGCCACTGCTGGTGGGGTACTTCCATTCAAGGCAATTCTCCAGAGCCTCAATCAGCTGCGGTCCACTGCCCCGAATAGACAAACTAATTATGGTGGGAAGGCAATTGATTCTATGTCACTTTCACAATTTAAGGAGAGCTTGAAGTTGAAACCTGTGGACTTACATGCGCAGGATACCAAATATGATTGGGGGCAGTGATAGTTTGCCTGCCTTGATGTTCGAGAATGAGAAAAGGGAGAGTGGTGATAAATCTGGCACTTCGATGAGGACCGAGTTTGTCAAGATGTACAGTTATAATGATTTGGGGCATTATTGAAGATGTTGAGGCCGGAGAAGAAGAAGGGAACATAGTTGAAGAGTAGGATGTAGTTTGGACAGAAATACCTTTAATTGGTGTCACGAATCGTGATATGGGAATGAGATAATGGTAGAAAATGAATGGTATTGGACGGAAAGGGTGTTTCGCACAAGAAATGGTATAGGTGAGGGTGAAAATAACAAATTTCGAAGGTAGGGACGGATTGCACAATGAGTTCCAAAGGTAGGGACGTTTTGTGCTAATTACCCATTTGTTAAATTAGTTATAGATGGAAAATACAGCGTTTAATATCCTAGTTGCCATTGAACTTTCTTGAATGTTTCTCAATTGCGATTGAACATTAAAACGTTTCCTAGTTGCCATTATACTTTAAAAACTTTTCAAGTTGCCACTGAACGTATAAAAATGTTATTCCACCCGTCACTTGTCAGTTTATAGGTTAACAAATTTGATGACATGATAGATAAAATATAGATGTGATAATATTTTATCTTATTTTTTATTCTTTCAAAATACTCAATTGTATTCAATTCAGTATATCAAATACGTGTCACGTAAGCAACACTTGATATAATTATATTGTACAATAAATTAAATTTTATCTTCTTTTTTAATTTTCTAAGCTATCTAATGACGCTGGGTACATAATACCCATCATTTAAATTATTCATTTAAATAATTTTTTTTACATTTTATTGAGTTTCAAGTCGAATTAAATTAGAAAAGGGTTTATTACGCATTAAAATAGTGAAACCACGTGTTTTGGTTGCATTAAAAATTAAAGCCACAAATATGGTGTGAGTACCCCAGTTTTGTTCTCCTCCACCTAGTGGGGAGGTTATTTTCCCCATTTGGACAAGTTGTCCAAATGGGGAAAATAACCTCCTCACTAGTGGAGAGGAGAACAGCCTTGAGTGAGTACCCTAGACCTATTTTCTTGAGCTCACTTGAGTACGTTGGTTGGTCTAGTACCTACGGCATACTTTTCATATAATATTGTAGTACACAACTCAAGTGTGTGAGTTATCAACTCACTTATAAGTGTTTACATATTTAGGTCTATGACAATTTGAGTGGTGTTCTCCTGCACATCATGGGCGAGATGTAAAGATCCACCCATGATGTGTGTAGCATCTTCCTGCAAGATGAAATGACCCACTATCACAAGATGTGATAAGATGTCTCCACATCACCAGGGTGAATTACATTCATCTTGTCATCATGTGTGGAGAACAACACTCATGATAATTTATCATTCAATTCTCTTTGAATTTAATGTACTCTACATATAACATTTATTATTCATTAATTAAACAAAAAATTGAATAAAAAAATTTCAAGGTTGCAAAAAGAGTATCAAGCGTTTTAACAGGGAATCATTTAGAAGTTTCTAAAGAATTTCCTATACAATAATTACTTGTTTATGTATGTATAGAGATTCCCAGAATTGTTCAGACAATTTCCTAGACACGGTTTGATGCTTTTTAAAATTAATTAATGTAACTATCAAGAAGAAAAAATTAAAAATAAATCAGTTTTAATTTCCTCGAATTTTACAGCAGAATAGAACATTTAAATAGGTGGAAGATGCATCAATCTTGTGTACATAATACTCAATTCAATTCTGTACCTGTTGGGATTGATGAAGCCTCAGCCTCTAACCTGGTACGTTTTAAACTCCAATAATATTTCTTAATTTATGAATATTAAGATTTTCTTTTAAAGTTTATTCGTTTCATACATATGTACGTAGTAATTGTTTAGTATATAATATTGAACAAGAAAATGAACTCGCTTAACAAAGTTCGATGACGTAGAGTCCACTTTCTCAAACGAATTAACAATCGAGTAGTACTAGAATAGGCTATTAATTTTGAATAAATTATTTAAGTCTACGCACTATGGTATGATCTCTACGTAGGTTTTTCAAATCAACGTATCGCAACCCTATTCTTCCATCGGCCATATATATCTTCTTGAAGGCCTGAGATTATTCAATACACTAAGAAAAAATAGTAGTAAACTCAATTATGGTCTATTTTTTCTCTTAAAATGTGGTGTTCATTATTGACTTCTGTATAGTATTTATGCAAACTCATCCCATAATTCAACAAATTAAATAGATTCCCATAGACTTGTTCTCCATGTATATAATATAAATTATATAATGTATGACTATGACAAATTATTACGACAAGGTAATGACAATTATGCATGACTCGAATTTTGTCCATTTATTTTCCCCATATATAATATTATACTCACAAAGTGCTAAGCAAGAATCCACAAGTGATTTGCTCCTTCCTTTTAATATATTTATATACATTTTATATTTAGTTTTAATATTTTTTTCTTCTAAATACATATATATTATTTCAAACAGGTTCTTGAAAGAAATATAATAAAATGGTAAATAATTTACACCAAGGAATCCATTTAATGACTGACATGTAATTATGTATATGAGTAATGCTTCTTGGACAACAACTTAGATCAAAATTAAGATAATAGTGGTCTAAGTTTTTGTCTAAGTTATTGTCCAAGGAGTATTACACTTATGTATATAGTGCTTTCATTTTCAGAAGGGAAATTGACGTAATCGTTCATATCATTTTCTCTTAGTGTGAAAATGGTTTCTAACCTTTGTTTTTTTTGGCAACAATTCCTAATCTATGTGTTTTGGTGCGTAATTGGTCCTTATTTGATAAAAAAGACAAAAATACCCTTATTTTTAATTAAAGAAAATTACAATTTAATTTATAACTTTTGTAAAATATGCAAATATGTCCGATTTATTTATTATATAATATAAGCTTAAATTTTAAAAATTTTATAGTAGTTCATAAATATACAAAATAATTTAATATATTATCAATTTGTTAGTTTCTTTTAATTTTTTATAAAAAATAAAAGTATCTCATTTGCACTTTTTGCAAAGTTAAAGAATTCAATTAAAATTTTCTCTAATTAAAATAAGGGCATATTTGTCTTTTTCATCAAATAATGACCAATTGCACACACTAAAACACATAAATTAAAAGTTTATATGTCAAAAAATAAAGATTAGAGACTATTTCCACATAAAATAAAGATTAGGGACCATTTGCACCAAATTCTCTGTTACATGAGAAAAATACAATGCTTTAAATTATTGTTGTAGGGACAAGTAAAGAAATTTTGGAAAAGCAGGACTTGACTTGAATTCAATATAAATAACTATTTACGAGTACAAAAATTCGATCTCTCGCTTTATTGTAAAGATGAAAAGAATTAAATAGATCGTATTTTCTTTTTAATATTGTCGCAATTTGCGACCATTTCAATGAATAAAATATTTGATTTAATATTAAAAAATATTACAACGTGTCACGTCACACTAAAAAAATAATAAAAAGGAATTACATCCTCATCTTCATCTAGAGAGGGATGCGGGACACAATTTAAATCATAATTTTTCAAAGATAAAATGAAAATATATTATTGTTTTGCTTAAAAATTCCTAGTCCACACGTTGTCTACCTAAAAAGATGACCCACACTTTTCTACCCCACGTGTGTCCCTCTCTTTAAAAATTTTAAAATAAAAATAAATAATTATAATTTTATAGAAGATAGAGACTGACAATGTTCTAAAATACATAAAGTAAAACTAAGTGTGGAGATCGAGTTTCAAATTTTTTGAGAAAGGCAAGACGAGGGTAAGCTTTGGCGAGCCTAGGCGAAGTTTGGTTGAACTTTTTTGAACAGTAAGAGCTAATTGGTGTAATAATTTACGCGTATTGTCTATTTGTTTCTTTAACACAATTATAAGTAATTCTTATTTCTATGTCGCAAGAGTGTACATATCTGCCAAACACAGTAAAAGTCTTACCACTCAGAGTCGGTTTACAAAATTTGTCAAAGTGAGTCAAACATTATTTTTATCTACACATTTCGTAAGATCCACTGTTTATAATTTACAAAAATCTTTTACCAAATAGACTCTTATCATCCACGCATTTGACAGAATTCACAACTTATATGAAATTGTACTATCAGATTTATAGTTTGACTCCAAATCTACTTTAGTCATTCACTGCACCACCAGAAGTAGATGACATTGGTCTATTCAGGCCGCTCTTCGCCACATCACGCCACATCAGATATCTCCTTATCTACGACCGTGATACTATTTCTCATATTTATTCCGAGGGCAACCAGGTGGCTGACTTACTTGCATCAGAAGATTGGGATCGTCGTTGTTATTTCAAGTACATCGCTCAAGATTTATCGTGACGTTACTGCAACTTAGTTTAGAGGAGTCTTTAGAATTTTTTTACGATTATTTGTTTAGAAAGTAGTACTTCATTATTTATTGATTTATTATTTATTCATTTATTGGTTACTTTAGTTTTTATAATTGGAAGTCAGATTTTATGTCTTCCTACCATGTATTTTTTTATGAATTATTTATCTATGGTTGAGGACCATCCCACCCCACCCCACCCCACCCCACCCCTTTCTTTGTAGAGACTTTAAAAAAAGTATTTAAAAAATAATTTCAACACTATCAAATATGTAATTAACAAATTATAGGTAGGTACAATTGCAAATAATATTAAATTAGAGAGGAAAGGGGCTATTAATTGACACGGTCCTTATCATGTTAGCATATTTCTAAATAATTGTAATTATTATGGCCCACGTAGAATTAGAATGGGTCCCGTTGACTTTATAGTCATCGCATAAGTTTAATTTGGTTTATACGAAATAGCTAGGGGGATGACTTCGTCTTACAATTAAGTCTGTTACTTGTAGGCCAAAAGCATGGTGGTTATTTCATCTTGTATTAATTACTAGTAATAAATGAAATGATTGTGTGCTTTTTCTTCATGCATGGGGTGTAAAATAAAATTGTGACTTCAATTACTCGATAAATTATATGTGCGATCTTATGTTACCTTACCATTAAAAGCATATAGTAAGCACTTTTGTAGATATTCTCCGAGTTAAGTAATTGAAAAATCAGTCTCTTTCATCTCATCAAGATAATTGAAATAGTAAATTTTATTTACATTTTTTTTAATATACTTTAAAATCAATATCACGATAGTTCGATATTTTAAATATAAGCGACAATGAGAAAATTAAAAATAATTTGGATTAAATATAAGCATATTACGTTTCATAAAGATAGATTTAAAAAAAATTAATTATGTAAGTAAAATTTATTGTTTAATTATTAATAATTATATTTTTTAATTTATTTGAAAATAGAAGTGAATTTATTTATATAGGACGGAGTAGTAGTATTTTTCAAGGGAAATTACGTGGAAGATGGCTTATGGAGTCTCATTAAATCGGTTTCCCACGCACTTTCTTGGGGGTGGTGGGGGGGTGGGGTTGGGGGGGGTTTCTTTGAATTTTCGGCATCATCAAGATATCATCCCCTATAAATAGCTGAACTTGTTTCCCACACTCTTCGCTCACACCTTTCAAATTCTTCTCTCGTAAAAAAATAAATAAAAAAATAAAAGAGAGAAGAAAGAGTTATATCTTTTTAAAAGCCCTTTTATTCATTAATCCATTCTCAAGTAAAGAAAATGAAGGTATAGTTTAATCATATAATCAACTGCAGAAGCATATAATTTTTCTTCTTTTTTTTTTTTTCTAGGAATTCGACAATTCTCCTAATTCAGTTACTGAATTTTGTTTGTTGATTGTTAATTTGCAGCAAAAGATTGTGATTAGGGTGTCAATGCATGATGACAAGTGTCGCTCCAAGGCCTTGAAGATTGTTGTTGGTATATCAGGTATGTTAAGTACTAATTTTATGTGCTTTCAAATTTTTTCAATAAAAAACTAGAAACATGACACAATTCGATAGCTGTAATTTACAGCTCACTTTTAAGTTTTCTATGTGTAAGGTCTTAGTTTGTGCACTGACACACATTTATGTGTGAAATTTTTTTAAGGTGTTGAATCGGCTGCTTTAACGGGGGCAGAAAAGGACCAGCTCGAGGTGATAGGAAATGAAATCGATGCGGTAGTGCTCACAAGGGCACTAAGGAAAAAATTGGCCCCCGCTGATTTGGTCAGCGTCGGGGAAGCCAAGAAAGAGGAGAAGAAGGAAGAACCCAAGAAAATTGAGTTCCCTGCACCGCCACCTGGTGTTTGGTACACTGTCCCTTATTATAATGGCCCTCACTACCCAATATATGAAGTTAGCCATGATCCCTCCTGCACCATAATGTGATGAACTAATTCAATTTCCTTCTGGAAAAGGATCAAAATTATTAGGTGTTGTGGGGTACAAATTTCAGTTTTTGGAGCCATGATTAGGGTGTCGATGCATGACGACACGAGTTCGTGCCTTGATCACTCATAGTTTATATGAAATTTTGTTTAGTTATTATAAGCATTACAACATGTGATGCACTTTTTTTTTTTTTTTTTTTTTTTTATTAGACTGTAATAATTCATTAGGCATAAGTATCAAAAAGATGTAATTATGTCATAATAATAAACAATAATCTTTTTTAAGTAACCATGATGTCATGAAACATATTCCACAAACGGTTATTGAAAAATATAAAGAACACGACAATTTAAAAAAAAAAAAAAACACAGAAATCAAATGGTCGCCTTTTTTTTAGTAAAAATTGAAATAAGTAGTACTACAAACTATTACAATCATAAGATAAACTAATATTTAATTAAATCTACTCGGAAAAAAAGTAATTAAATTTCACACTTGTAGTGAGATGTGAAGTCGGACTTTATAATGCTTGAGTCAATCTCGATACTTAAATAAGGCTTTATCAACTATATAAATTCTCTAGTAGGGCTCAATTTCTTGATGACGAGGTGAAATGTGAATCAATGCCATTAATCTTGTGAAATTGGATTTTAAAAAATGCTCTGATTAAAGTTAGAACCAACTATAATAGAACAATAATGCCAAAATAGCACAAAAAATATGTAAGTATCTTGCATTGATTGGGTCGGTCCTACTTGAAGGCCACAAATTACGAAATGCCCCAATTCTGACCGGCTCAATTATATCAAGACCTAGTATAAGATGAATATGAATAGAAGCGTGTTGGGTCAAAATCTCGTACCTCATTTGTCATAACTATTTTTTTTTTTTTTTAGTATTTTAAAAAAGCTCGCTTATATTTCGCATAGGCATGACATGCAGTCTCCACGTCTTGTCTCGCCTACGTTCCAAAAATTTGAAACTCGGCTTAACAACGCTTTACACTTTTTAGAATATTGATTTTTTTGTAAGAAAATTGAAATGTACTCAAAAGAAATAGTTTTTTGATTTAGCCATGATATTAATGAATTTGTACATCCCAATCGGTTGTTATGGCAATGGATGAATAAGTTTCAAGGTTTCAATTTTGGTGTTCTCGATTCAAAATGATCAAACAAGAATTGATAAATTGTGTAGTTGTGATAGTTTCAAATGATTGTGCCAACATATGGACAATAAAATCCTTTTCAAAATTTGTGAAGATGGTTTGCGTAAATTACCCCTTCTTGTCTGATTGATGAGTGGTACTTGATTACAGTTCTTTTTTGTCAACACGTGAACGGAAAGCCAATCATGGTTTAGTTATTTGCCAACAAGGACAATTAGTATAAGCATTGGCGAAGCCAGATATTTTAAATTCGGGGAAGGGGGGTCCAAATTAGGGTAGGTGGGGGTTGGGGAGCAGCGTCCACGATTTTTTTTTCTCAATTCACAATCACTTAACCTATATTTATGAGGATCTAATATTTTTTTACTGTAATTTGACATTTCGATTTGACAGAAGAACTCAGACGACGTTGTACAACGAATTTCATGTAATAAAATACAGAAATCGCTACAAACTAGAATTTTGATCAATTACAAAGTGGATGATCTTTTTGTGACTGCGTAGTTGGAGAATCTTCTGATTAACGATTCGAGTGTTAAAGACGAGGGGCCAAGTGGCTTGAATCTTGGACTTTGAAACTTGTTGGAAATTTGATTTGTTTGAACCTTCAATACTTGGATTTGGCTTGAATTTGATTTGTGATGAAGATTTTGATTTTTTTCGACTTGGCTTGGACTTGCTTTAATTTGAAGAAGATTTTGATCTTCTTGAGATTTCTCTGATTTTGGATTTTCTTCCGAGTTGTGGATTTTCTCCTGGACTTCTGGCTTTTCTTCTGTCGGAATTTTACTGGCTTTTCTTCTGTCGGAATTTTACATGTGATTTCTCTTGGACTTAATGTCCTATTTATAGAGAAATCTCAAACTACTCACTTTTTATTTATAACCACCCAATAAATATTAAATATAAAAGTGGAGACTGATTTTCTGCGTTGGTTAATTAAAATAGACTTGGACTTTAATCAATTTAAATGAACTATTTGTTTTTAATAGGCCAAACTTATTTATTTATTTTATTTTATTTTTAGTATCTACAAATGACCCATCGAGATTTATCAATTTTATTATACATAAATCTTGAATTTAATTTTAAATTTTGATTTAGAATTGGATTTAAACTTGAACACTCTTTTAGTAGATTTATACTACATGTGTTGTTATGAATGTGATTTGAGATAAGCTTTTAAACTTAAAAACAAGATGAACCTGTATGGAATTGAGCAAGTTGAATCCTATCACAATTCGGCTAAATTGAGCATATGTTTGAAGGTCTTAAATTATAATCAAGTCATATTATACCAACTCATAAAAAGTTTGTAAGTAGTATGTGTGGATAAAATTATGTTTATTAGTTTAACCATTGAAATTATAATTTAAGTTATGCCAAACATATGCTTATATAAGTGCTTAAACCGTGCGTATGGAAAATCATTTAAAATTATTTACATTGATTTAAGATTTGAAATATCAATTAAGAAAGTGAAAGAAAATTCAACCTTAAACCTTGGACTCTAGCAGACATATTTTTTGATAGTTTATGATAGAAGTGTATTCGTGTGTGTGTGGTTATTGTTTGTGTTGGTTGGGTGGATGTATTAAATGTGTGATTTGATGTGTGTCAGTGGTGTAAATGTTATGTTTGTGTGTATTACACGTGATTGTGTTTTGTGTGTAATCATTGATTGTGTTTTGCGCTGTGTTTTATGGAGTTTTTTTTTTTTAAATTCATTGTGTTTTTTTTTTCTTTGACAAGACTTTGAAACACACTAGAAATTTTGAGGTTAGAAATGATTTTAGTTTTGAGAAATAAATATTTTTATTATAGAAGTGTTTCAAGAGTTCAGAAAATTTTGTGTTAAAAACCAATAACAGAAACTTTTAGTCCAAGACATTTTATGTATTTGAAAGACTAGTCGTTCCAGACATTAAATCTTAAAACACTTGAAAGATTTAGTGCAAAGAACTATATAAATTTTTTTTAATCACTTTTAAGAAATTTATAATCTTAGAAAATTTGAGAAATTCTAAAATTTGTGAGATATAGAGCTTGTTTGACAAAGATTATAAACCTATTTTGGTTTTTTTCAGCTGTAATTTTTGACTTTTCAACCTATTTTAACATGAAAAATCAACAATTTCAACTCAAATAAATCAATATTGGTCAAATAAACTAAAAATTAATTTATAAATTAGTTTATAATCTCTGTCAAACGGGCTCATAAGTATTTTGAAAAAAATACTTTTTTTTAAATGAGAAATTTTTTGTTTGGAAGACCTGAAAATCGAGACTCGAAATGTATCTTTTTAGATATTCGCCGGAGACTCACCATTTCAAGATAGAGGCTTAGAAGACCTGAAAATAGAGGTTCAGAACATATCTTTTTAGATATTTTCCAAAGACTTACCCTTCCAAGATGGAGGCTTAAAAGACCTGAAAATAAAGGTTCGGAACGTATCTTTTTAGATATTCTCCGAAAACTCACCCTTCTAGGATGGAAGATTTAAAAGACCTGAAAATAGAGGCTCGGAACATATCTTTTTAGATATTCTTCGAATACTCACCCTTCTAGGATGGAGACTTGAAATATTTACGACCTCATATAGATAGAGGACTTTAACGAATTCAGAAAATTTAATGTCCATGATTATTTTAAATTATGAACCTTTTCTTTTCTTTTTTATTTTTACTTTGACTATTTTACTGTCATTTTGTTTTATTGTTTGCCTTTTTTTATTTATTATTTTGTTTGTTTGTTTGTTTGACAAGAATGACACAATCAAATTCTAAAAGCAAATAGAATATGAAATTACCTAAAATTACTGAGCTTAATGATACAGTACGGAAGCGCAAAGTTCTTTGCTTTCCTAAGACAATTGTGAAGTATCACAGTAAGTCAAACGCCACAGGAGAGCTCAAGCTTACTATCCACAAGCCGATGCCATGTCTCTTAACTTTATGTGTTCCTTAAAAGGAGCTGCACATGCATATTCTCAGTAATTGTCAGAGGAATTCGGATGCCATCCAACATCCTTCTTTGGGTACCCCTCCACATCATTCTCAGGATATGACGATTATTCTGAGAGTGATCATTTTTTATAGGATTAATCAAAGAGAAATAAAATAGGGAAGTGCACTTAGCATCCATGGAGAAGCTTTTTACCTTCCGAAGTTTTGGGAGTGGTCGGTTTGGATCCATAAACTCTTAGTAAAAATAAATCTTCTTGAGTTAGCTTTAGCAATTTATTTTGCTACAAAGGAATATCCTCGTCCCAATTTTATGTACATAGTTCTTTGTGAGGTTTGGTGTCCGGACACCAATACCTAACCACAAATGGAGAAATTGATATTTCTTTCGGGATAATCGAGAAATTACTAGACTTTCTATTATGGGTGATTATTATAAGGAGGTAGTTCCAAGCCTTTCAGAACTGTCGAATTTGCTTCCCCGATCTTGCTCATATTTGTTTAAAGCAAACTCACTAATAGTCGATAAGAAGAAAACTGATCGAATTTGCCATGCCGATTGGGTTGAGTTTTGGTTCCAAGAAGATGATTGTGTTCCAAATCCTCGGAAGAATAAGCCTTTCAAGAAAGCTATGGAATCGAAGCCATATAAAGAAGGTCAACGTGTAAAAGACAAGATACCGAGATCCGTTGTCACAAACAAGCCAAAAGATATTTTGCGTAGGACCATGAGTAATTGGAACTCTTCTTTATCTATTGATGAGAACGAAGAGTTAGAAATAGCGGCCTATCTTTCTCTTTGGCTTTGTCGTTTCATTTTTCCTTCTAGAGACGATTATCTTAGAGCCGGAATTTTCAAAACAGCTTCCAGAATGGCTGCCAAGTCGACTTACAATTTAGTTCCTCCTATTTTGGCTAGTATTTACCGAGGACTTACAGAAACATCAAATTGCGTAGCAGGTCATGACATTGGATTGATCAAATATGCATTTCCTGGACATTTTTCGTATGCTTGGGCTACAACCTATTTTCTCCGAGTAATCTACAACAACATTGACAAAAGCATTGGTCGCCCTATTATCAGAAGATATGCCAGAACTTTAAATGATCTCTAGCCTTGGGAAGTTGAAATGTTTGATTGTCGAAAACTTGTTCGTGGAAGGATGGATCTTAATGGTTTTTGTTGGAACCCTATTCATTTGCCTTCTTCTTGTGGTATACGCACGGATGAGGACGATAGGTCTACGAAGATTTCAGAGTTTATGACTAGCATTCGACCTGGATTTGTTTCTTATCGCCGAGGATCTAGTTCACACATTCTTGAAACATATAACCCTCATCGATTTGGAAGGCAACAAGGCTTCAAACAAAAACTTTCAGGCTCACCAAAAGATATGAACCTAGTAATAAATCTATTGACTCTTTATTGTGCTTGGTTATCTTTGACACAAGTAGGGAGTAGATGTTCATTCCATATTTCAGGGAGAACTAATAACATACAAAATCAAGTTGATTCTGCATACGAAGACTGGTGGAATAATGAAGTACTTCGAAGATTGAACAAGGTTCAAGTGAAGGAGTTATTATCCTGTGAGGATACAAACTTTAAACTCGAGCAACCTGTACCTATACCAAAGCATACAAAAAATGACAAAGCCAAAGAGATCAACCATTCTCGTATAGCTTCCCAAAGAACTTTTCAGAAAAGAGCATTGGATGTTCCAGACGAAGGAAGTCCTAAGAGGCTTAAATTTACATTCTCTTCAACGGAAATCGATTCCTCTTCAGAGTGCGTAGAGAAGATACCTGGGACAATTTTGGTTTCAGAAGACAGTAATTCTAGAGATCAGGTATGATGTAAATTCCTTTTTTATGTTTTTTTTTTCACTTTTGTTTTTTTTTTCTTAATGTATCAACTTTTGACTTCAGACTACTCTTTTTTTGGTACATCGTCGAAAACTATCGATACAACTGAAAAAGCCTCAATATATTCAAAGCAACCATGAAGCCTGTGTTGAAACTTCAAAAATAGGCTTGAGCATCCCGGATATATCTTTAGATGACAAAAATTTAGACATGTCATCTCAAACAAGGAATGCAGGTGTATATCTGTTCTTTATTATTTTACATGATTGTTTGATATCGGTGCACAACTTCCTTTCATCATTTTTTGTAGGATTTCAAAAATTCTCGAAGAGCTGAATTTTTATAGAGGTTCAAGTCCTTTACTGGATCAGACCAGCGAGGATCTTGACATGATTGATGCATTTGATGGGATTGATGACCTTAATGGTTCGAAAGATCTTCCTTGCGATTATCATAATCATATCAGTGGTGGTATTTTGACATCCAAGCTGGCAGATATCAATAAGGGTTAATTACACTAATGGTCCCAATTCTTTCAGGTTTGTAACGATTTCATCTCCATTTTTTTTAGCAGATATCATCACCATTCTTCCATTTATTCTCACAGAGGGTCCCCAAATCACTATTTTTCACTATTGTAATAATTCTATGACAATTTTACCCCTTGACTTAAATAAATTAAAATAATAAGAAAAAAATACAATGAAAACATTACAATTAGGCCCTTAATCTTTTCAAAAGTACAAATAAATTCTAAACTATTTTATTTTATACAGATTGGTGTTCTTCTAAAAAAAAAAAGAATATATCTTTTCATCCCACCCCCAGATTTCCTCATTGAAAATTCATGTCCAAACAACAATCTGAAAAAAACACCATGGTCGGAGTCCCAACACGCCACCAAGTCAACGGAAAACGGAAGTAGTATGTTGCAGGAGTCCCAACACGCCACCAGATGCACGAGCGGATCCACTGCGGGCAGATCTCTGCATGCAGATCGGGCGCACGAGCGCCGGATCTTTACGCAGATCCGACGAGCGCCTGATCTATGCGTGACTCGTCATCTAGTGCATCTCCGACGGGCGCAAATCTCTGCGCGCGTGACTGGTCATCTGGTGCATCTTTAGCAGGCGCAAATCTCTGCGCGCGTGACTCGTCATCTGGTGCATCTCCGACGGGCGCAAATCTCCGCGCGCGTGACTAGTCATCTGGTGCATCTCCGGCGGGCGCGAATGATCATCATTTCTCTTGCAAATCATCTGGTGGCACAGATCTGATATATGTGCTTGCGCCCAGCCGCGGCCACGCGAAGATTTGAGATCTTTCTTGCGCTCAACCGCCGACCACGTGCAGATTCGAGATCTGCTACCGCATCCGGGCTGCGTAGATTAGGGATGGCAAAAACCCACGACCCGCGACCCGCCCCGCCAAAACACCGCCCGCCCGCTCCGGACAATAATATGGCGGGTTTGGGACAAAAATCTGCCTGGCATGGGTCAAGGGTGGCCCCGGACCCCCTAGATTTTTTTTTTTTTTTTTTTTGAATCATAAAATATAAATATATAATAGAAATTATAATTTTCACTACAAATAGACTAAAGAAAAATCGAACTCGGGTTGAAATTTATAAACTACAAATCTTAACCACTACACCATAACCTCAATTTTATAATTTTTTTTGTTTTGTTTAGTACAAATATATATTAAAAAAATTATTTATTTATTTTAATTATTTTTCAGTTTTAAAAAAAAAAAAAAAAAAAATGGGGGCGGTTGGCGGGTCGGCGGTCGACTCGCCCGACCGCCCCCCCAGGTCATGCGGTCGCGGGCGGGCGCGGGCGGGTAAAATTTTGGCGGCCCGACCCGCCCCATTGCCATCCCTAGCGTAGATCTTTAATCCGATATGGCCGCGGTGGATGAGATGATGATCTATACTCGCCACTATCGATTGAGATTAAACTCAGATTAACGTAAATAGGGATAGGAATATTCCCAACCGAAATAGCGTATCTCCACTGTTTCGATGAGCCCACCGAATATAGTCGTTGGGTCGGTGGCCGTACGTTCGTTCGTTGGATCCGTTAATGGGCCGTTTTTGTGAGAGGTCGCGGGCGTCCAACTGCAGAAGTGACAAAGGAGTTGCAGAAGTGACAAATGAGTTAGTATTGTCACATTTGATTCCAGTCCAGCTGCAGAAGTGGGTAGTGACTGACTAGCCGGAGGGTGTGGGAGAGAGGGATGAGAGGAGCTTAGACATGGCGGCGGAGCCATCTGTACAGGAGAAGGAAAAGGAGAATGGGGTGGGGTGGGGTGATTTCTTTTTTTAGAAGAACACTTATTTGAATAAAATAAAATAGTTTAGGATTTATTTGTACTTTTGAAAAGATTAAGGGCCTAATTGTAATGTTTTCATTGTATTTTTTTCTTATTATTTTAATTTATTTAAGTCAAGGGGTAAAATTGTCATAGAATTATTAAAATAGTGAAAAATAGTGATTTGGGGACCCTCTGTGAGAATAAATGGAAGAATGAGGATGATATCTGCTAAAAAAAGAATGGGGATCGTTACAAACCTGAAAGAATGGGGACCATTAGTGTAATTAACCCTATCAATAATGAGGGAGAAGTGAATTCTGGAACTTCAATAGTCAAGATTCTGGAGAACGGACAAGAAGCACCTGTTACCCAATCTTTATTGTCTTTGATTGTTGTACCTACTTCAAATATAAACAATCGTGGGATTGCGTTAATTTGCTTTTCCATGTCTGAACTTCTGCTTGAAATTACTAAAGACTCTTCTTTTCTAAAAGATGTTTTCTGAGAAGCTATGACTAAGTATCTTAAGAAATCATTCACGGATGTAATAAAATACGATTTTTCAAATCTTAGGACTTGGTGGCCTAAAAGCAATCAGAGACTTCAAAACTTGATCATGAGTCATTTCAAATGGATCCAGCACCTTTGATGAAGTGTATGGAAGTGTTTTTTAAAAGAGTTGATACTTATCTTTCAAAAAAACATATCTTAGAGTATTTGACTTTAGAAGAAAGAGACCGACAATTGAAGTCTTTAAACAGTCGAATAGATGTAGAGATGGCCATATTTTCTTCTTTGGAAAATAAGACTAACCAATTGACTTTCGAGCTGGACAAACTCCGTGATGAACTTCAGACTCATAAGAAAAATCTGGATCAAATGGAAGAGGCCAAGATCACTCTGAGATAAGCACAAATTAGAAATATCGCCAACGTGGAATTCGTTGATCAGGAGAGGAAGACTCTTGAAGACATCTTCTTGCAACCGGCTGAAAGTGATTGATCTTTTGAATTGAAACTCTACATTTCTTCTTCTTTTTTTAATATCTTTTGTATCATCATTTTTTTATGCAAAAGACAAATAAAGAGATATAAATATGTTTATCGATTTTGATTGAACTTGGATTTATATATATAATTTTTTTTATCCAAGCTGTATAACTACTTCAAACGTTACAAGAATTTTTTTTTGTATAGCCGTTCACAGTTTATCTTCTTCCGGGTCAAGAGCATTACACTTTTTTTTACAAAGGAAAATAAAACGAACTTTAAGTATAAAAACGCTTCAGAAATTTTTTGTTAATAGGTCCAATCCGCAATCCATCTTTGTCGACGATCTTGTATGTCTAATTGGTGAACACATGAGTAACGACAAACGGACCATCCCATTTAGGTTGGAACTTACCCCCTGCCTTTTTTGTAATTATGATAGGCCTGCGTAATGAAAGTACTAAATCTCCAACTTGAAATGACCTTGGCCGTACTTTTTTTATTGAAAGACTTTGCCATCCTAGACTTGATAACATTGTAGGTGCATTTGAGCTTCTAATCTCTTCTCATCCAAAGCTTCCAGCTCTTCAAGTCGAAGATGGGCATTTTCCTCTATCGTCAAGCCTTCTTGGATGGCAATTTACAGTGATGGAATCTGACATTCTAAAGAAATTACAGTTTTCACTAGTGATGGCAACGGGGTGGATCGGGGTGGATCAGCCTGATCCAAATCTGCCCCGCAATAATTATAGGAGATCCAAATCAGCCATGCGATCCGTCATTTTTCGGGACGGATCGGATATGGATCGGGGCGGATCAGAGCCCTGATCCGTGTTATTTTTTATTTTTTTTATTTTTGGCATTCAAAAAATTTAAAATATATTGAAACAAGCTTTACTACTATACTATAGAGTTTAAACAACATTCTAAAATACATTAAATACTTAATTAAATGTCCAAAAGAAACAAACGACATCAATTACTTTATTAAAAATTGAATACTCCAAAATACACAATAAAAAAACAAACAAACAAATTTTTTATCATCTCATCTTCATAACTTCATGAAATCAAGAACCTAAGTTTAGGAATTAACAAATTAGGAATTAAGAAATTTGAAATTACAATTGCAGCCCTTGCCTCAAATTTTTTTATCTTGTTATAATTTAATCTTCTTCTTTTTTTAACATACGGGACGGGGCGGATCGGATCGGGGCAGCTCCGATCCGATCCACCCCGAGATCCGTGATGAATCACGGATATTTGTCTCGATCCGCTCCGTCGATCCGCGGATCAGGTATTTTTCGCTCCATTCGGATCGGGTATCCATCGGGTTTGGGGCGGATCGAATATTTTTGCCATCTCTAGTTTTCACACCATATACCAAGGCATATGGAGTAGCTTGTGTTGGAGTCCGGTAAGTAGTGCAATAAGCCCACAAAGCTTCTCCAATTCTTTCATGCCAGTCTCTTTTAGATTTGGATACAACCTTCTTTAACAAATTGCACAATGTCTTGTTGAATGCCTCTGGCAATCCATTAGCTGCTACATTATACATGGACGAGTTGTATTGTCTGAATCCAAACTTGGTGCAAATATTATTGATGTAGCTATTGCAGAATGGTTTTCTGTTATTAGTGATGATGTATCGAGGAACTCCGTACCAATAAATTATTTGACCGCGAATGAAATCCGCAACATTTTCTTTTTTTACTTTCCTCAATGGCAAACTTGGTGCAGATATTATTGATGTAGGTATTGCAGAATGGTTTTCTGTTATTAGTGATGATGTATCGAGGAACTCCATACCAATAAATTATTTGACCGCGAATGAAATCCGCAACATTTTCTTTTTTTACTTTCCTCAATGGTATAATTTCGGCCAACTTTGAGAAATAGTCAGTCCCAGCAATGATGTAGGAATGTCCAGCTGAAGACTTTGATGTTATAGATTTAATCACATCAAGACTCTATGCATCAAATGGCCAGAAAGCTATTGTTGGATGTAATAGTTCCGGAGGTTGATGAATGAAATTTGCATAGACTTGGCAAGCTTCGCATTTTTTTGTGCAAAATCTATAGAATTTTGAACCATAGTTGGACAATAGTATCCCATTCTTTCTATCCAAAAATGGAGTTTAGGTCCTGACTCATGAGCACCACATATTCCAGAATGAGCTTCCTCCAGGGCATGTGTCACTTCCTCACTACTTAAGCATCCAATGAATACTATATCAAACAAGTGCCGGTAGAGTGTGTCCTTATAGAAGATGAAGCGAGAAGCACGTCTCCAAATTTCTGTTTTACGATGAGGGTTATCAGATAATTTATGATGTTGAAGATAATCAATTAATGGTTGCCTCCAATCACCTACTTCTTTGCCAATAATTTCAACATTATTGTTCTTTTCAAAATTTTCAGGCAGCAGTGGTGGAATCACCCATCTTTGAACAATTGATACTGGATGGAAAAAAATCTTCATCTGACCTGGCCAGAACAGCAGCCCAATTAGCCAAGGCATCTGCTTCTCTGTTTTCATTCTTGGGAACAAATTTGATTTTTACTGATTCAAATTGTTTTATGAGTGTTGATGCATATTCATGATCAAATTGTTACTTGGAAAGAAATTGGTTGATTATCAACAAAGAATCTCCAAAGACGTCTAGTTGATTGACTTCCATATTCAATATTGTTTTCAAACCAATAATAAGAGCTTGATATTCCACCATATTGTTGGAACACTTTTCTGTCACGGTAAATGAATAGGGCATGCCTTGATTATGGAGAGAAACAAATAAAACTCTTGTTCCATCATCTTTGAAAGTGCACCATCAAAGAATAACCTCCATAAAGACGTCTAAAACTTCTTCGTTTGAAAGTTGAAGAAGTTCCCATTCCAATAGTATGATCGACAAGAAAATATTGTCCCTTAACGGCCTTTCAAATGAATTTGACCAACTAACAATGGAAGTGCCCATTTTCCTATCCTCTCAAAAATAATCATTCATTATTATTTTAACAGGTCAATCTTTGAAACAAGAATGATTGTGTGCACTAACATGTAATGCCTCAACTTTTTAGCAAGCAAAAATCAATGCAAGATGATTTTCTCAATAGGCGAATACTTCATTTCAGCACCTACCAATGCCCGGCTTAAGTAATATAGTGCATTTTCTTTTCTTTTGTAATTGATTTGGACAAGAAGTGCACCTAAAGAAGATTATTGTGCTGTGACATTGAGAGTCAATAAGCTTTTACGGGATTGGAGCTGTGAGCACTGGTGGATGAGATAAATATTGTTTAATGCTTTGGAAAGTATTTCGACAAGTATCATCTCATTCAAATGGCACGTCTTTCTTCACTAGCCTGTTGAATGGATGGCAACAACCAGCAAGATTGGAGATAAATCTTTGAATGTATGCCAACCTTCCTTGAAGACTTTTCAATTCGTGCAAATTACTTGGCTCTGGTATGTTTATTATAGCATCAATTTTTGATTGATCTATTTCAATACGATGTCGAACAATGAAGCCAAGAAATTTTCCATAAGTAACACCAAATGCACACTTTAATGGATTCATTTGCAAATGGTAACGCATGCCCTTAGGAGTCTGACGAATCTTAGTGAGCTCTTCGTCTTTTGGATTCATTCGAATTTGATTGTTGCATAAAGACCCATCCATGAAAGATAAAACTTTGTATCGATAGTAGTGTCCACCATCAACTCTGTTATCGTAGTGGAAAACCATCTTCGGACAAGCTTGATTCGAGATCTCGAAAAGTCAACATGACTCTTAACCGTCCATTCTTTTCATGATCGAACGATATTAGCAATCCAAGTTGGGTACTTAACTTCACATATGAACCCGGCTTCAATAAGTTTGTTGACCTCTACTTCAATTAATGATGGCAGCACGGACAGATTTGGATTGGATCACCGATCCGTATCCGCTCCGTATCAATTTTAGAATATCTAAATCTACTTAATTAATTCATCATTTCTCGACGAATCAATCGATTCGATCGATGATACATCTTGATCCGTTTATAATTTTTTTTGTCAATTGTCATTCAAAAAATTAAACAAACATTGAAACAAATTTTACTACTTTACTACTTTTTTCTAATTTTTTCTTTCTATCTTTTTCAAACGGGTCGGATCAAATCAGATCACACATGATCCAATTCGCTCACGATCCATATTGGATCATCCCGATCCGTCTCGGTAATTCGCGGATCAGGAATTTTTGCTCCATTCTGATCGGGTATCCATCGAGTTTGAGACAGATCGAATATTTTTGCCATTCTTAACTTCAATTTGTGGAATCAATTCTGGTCGGAATCTTCATTGAGGTTGTTTAATCGGCGAACTCTATGCTTTTGACAGATGATACACTACAACTTTAGGATCCAACCCTTGCATTTCTTTGTAGGACCATGCAAATAGGTCTTTGTATTCCTGGAGCAGGTTGAAATACTCAAATTCCTCATTTTGACTATGATGTGCACTTACAAACACCGGTCTCATATCTTCTTCTGTTCCCAAGTTTAACTACTTCAAGTCATCTACGGTAGCTTGCTCCTCTTCTTCGAATATTGACAAAGCTGGCTTAGGTTCATTTGCATGGGTTGAATTTTCAAATTCGAATCTGAGTCGCTTCTTCAAAAGCAATGTGATTAATTGATACCTCATCTTTATCCTCGCCATTCTTTTGAGATGAGACAGTTTTCTGATTCCTATTCCTTTTTCTTGAGTGTTGAGGTTTCAAACTTGAATTAAAAGTCTTAACTCCAAGTCGAGAAAATGTAGATCGTCTTTGACAGGTTTCTGGATAAGCCTGCATATTTTTCTCAACTTGAACAGAAGTAGAAGAATCACCACTTAACATTTGAAAGACGGACGTTCTACCTCTTGGATCAACTATTGTGGAAGTTTCTCTTTCCAGCCTTTCGAATACTGAAATTCTGACATTCTCACTTTGAATTCGATCAAATATTGAAGGTCTTGACTATTTTGGCTTTTTTTTTAGAAGTCTCATAGATTTGAATCATGATTGGATTTGAGGACACCTTCTTAACTTTAATTTTTCTTGGTGGATCTGGATTATATTGCAATCCATACTTTGATTGTGCAATAAATTATCCACCAGAATCTGAAGGAACACGACCACCTAAAAGAACAACATCAAGATCACCCAGTTTACGATGCTCTCATTTTCTAAATCTGGCATTCTCGAACAACTTCTTAACTTACGAATTGTAATGTCTCTTAAAAGTTTGTTTTGGATCTTCAACTTTTTTGACATGTGGCATGTTTTGTTTAGATGAATTAGAGATACAGAGCTTTTCTGTATTCGGAATATATGTTGAAACTTTGCTGGTCTCTGGAACTGTAACAAGTTGGTAGGGCAGAGCTAATTTAGGAATGTTGGGTATCGAAAAAGTTAATTATTTTCTCAATAGCTCAACATCTGCTAACATCGTTTGAGGTTGTTTACCTTTGGAGATCTCTCCACAAGTAAGTTTCGATCTACCTGTCATAAGTTGATGAGGTGGCACTACAATAAGTCGGTGATCATTGTTTGTATCTTCTTTAATTTCAAATCCAGCTGAGGACAATTTTGCTGAATGAAACTCTTCACCTTCCGAGTAGAACTTGGCATCTGCAAAATAAGATTCTTTTTTGAAGAATGGTTTTGACTCACCTACTACAACTTTGACTTCTTTATCTTGGCTATACTTGAAACATTGATGCCAAGTTGAAGGCACCACTTCAGCTTCATGTAGCCAAACACGTCCAAGGAGCAACTCATATGATATTTTGGCATCAATGACATGAAAGAAAGCTGAGGAATTTAACTCCCCTATTTGTAACTTCAACCGAATCATGCCAATGGTTCGCTGGCTATTTTGATTGAATTCTTGAATCGTGATATTGCTCTTTGATAGATCACCAACATTTATTCCAATCTTGTCCATTGTTTTGATTGGCATAATGTTTACAGCAGAGCCACAATCAATTATTATTCGATACAATTTACATTCTCGGATACAACCACCGACGTATAGTGATCTATTATGCAAGCTAGATCCAAGTTGTAAATCATCATCGTTGAACGTGATAGTGGCCATACAGATCTTGGTAAGTTGTAGATTTAACTAGTTCTAGTACTTTTCCTTAGTAATCTTTTGGATTAATCAATGCTGCGATTAAAGCCATACGATCATCATCAAAGAGATTAAGAGCATGTGTCGGGGCTCATCTTAAGGAATGTTACCGAGTTGTGAAATGACCTTCATTGTCTTCAAACTCTCTTCCGATACATTTTGACTCACTTTTTCTATCTACATTGATGACATTGGAGGTAAAACATTGTTCGTCAAAGAAACTCTTAGGAAAATATTCTTCCAGTGGTTACTGGTCTAGAAAAATGAAGTGTTGTAGCCTCGCTTTTGTTGATTTTTGTTTGCTCTTGCTCTAACTCGGTTTTTCTCTTTTGACTGTTTCTTGGCTTTCTTCTTGATTCTGGTTTTTTGTCATGGGTGTCAGGACTTGGAAGCTGTAAAACTTTCTGGTGGCGTCTTTTTATGAGAGTCCATGCCCTCTAACTTTCTTCAGATAATACTTCATCAATAGATTGAACTTCGAGACTCCATTCCCTCAATATCGGTCCCCGCAGAGACATAGAAGATGATTTTTACCGTTTGCTTGATATCTAATATTTCTCCTTCTTACTTATGAAGGTAGACCATCAATCACTAATTTCATTTTCAAACTCTGAGTCAGAATCCCAAACGTCTAGATCATCAGTCATGATTTCATAGAAGGTTGGACGATTGCCGCTACCTGATTTGACCATCTCTGGATAGACATACGTTATGGTGACTTCTTCATCTACATTTAGTTGTATCAGAATAGTTTTTTTCAGAAGTTGAGGTCCAAATTCAGCCACCCTCGACATTGACTTTCCAGCATCATAGGGAATAGGGAATGTCTCGTCTTTATTTGAAATGGGAATTGGGTCCAATGATCCAAACGAAACTATCGAACAGCTGGCAGTTGAGTTTTCACCAGTTTCAAGTTTGATTTTATTTTCTTTATCTAAGTGGACAATAAGATCCTTTAGCATAAAACACCTCTCTAGTGGATGACTAATGATTTGATGAAATCGCAATATTTAGGATGATCAACTTGACCAAACCTCTTCCTACCTTTTTGGTCTTTGAAGTTCAATTATCTTTGTTCAAGGAGTTGACCTAAAATTCCGAAAACTTGAGGCGAGAATGGATACTCTTTTTCTTCATGTTCCTTTAGAGTAAAAAGACCATTCATTTGGACTTGTACTCTGTTAGGTCTGAACTCCGGTTTTTGCTTTGGGCCCGGATTTGAACCTTATTTTTTTAAACTAATTTTTGTAGGAACAGTATAAATTGTCATGGCCTCTTTGGGCTTACCTGACTTACCATCCCTCTCGATTTTCTTTTTGGGATCTTTCTTGTCACGTAGATCACTCGGTAAGTAACTTTCGTGTCTTACAATTTAGATTTCTAGATCAGGGCACGCGTAGCCAACTCTTCGAAAGAGTAAGGCATATTTGCTTGGAGATTATAAAGTAGTCCCCAATGCATACCTTGGACACACATGTCAATAGAGGATGCTTCACTAATGCATTCTTTGTAGTTAAGAACAAGGTTTCTCCATCTTTCAATATACTCTTCGACCAACTCATCCTTGCTCTATTTTGTTCAGACAAGTTGTGGAAGGCTAACTATCTGCCTGGTACTATAAAAGCATGTTAGGAACTCCCGCTCAAGTTGATCCCAACTATAAATTGATCCAGTCGGTAAGTCTGTATACCATTCAAATGCTGCGCCTCTGAGGGAGCGTACTAGCTGCTTCGCCATCATTGTAGGTGCCAGCATTGTTACATGTTTCAATGAAATGAGCAACATGTTGCTTTGGGTTTTCTTTTCCATCGAAACATTGAAACTTCGGAGGTTGGTAACCAAGCGGCATCCTCATTTCTTCAATTTGATGGCTGTAGGGTTTAGCATAAACCAGTGAAGATTGTGGCGAACCACCATAATGGGCACGGATTATGTCAGCAATCATATGCTGGAGTTGTTGGACAGACAGAGAGTTGAGTTGTATCACGCAACACATTTTAAACTACCATCCGGTCATGCATATCTTGGTTCTGTTGATGCTCTTAGATTTTTGGATCCTTAGTTCTGGAAGAGCTTGTATTTTTTGGACTATTTTCCGCCAATGGACTTTGCAATTCGAGCTGGTGCATAAGGGTGGAAATTTGTGCATCTTTGTCTTCCAAGGATTTTGTTAGCTTTTTAATGGCCAAGGCCATTTCTTTGAATCGGTCATCGTAGTCGGTGTCATTTCTCGACCATCAACGGCTTAAGAGATTCTTTAGATGTGGTATAATAACCCTATTTTCATAGAGAAGTGACATGTGTGGATCCGGACATGGATCCGTTACTGGAATGAGAGCTGGAATGAGAACTTTTTACTAAGTTCTTGGATTTTTCTGTAGAATAGGAACTGGACTTCCTAGACTTGAAAAGAAGATTTCACGAAATCGAAAGATGAGAGGGCAAAAAGGTCCCACTGGGCGTGCCAAGAAATTTGTACAACGAATTTCGTGTATTAAAATACAAAAATTGCTACAAATTAGAATTTTGATAAATTACAAAGTAGATGATCTTCTTGTGACTGCGTAGCTGAAGAATCCTCTGGTTAACGATCTGAGTGTTGAAGATGAGGAGTCACGTGGCTTGAATCCCGGACTTCGAAACTTGTTGGAATTTTGATTTGTTTGAACCTTCAATACTTAGGCTTGGCTTGAATTTGATTTGTGATGAAGATTTTGATTTTCTTGATTTGGCTTGGACTTGCTTTTAGATTTTGATCTTATTGAGATTTCCCGGGTTTTGGATTTTCTTCCGGGTCGTGGATTTTCTCCTGGACTTGCTTCTGGACTTCTGGCTTTTCTTCTCTGCCGAAATTTTACCAGTGTTTCTGTTGGACTTAATGTCCTATTTATAGAGAAATCTCAAACTACCCACTTTTCATTTATAATGACCCAATAAATATTAAATATAAAAGTGGGACGGATTTTCTACCTGTGTTAGTTTTAATACGAACGGGTCATAATAGACTTGGGCTTTAATTAATTTAAATTGACTATTTGTTTTTAATATGTCAAGCTCATTTATTTATTTTATTTTATTTTTAGTGTCTACAGACGTGATTCTTGTTACCGCATGTTGTGCATGATTCGTGATTTGAAATTCACAAACCAAAAGAAGTGAAGTCTAGTGGTGGAAGAAGATGAATATCAATCAATTTTTGGACCTTCTTTGTTTAGGTTATTCATTTTTGTTGGACCTTAATTAAATATTTGGATGAGGCAATTGGACTTTGAGTTTGAGTGGTTAGTAAACCTCCCTCATCCGCCCCTTAGCATAAGGAATTCTATTCATCTAATCAAACGTCCAATTTTTCTTTCTTTTCTTTCTTTCTTTTTTTTTTTTTAATAAAATCAAATGGATTTATCTGGTACATGATTTCCTTTGTCATATTTTCAAAGAAATATAGAATATGATGAACATTTAAATAAGTTTGATTTTTTATTGGATCATAAAAACTCACTTTTCAAATACCGTTTCTTTCTGTTTGGGATCGCACATCAATTGCAACGTAAGGAATTATATTTGTATTAATCAAACGTCATATGTTACAACCTATTTGGTAGAAATTATACTCAAAAGCTAGCTATTAAGGAGATGATGTCCAGTGAATTATAAATCACACACCCAAAGTTTATACTTTTAATGTGGGACAAGCCCCCTAATTTACAATGGGAATCATGACTTCATATCCGAGAAATCAAATCTGAAATTTTGTCTTTTCAGTCAAAGTAACTCAGTAAATTTTTTTGATAGCCAAAATTAACAAGTGTAAAATTGAATTGTTGAAGCGATAAAGAAAATTTTCATAAAATTTGGAATCTTTTAATTTGTGTAAATATTAATTGATACAATTTTTATTGGTATTTTTTAATAAATTAATTTTTGTATTACACTTCCACAACTCCTTTTTCACGGTTTAGCTCCTCCTATATTTGTATATACTAATTTATGTTCAAACACTAGTTTATATAGGTAAATTTCCCAATTTTGTACCTCATGTGGATGGTTGCTCTTTGCTAGGAGATGAGGAATTTTGACTGGCCACTTGAAATGAAAATGGGAAAATTGCACCATGTACTGTATTTTTTGTGTAAATTACACCTTTTAGTGCATTTCAAATCTATTTGTATTTATTTTATAATATATTATTAATATAATAAAACAACTTAAATTAATTTATCCCAAAAATTTTGCACAGCAATGTAAAAAATTCTTAAAATTGTCGAAATCAATATAGCGACCCAAAATATGTCTTGTTAACTTAGGAAACATTATGCATATGTTGTTACAAGTGGTTTTGATTTGTCTAGCTGCGGTTCTTCAACTAGATGCAAAATTAGTTCAATGGAGGACAAGGGAAAAAAAAAAAGCCAAGCGCGATTCCTTCTATGCTATACGTACGATCTCTTCTTCATTCTTCATTATATCTTCTTTTTCCTAGTTTTGAATGCGAGTCTCATGTTGTTGCAGTGTTGGTTAATGATCTAATGGTGGAAGCATATTTACAGGAGAAAATTGCTAGTAATATATTCTTTTTCCATCGTCTGTCGATGATTTTAGAAGTTAATTCGGAGGAGGTGGGGGGTTTTGTGTAGCAGATTAAAGAATTGACGTAGCAAGGTCATGTAACATAAATCATTTGTATTATGTACACATTGCAGAATAATCAGTATGGATCACAATGTTGAAAACACTATGATATTTATGTAGTGTAAAAGTCTGAATAAAATTGACTGCAAACAGCCGGCTTATATAGTCAATTACAAAAGGATAAAATCAAAATAACAACCCATATTTGAATGACCTAAAAACGTGATAACATACTAATCCTAAACCACTAACCCTTATAGATAATGTTTATTAACCAACAATCCTAATAAAACAACAAATCCTAATAATCAACAATCCCTCCCTTAAACTAAACACTTCTCAGCATTCAGTTTACTTGAGAAATGTGCACACTCCACCTTACTACTTCAGGCTAGAAAACTTTAGGAACTTACTTCTCTGAGAGCATAGAATGTACCATATTCATGATTGTCCTATTTTTCCTCTCAACAACTCCATTTTGCTGAGGGGTATAGGCTGCAGTTAATTGCCTGCTCACTCCATTAGCTTTACAAAACTCAACAAAATCATTTGAATTGAATTCTCCACCCTTGTCAGTCCTTAAGAATCTAATATATGCACATGTCTCTTTCTTAACACATACTTTATATCTTCTAAAAACAGTAAAAGCTTCTAACTTTTCATGTAAGAAGTAAACTCAAGTTTTACGACTAAAGTCATCCATAAAACTTAACAAATACCTTTTATTGCTATTTGATGCAGGCTTTATAGAACCACATATGTCCGCATGTATAAGCTCCAGCCTTTGTGAGGCCCTCCACAGACTCCTTTTAGGAATGGATTCCCTGTGCTTACCAACCAGACAATCTGTGCAAAGCTTTGTAGGGGTTCTAAGTAAAGGCAAGCCACTGACCATATTTTTGTACTGAAGGGTACTCAACCCTTTGAAGTTCAAATGCCCGAATCTGCAGTGCCATAGGTGAGTTGCATTTTCTTTCACAACCTAGAAACAAGTAGGAACTTTAGGCATTATGGCTGCAAGCACAACAAACATCCTGTTCATACTCATCTCAGATTGCATAATCAGACCCTTTGAAGGATGAAAGATCCTACACTTCCCATGTTGGAACAAAATAGCCAGACCATTTTCTTGAAGTTGTCCCACACTTAACAAATTATTCTTCAACTCAGGAATGTAGTAAACTTCAGAGATTATCTGAGTGATTCCCTTGACTTGCAGTCTGACATTTCCCTTCTCCACAACTGTCATCCTTGTGTTGTTACCTAGCTTCACCGTTTGTTTGAAGCATTCAACCAAATCAGAGAACTATTCTTTATTTCCACTCATGTGATTGTTGCATCCACTATCAAGAAACCAAACATCTTCTCTTTTTGCTTGGTTCAGATCCACATAAGACATTAACAACAGCTCTTCTTCTTCATCTACCTCTGCGTAATTGGCTCCTATCTCCCAACTAGGGCACTCATATTTAAAGTGCCCTAATTTGTGGCATTTAAAACATTCCACAATAGCTTTGTTAATAGACTGTCTTCCTTTACCTCTTCCTCTGCCTCTGATCGTTCCTCGACCTCTTCATCTTTCTGTTATGTCTTCATGAACAACCTTTAGAACATGTTCCTCCTCTCCATGGCTATTCATCCTTTGTTCATGGACAAGTAAATTGCTCTGCACCTCGTCAATGGTCAAAGTATCCAAGTCGTTGGATTCTTCAATAGAGCAGACCACATAGTCCAATTTTGAAGTCATAGACCTCAAAATTTTCTCATTAATAACCGTTTCACCTATTTTCTCACCATGAGCCTTCATTTTGTTGGCTATAGTGAGAGTAAGAGCAAAATAATCATTTACAGTCTCTCCTTTTTTCATGTAGAGAGTTTTAAAATCTCTTGAAGAGCTTGCAACTGTGAAGCGCTTCACCTTGGTGGAGCACTTGATATTTCTGCCTCATCGAGGCCCAAATGTCTTTCTTTGTGTCCTTATTGAGTATAGTCTCTATAATACTCGATCTATAGCTTGAAACATGTAATTCTTTATCTTCAAGTCCTTCAGCTTTGCTTCTTCAATAGCCTTATGTTGTGCTTCTGTCAACTCATCCCCGTCTCCTACTGCCAATATCTCATTCTCCACAAGACCCCAGTAATCCTTTGATCGGAGAAGATTCTCCATTAACATCGACCAATGATCATAATGACCATCAAATTTTGGGATTGCACGCTGCACAAAGATACTCTCTACTGACATTCCTTTTAGCACACCACTCACAAGAAACTGATATTTCTTTTACTCACACAAAACCAGGCCCCTATGATGGGGCTCTGATACCAAATATTGAAAACACTATGATATTTCTGTAGTACAAAAGTCTGAATAAAATTGACTACAAACAGCCGGCTTATATAGCCAATTACAAGAAGATAAAATCAAAATAACAACCCATATTTGAATGACCTAAAAATGTGATAACATACTAATCCTAAACCACTAACCCTTTTAGATAAGGTTTATTAACCAACAATCCTAATAAACTACAATCCTAATAAAACAGTAAATCCTAATAACCAACACACAACATACAAAAAAAGTTTGTAACAGCTAGCGCAACATATTTGTAACATCCGATCCAACATACACAAATTCCAATGACATGTAAATTAGCGTATATTGTTGCAAAATTCATGTACCAACTTTATGTAACACAATAAAACATATATAACAGATATCATTACTATTAGTAACAATCACAAACCATAAATAGCTTTGTACAACAAGTGCAATATAATTTTAACGGTCTATGTAGGTACACAAATTTCAATTATACAGATGTTGGAGTTTTAGATTGCAAGGTTATGTAACACAGAAGATTTCTAATGTAATATAGAAGATGTTTCACTTTCAACATATTACATTATTTTTATACGTAACATAGTTTGCCAAGATTGCACTTATCAAAAATATGTAACATAGAAAATTTCTTTTATATATATATATATATATATATATATATATATATATATATATACACTAGTTTTTGGCCCGTACGTTGTACGTGGTGTAGTTGTAATACTGTACTATTAATTGTTTTGATGCTATTGTTATGATAAATTTTGTAATTAGTAGTACAATTGCATACATACATCACAAACCCACAATTTATAAATATAATTAATGCATGAAAAAATAAGATTCAATTATTGTCAACAATTATAATATTTACAAGAAACCTAAACAGAGCAATCAAGATTCTACTTTGTAGTTCCATGAACCCTTATCTGCTATCTCAAACAACCTAAAACAATCTCAATGCTTCATCTTCACAAGTCTTCACAATTAGCATTATGTAACTCAGATAGATCCCAACCTTGAAATGAACAAGGTAATAACTCTTAACAAATTTAAAACCTACCCCATCACCAAAAAAAGAGAGAATGAGGGAGGGAGGGTATTATAGGATAAATTATTTAGATCAACATGGGAAATAAAAACAACAAAATACTTGAAATAATACCTGATTAGAATCAAGAAGAACAAAGTTCCCATTTTCGAAAATGTAATCATGAAGTCCATCTTGCTGCTGTAATAGCAGATCACCGCTTGTGAGTCATGGTAAAATCTAGTGATGCGTCATCAAAGTAATATTTAGATATACAAAATCAAAATGTCAACATAATAAATAAAGATCCAAACGCGTTCGACAAATACATACCCAAAAAAAAAAAAAGTTAGTTTAAAATGGACTAAAAAGCCCATTTTTATTGTTTGGGAGTGTGTTTGTTAAATACACACTCCAATATTAAAAAAAAAAAAAAAAAAAGCTCAAAATGGACTAAAGATTTCACGTGGAGGAGTGGGTGTTTGTTGAGTAACTCGACAAACATCCACATACATTTAAAAGAAAAAAAAATTAAAAAAGCAAATTTGGGTGTGTGTTTGTCGAGAACACATACTCATATCAATCAAAATAGGTTTTTAAGCCCATTTTGGCTTTACATTTTTTTTTTTGGTTATATTTTTTTGATTTTAAACCAGAAAACCTTTGAATTGTAAGGTAAATTTTTTATATTTTTTTTTACAGATTATTCTAAATAAATGTTGCATATGTTTAAGAATCAATTTTTTTTTTAAACAAAAAAAAAAGTGAATTAGGAATTAACCGTTCACGCTATCGAGTGAATTAGTTGCATTTATCTTAAATTTTTATAAAATCAGCTTTTGTTGACTTTGCTATTTTTTTTAAAGATTTGGCATTGGTTTTATCGAGCAACTCTAAAAAAATACAATAAAAAAAAAAATAAAAAGTTTGTCAGATAACTCGACTTTTTGTTAACTACAGTTCGAAAAAAATAAATAATATGAACAAATGAGAAATTATATTTATGTATTTTTAACAAAAAATGTCGAGCATTTAATTTTTTTGTTATTATTTTTTTATTTGGATGTGTGTTTGTCGAGCCAATAATCAAAATGGGACCATTTTGATATTTCCTAATTTTTTTTAATATATATTTGGGTGCAAAATGACCCAATTTGACTTTTTTTAATTTTTTTTATATTAGGTGTATGTTTGTCGAGCTACTCGACAAACACACACCCCCCAACAATTAAAATAGGCATTTACCTTTTCAATTTTTTTTTTTAATATTTGGGTTTGAGTTTGTCAAGTTGTTCGACAAACTCGAACCACCCAAAAAACAAAGCCCATTTTGATATTTTTTAATTTTTTAAATATATTGGGGTGTGTATTTGACAAACACACACCCCAAACAATTAAAATAGGCTTTTTGGCCCATTTTAATTTAACTTAAATTTTTTTGTTTTTTTTTTAATTTCGGTGTGTGTTTGTCAAGCACATTTGGACCTTTATTTATTATTTTTTTAGTGTGTTTTTTTAAGAGTTTAGTAGCAAATAAATTTTTATTTAGTTTTTTACTATTTTATTTTATTTTTTCTTATAAGCAAATTTTAGAGATAATTGTGTTCAATTTGCTTATAAGAAAAAATAAAATAAAATAGTAAAAAATTAAATGAAAATCTATTTGCTACTAAACTCTAGGAAAAAAAAAACACACCAAAAAAATAATAAATAAAGGTCCAAATGCGCTCGACAAATATATACCCAAATTTAAAAAAAAAAATTAGTTTAAAATGGACTAAAAAGCCCATCTTTGTTGTTTGGGGGGTGTGTTTGTTAAATACACACCCCCAATATTTAAAAAAAAAAAATAAAAAAAGGTTCAAAATGGGCTAAAAGTCCATTTTGATTTATGTGGAGGAGTGGGTGTTCACATACATTTTTTAAAAATAAATAAAAAAAAATAAAAAAATTTAAAAAGCAAATTTGGGTGTGCGTTTGTCGAGTTTCTCGACAAACACACACTCATATCAATCAAAATGGGCTTTTAAGCCCATTTTGACTTTATAATTTTTTTTTGTTATATTTTTTTTATTTTAATCCAGAAAACATTTGAATTGTAACGTAAATTTTTTATATTTTTTTTACAGGTTATTCTAAATAAATGCCGCATATATTTAAGAATCAAATTTTAGAAAAAAAAAAGTGAATTAGAAATTAACTGTTCACACCATCGACAACATTACTTTTCAAATATTTTTTTATAATAATTTTGTCGAGTGGTTAGACGTGGACTTTTGTCTCTTTTTTTTTCAAGTATATATAATATTACAGTTTTAGTTACTCGAGTGATTAGACGTGGGCTTTTTGGGTTTTTGTCGAGTTTTTCGACAAAGTCCAAAAAAAGGAACAAAAAAAATCTCTAAACTCGACAAAACAAAACAAAAATGAAAAATTGGAAAATTTTGGTTTTGTCGAGTCACTCGAAAAAAAAAAAAAAAAAAAATTTATGTCGAGTAACTTGACCAAAAAAAAAAATTGAAAAAATGGTCAAAATGTACTTTATTGAGTAATTCGACAAAAAAAAAAGTCAAAAGTTGCTTGATTTTGGTTACGCATTAATCTTATTAAAAAAAAAAAGTTTTTCGAGTATGTGTGTGCACGTACATGAAAAATGTAAAGGTAAATTTGTTATAAATTGAAAAGATTGTGGACCAAAAGTGCAAATTATAAAAAAATTAATAAAAGACTTTGTCGAGTAACTCGACAAAGTCATTAAAAAAAAATTAATTAAAGACTTTGTTGAGTAACTCGACAAAGTCATTAAAAAAAAATTCATTCCAACTACCCTCGTATGTGAATTCACCTTTTCTTTGATTTTTGACTAATCATATATATCCCACATAAGCACACATCTTTGTAATATTATAGGACATGAAAAGATGTATGTCCATTAATCAATTTCCCTTTCCACAAGCAACGTAATATATGAAGAAATTATTGCATCCATAAAGCTAAATTATTATCAATGTACCTGGGAGGTCCCATGGCTCACACTTGTAGATATCAACTTCGGGAATGATTTCGAGTTCAATCTTACAGCCATTAATATTTCTCTTTAAATAATAAGCCACAAGTTCTTCGTCTGTTGGATGAAATCAGAAGCCGGGGGGCAATGAAACAGTGCCATGATCTTCCTTGTACAAATGAATACAATTATGCTACAATTCACCTGGTCATGAAGTAACAAAAATTTCTTTGACATAGAAAACAATCACAAAAAAATATGAAATTTTCAGGGGACATAAAATACTCATTTAGCTACCACATATCAAAATTTGATAGTCCGAAGGCATGTTTCGGCTTACTAAAATGCTCACCGAAACATCCTAGGCAGTTTCTCGGGTTCATGCTGTCACAGTTTACAAAATTGTCCATAACTTGAGTTATATATATATATGAAACCAAAGGCAATGGTTAGGTAACCCATAGAGCTATCGTCTCCAACTGGAATTATGTAAAAATACTTAATATATTAGGTGCAGCAGATTTTTGAGTTGGACAACAGAAACTACAACTTAGAGAAACATGAAGTTTAGCAAAACCTTTCAAGTTCACATCATTAACGTGTAATCAAAGCATGGGAATCCACTAAAACTACCACAAAACCAAGGCCCACAAAAGTTTAAGAAGATATTTACACTACTTAAAGTTTTTTGATTGATTTATAATAGCGATTTTGACACATCGATGGCATGAATCCGAAAAACTGCTTAGGAGGTTTCGGTGAGCCTTTTAATATGACTAAACATGCCGTCGGACTACCAATTTTTAATATGTGGTAGCTACCTGAGTATTATATGTCTCCTGAAAATTTCGTATTGTTCGGTGATCGTTTTCGATGTCAAATAATTTTTTGTTACTCCATGACCAGGTGAAGAAAATTTTCAAAATAAGGACAGTGTTACTAAAATTTCTTCACCCGTTAACTGAGTAACAAAAATTTATTTGACATAGAAAACGATCACCGAAAAATATGAAATTTTCAGAGAACATAGAATACTCATTTAGATACTACATATCAAAATTTGATAGTCCGACGGCACGTTTCAGCTTACGAAAATGCTCACCGAAACATCCTAGGCAGTTTCTCGGATTCATGCGGTCGCAGTTTACAAAATTGTCCATAACTTGAGTTATATAACATGGAATTATGTGAAACCAACGCCAATGGTTAGGTAACCCATAGGGCTATCGTCTCCAACTAGAATTATATAAAAATTCTTAATATATAGGTGCATCAGATTTTTGTATTGGACAACAGAAACTACAGCTTAGATAAACATGATGTTTAGCAAAACCTTCAAGTTCACATCATTAACTTGTAATCAAAACATGGGAATCCACTAAAACTACCACAAAACCAAGGTCCACAAAAGTTTAAGAAGATATTTACACTACTTAAAGTTTTTTGATTGGTTTATAATAGCGATTCCGGCACGTCGACGGCATGAATTCGAAAAACTGCTTAGGAGGTTTCGATGAGCATTTTAGTATGCCTAAACATGCCGTCGAACTACTAATTTTTAATATGTGGTAGCTACCTGTGTATTACATGTCCCCTGAAAATTTCATATTGTTCGGTGATTGTTTTCTATGTCAAATAATTTTTGTTACTCCATGACCAGGTAAAGAAAATTTTCAAAATAAAGGCAGTGTTACTAAAATTCTTTCACTCGGTCACTGAGTAACAAAAATTTATTTGACATAGAAAACGATCACCGAAAAATATAAAATTTTCAGAAAACATAGAATACTCATTTAGCTACCATATATCAAAATTTGATAGTCCGAAGGCATGTTTCGGCGTACAAAAATGCTCACCGAAACATCCTAGGCAGTTTCTTGGATTCATGTGGTCGCAGTTTACAAAATTGTCCATAACTTGAATTGTATAATATGAAATTATGTGAAACCAAAGCCAATGGTTAGGTAACCCATAGAGCTATCGTCTCCAACTGGAATTATATAAAAATACTTAATATATAAGGTGCAGCATATTTTTGTGTTGGTCACATAAAGTGCAGTTTAGAGAAATAATTCACCCGGTCATGGAGTAAAAAAAAAATTTTTTGACATAGAAAACGATCACCGATCAATATGAAATTTTCAGGGAACGTAGAATACCCATGTAGCTACCACATATAAAAATTTGATAGTCCGATGGCATGTTTCGACATACTAAAATGCTCACCGAAACATCCAAGGCAGTTTTTCGGATTCATGTTGTCGTAGTTTACAAAATTGTCCATAACTTGAGTTATATAACATGAAATTATGTGAAACCAAAGCCAATGGTTAGGTAACCCATAAGGATATCGTCTCCAACTGGAATTATTAAAAATACTTAATGTATAAGGTGCAGCAAATATTTAAGTTGGACAACAAAAACTGCAGGTTAGAGAAAATGAAATTTAGCAAAACCTTTAGGAATCGATTGTATTTTGTCTTTTGTTCCCCATAGAAACTGGAAATCAAAAAGAACTAAATTTGATGACTTATTAAGGAAAAATGAATATATCTTTACTATAATACATAAGAAGTCAATAATTGAAGGAAATTAATTTTGCTGAACGGTAAAGTACTCGAATTAAGGCCATTACATCAATATTGTTCTAAGCTTTCTTAATTAAGGCCATTACATCAATATTGTTCTAAGCTTTCTTATTTATGCAATTGGACTTCATATATATGCTTAATTGTTTAATCTAAAAGTTTTTCATTATCCATTTATTATTAGATAGAAATAGAGGTGACTCCTCTTAACAGATCAAGTTGCAAATTGTTGAAAACTCTATCTCTCAACGTTGGAGCTTCTTGATTAAAGATCCTGTAAAAAAATAGAATAAGACTAATTTAGAATACATATCACAATTCATAAAAGATCAACATTTATTACGAATTCATAATCTTTATATAAGGACAAAGACTTGTAATAAATTGGTAAATAAAATAATAGTATCTAAGAAAGACATAGGCTTTTCTTTCTTTAGTTTAGTTATTAGACAAAGACTTATCATAACATAATAAATAGGCAAAGACTATTCATACATTTATCACAAACTTGTAGCCTATCTATTTTAACTTTACGTATTCTTAGTTTTCCAATTCATTCTAACTTATATGTTATGAGATGTCCAATTTCTTATAAGTATTCTAAATCTATAAAGTTACTTAGACTAAGATCAAGTTTAGAGTTTTGTTTTAGATTACATAGAAAGAAATTTGTATTATTTACAAGTAATTTACATTTATACTATTTATTTCAGGATTATATTAGTATTTTACCAAGAATTTATTAATTGTTCTTAATTGTTCAAGAAATTTTAATCGCTTCGGGAGATCGTCCTAAATTGGTATCGAGAGCTTGTTTTAAGTCAATTTTAATTAGTGTATGAATAAAATAGATTATTTAAATTTAGAGCTTTTAGGAAATTTAAAGAGAAAAGATAATTTAGACAAAACAACTTTAGTTTGTAATTTTGATAAAAGCTTTAAACATCTTTTACATTCGTAAGATAAGCAATTAAATAGTATAGTAGATTTAATAGTCAATTTAAGCAAAAATCTAGAAAGAAATATTTACGCAAATAATAGAAAAATAGAAGTAGTTTTAGAAAATTTTAATAAAAGCATAAAAATTTTAGAAAATAATATAGAATATATTAAAAATCAAAATAGTGAAATATTAAAGAAGTTTTGTTATAATAAAGACATAGAAAATATTAACTTAGAAAGTAGAATAACGACTTTTAGAAAAGTTAAATCAAGAGAAAATCCTAAAGAAGATTTGAATAAATTAATTGGTAAATTAGAAAAGCTAGATCTAGGAAAAACTAAAGAAACAAGTAAATTTAAAAAGACTAAGTGGGTATATACATAATGAATAAAGATAAACAAGTCGTAGCTAGTAGTAGTAGAATTTTAGGAAATCCTTTAATGAGATCTTCAACTAGAAGAATGGAATCAGAAACCAGATTAGAATCCTTAATAGATATAGAAGAACAAATAGAAATGTTTAGACAGAATAAATTAAAATTAATAAAAGCTTTAGACATATATAAAAAAGAAATCTTTTAGTAAATCTTTGATATATCAACATTATGGAGAAAGATATATTTCTTGTACACGAAGATCGGTTCATATCTTTAGATTTATTAGAAAAAGATTCTTATAAAGAAATAACAAATAAAAACCTTCAACATGCATACACATCTAGGTTTAATAATGGTAGGAGTAAAAGGATTACACAGAGAAAATTTAGGAGCCAAGACATTAATATGTTTATATGATAATAGATTTACGTATATAGAACAGAATTATTAGGAAGCATAGAATTAGACATGAATAATAAAGGAGGTATAGTTTATTTCACACCCGATTATTTAGTCAGAACAAAGAATTTTTATAATGATATTAAAATAGGAATAAAGACAAGGGGATACCAAATGAAAAGAAATGAAGAAAATCTATTAATATGCACAGGATTTGTAGGAAGACTTAGCGAAAATAGCACCACTAAATATAAATTAGAAAATGATCAAATCATCACTTTATTAGGACAAAAAGGTATAAAAGCAATCCCAGCAAAGAAATTTTCTTCAGAAACAAATGCAGGATTAGACTGGAATTTAGCAAACTTTTTAGAAAAGCCAATTTTAATACCAGAAGATAATATTATGTATAAAAATAGCAATGGAACTTTAAGTATTAGATTTGAAAATTACAATTATCAAGCAGAAGAAACAAAGCAAGACGACGAAAATGAAGAAGAAAGTTGTAGATATATCGAAATAGAAGACTATGAAAGTGAAGAAGAAATTAATGCTTTAGATGAAGAAAGTGAAGATGAAAGTGAAGACGATGATAAAGAATTTGGGTATATAGACATGGAATATTACAAAAATCTTAGGAGAACCAGAGAAGCAGAAATTAAGACTCTATTAGAAGAAAAAGATCTACCAAACATAGAAATTAAAATGGAAGAAAGCAGTAGTAAAAAGCCTAAAGCGAAAACAAACCAAGAGTTTGGAAAAGAAAAGACCCCATGAACAAAGAATACGATATTGAGGAAAATACCATTTTCCCCACTGCTTGTTTGTATGATTGGGAAGACAAAAAATATAGAAGCATAGGAAAAAGACAAATGTAAGAAGGATGTAGTCTACCAAGAGCAAGTGATAGAGGATTAATATTAGAATTAAATAATTGCAAACCCCAAGATGCACCTAGCACTTTAACTAAATGGGAAAATTACGTAATTAGAGCATGTGATAGTTTACCTATAGTTATGACAAGAGAAAAAATGTGGGCTTATTTAGAGACATATTTAGAAAAAACACTTTAGATATTTATGTTACGACCAAAACTAAAACCGGATGAAATAAGATTAAGAATGGCTGGAGGAGAAAATCCTAGAAACTTCACTAGTTTTATTCGAGAAATAATTATAGGAACTGACCCAAGTAGAGACAATGTTTATGAACAAAATAAAGCCTTAGAAGAACTAGAAAAACTAAGTTTAAGTAATATGAAGTATATACAACCGTTTCTATTAGACTTTGAAAGACTAGTTAGTACAGCAGGATTAGCTTTGGATGTAAATGTATTAGATAGACTATATAGAAAGATTCCACCACCATGGAATGATAAAATTAAAAATGAGATAGAAAACTGGAATGGAAGAGGAACAACTATTAGCGCTACCATAAAATTTATAACAAATAAATTAAAAGAATATTGTATAGAAGAAGTAGCTAGAAAGCAATTAAAGAAATTAAATTACTCTTTTTGTTCAGATTTATATACACCTCAAAGTTATGATTATAGAAAGAAAAAGAAAAAGTGTATAGAAAAGATAAAAGATATAAATATAAAAGACAATATCAAAATAGAAAAAGATACAATATTAGACCAAGTAGAACATACTATAAAAATAGGAAGCCTAATTATAATAGATACGTTAAAAGACTAAAAATAAAAAAGATTGTAAATGCTATATTTGTGGAGATCCTAGACATTTTGCTAATAAATGCCCAAATAAAAATAAAAATAGAGAAACGTTAAATAAATCTATAATAATAGAAGAAATACGATTGTCATATCACGGAGTTATCGACAATGAATCTTGTAGTTCAATTATATAGTATATACATAGATGACGAGGTAGACAATTTAGAAATTGCGTAAAATTCTACGATGAAAGCAATAGTAGTACGTAAGATTTAGATTTCTCAATTCTTGATATAAAAATGATGAACATAGAGCAAGAATGCATTCACGAATGGATTAGAGGACAAGGATCTATGATAGACAAATGCACAATATGTAGAGTATATCCGTGACATAGAAATAGAAATCAATGTAAAAATTGTTTAGAAATTCAATGTAATAATTGCTTAGGAATCCAAGATGAGCCTCATAATAAACCCAAAGACTATAGTGACACCATAGAAAAATTAGAAGATAGAGTAACTAACACTAATAATAGAATTGATAAAATACATGAAGCTTTAGGAGAAATACATTATAGATTTATAAATCTAGAAAAGGAAAGCAATCCGTAGAAAGCAATCATCGAGAATAATTATTTAGAAACAGAAAATCAAGAAGAAATAATATGTCAAATATCTAGATTAAAGCCAACCAAAAGTATTAGAATACCTATAGAAGTACAAATTAATAAGATGATTAAATTAAATTTAATAGCTTTAGTCGATCTGGATGTACATTTAATATAATTAGAAAAGATTTAGTCCCGTAAGATTGTAGACAAAAACTAGAATATGAAATAAGAGGAAGTCAAATGGATGGCGGTAAAATGGAGTTTGAAGAAAGACTTTTGACGATTGTAAAATTAGATTTCAAGAAAGACAAGATAGCTTAACAACTACTTTAGTAAGTCAATTAATTAAAGATGAATTTGTTATAGGAATAAAATTCTTATTAAGTAGAAATGGAAGTTTAACTATTACAAATGATGCGATAATTCTTGGGAAAGATACATCTATTATACAGACTATAGAAACATCAGAGTTGCGAGCTAAGCGTGGTGGACCTTTACCATCAAAAACACAAAATGATGAAGAAGACTTAGAGAATCTAGAATTTTTAGATTATTTATCTTTAGAAACCTTAAAAAACAGATTTTGTACCAAGAGCAAAAGACTTAATTGTTTTAATAAAAACATAGACCATGTACAAAGTATAGATAAGATTTTACAATTAGCGAGAATAAACCCAAATAATAGGAGAAGACCCTCTAAAACATTGGGATAGAAATAAAATAGAAGCTAAAATAGAAATCATAAATGAAAATATAAAGATTAGGACCCCGAGAGATAAAACATACTAATAAAGATATAGAAGACTTTAAAATACTGATTAAAGAATTGTTAGAATTAAAAGTAATAAGACCTTCTACTAGTCAAGATAGATCGTGAGCTTTTATGGTTAGAAATCATAGTGAAATCAAACGAGGAAAAGCTAGAATGGTTATAAATTATAAAAGACTAAATGATAATACTATAGAAGATGGATATAAAATACCGAGATAAAGACATGATTTTAAATAAAATACAAAATAGCAAGATCTTTTCAAAATTTGGTATAAATCGATTTTGGCAAATTAAAATGCATAAAGATTATATTCCATGGATGCTTTTACAACACCGCAAGGTCATTTTGAGTGGATTGTTATGCCATTTGATTTAAAGAATGCTCCATCTATATTTCAAAGAAAAATGGATTCTATTTTTAATTCTTTACCATTTGTTTGTGTATATATTGATGATATTTTGGTACATAGCAAAAATCATAAAGAGCATATAAAGCATTTAGAAATTGTTTTAAATAAATTTATAGAAAATGGTTTAATAATTAGTAAAAGAAAATAGAAATAAATAAACAAAAATAGAATTTCTAGAAATAATCATAGGAGAAGGAAAATTCAACTTCAACCCCATATAGTAAAGACTATTTTACAATTTCCGTGATAAAATAGAAGAAACTAAAAATTACAAGCCTTTTTAGGAATATTAAATTATGCTAGAAGTTTTATTAAAGATTTAGGTAAAAAGATTGGACCTTTATACAATAAATTATCAAGCAAGGGTCAAAAGTATTTTAACCAAACAGACATAAAATTAGTAAGACAAATAAAAATGAAGTCCAACAACTACCACTTTTAGAATTACCTTTAGATAGTGAATATAAAGTAGTAGAAAGCAGACGGATGTGAATTAGGATGGGGAGGAATTTTATATTCTAAACCAAATAAATATAGTGATAAAAAAGAAAAAAAATTTGTAGATATGCTAGCGATAAATATAAAATAAAAGGAAAATACTTAACCAAATTTAGATTATGAAATAATGGCTATAATTCATAGTATAAAAAGTTTTAAATTATTTTTAAATCTTTGAATTTACTATTAGAAACAGATTGTGAAGCAATTGTTAAATTTATTAAAAAGACTAATTTTGATAAAATTAGACATAAAAGGTGGTTAAAATTGTATGAAATTTTAAATAGTTATAAGGTAAGTATTGAACACATAGATGGAAAAAATAATGTTTTAGCCGATAATTTAAGTAGACAAGTTATTGACTTTCTGACCAATTTTGTTCATATTGCAGATGGATCAAAGGATGATGAACTTTGGGAACATCACTTTAAGAGTGGTCCTTAAGGATCTAATCTTCGATTCAGAGGAAATAATTTAGAAAGACTTCCAGAAAAAGAAAGGTGCCTACTAGATAATCTCTGGATGGCAAGAGACTCTAGACAGAAATTAGACAGCATTAATGCTTTAGCTAATTATTTTAGACAGATCCATAATCAAACACAAAGTAAAAATTTTAGTTTCTTCGTAGTAATCAAAGGAAGACAACCAGGAGTTTATAACTACTGGCCAGAAGTAATTGAACAGATAGACAGATTTCCAGAACCTCTTTTTAAAAGATTTTACTCTCTTGAAGAAGCTTTAAATCATTGTAGACAGACTATCGGATTTAATTTTTACATATCTGAAAAAGTTAGACAGACAATTCATGCATCTACTTTTCAACCATCACCTTCTTCTTCTCAAACATCATCTTCATCTTTGCAATTGTGTAATAGCTGTGAAACTATGACTAGAGTAGTTAGAGATCTTAACTATAAAAAGCATACTTTAGAAGTAAAACTAGAAATTTTAGAAGACCACGTATCTTCTCATCAACAAGAAATAACTAAATACCAAGATGAAATATTTAAATTACATGAGACCCTAGAAAGATTTAATACTGATGAAGAAAATTATTCAAAAAACATCATTACTTTTTCTAGTAGAAAATATCCGCCTAAAATAGAAAGACTTATTGAACTAACAGATTCTACAGCTGCAGGGCAAGAAAAAATTCTTTTTGATCTACAACAAAGTATTGGAGATTGTGCCAACATTGTTCAAAATTCTATAAAAAATTCACTTATCCAAGAAATTATTGATTTCTCCCAAACTCTACAATATTATCATAATGAGAATCAATATTTCCTTCAATATGGCCCTCTATATAAAAAGAGCTATCCACGACTCTGCCTTTCTTAGACACAATTACTCTACAATTTCATTTGACTATACAGCTTTCTCAAGAAGAAGACGATATATTTTATTCAAATTTGACTACGGCATGATTGACACAAGATATATCTTAAACATACCTTTTAACTTTTTTTCCACCTTCTCTTAAAAAGATTCTTAATCGCCTTAAACAACACCCTTTAATGATTCAATTTATTTCTAGACCACCAATTGTAAATAATGGTATTATTCTCCCAGCATACCATTTTATTAAAATTTTTGAAGGTTCCAGAAAATTCAGGCCTTCTTCTAAGACTGATATCAAGGTTAAAATTAGATAGATTAATTATGAAAGACGAATTTCAGAAACAGCTGCTCTCATGGAAATGCAAAGAACCCACTACAGACTTGTGGTACAATGGAATAATGGAATAATATTTTGTGAAGAATTTCTAGCAAAAATATCAAGGTAGAAAGATTATATGTTCCAAATACTCATCAAAAGATTTATATCGATGACTTTTCAAGAAAATTATTGTATTGAAAGCTATTGTGAAGCATCGAGAGACATTCAGATACGTAAAAATATCTCGAGACGGAGTGACAATGAAATGAATCTTGATCTAGAAGAAGCTATATATTGAAATGATGGATGATAATACGAGATGTGACAACACATGGACAATAATTCAAAGACAAGGACAATAATTAAGCACATTGGCGATAATTCTAAGAGAAATGTCAAAAGGTTTCAGAAATACCAATAATAGAAGGAAATGCATGCTGCTACGTCAAAAAGTGTACAGTGCAAGCATTCATAGTAAACAGTAAAGTTTGCAGAGAAAGTTTTGGACTTTTCTTCTTTCTTTTCCCATGCTTACACTTGTAAAGATTGTAAGATTATTTTATTATTTCCTTTGTCCATAAATACCTTTGTTCATAGCATACAGAGGACACACGCAAAAAACACTCAGAAAATAGAACACACACAGATTTACGTACTCTTGTATTGCTCTCAATTGTAAAGATTTTCTTAGACATCTTCAATAAAAGTAAGTTCTTCATCTCTTCTTATTTAATTATTTGTTACTTTATTATATTTTCGGGAAAGGCCTAAAAGAGGAAAAACTTAGTAAGCAATTAATTCCTTCAAAAATATTGTCTTTATATTTCAAGAATTTTATTTTCCAACTTAACTTCTTTTTCTGGATTCTATGGCTAAAATGAAAAAGTAATCCTCTGAGTTAAGAAAGGTTGTTTTTTATCCCGAGAATGAGAATTTGTTCAAAACCTATTTAAACATGATGAAATTTCATTTTTAGCTACAGTCGATACAGGATGTACATTTAACATAATTAGAAAAGATTTAGTCCCAGAAGATTGTAGACAAAAACTAGAATATGAAATAAGAGGAAGTCAAATGGATGGCGATAAAATGGAGTTTGAAGAAAGACTTTTGACGATTGTAAAATTAGATTTCAAGAAAGACAAGATAAGCTTAACAACTACTTTAGTAAGTCAATTAATTAAAGATGAATTTGTTATAGGAATAAAATTCTTATTAAGTAGAAATGAAAGTTTAACTATTACAAATGATGCAATTACAATAAATAAAAAAAAGAAACGATGAAGAAGTCAAAAATTACGACTAAAGATATTAATTTATTATAAAAAAGTGTCAGAAGTTTAGGACAAAATGGTGAGATTTGGACGAAATTAGGAATACTAAATCAATAAAACGACATCGTGTTGGTTGAAAGGTGAATAGTAAACAGGTGATAGACACTTATATTATAGTAAAGATATATATAAAACACATATTGCATATTTCTTTAAATTCGATTTCGAGTAGCAAATTCAAATAAATATCGCAAACTATCAAAAGTTTTTTGAATTTTGATAATGCATAAAAATCACACTTTACAATATCAATTGAAATAAATTCGAATAACATTAAATCTTATCACAATACACACGTCTCACTGTCCCTCTTTTATCAACGAATCAATTTTTTTTCTTGTATATAAATCCCTCAAATGTAGTTGCATGTGGCAGGAGAGAGATTATGAAAGTAACCTGATTATGATTAGTTAGCTAAATATGAAATTCTATTGAATCTGTAATTGATGTTATTTAAAGAGTTTGTTACATTGATTAAGGTAATTGGATAATAATAATTAAAAAAGGGGGTTTTTTTTTTCCCATGAATAGCCACGATAAATAAAATATTTTTTAAAATACTGTCATATTTTTTTAATTCTAAAAATACTATTTTTTATTTTTGTAACACTTCTTGTTACATTTGTTATTTTAGTTATAATAAATGTGTTACATTTGTTGATTACATTTGTTATTAACAAACATAACAAATGTTACAATAAGTGTTACAAAAATAAAAAATAGTATTTTTAGAATAGAAAAAGTCAAATAGTATTTTTTAAATTATTTTATATTTTATAGTATATGGTGAAATTATCACTAAAAAAAAATTCGACAGATTCTAGCAATTTTACAATAAAAAATATGTAACAATTTTTTTTAATAAATATTGGTTATAATAAAATATTGGCTTACTAGTGAAAATTTTCCCCTTTTTTTCACAAACTTCAAATATACCGTTCATTGTTATCTTTTAAAAAATGCTGTGTAAAATTCAAAATTTTTTACTTAGTGCATGTTTGGCACAATTATTTATTAAGTGTTTGTAAGTTGTGGATCGTATGAAATATATTGATAATAAATGTTTAATAAATTATAAGTCATATGATATGTTGAACAAAAAGTAAATTTGATCAATTTGATCAATTTAAATTATAATTTAAACTTAGCCAGACAAACACTTAAAAATTTACCTGTTGGTGGAATGGCACCACAAAGTGATGAGGCCAAGTGGCATATTTGTTCTCATACACAACACTCTGTCGATTGCACGGAGTAGACAGCATGACATTCCACCAAAAAAAAAAAGTGCGGCCTTCGACGACGATGTTCTATCATCGACTAGATTTGAGTGCTTCTTATCTATGAGTGGTGGGTGAAGAAGTAAGGAGTAAGTGTCATTTTCTTGGCAGTGTCTTTTGCATTTTGTAGGGAGATGAGTGATGGTCGGAAATGGTGAGATGTTTTTTTGGTTGCGAAGGCTTGATGCTGGTGTAGATTTGGTGGCACGTCACGATGGTGTAGATCTGGTGGTGGTGGTGGTGGAAATAGGCGGCAATGGCGGTAATAGTTGTTTTGGCATCAATGGTGGCAGTAATGGAAACGAAATGTCGAAATGTGCATAACACGTTGTATTACATACAAAAAGTTGTAACACATATCTTACATGTGTTGTACTGCACGCATATATATTACAAATCATGGCATCTGTGGGTGGCGAAGTTATTATCGTTATAAGCGACAACTAACAAAACTCATCAGTTATCACAATTTTATTAAAAAATGTTGCGTGGTTGGCGAGTTAGAGATGTGCGACCTTGTCATGACATGCTTCATCTTGGCATCTGTCGGGACAAAACTTGAACAATGTGTGTGAGTCGTGCTAACACGTGGATAAGTGATGCACTTGGGGTTCAAGATCTCCACCTTGGTGAACGTGCAAGTTTAGATTTGAATTGGAAATTATTGGAAATTGGGAAGAAGGGTGGTGGTGTGGTGGGGTATTTGTGGTGTATTGTTGGGTCAAGAATTTGAACCTCAAAATTAAAAACCAATCTATCTTGGGAACCATAAATTTTGAACAAGGGAATGATTCATTAAGACAAGTATCAATTGAATTAAAGAATACAATAAGTTGAAATTGAATATGTCGAATTATTTTATTATTTTGATAGTTTGTATAGTTATAATTTAATACTATATACATTTTGCAATTTATGTGAAAATTGTTCAACTTTTATTCTAGTGAGTATTGATTCGATACCTCGTGCTCGGGTAATATTCAAGATATTGGCTTGATTCAATATCATTGAGAGTCAATTCGTTTATTGAACTTACATGTCAAATATTTATCGTTTCTACTAAACAAAATCTCCAATTATTGCAAAGTTAAGTTCCAAAATTTGGTGGATCGTAACCAACATCTTAACTAATGTTTGAGCATCTTGAGTACAAGTCGAGAATTAGCTTCTCTTAGAAATTTTAATTTACCTTCTATTTTTATATTTTTAGTTTCATAATAATTAGCCTTTAGAATTATAAATATATATGCATAGTTGTTATTTCCAATTAAAGACGACAATTAGATTGCGTTATGTATTATCAAATAGGATTAAGTTCATTTTTGGTCATTGAACTTTTAATGCAATCCTGATTGAATTATCCAACTTTAATATGTCGCAATCAAGTTATTGAACTACAATTTAATTTGAATATTAACTACTCTCTCAGCCCTATTACTAAACATAATGTTTTAGTTCTAAGTAGATGTTAAAAATTGATGGTGATATGACGTGTCTTGCGTATCTAATTAAATATGCCACCTAAATCAAGTCGTAGTTACAAATTTTGGAAATATATGTCACTTGATTATATCGTGGAAAACTATGTTTTTTTACATAAATTTTGTAGCTACAACTTAATTAGGTAGCATATAAACCTAGTAATGTAAGACATTGATATTGTTGTCAATTGTTAAGGTACATATAAGATTGGACTTTAAGGTTAGTAACGTGGCTAACGAAGTGATGAATATTGAAAGTAAATGAAGTTCAATGATTGGATTTTGACAAATTTAGACATGCCACCTAAATCAAGTCGTAGTTGCAAATTTTGAATATATGTCACCTAATTATAACGTGGAAAACAATGTTTTTTTTACATAAATTTGTAACTACAACTTAATTAGATAGCATATAAACCTCGTAATGTAAGACATTGATATTGTTCTCAATAGTTAAGGTACATGTAAGATTGGACTTTAAGGTTAGTAACGTGGCTAATTGAGTAATGAATATTGAAAGTAAATGAAATTCAATGATTTGATTTTGACAACTTTAGTGGAACGACTAGATTGAAATTTCCATGAAAGTTAAGTAACCAAATATGAAATTTACCCTATTTAATATAATTTGCAAAAGTTAGAGCATCATTTTCATGGAAAATTTTCATAAAAAAATAATTAAAAAAAAAACTAATTCTCAAAATACTTTTCAACCTTTTTTAAAGACTAATATTTTTTCTAATATTTATTCTGTTTTACACAAATATCTAATTCTTTTATAAATGAAATTACACTTGGTTGTTATACTTATGCAACGCTTGTATGTAAAATGTGCGTTATACGTTATTTAATAATAGTGTTGTGAGTTATATGTTTATTCAAATATTTAAATAATTATAAATTAATTTAATACTGTATTAAAATACAAAAATCTGACATTAAAAAATACAGTAAAATATAATATTTGTTGTTGAATTCAAACAAAGTACTTTCTACAATTGTGTGGCCAATATTAAATATCTATTTTTTAAAGTATGTAATATAGTCAAATATTGTTAATTAAAAAATACAAACAAAAAGAATAAAAAATAGTGTACATAAGTGTACATAAATTCTTAAATATATCGAGCACTCAAATTCATTGAATTTTCTTATTTTATGATATGGCAAATGACTTATAATAAATCTTTGTAATTTAATATAGCTCTCTAACTATGAAGAGGTTTTAACTCAAAATATCACATGCAATTGGGCTCGTAGCACATCAAGTTAGATAGATTTATCAATCAATATATAAAAGAAAACAAAATAACATTTACATTAGAAATTGACAAAATTAAACATTCTCATTTGCACAATTCAGTGCTCAGATATCTTCACATGAACTTATCCAAATTGTAATGGAGAAATAAAATAATATTAATAAAACTAAATATTCTAGCGATTTAAGGTTCATATTCACGTTGAGCATAAATAGTTAAGAAAAATTAGTTTAAGCAAAATAGATAACAATTCAATTCAAAAGCATAAAAAAGATTAATAGAAATAAGATTCGTATCAATAGTAGATTGAAACTATTATTGAAGTTTACCCACAAAGTTTTTTTGGTCTAGAAAATCTAAAGCTGCAAATCAATTAGATATGTAAACAATATACAAATATGCATGAGCATGCACAATAATTAAAAATTACATTGTAACCTTTAAAGTCCAACACAAATTATTATTTAAAGAGTATTGAGAGTGGATTATTCACATCAACTAACAAAAACCACAATCAAAAATATAAATCTTGAAATGAAGTCTTTATGAACATCACAAATGACATAAATTACATTCAAATAAAACAACTTTAAACTTCAAATTAGACCTAAACTAAGCTAAATAAATTGTTGGTGGAATGTCAATTACTATTAATCTTGTAACTGACCAATTACTATAAGATAATTGTAATAAGGGTGAATATGAAATTTTAAAATTTTTGTAATGATAGAATAGCCTAAAAATGTTTCTCCTTTTAAGACATTTTAGATGTAATATAATATAATAATAACAATAACTATTACGTTAAATATTTATCCCATTTAAAACATTTTAGATGTAGTATAATTATTACGTTCTCATTTAGTAAAAAAAAAAAACCTCTACAAAATTAGCAATAAAAATGAATAAACCACAATTTTAAATATTTAAAAATTTTAATTGTATATTTAATAAATTGTTAAAATTTAATGTAGGATCATTGAAACTTTGAATATGGTTTTGGAAGGGCAAGAGACGTTGAATGTAATATAAATAAATATTATAAGATAATTGTAAATTAATGAACAATAAGGGTAAATATGAAATTTTAAATTTTTTGTAAGAATAGAATAGTCTAAAAATGTTTCTCCCTTAAAGGCCTTTTAGATGAAAAATATTTTTGGACTATTTTACCCTTACAAAATTTTTGAAATTTCATATTTACTCTTAGTATTCATTAATGTATAATTATCTTTTAATATTTTATTTATCACTTTTTTATTGTTCATCATGATTGTACATTAAATTTTTAAAAATTTATTAAATGTATAATTAAAATTTTTAAATATTTAATCTATTAAATTAAATATGAAGGTGAAAATATTGTCTCAATTTTTTTTTTTTTTTTTTACATTACGTAGATTAAATGAATGAATGAAAAAAGTTGAACTTTTTTTATTACCACATTCAAATTCCAATTATAGTTGTCAAAAATGAAATAATACATTAGACTACAGTGATTATGAACATGTTTTGTTTTGTTTTTTTTTTTTTTCTCAAACTCATTTTTAACCACATATTTTGTGAGATCCAGAACTTTTATCAACTTTTCAACCACACATTTTACAAAAAAATTTCAAAATCTCATAAAAACTACTTTTAAACTACACCAAACATATACTATAGTTCAAAATTAACGTTTAAAACTTTTTTAATTTTTAATTTTGTTATATATATATAATCTTACATTTGTCCCTCAACAATATTCTCATAACATAGGCAATCATTGACACTTCTTTAATTTTTATTTTCTTACTTACATTTATGAGGTTTTCCTTTACGTCGTCAGATCAGACACGTTAAATAAAAAGAGAATATTCACAATGAATATTATTTACAATGAACTACTAATCCAACAAATGTAGAATATTATGTAGTTAATCATTACATTCTCTCACAATACAATTAGTAATTATTAATTTTATTCTTCGTAAAATGCAGTCATAGAGATCATTAATTTCATAAGATTTTATATCAATAGTTCGTCAATCATAAATGTTTAAATCACCAAAAGGTCTTTACTAGTTCAAGTTATTGTTGATATTATCACCATATAAAACTCATTTCTGATTGTAATTGTATTTCTATGAATGTAATTACTTTTTAATAATTTATTTATTACTCTTTTATTGTTCATCATTATCGTACATTAAATTTTTAACAATTTATTGAATGTACAATTAAAATTTTTAAACATTCAATCTATTAAACTGAATATGAAGGTGAAAAAACAATCTTACTTTATTAATTTTTTTTTTTTATTACGAGATGAAATGAATAAGAAATATGTTTATAAAAAAATGAATGAAAAAAATTGTAACCTTATTTATTACCGCATTAAAATTTGAATCACGGTTATCAAAATTGAAATGGAGATGAAAAGATTATTAATTCATTAGATTAGACTCATTATATTTCAGAACTAACATTTGAATCTTTTCAAATTTTTAATTTAATTTGTTTATTACCGTATTAAAATTCAAATTATAGATGTCAAAATTAAAATGTAGATAAAAAGATTATTGTTAATACATTAGATTACAGTGATTACAAGCATGGTTGGTTCAGTTCTTTTTTTTTTTTTTTTTTAATTCTTGCATTTTCAACTTCTAAGGACTATATATGGTTATATATGCTAAATTAGGAATTCAATTACAACATTAACTCAAGGAGAATTTAAAAAATATAAAATATTAATGATGACATATTTGTCCAAAAATATTTCTTTCTTTAAGCCCTTCTAGATTAGTATAGATATAGATTTGTAACAAATTGTGTTACGCTGCCACCGCTACCACCACCGTTAATGCCACAATTACACAAAGTGTGACACTTGTAACAAACCATGTTATACAAAGTGTAATTTGTCTAACAAACTATGTTACACAACCACTATTCACCACCATTGTTGCCACCATCATCGACACCGTCGTTACACAAAGTGTAATACTTGTAAAGCGTATAACAAACTATGTTTTACGCCTACTGACACCACTAAATCCGCACTCACAAAACTCCACTGAAACCAGTGTCGTCGTCGCCCACCTATTTCCACCACCACAACCACAAAAACTTCAATCTCCAAAAAAAAAAAAAAAAGCGTGGAGCTAACCACAACTACAAAAATCACCAAAAAAATATCCAATCTCACAATGCCAAAAAAATCAAATCTAAACCTCCAAAAAAACTCAATCTTACAAACCATCTCCACCGGTGGTTGTGGGTAGTGGTCGCGATACCAGATTTGGCAGCAGACTTTATGTTGTTGGTGAATTGCAGTGAATGGTGATGGAGGTGGGTCGCCATAACAGTTTGACCAAAAATAATATTTCAAATCTAGATTTGGTGGTGTTTTTTGGCGAGTGATCGGGGATGAATTTTGGTGGGGGTGCCTCAATGAGTGGTAGCGATTGGACTTTTATGGTGGTTTGAGTGGATTTCTCGATCGTTGTAGTGGTGGTGGTGATGGTGGTGGTGGTGGTCAGAGGCGTGTGAAGAAGGATGAAGGGTAGTGATATTGGGGTATTTTATTATGGTTTAGAATTAAACTTTTGAATTTGTTTAATTTAAATAATTTAAATATAGAATAATTACACAGCATTTTTATAATTTTAATATTATTTTTAAAAGTATAACTAGTTGGTGTAAAATTTCCTCTTTAAAAGTAGATAGTATATGGCCCGGTTTCATACCTAGCTATTAGGCACTAGTCACCGCCACCGCCACCGCCACCGCCACCGCCACCGACAATTCAACATTACCCGTGTGTCCATCTATCCTTTTGTAATGACCAGTTTATTAAAATCGGCTGGTTCAACTAATAAAATCGAAAACTGGGATCAAATCTGAACTGGTTATGTAGAAAAACATTCTATTTAAAAGAGTTTATGCATTTGCAAAGGGCATATTTGATATTTTGTCCATAGTAGTCTAACTTTTGGTTAAAATTAATATCCAACAAGAATTTTCTTACTTAAAAACTCGCACAAAAATCCTTCGACCTACTCGATTTTGAAAAACTCGTTGAACCGTTCTCAATTTCACTAATTTTAAAAATTATTTCTTTCCACAATTATTGTAATTGACTATTGAAATTCATCTCTCTCACTGTATGGATCAAAAGAATGAAAAATCAAAAACCTAATTTTCAAAAACTTGTTTTTCATTTTTTGAATTTTTTTAAATTTTTTTTATAAATTCCAATTTGACACTTTGACCCTTAACTCTTTTTCTGCCCAAGTGAATTTTTAAGACATCCACCCCACCCCCACAAAGTCTTAGCCAGGATAACATCATTACAATCGCCAAACATACCATCACAATCCACATTTACGGATCAAATTTTGAATTCCGAATAACAAAACAAACAAGCTTTTTAGTTTTAATTTTTAATATAAACAAAACCGTATCCGGTTAACTAGCTATTTGTAGAATTTGAAATTAAATTTAACCATAATCGGGAAAATTTGGGATCGTCGTTTCGCAATTAGTCCCAATCTACATACAATTTCCCTTCTTCCACACAGGACGAGTGAAAACAATACTTCAATTTCATCTTTTCCGGCCGAAATTGAGTAATAAAAAGAATATTCACCTCAGTAAAGCAGTAATGTTTGTACAAAAAGAACCTTGGGATGGAGGTAGCTGAATCGATGATTCCATTGCTATCAGGTTTGACATTCTTTATTCTTCTCTTTTCTGAAAAAAGCAATTAGAAAATGAGAATTGACTGATGAATGTAGTAAAGCCATATACTGAAAAGTGAAAAGCTCATTCATACCAGCCTTTTCTTCTCCCACACAAATCCCAATCTTCTTCTGTGGGTTACACTTTCGGGGATAAAGGGAGGTCAATAAGATATTCAAACACAGCATGTTTGGACCAGTTTTTTTAAATTTACAATTTAATCAAATATTATTTTTATATATATATTTTTCAAATTCACAATTTTTATAACTTTATTAAACAAGCACTGAATTTTTACTTATTTTGTGTTTGTTTGGTACACCATTTTTATATATACATCCTGTAACATTAATAGTTTTTGTTTATTTTTTATCTACGTATTTTTTAATATTCACAACTTTACCAAATGTTACATTTATAAGTAAATGTTACATTATCGCAAATGTCAAAGCATCTTGTAGGCATAAGTCGTGCATCATTTTTATAAATGAATAGAGACGAGAGTTGAATATACAACATTTATTAGTGCTTTATGTTAAACTATTTCTTGTAAAAATTTAAAGGGTGAATTACAACAAAGATTCCAACATTTGAGTTCATTTGCATTTTCATCTCCAATTTTTCAACAAACAGCAGCATTCATTTTTAATAGATAAATATGGTCAACTCATCCTTTGGTCATCTAATGTGACCTCTGTGCACAAAAATTAAAAATGGCAAAATTTAATTTAAGCTATAAAAAGTACCGACAAATGTTATTTAGTGAATATTTGATTTTGTTAGAAATCAATTTTTTAGTATATTTTAATAATTGTTTTAAAAGTCACTAAACTGTTTCAAGCGAGAGCACGCACCTCCATTCTTAACCATGTCTCAAGCCTCTCACTCGCCTAATCTCTTATCTCGCTCTCGAGTTTCGCCTAGGCCTTGTATAGATTTGAAAAACTTAAAATTCGACTTTCACACATAGCACGCTTTATGTCTTTTAGAACATTAATTTTAATAAAGGTTAATGAAATGTGTTATTAAAAAGTTGATAAAAATTGTGAGTTCATGAAATATATAATTGAAATTAATTGTTGATTTTAATTCTAATTTTTAATAATTTTTTAAAATAAAATCAGACAAAAGAGTTAATAATATGACAATGACATGGAAGAACCGTTAATGCACATTGACTAATAAAATCCTTTGAACATGTGAGTTTGCATAAATGGGCAAAGAAAATCTTTGAATACCCGCGCCTGCCTTCAAGCATTAATAGCCTCCTTAATCTTAGGCGCATTTGCTTGCTCAAAATATGAATTCTCCATCAATTTAATTTCTCAAAATGGAGTCTTCTTTTTTTCATTATCTTTTTATTTTATTTTTCTCGATTGAACATTCGTAAATGCATTGTAAAAATTAAAATTGATTCTTAAACTTGATAGTTGTGAGATAATTTATGGGAGTCAAATCTCGAAAGTCGAAACTTAAAATATAATTTTTAATAAAAATAAATGTATTTTTGTTTCCTTTTTAGATAGTTGGATGGTTACGATGCAATAGACAATATTTTTTTTTTAATCTTTTCATCTGACATGATTATACATACTATAAAATTAATGTTATAGATGTTTGTTCAGTAAGTGAAATCTTTTTGACATTCAACTTTACACGAGCTAGAATTTAATTTTGTCGACCTAGTGTTAGATGTGATGTCAATTTAGCCTCTAAAATTCGTGGCCAAATCAGTGAAATTGATTAAGTAATGTCTATTGAAATATGTATTAAGTTTCATTTATTTAATTTTTTATAATTTATTTTTATCAAAATGTTTCTAATCATCATTTATTTAATTTTTTTATAATTTATCTACCATTCTCTCTTGTACGTTAACCACTCTCCGTCTCTATTTTATTTGTCACATATACAACAATCCTTGCATTGAAGATGCTCTAATATGAACATTTTGACAATTTTAATGCTGCTTAAAGTATTAGGAGGCTACTTGAAGCTTGAAGCCAAATTTCGAGTCAAATCCATGCCATGGCTGAATCATAGTCCAATTTTATCTTATCATCTGCCTATAAAAGGTCAAGGTTTCAGTGTCCCACCAGGCCCCCTACATATACGAACTGCCAATTGAAAATTTCAAGGGGACCCGTCTTCGAAATGGACACTTGCTATTTGTCAAAAGACCCCTTAATCTCATCAACATATTATTTCCTTTTTTTTTTTTTCCTTCTTTTAATCCTTTCTCCTGTCTTGGAATCTTGGGGTTGTTGGAGTATTGACTCGGCTGTTGTGCGTGGCCAATGTTACATTGCGCTGCAACTAAATTGAGTACAACTCACTCTTAACTTTCTAGAATTAGCATTCTTCGAATGGTTTTGTCCACAACTGGGGTGATGTTGAAGTAGGGCGTTATAAGCCCTTGTAAAGAGAGAGTGTTGACGTGAGACTTAATTAAGATCATTTCATATCACAAGCACTTTCAGTAGTCTGATGTGAACGAGACCTAGATAATAAGTGTTCAAATTTTTTACGCTTTGCGTGAAAAGGAGCTAAAGTATTTTGGAATGTTTAAATGAAGTGCCTTTAGTGGTCCTTATGCCACTATGAGGAAGCATTATAGTAGAAGAGGACCATTTCTTTGGTTCATGCACCACAATGGATGATTGGTTATTAAATTACAATAAGTTGATTACTGTCATATGCATATATAATAGGTTAAAATATAAGATAGTCTAATTTGAGGGCATTTATTTAGTCTATTGGCTTCTAGAACATGTTAGATTTAGAGACTATATACTGAGGATAAGTGTTCTCACTTCTGTAGTCCTGTTTTGGTCATGGCAATTAGAAATCAGAATCTTTTAATCATGGTGTGTTATAGATGTTTCCTTTTGGCATATCATTACTGAACTCTTCTATAGCTTACATCATGTTATGTCATCTCTCTGGACCATATGTGGATCAACTTTTTATCCCACTCAAAATGTTGGGTCAATTTTTGTTGTGCTCTGCCTCATGTTTGTTGAATTGCCTCTTCCATATTTGGGATATTCTTGGTTATCTTACACAAACCCCAAGAGATAAAATTACAGATGAGTAAGGACCATTTCCATGCAATAAACATTTCAAACTTACAATGAAATAAGTGCTAGCCTTCTTGTACCGCATTGCTAGTGGTGATTACTTACATTTTAAGTCAAACAATGATGAGATTCAATACTTTTTAATAGTTGAAAAGTCAACTACACAGTAAGCAAAAATTTCCAAGTGTTCTAAAAGGTCTGTCTAGACATGCCTAAACTCGATGCGTTTGCAAAACGCATCGTATTGAGGATATGCGTGTAAAAATACGGTCAACTCTTTTTGTTGACCACCTAGGCGCGAATAGACGAGAATAAACACGATTAGGCGAGAATAAGCGGGAATAATCGCGTATAACATGTATTAGAGCAAGCAAGCCTCTTTTTAAATTTATTTTCAGATTGGGCCAAAATAAACATTTTTTTAAATCTACAAAAGGTGTTAGAAATGCTCAAGATGAAATAAAGGAGCCCAACGAAAATGATTTTGTATCAAATAGCACGAAAGATGAGTTAGATGAAGAAGAAGAGCTTGACTTATAATTCGATAAAGAGTTAGACAAAAGTTAAGCTAGATTGGTATGTAATCAAATTGTAGAAAATTATTGAATAATTTGTGTTTATGTTTGTGGTAATTGTAATTTACTAACTTTTGAAAACTATTATGCTGAGTTGTTATTTTGTAATCTAATTGTAATCTATGATGTTAAAATTAGTCCTTACAATTTTGATTTTAAACCACGTTGAATGTGATATGTTCAACCATAATAAGTTTTGGTATAAATCTAATTTTTTTCATTGTACAGCGTGCATCTAATTTTAAAAATTAGTATATTTTTATTTGTTTTTTGAAAACTATGCGTGTAATTTTATACTCTAAATCAGTATATTTTAGGCTATGTTGTTAAAATTTAAAAATTGAGCATTAAAAAAAATTGCTTCACCTCATCGCGTCGTGATACATTACGCATTTTACAACCTTGGAAATTTCAAACAGGGGATGGGGGTGGGGGCCTTGGGACTCCATACTATTTATGTAGAGTGCTAGAGGGGTGTAGAAGCTTGAAGTTGAAAGAGAGGAGCATTACCAAAAGGAGGAGCAATGAAAGCAAGTAGTCATGCTTCTTCCCTTTACCTCCTCTCACTTGTTTTATTACTATTCCTTAGACCCACATTTGCCACCAAAAAGGTAAGCATTTTTAGTCTGTCTGCCTCTGGTACACTTCCATTATTAAAGGACTAATAATAGAGTATAAGCTTAAATATTTCCATGTAATTTTGCTTTCTTGATATTGTTGTTTAGTCATATGTGGTGTACTTGGGAGCTCATTCACATGGAACTGAGGTCACATCCACTGATTTTGATAGAGTAACAGAGTCTCATTATGAGTTTCTTGGATCATTCTTGGGAAGGTAAATGAAGTTTTGGCTGTACTTACTCTTAGGATTCAACTAAATGTCTTATCTTTTTCCATTTTCTTTAACCTTCTCCACTACAGTTCTGATAAGGCCAAAGATGCTATCTTCTACTCTTACACAAGACACATCAATGGTTTTGCTGCAACACTTGAAGAGGAAGAAGCAATTGAAATATCTAGTAAGTTTTTCGGAATGTCACCTATTTCTGCTCCTGATTGCTATTATTTGATTCTTTTGACTTGGATTGTGTGGCACCTAATCTTTGTGTTTTTTCTTTGAGTGTTTCTGATTCCGTTTTTCTTAATATTCCTATCGTAATTGAGATTAGGGCTTAATACCTAACAATCTCGTGTGCAGAGCATCCTGAGGTTATGTCGGTGTTCTTGAACCAGGGAAGAAAATTGCACACAACCAGGTCATGGGATTTCCTAGGCCTAGAGGATAATGGGAAAATCACTGCCAGCTCAATATGGAAGAAGGCCAGATTCGGAGAAGATACCATTATTGGCAACCTGGACACTGGTTAGCTGTCTCTTGTCCCTTCATTTGTAAACATTTTCCGTTCATTATGCACTCTATTTCATATTACTGTGTTGCAATTGTTTAGTAATATTAATCTTCAATTATTTAGAACAAATTTATTTTTATCCATCTATATTTCTAACTTTTTTATGCATAACAGTTGGCAATCAGTAATTTGCATCTGGACAATTGATTTACTGATGTAAGATAAATTATTGTTTATTTGCACCATAATCAGAATAATGACAACATGGAATCTAGTGCTTTTAATGTATATAATTATGTATAAACTTTATGGTTCTCTGTATCTCATTGGGGGTGCTCTACATTACCAACCACTTTCACATATGACGTATTTATCTAATCAAGGCTATCTTGATTAAAAGTTCTCAGTTGACCTTTAGCATTTGGTAAGTGTAACCTTAAATTCAAGTGCTTATTGATTTTTTTTTTCTCGTACTGCATAATGGCTGTGCACGATGTGTGCAATGTTTTATCTTTTGAGTCATTTTAACATAATATTTTATCTTGTTCAACCACTTAGTTTAAAAACTTAAATTGTTAGAAAGGGGATATGCTGAACAAGATTTTTACCAAAAGCCTGACATGTTTATAATTTTCATAAATAAATGTCGACGAGACTTTAACTCGGGACCTTTGTTTGTTCTTATACCCCGTGCACTTTTTTTTTTTTTTTTTTTTAACTTATTCTTTCCAGACTTTGCTACTCTCTGGTTGTGAAGTCACTTGCATGGCAGATATCAGTAAAACGGTAGGATAGAGACTAGTTTCAGGGTGGAATTTGAGCAGATTGATTATTGAACAATATAACTTTATTAGATGAAGAAAGGGTACTGATAAAATAGTCCAGAGTCACATCTCAGCAATACTGCTGAATTGGAAGACCAATTATGTAGTCCTTCGTGTTATATTACTGCTAAAGCATTTTACTGCGTGGGAATTATATGTCTGTCGAAGTTGCAAATGAATAAGATACAACCCATCTAAATACCTGCCACAACCAGGCTTGTGGAGCAAACTGTTTCACTTTTTCTGCTCTCACTTTTTTTCTTCTCTGTTTTCATTTCATTACTGTCCCATCTCTAGCTCACTTTTCCATTTCAAATTTTATGGAATTGAACCAGGTGTATGGCCGGATTCAAAGAGCTTTAGCGATGCAGAACTGGGGCCAGTTCCATCAAAGTGGAAAGGAATTTGCCAAAATGATATAGATTCCAGCTTTCATTGCAACAGGTCAAATTTCTCTATCTACTGTGTGCATCTTATCTAAATGGCTCTTCACAGGATTTTTTTCCCCTGATCCCACATTTTAAGAGATCGCCAGTACTATAAAAGTCATGATATACAATAAATTAAAAAATTCCACCTGTCATTGTCATTTCCTTCTTAGGTTCATTAGTTCCTTAGATGCATAGCTAATTCTACGAGACATTAGAATCAATAGGAACCTACCATAACTGTATTATTTTTCATGTGAACATAGAGCCAAAGAGAATGTTGAACTTTCTAGTATTCACGGTCTGTTTCTCATCCTGGAAGCTTTTAAGGGAAGAAAGTTTCTGAAAGTTTGAATATTCTCCCTTTCTTAAGATACGTAATGTGGAATCTAGTTGCTTTTTTCCTTTCTTTTGGATGACGTAAAGGAGCGGTGTGAATAAGATCACTTTAAAACATATTATTCTGGCAACGAGTTTGTGTGTAGACAGGATGGTGGGTAACACTTTAAAATAACATCGATCTTCTACCACATATATTGAGTTTAAACATGATGTGTTGAGATAATGTTAAAACTGACACACCAATATCAATGGTGCATTCATTGTGGAAGATGAATCAATTAGTCGAGTTTAATCTGGATAGGATGTTTTTGAATCACTTATATCTTTAAGATTCAGCATGAAAAATAATAACTGTATCCATCTGATTGAGAACTCTTTAGTAATTCGCCTTGCCACAACATGAGTTGATGTATTGTGGGCAAGAAAGATCGTGCAAGGATACATGAAATTTCTTCAAATTACAAATAGTGTTATTGATTGCAGCTAAATTAGGAGGCCTAAACATTTGTTTATTCTTCCGAAAGGAAAGACTTCTCTTTGCCTCGTGTTCTTTTATTCAGTTGATTTTCTTGTCAAATCACCAGCCAATATCTTTGCATGACTACTACTCGTCAAAATTCAAAGGACTATTATGTTAGTGAATTTTATGAACACAATTCAGAGATTTTAGAATATGCCATCTTCTTTAAATTCTCAGGGAATTCATTAATATTGTCATAAGCTTGATTGAAAATAAAGATGAACTCCTCACAATGTGTTGTTTGTGTTGAAAGAATTAACTGAGCAAAACTTAAACGAAAAACTAAAAAGCAATTAATATTATTTGTACTGAGATAGCCTATTTATTAGCAATACAACCAAACTGCTTAACTAAAGCAATAACAATATCGCATGAAATTGTTAAAATTTTATTTATAAAAATGTAAAACTGCATATTACATAAGAAATGAACAGTAAACAAAAAGAGTAAGGAAATTACAGAATAAAAAATTGAAGAAGAAAGCAAACCGAGGCCTGTACAAGTACAGTTTTCTTAAAATAGATTCCTCTCCTATAGTAGGTTATAAAAGTTTATTTCTCAGGATACAACGGTAGAACTGGTTGTACTAGTGAACCGACCTACTGCTAGAACAATATCACCAAAAGAAAAAAGAAAATTTGGAGGAAGACAAGATGAATTTTTAATGTGTTGAAATGAGGAACTTTTGACTTGTTTATATAGACACTAGAGTGACCTTTTCAATTCTAAATTCACCATTAACATAAGAATTACAAGAGTTATACCACTAATTATCTATTAACAACACATGATGAAATAATTTGAGAATTTGGAAGGTCTCAAAAAATGAAGAGCTTTAATTTTCTATTAACTTATTTTCCAATAATCCCCAACATGAATAAAAAATTAAAAGAGATACGGAAGACTCAGTGATAAAGTTCAACGTCCGAATCCTGCATAGGATAGGTAGGTGTTATCCTTTGAACTTTCTCTTATAAAAGTATATTTACTTTACTAGCTTATCAGTAGACGCAGTGTTCTTGAACTGTTCTGCTGTTTGTGTAAACGATGATATACTTTACATAGAGTTCTTACTGGCATAGTTCAGTTCTCATTGTTATGTTCATTTATTGTCGTGAACGTATGCCTGATTCTGCGAGAGGTTTTAAGAATTGCGCCTCACACAATTTTCTTAGAAGTGGCCCTCTCACATATGTGATTTCGTAAGAATCATTAAAAGTCTATTACTTATCCTTTCTTCTACGAGTATCACTGTTTTATCATAGGAATGGATAGGAGAGAACCTCCGCAGTGATCTAATTAAGTATTTATAATTAGGTTGTCCTTTGAACTTAGATCTTGGGATCTCCAGTCAATTAGGTTGGGTTTCTATTGTATTAACTTATTTTTCCAAGGGCTTAAGTCCCATTTTTTCGACGAATTTTCAACGAACTCTCTATTCAAACTTTTAGTTAGTGGATCCGTAATATTATCCTTTGACTTCACATAGTCAATAAAGATAACTCCAGTTGAGAGTAGTTGTCTTGTGGTATTATGTCTACGACATATGTGTCTAGACTTACCATTATATATATTGTTCTGTGCCTTACCAATTGAAGATTGACTATCACAATGTATGCAAATTACTGGCATAGGATTTGGCCATCTAGGAATATTCTCTAAGAAGTGACGTAACCACTCAGCTTCTTTACCACACTTGTCTAAGGCGATAAACTCAGATTCCATAGTGGATTTGGCTATAACCGTCTGTTTAGAGTATTTCCATGATATAGTTGCACCTCTTAATGTGAACACAAATTTACTTGTAGACTTTGAATCTTTTATATCAGATATCCAATTAGCATCATTGTATCTTTCAATAACTGTCGGATTTTTGGTATAGTGCAGCTCATAATCACGAGTATATTTCAAATACCTTAGTATTCTTATTATTCCTTTACAGTGATTAGCTTCTAGATTATTCGTGTATCTACTCAGTTTGCTAACTGTGTAGACTATGTCTGATTTTGTACAACTTATCAAGTACATTAGACTTTCGATAATTCTAGAGTATTCTATTTGAGAGATATTCTCTCCTCTATTCTTTGATAGATACTAACTGGTATCTATAGGTGTTCTAGCAACGCCAGAATCATCATTGTTAAATTTATCAAGAATTTTGTCTACATAGTGTGATTGACTTAGGACAATTTCTTCTAATGATCTTGAAATTTTAATCCCCAAGTATCACATCTGCTAAGCTCATATCTTTTATGTCAAATCTTGAATTTAACATATCTTCAGTAGATTTAATCATTTTATCGTTGCTTCCAACAATAAGCGTGTCATCAACGAAAAGATATAAAATAACATAGTCATTTTCAGTGTCTTTGATATAAACGCATTTGTTGTACTCGTTGATTTTAAATCTACGTTCCATCATGATATGATCAAACTTTTCATGCCATTGTTTTGGAGCTTGTTTCAAGTCTTTATAATGACTTCACCAATTTACAGACTTTGTTCTCTTGTCCTGGAGCAAAAAATCTTCTGGGTTGTTCCATGTAGATTTCTTCATCTAAATCTCTATTTAGAAATGCAATTTTCACATCCATTTGATATACTTCGAGATTTCGCAACGCTGCAATTGCAAGTATCATCTTGATGGATGTTATTCTCGTTACTGGAGAATATGTATCAAAGTAATCAAGTCTTCTCGTTATACAGTATCCTTTTATAACAAGCGACTTTTATACTTTTCGATTGTTCCATCCGCCTTTCATTTTTTTTTTGAAAATTCATTTGTAGCTTTAGTGGTTTGCATCCCGGAGGAAGATCCACTAGCTCCTCCATGTATGGTTTTGCGAGAATAGAATCTATCTAACTTTTAATCGCCCTTTCTATCGAGGTTCTTGAAAGAGTTCACAATTTTTTAAAGCTTTGAGGTTCTCTTTCTAGCATATAAGTCGAAAAATCTGGACCAAACGATTTTTCGCCTCTAGCTCTTTTTGCTACGCCTTAATTCAACCTCATCTTCTTCTTCTTATTCTTTTTTCTTTGCTTTCATGTGTCCATTTAGAGGAGCTTGCTTTCCTCTATAGATCAGATTTAAATATATGTTCAAAAAATAAAGCATTTTTCGATTCTATTATCGTAATTTTGTGTATGTCTGAAATTTTAGATTCATGCACAAGAAATCGATAAGCACTGCTGCTATGTGCATAGCCTATAAAAATACAATCAACAGTTTTTGGATCTATTTTCACCTTTTTCGGTGTAAGTACAGTTACTTTGGCAAGACACCCCCACACTCGCAAATATTTATAAGAAGGTTTTCTTCTTTTCCATAACTCGTATGGGATTTTCTCTTCTTTCTTTCGGGACACCTTATTTAAATGATAATTAGCTGATAAAACAACTTCTCCCCACATGTTCTGAGGTAACCTAAATTTAATAAAGATTGCATTCATCATCTCTTTTAAGTCTGAGCTTTTTCGTTCGATAACACCATTTTGTTGAGGTGAATAAAGTGTTGTGGTTTCATGTGTGATTCTGTTTTGAGCACATAATTTAGCAAATGGTGATTCATATTCACCACCTCGGTCACTTCTCAACACCTTAATTTTCTTGTTGAGTTGATTCTCAACTTCATTTTTTATAAAGAATAAATTTCTCTATAGCTCCGTCTTTACTTTTAAGTAGATAGACATAATAATATTTTGTACTATCATCAACAAAAGTAATGAAGTACTTGTTGTCACCCCTTGTTTGCACAGATTTTAAATCACAAACGCCGCGCGAATTAGATCAAGTGGTTCGCTTTTCCTTTCAATAGTTTTAAATGATGACCTTGTCGATTTTCACTTTTCAACACACGCTTTCACACTTGTGTTTAGAATCAATATAGAATGCATGTATGAAATTCAAGTTAATTAATCTATGCAAAGTATCATAATTAACATGTCCTAGTTTACCATACCACAAATTGTAAGACTCAAGCAAGTAAGCAGAAGAATTAATCATTTTATTAATTTTCGACTTAACTCGTCATTAAATTGAGCTTAAAAGCCCATCAGGACATATAACATTTTCCAACAAATATTCCATTCTTAGACAAAATGACTTTATCTTACTTAAACACCATACAAAAATCATGCTTGTTCAACAGTGACCCAGACACCAGATTCTTATGGATTTCGGCCACAAAAAGCACATTGTTAAGAGTCAGTTCTTTTTCAGAAGTCATCTTCAAAACTACTTAGCCTTGGCCTTTGATTTCAGATGTAGCTGAATTTTCCATAAACAACTTCTATCTATTCTCAGTTGTTTTAAAAGAACTGAACATCTCTTTATCCGAGCAGACATGTCAGGTAGCACTGGTGTCAATCCACCATTCTTTTGGATTTGATCCTACCAGATTCACTTCGAAACGACATGCCGGCGAGTTCATTTCGCACACATCATGTGTGATGTCATTAACAACATTTGCTTCTTTTTTTATTGTTTCTTCTTGTAATCAGACCAAGATTTATGACCTACTTTGTCACAATTGTAGCATTTTCTTGAAAATTTCTTTTGAAAACTCTCCCTTTAGACCTAATTTTCCCCTTTTCCCAGACATGTAAACTTGTTCTTGTTTGTCTTGTAGAGCTTTAACCACGCTCCACAATATTTGCTCGCCATTGGAGGATTGAACCCCTTCTTTTCAAAACTTTTGTTGTCTTCTTCAATTTGATGTCTGACAATCAGTTCTTCAATGTTCATTTCCTTTCGCTTGTGCTTCAAGTAATTCTTGAAATCTTTTTTCTAGCGGGAGCGACTTTTCAATCATTGCTTGCCACTTGAATGTTTCATTTAAAATCATCCCTCGATACGAATCTTATGTAAGATTACTTGAAGTTCTTGTACTGACCGACACCGCTTTTAGTGTCCACCATTTTATAATCCAGAAACGGCCAAAATATATTTCTTAGCCCCGTGTATTCTCGGTTTTATATTTTTTGGTCTAGAGACTCCTATAATTTATTCTTTGTTTTCATTGTACTATACACGTTGTATAGTGAATCAGTGCCAATCCATTCATGACATAATTTCGGCATAAGAAATCAGAATGTTTTCAAGCTTCAACAACGCTGACAGCTTGTATGTCTCCCTCATCTTATTTGAGTTTCGGAGCATCTTTAGTTAAGAATCTCGCAAGATTCAAAGTGATCAGATAAAATAGCATTTTCTGCTGCCACCTTTTAAAATTCAATCCATTGAACTCCTCAGGTTTTTCTAAGGATGGCAAAAAAATCCACCGACCCAAACCCAGCCCCTCGCCTGCCCGCCCTACCCCGCTTATTCGGCATTAATAAGGCGGGTTTTCCACCAATGACCCGCCCCCACCAAGAAATATATATATATATATATATATATATATATAAAATGGAATACAAATTAAAACTTTACTAGAAATGGACTAAAGAAGAATCGAACCCAGGTTGAAATTATAAATTATAAATCTCAACCATTACACCACAATCCCATTCTTGATTTATTTTTGTTTTATCTCTACAAATATTTAAAAGAAAAATTATTTATTTTTAATTATTTATTTTTCGGTTTATTTAAAAAAAGGGAAATTTTTTTCATTAGGGGCGATCAAGGGGTCAAAAGATTGACCCGATACCCGCCCTTCTTGATCCAGTTCGTGGGCGGGGGGAGGGGCGGGATTCGACGGGGCGGGTAAAAATTTTTGATGCCAGGGTGGACCCGTCCGGACCCCATTTCCATCCCTAGGTTTTCTCCATGATTAACTCGAAACAGTTACATGACCAGTTGGAACCACGGTTTGGTCGCAGTGAAACTTGGCACTTGTGCTACAATCCGGTTTTTAGTAGCCACAACTTCATGAATCGGATCGCTTATCATTTTTTTGAAACAAAAGGAAAATTTTAGTTCTACTTTTAAAATAAATGTAATAAAAAATCTGCTTTTTCGCTTTAGTTACACTTACAATTATGAAATTATCCAGGTTGCTAACATGAAAATTTGGAGCAGAAACAGTTTCCACGGGAATAGAACTTGGAAAAATCTAATCCCAGAAAACAATTGTTAACCCATTTTTTTTCGTCTTGTTGATTTGAATAACACGCAACTAAAAGACTTCCAGGTGAAGAGGGGGGTCACAAGTGGACCACTTAAATCCCAAGCTCTCTTTAGACACTTTAGGTCTTTTTGACAAAACTTTTCAGTTTTGCGAATACACTAATCAAGAAAACTCCAACCATAAGAGAAAACAAAAGCATCTAAAAGTATAAATTCTCCTAGTTTAAAAGATTGTTACAAACTAGTTTCATACGTATGAATTTCACTCAGTTTTATGAACAAACTAGTTTCACACGTATGAATTTCACTATTTTTCATTTTTTATGTAACATGAGTTTAGCAAGAATTTGTTTTAAGATTGTTAAGTATTTTATTTATAAAAACGTGAAACTGCATATTACATAAGAAATGAACAGTAAACAAAAGGAGTAAAGAAACCGCAGAATTAAAAATTGAAGAAGAAAGCAAACCAAGACCTTTATAAGTACAGTTTTCTTAAAACAGATTCGTCCCCTACCGTAGGTTGTGAACGTTGTTTCTCAGGATACAACGGTAGAACTGGTTGTACCAGCGAACCTACCTACTGCTAGAACTATATCACCGAAAGATAAAGAAAACTTGGAGGAAGACAAGATGAATTTTTGATGTGTTGAAATGAGGAACATTGGACTTGTTTATATAGGCACGAGAGTGACTTTCCAATTTCAAATCCACCATTAACATGAGAGTTATAAGAGTTACACCACTAATTATCCATTAACAACACATGATGAAATAAGTTGAGAATTTGGAAGGTCTCTAAAAATGAAGAGCTTTAATTTTCCATTCACTTATTTTCCAACAGAAATTAGGACCATGAAGTCACATACTTATGCCACTACAACCAAAGAATCAATAATAAAGAAATCTACTAAACAACTCTCTATAGACTAGGACAATATAACGGACTCCAAAGACTTAACATAAAATAAAAAATATGATTGTAGACTTGGTCAAATGACCCATTTCAGCAAAATATTTTATCAGTTTGATCATCCTTTTCACATATTTATGTATGAAGGAAGCTCATTGGAGCAAGAATACTTCAATAAAGGATACGCTGCAACTGTGGGACCTCTCAATTCCACCTTTGACTCACCACAAGACAATGAAGGTCATGGATCACATACCTTATCAACAGCCGGTGGCAATTTTGTTGCTGGAGCAAATGTTTTCGGATTTGGAAATGGAACAGCAAAAGGTGGATCGCCCAAAGCTCGGGTGGCTGCTTACAAGGTTTGCTGGCCTCCAGTGGGAGGCAATGAGTGCTTTGATGCCGATATTTTGGCCGGCTTTGATATGGCCATTCACGATGGAGTTGACGTGTTATCTGTATCTCTTGGGGGAGATCCTGTCCCCTTTTATAATGACAGTGTTGCCATTGGATCCTTTCATGCTGTAATGCATGGCATTGTTGTGGTTTGCTCAGCTGGTAATTCTGGACCAGGTGCTGGTACAGTTACCAACAATGCACCTTGGCAGATTACAGTTGGAGCAAGCACCATGGACCGCCAGTTTCCTAGTTATGTCATCCTGGGGAACCAAATGAACTTCCAAGTAAGTTTTTCTTATTCTTGATCCCTTTTCCATTATATCTTTTGAATCACGGCTTTAACTTCAGTCGAAAATATAGGAGTTAGAGAAATATAAAATATATTTGCCAGCTGTTTAGATGGTATTGAAGCTAATGTGCGGGCGGGGTTAATATTAGTGCCATATATAATAGCTGGATTCTAGAGAAGATGTCGGACATTTGAAAGAAATTGCAGATGCCTTGTATTCAGCATCCTATACTTCTTTAATTTTTGTCTCGTTAGAGGCATTGGTTTTAATGTAGAGAAGTTGACAGCTAATTATTTCTGCTCTACAGGGAGAAAGTCTTTCTGACAAAGCATTACCAAATAAGAAGTTATTTCCAATTGTTTCTGCTCAGTATGCTAAGGCTGCCAATGCGTCAGTCGACGAAGCGTAAGGATTAAAATTAAACATATCATTTCTGTAGTTAAGATTCACAATACTACATGATTAACAATGACGTTATTTAACTTCATATGATGAGTCGATTCCATGTTTAGTATATAGTGATAGTAAGTCATTGTGTATTCATGCAGTATTCTCTGTAAAGCTGGAACACTGGACCCCAAGAAGGTGAAGGGGAAAATCTTGGTCTGTTTACGAGGAGATAATCCACGAGTTGACAAGGGCCGACAAGCTGCTTTAGCTGGAGCGGTAGGAATGGTTCTAGCCAATAATGACCTTTCCGGGAATGAAATTCTTGCTGATCCTCATGTCTTACCGGCTTCACATATCAATTACACGGATGGACTTGCTCTTTTCTCGTATATCAATTCAACGAGGTTAGAATTGAAAATTATATAGCATCTTATCATTGTGCTAATGGAATTTTTCCCTTCAAGGCAAGAAAAAATATTCAAGATCAATTGAAAATTTTGGACGAACATATAATATTAACCACAAAAATCAGGATCTGCTAGGTGACCTGAGTTTGAGACCAGGTGCACATGCTAGAAATAGATTGCCCTCATTCTTCACAGTGAGAGTCTTTAGCTTCTTCTTGTGAATTTGGAAATGTTTTTATCAGGTCTCCTATGGCTTATATCACTCCTGCAACGACCCAATTAGGCACGAAACCAGCTCCCTTCATGGCAGCATTTTCATCCAAGGGGCCCAACACCATTACGCCAGAGATTCTTAAGGTTTTCACATCAACTCAGTCATTTCTGCTGTTTCTTTTCTAGTCAGAAGACTGATAACCAGTCCATTATATTATTTAATCAATTGTATCTTCCGTTCAGCCTGATATCACTGCACCAGGAGTGAGTGTCATAGCAGCCTATACGGAGGCGCAAGGACCTACAAATCAAGATTTTGATTCACGGCGTGTTCAATTCAATTCAGTATCCGGCACTTCAATGTCATGTCCTCATGTATCTGGAGTCGTTGGCCTTTTGAAAACCCTTCATCCAACTTGGAGTCCGGCAGCTATTAAATCCGCTATCATGACCACTGGTGGGAATTGAGTAGCAATGAGAAATCATTCAGTTATTAAAAATGCTCAAGATTTTCTTTAAAAGTCCACATTCCCTGAATTTCCATTCTCACTAACCTGTAATCTTATATTCATCTTATACTGCAGCAAGAACTCGTGATAATGTTTTAGAGCCATTGAAAAATGCGTCTCACTCAAAAGCTACACCATTTTGTTATGGAGGAGGACACGTGCAACCAAACCGAGCAATGGATCCCGGGTTGGTTTACGATTTAGCAGTTAAGGATTACTTGAACTTTCTATGCTCCCTCGGCTATAATCAAACTGAAATCAAGTTGGTCTCAGACAAACCATATAGATGTCCCAAGCTCATTAGTCTCATCAACTTAAACTACCCTTCAATCACAGTCCCAAACCTCAAGGGCTCGACAACTGTGACTCGAACAGTTAAGAATGTTGGCTTGCCAGGTACTTATAAAGCTAGTATTCGCAGTCCATCCGGAATATCAGTCAGCATAAAGCCAGATAGTCTGAAGTTCAAAGCAATTGGTGAAGAGAAAACATTCAGACTTACTCTCAAGGCTATGAAATCCAACGCAGCTGATGACTATGTATTTGGCGAGTTAACATGGTCTGATGGTAAACACTATGTAAGAAGTCCAATTGTGGTAAAACAATATAGAAATTAACACATTCAATGATGTGAACTTGTTACACATTTTGATTAATCAACAGGGTTTAATCTTCCTTTTCCAATTGTCCTTTTTTTCTTTGTTTTTTGTATCTTTATAAAAGATGTGACTGCAGAAACAGAGAAAAATTAATAGGCACCGTTCATTTAAATTTGATCTTTCGTCTCTTTACTAATCATATTAGTGATATTTAGAGCATGTCATTAGCTCAACCTTGTTTTTATTTATCTTAGTTCCTATTTTGTCGGTGAAAATCTTACAATTCGCACCTACACTCTTGCGTTGGTGTGGACAGTTTGCGAATCTCAAAATTTGAATAGAACAACACTCTTGTAGCTAGTATATGACAACTCTAAAACATAGTTATATATTGATTATTTATTATTTTACAACAATTGTTGTTTTTAAGAACTAACTATTTTTAAAAATGTGAGTACTCATAAGACGTAAAATATTTGATATAACTAGTTTATACTGCTTTCCTGCAGTGGATTCGATCGTAGAGTTACAGATTCAAATTCAATGGCAATTCAAGTATGTAGTAGATGAAGAAGAATGTGAGTTTGATAATTTGATTTGAGGAAAAAGTATTTGAAGAACATATGAGAAATGATGAAGAAAAATCAATTTTGAGAATGATGTAACAGATGAAAAATAAGATGGATTTGAGAATTTGATTTGAGAAGATTGAATTTGAAGAACAGAAGAGATATGAGAGAGAAAAATTAATTTTGAGAATGAAAATGTATATGTATTTTTTTGGATCGGGAAACTCCTTAATAAAATTCAAAATTCACTAAATTAAAATATTAAATATTTTTATTTATATTTAAAATGCCTGAGCATAAAATATGTAATAAAAAATATGATTGGCGATTTGTAATCGAAAGTTTAAGATTGTAAAGCGGTAATAAGTTTAAGATTTCTATTTGACATGTTTATTTGGTGACATTTGATAATATTAATTGCATATTTTCACATAAATGATACTTCACATTTTTTATTTGATTATTATTAATGTTCTAAATTAGAATTTCATGCCATTTTTTTTAATTAAAGCGAGACGATGCGTGATGTGCCATTAAACCTATGTTATTACATTTTGTAAACGATCGTTATTATCATCATTGTAAAACAATATCGAAACCAGACAACGAGTTCAAAATCGATCCCATTATGTGTGAAAAATCAGAAAATTTCAAACTCTTGCAAGAATCGACTCATCCAATTTTCAAATTTTACTTTTTTTTTTATTTTGATTGAATCACGATTCGACTCTTTAACTTAAAATTTTTTCGAGTTAATATAGGTAAAAATATAATATAAGAAGAAATTCCAAAAACGAATTTAAGTGACTTGACAGAGAAGAAGATCTCTTTTACATTTGACCTCTTTCCTTCACGGAAAAGGAAGAACAAAAAACCAAAAGAAAGGAGGAAAAAGATTGCAACCCCACCCCCCTCCTCTCTCTTTCGGTACTCCACATCGTTCTTCCTTTAGAAAATCCATTTGAAACCCATTTTTTTTCATCATTATTTATTCGTTTCGTCGATCTCTCTGTTATCGACATACATTTTATACGCACGAATAGAAATACAAATTTGATACGGTTATACGATGTCATACGCTTACCTCTTCAAGTACATCATTATCGGTGACACCGGTATTTGTTTTCTCCGATTTTGGTAGTTGTATTACCTTTTGTTGGTTTTGTATGATTTTATTTGGTGATTTTTTGTTCTGTATTTTAGTGATGTTAATTGATTATTTATTGGCTTTGATTTTGTTTTCCTTCGGATCGGAATTGAGAAACGAGGGCTTAAATTAATTTGAATTTCACCTGCTGCTAAATGACGGCTTTATCATTGGTTTTGCCTAGATTGCTTTGCTAATTGGTTTTTAGGGGTTCCTTTATTTGCAGTCAATACTTGAGGTGATAATTTGAATCTTGATATATGCAATTGTCTTGGTTGGTTGTGGCCCATCGTTCTCATATTATATTTTAATCTAAGTTATGAAGGGTACAGATTGAATGGGAGAAAACATCCTGACTAACAAGTAGGTTGTAATTTGCATCCTTTAATTAAGGAGGAAGGTATAATTAGAATTTGGTCATATGGTTGTAGGTGAAGTTCAAAATTAAATGTTACTTATTTGTTGGTGTTTTTTCATTTTACATGTGTTGTGAATCCTTAAAGCTTAACAAAAGTGTAGGAAAATGTTTCAAGAGATGTCTTTTCAATAATTTGATGTGTAGAGGAAGCAAATTTTAGCTAGGTTCCTTCAATGTACATTTTCTCCTAATGTAGATGTTGGAGCGAAAGTTTTGGGTGGAAATGTCAAGGTTTTTTGTGTGTTTTGCTGGCTGTGATGTCTCATGTCGTGGCCAGTGTTGCTTATGTTCAGGAGTTGGGATATATATAGTATTCATAGCAGATGGAGACTATTGATCAATTTATTTAGCACGAGGATTACTGAAGGAGTATTAGAATTCATGGGCTTGAACATGTGTTGCAGGTGTTGGGAAATCATGTCTTCTTCTTCAGTTCACTGACAAACGCTTCCAGCCAGTGCATGACTTGACTATTGGTGTTGAATTTGGGGCTAGAATGGTCACAATTGACAGCAAACCTATAAAGCTACAGATTTGGGATACGGTTAGTTTTACCTTTCTTTGAACTTTGTTTTGCCATGAGTTTTCCAATTTGAAATCCTTGAACAAGCTTGAAGCTTGTGTTTACCTATGCCTAAATGTCTGACATCGCATGATTAAATCATAAATATTGTTTCCCCAAGAAGAATTTCTGTTTTCATCATTTTATCATCTTCTATGTGGGATGTACTTCAATACAAGTTACTCCATCTACGAGTGTAATAGTTCCTTAACATGTCAGGCTGGTCAAGAATCATTCCGGTCTATCACGAGGTCTTACTACAGAGGGGCTGCAGGGGCACTACTAGTTTATGACATCACAAGGTACTGTTGCTATTTTAATCTTTAAAGACTTTATGCAAAAGGTTTTAGTGGAGTGCTTCAACGTTATGTTTCCAAGTGATGCATGTAATTGCAGACATATAGTTGCTACGTTATATACAGTTTTTTTTTTTTTTTTTTTTTTGGTTGCCATCATTTTCTTTCATCGTAACAAAAATAATTTGAATGAACTATTTGCCTTTTTGAACTTCCACAAAATTAATTTGAGGAGTCTCATGTGCACTATCTTTTGTCAAACTAACTATAATCCATGGCCTCCTGGAATTTAAATGCATATTTGCTGCATGCAAATGCATTATGTGTAGCCTTTTTTCCTTTCTAAAAAATAGAAATAGTAGCAAGAAGGGTATTAGTTAATATGTTAATCTTTGCAAGACAAATTGGTAGTTTTTGTGTACTTATTTTGTGGAAACTGCCACTTTATGAGATGTGGAAGCCAATATTGAGTTCCTGCATTACAACAAGAGTTGCTTGATACTAAATTATATAGAACTATATTGCTTCAAGCAAATAATAAGTAATTTAGTTTAATCCTTGTAGGAAAGGTAGATTAGTCGACTTCGAGAGAGTGCAATGAATCAACTATCTATAAAATTATAGAGCTTTATAACTGAATGCTGCATCTTTTTGTTTATCTGCTGGGAACTTTTGGACATATTTTCAACTCTGTTACTGAAAATGTAAATGATCTTTTGTACCTATTGTATGGTTGTGTTACTATGCTAACAAAATAGAACAATTATATTGTTAATTCTTCAGGCGGGAAACTTTTAACCACCTTGCAAGTTGGTTGGAGGATGCAAGGCAGCACGCAAATGCTAACATGACCATAATGTTGATAGGAAACAAGAGCGATCTGGCTCACAGAAGAGCGGTAAGCACAGAGGAAGGGGAGCAATTTGCTAGGGAACATGGCTTGATCTTCATGGAGGCCTCTGCCAAAACAGCTCAGAATGTTGAGGAGGTGACAATTATTTCCTTGGTTGCTTTTAATTACACAACACACACATTATCCCAATGGGTTCTTTTAGCTATGTATTGAAGGTTGAAGATAATCTCATGTGTGCATCCTGAGATTTTTCTTAAATTCATTTTGCAGGCATTTATAAAAACAGCTTCAATGATCTATAAGAAGATTCAGGATGGAGCCTTTGATGTATCAAATGAGGTGTTTAGATGTTCCTGAACTTCTTACAATATGAGATTTGTTTAAAATGGTTTCGTGGTTATGTGGTAAATTCACTTTGTATAAAAATCTATAGTCCTTTTAATAAGTTTTGAGAGAGGTGTAGAGGGGGATGTAAAAATATTGGGATTAACACGACACTGCTTATGTGTTTTGTGAGGAAGACCGATTCGTGTTAATTTTAGTAGGATATAACATGAGATGGCAAGGCTTCTGCACTAAAAATGTGTTTTCTTGCCTTTTGCAGTCTTTTGGAATCAAAGTGGGATATGGCGGAATCCCGGGACCATCTGCTGGAAGAGATGGAGCTACTTCCCAAGGAGGATCTTGCTGTAGTTGAACTTGAAAGTGGGAATCGATTCTTTAAACAAATCTTCTGAAGTTGTTTATTCTGCAGAGGTTCTTCATTTGTCTCCACTATTCAAGATTATTTCCTATTTGGTTTTCAGAAAAATGAAAATTGTATAACAGTAAAAGAGATACATGGATGGTACATCCTGTTTTTATTTTTTATACTCGTTTGGTATATTAAAATAGATAATATTATATTTAGTTAAAGAAAAAAAAATATTAAAATTTTATCCCCAGTCGACTACATGGTCAATTTTCTTAAATCACTAATGGCATGAGAAAATTAGGTATAAAATATTATGCCTCCCCCTTGCGTGGACGCCTATGATATGGCCTCGCAGAGGTCATTCGACGTTGACGCCTCAGCTGACCCACCGTTGAGAGCAACAACACCTTAGCCATAGTGAGTTAATTACACCTATGGCCTGGGTTGGCCCATTGGGTTAGTCCAGATAATCCGGCCATTGATCAAGAAAATTCGACGCTTGGGACCGACGCAAACTTTTTTTTTGATCCTAGCAGCCGACCCTCCCCTTTGTTGTCTGTTCCGAACAAAGGGGAAGAGCAACAACACCTTAGCCATAAACCGAGTTAATTACACCCTCTCTTCCTGTGAGGGGGTGTCCTTGCATAATAAATTGAATCTTTATGATGTCACCTCCACATGGAGGCCATATAGATGTAAAATTGCTAATCGAGCCTATCATGGCAGACTTGCAATTACACCTACAATGCCACCTCAGCCACAGCGAGTCAGAGGCGTAGCCCAATGTGAGGCGCGTCTATGAAATTGCCCTGTCACCATGGTGGATGAGGCTAGGATTTAGGGTTAAGGCGTGGGACCATCCAAAGCATAAGCGGTCTCAAATTTAGAGAAAGCATGTATGAGTTGACAAACACATAGTAGAGAGTCAGAAATACTCGGTCACGATTACAAGTATAGCAAATACTATGGTTACAAGTATAGCAAATCGAGGTTGCACCCTAATAGGGCGTGTGTTATCATCTTCTCAAGATGTTGTGTGTATATCGCATTGAAAGAGAATGATACAATTAAACAATATAAGGGAAGGTAATCTAATGCCTTCTATGAGTTTCTATTTGGAGCAAGCATGCAAGAGGCATAGATGGAAGTGACTTCCATCACTGGCCTACTTTGGGAAAGTGACACTAATGGGCTGACTGTCCTTTCGTTGGCAACATATGGAGGGGGAAGATCTACTCAAGGGACTGAGAACCCTCATGACTTCCACTATGTAAATATCTTGAAAAATCACAAAATCAGATATGTGAAATCTAAAAATCCAACCAAAAGTCTATTGAATTGTATTTGCACACCCAACTTCTATATTTTGATTTGATTGTTGGAGTATGAACGATCGTTATACCGGCCTTTGATGTAATGATCTTGGATTCTAACGAGTGTATTAGTGTGTAGGTAATTTACATGTGAACAGAGATGTGGCAGTAGGAATGACCCTTCTAGTGAACCGAATAAAAATAGAATCAAATCCAGATGCATCACCAAATAGTTCTCCTTTTATTTGTCCGATCATTCGTATGAGCACATACCAGTGTAAAGCGAAAAGTTGGAAATCGAGATAAGTATTGTAAAGAAATAGTACTCAAGGACTACGTAACACTAACTTTCCATTGAAGAAGAATAAGCATCAACTAAGTTTCTCGAAGATTGATTGACTCTTGTCACTCATTCTAGTCCTTCCTGAAGTTCCTGAAATTGTTGGAGCTAAGATTGCTCGTGGAATGAATGATTTTATTCCATCTTCAGCATTGTGTTCTCAAAATAGCCCGCCCCACCTTGAATTTTCCCATCATGAATGGGCAGGGAATCCCATCCCGTCAAGTAATTAAGTTTGCCGCTGGAGAATTTACACGAAAAGGAACGATGAATTGTCAAGGAAAAAGGTGCGAAAAAGGAACATGATCCTCGTCTTGAACTCTTAAAACTTGTTTCAAATATTTTTATTTTATTTTGATATTTTTAAATTTAGATCATATTTAAAAAAATAAAATTAAATAAGCATATTTTAATTTCTGTCATGTCCCATCCCCAAAAACTCCTACGAATGGGGACAAGGGTGGCTGCGTTGAGGTCAACATAAAAGATTAACCACAAATCTTTTCACCAATCACATGGATTCATGTAGCATTTTTTAACAACAAAATTTAGCACTTTGAGACAAAGAAAGGCATAGAAGTATTAAGGACAAAAATTTCAATCAATCACATGGGATTCTGTACTATTTTTTTACTTATATTTGAGCACTAAATGAAAATTATTGCCAGTTGTGACTTGTGAAACTTGATAGCTCTTCCTATGTCAATGATATTGACATTCACATTGGCCTTTCCCTTTCTTATCTTGTCACCAAACACACCTCAATTTCTATAAATCATCATATCCAAACATGAAAAGTTGAGGAAAATAAATTAACCAACGGTGTAGAATTACACCTTCACCAATATTTTCACGTGCCTCCTGTGATCTTATCATCCCGCCCACAAAATCTTGTCCACCAGCAAACATCCAAAAAAAACACCTAGATTTTTTCTACCAAGTCGACCCTCAAAGTTTTTAATACTAAAATAAAACATCAATTCTGCATTTTGTAATAATAAGAATGGAAAATTAGGGTGGGACCTCTCAACCTATTTAAATATGTTAATCTTGTTCCTCGTTTGCTTAAAACCGTTGATATAATGTAGTTATAAGTTCTCAATATGTGAATATGAGTATCACATGTCTGAAACTGTCGATATAGACATTAAAATTACAGATAACTTACATTAGTATATCACTTCTTTGCTGCGGGATTCGACCATAGACTCTATTATGATGATGAATTGAGATGGTGAACAGATTTTGAAGATGATCGATGGAGGGAGATGATGAATTGAGGGATATGGATTGCGGAGGTGGGCAGATTTTAGAAATTATATGTTGTGAGAGATGATCAAATAAAGGAAATGATTTTGTGATGAGAGAAATTAAAGAGGTAGTGACACACGAACATTTAAGTACTTTTTTTTTCCGTAGCGACGAAACTATCAATATTTTATTGGTAGCTATTTTAACTTTCAACTATAAGTCACGTATGATTTAATGTTTATATTAACAATTTTGTTCACATTGTGACCCAATCTCCGAGATGCAAATAGATTAGGGGCTCACTACGTCACTTTTGAAAGTCAGAGACCTATAACCATACCACGTGAATGGTTGAGGAGCCTAGTCCTAATTTTTCGAAATTATCACCGGAAGGTTTTGGAAGAAAAAAATAATATGGCTGTGTGTCACCGTATCTTCAATTTCTCCCTTCAACTTAAATTCTCAATCAATCTTCTTCTTTAAACGGTCATCTTCAAACTCTACTCACTGCCTCAATCCATACGTCCTAAAACTATAAATTGAGTTTTATTTTTCTTTTTTGTTACGACAATAAATTTTTCTTCCTTCATTTTTTTTTTTTTTTTTTTGTTTTTTATTGATACTATTTTTATTGTCAAATTTTCTATTTGAGAACAAATTATAAGATCGGATACCACCGATTAAGCGTTATACCAGTAAGATAATAATGAAATTTAAACTGGGACCAGCTTGCTCCTTTATCAAGGTTGGAGGCAAAGTTGTTATAAGAGCTAAAAGTTGGAGGGCTAATGCTACAATTCTCCTTCCTTATAAATAAACTCACAAAGCTTGCTAAACATATCAGCACTCCCTCTCTGAGTCTCTCTGTAGAGATAACTGAACTACTGAAGAGTACATTTGATCAACAATGGCAACTACTGGAGTATTGAAGCTCTCTCCTAGTTCTACTTCTATTACTACTTCTAGTTTCAAACGTGTTGAGGATGTAAAGTCGTTCACGCGGCTGTCTTTCGCGGCATCCAATGTTTCCGGGGAGGAGCTGGCGTCATCAGCCGCAGTTCAACTGCAACGGCGTCGTTCTGAAACTGAATTCGTCAACCGGAGTCCGCTGATCGTTTCTCCGAAGGCGGTGTCTGACTCGCAAAATTCGCAGACTTGTCTCGACCCGGACGCTAGCCGAGTAATTGATCACACCCTCTTCCTTTGTCAATTCATACAATCTTTATTGCTATCGTCAAAAATATATATTTATGTGTGTGAGTTGTATGTATACATTTTTTTCATCTTCATGTACTAGTGTTTGAATGTGGGTAACTTTGTTTAAACTTTCTGCAATTGAAGTCAATGTTTGAGTTTTGGGGGGCCTGAAGAGACTAGCTTTCGTGTAGTCCATCAAATCTTTGTTTAATTCGAAGTTACTTCGAAGATTCCCACCATATCACATTTTACTCTCTCTAGATAAAGTATCCTTTCAGTTTAAAAAAAGAATAAAGGGTCTATATGCCCAAATAAAAGGAGACTTCTGGCAGATTCTAGTTTATGTATATAAAAATGTTGCTGAATAGAGTTTAGACGTGCTTTGCGACTTCCATTTTTTATTTGGTTGATCTAAGTGGAGTCAGGCTAATCTTCTTTTGCATTTTGGTGAGGTATTATCAAGGCTTTGCTTTATTGCCAAGTGATGCTACAGATCAACGCCCTCATAAGAAGTAATAAAAAAAGTGCATGTTCCCATGAGCATAAAGGATAATGTCACCTCCTAAATTATGTGTTTGTAGTTAGTGCGGGAAATTGACGCACTAATGACTTGGTGTTCAAATTGATAATTTGTTCTTGGAGAAATTATTAAGACAAAAGTATTTATATCCAGCTGATAATTAACATGTCCGAGATGAGTCTCATTTTCTATTTGTAAGTAGTTGCATAAATGCATATTTGAAATTGAATTATGTTTTTGCAGTCAATTCTAGAAATCTACGCACTTATTGACATGCCAATATCTTCTTGGAGTAGAAATTAATCAAAATAGTGGAGAGAGGCAGGATTGGAGTTCAAAATTAATAACTTGTTTTTCAACAATTATTGAGACAATTAAGTGATTGATATTCAATTGATAATTAACATTCCCAAAAAGAGTCCTATTTTTCTATGTATAAGTGGTTGCATCAATGATTTGAAACAACATTAGTTTTACCCTTGCCTTAGAAGATATAGGTTCTCTGCTTTTCAGGATTAGCTTCATTAAACATTGCAATCAAGTAACACCATTATTTACCTATGTTGTCCTTCACAGAGTGTCTTAGGAGTTATTCTCGGAGGAGGAGCTGGGACAAGACTTTATCCTCTTACAAAGAAAAGGGCAAAGCCAGCCGTTCCTCTTGGAGCAAATTACCGTCTTATTGATATTCCTGTCAGCAATTGCTTGAACAGTAACATATCGAAGATTTATGTTCTTACACAATTCAATTCCGCATCCCTCAATCGTCACCTTTCAAGGGCATATGCAAGCAACATGGGTGGTTACAAGAATGAAGGTTTTGTTGAAGTTCTTGCAGCTCAGCAAAGTCCAGAGAATCCCAATTGGTTCCAGGTACTTATCTCAATGAAACCTGCACTGTAAATTGTGTGCTAGTAATTTTACCATAATTTTTCTTTGAAAGTTGAATGTAAAGTATATCTAGACGATCACTTATGCGTCATAACGCATGGCTATGAGCTCTTAGCTCCTTTGTTTTTCCAAACTGTTATTCTCTGCTTGACGTCTTCGACACTTAGTATCTTCAGTAACAATTTAAAATTTTGGCCACTCAAACATGCTAACATTCTATTGGATTTGTTTTCAGGGTACAGCTGATGCTGTAAGGCAATATCTATGGCTCTTTGAAGAGCACAATGTGCTGGAGTTCCTGATTCTTGCTGGAGATCATTTGTATCGAATGGATTATGAGAGATTTATTCAAGCCCATAGAGAAACAGATGCTGATATTACTGTTGCTGCACTGCCGATGGACGAAAAACGTGCAACAGCATTTGGTCTGATGAAGATAGATGAAGAAGGTCGCATCATTGAATTTGCTGAGAAACCAAAGGGAGAGCAATTAAAAGCTATGAAGGTGGTATTTCAGTACATTGTGAGTTTATATATGTTTGATGAGATCAGGACATGATTTTTCTTGTCTTTTTCAATACCTTGTTTAGGTTGATACTACCATATTGGGTCTTGATGACGAGAGAGCAAAAGAGATGCCTTACATTGCAAGTATGGGAATATATGTTGTCAGCAAAGATGTGATGATAAATCTTCTAAGAGATAAATTTCCTGGTGCCAATGATTTTGGAAGTGAAGTTATTCCTGGAGCAACGTCCATTGGATTGAGGGTAAGTCTTATCCTAAATTTCTTCCGGTCATCCTTTTCCTTGTTCATATGAGTTGGGTAAAATTCTGCGTCTCAATTTTCTCTTTAATTTAGCAACTGTTTATATACCTAGTTCAGTTGTCTGCTTTCTGTCAATTGTTTAGAATATACTGAAGTTTGGTCATACATAGTCAGAAAACTATTTCCATGAAAGTAATTATTTCATTGGTCTTTTAGCCAGAGTTAATCATTACATCATCGATGTAGGTGCAAGCTTACTTGTTTGATGGCTACTGGGAAGATATTGGTACAATTGAAGCTTTCTACAATGCTAATTTGGGGATCACAAAAAAACCAATACCAGATTTTAGGTAGATTTATTGTCTCAATGTATTGTGCTGTCTTTTATTGCTTCAGAACACCATTTGCTCTATTTATGAAATTTTAACATGATTCTCATCATCTGCTGCAGCTTCTATGATCGATCAGCTCCAATTTACACCCAACCTCGATATCTGCCTCCTTCCAAGATGCTGGATGCTGACGTTACAGATAGTGTCATTGGCGAGGGCTGTGTAATTAAGGTAAGTGGTCATAGTTGTAAACAGCCATACAACTTATCTCAACTGATAAAAGCCTGTAATCAGCAGTAAAATTGGTTGAATGCTTCTAAATATTTTTTCTTAATGTTGTTTTGCATTGTAAAATAAATTAATTGGACTGCCTGAGCAGAATAATGAAGAGTAAAAAAAATGCAATTTGATGCCTTACATTCGTTGACATCAGACTTCTTAATAAATATGATTGAGCATTTGCTCCATCAACCATGATATGAACTAGTCATGTGTATGTTATCGGTTAACCTTACGTCATGTAAAGTAACCATGAAGTTTGTGATGATAATCGGTGCAGTAAATGTAATTGTTCCCCCTTTGGTGCAGAACTGTAAAATCCACCATTCTGTGGTTGGACTAAGATCTTGCATATCAGAGGGTGCAATCATAGAGGACTCGTTGCTGATGGGTGCAGATTATTATGAGGTAATACTTTTAACTGAAATGCGAAAAGAAATTTTAATCTTTATCGGTTTAAAGACAAGCAATTCTACTTGAAGTTATACACTCTGCATGGGTTGATTACCAATAAATCAGTCCGATTTTGCCATTTTACATCATTCCCTTTTGTAATTCATGAGAATCATGACCAGCCATTTCATATTCTCTGTTTTTTCTTCAGACGGATGCTGACAGGACATTTCTTGCTGCAAAAGGTGGCATCCCAATTGGTATTGGCAAGAACACCCACATAAAGAGAGCAATAATTGACAAGAATGCTCGAATAGGAAACAATGTGAAGGTGTTGAATATAATCCCTTTGTTTCTAAATCTTTTTGTAGAGTTGCAGAATGATTTTTTATTGCCATTATTATTCCATAGAAATAGTGGAAGTCTTGCTTAATGAATTTGTACATACCCATGGGGGTACATACTCGCCCCCTCACCTGCAGTTTGTTTCCTCATCTCGTCTAGTTCTCCATGATTATTTTATGATGAAAATGTAATTGAAATGCCATACCTCTGAAGCACTATTTTTTGTTTTTAGATCCTTAATGGCGACAACGTTCAAGAAGCTGCAAGAGAGACGGAGGGATACTTCATCAAGAGCAGTATTGTTACAGTCATCAAGGATGCTTTCATTCCCAGTGGTACTGTCATCTAAAAATCCTTTACTCTTGCAGCACTAGTTTGGGTCTTTCTCCATAGCTTTTGGCCTAACAAGTGACAACTGAAGGAATAGAAAATTGAGATTTTCTCCATGTTCATGTGACATTGAGACTGTTATCTATTTCTATTTCTTCAATTTAGCAGAAAGTGTCTGTTTTTGAATATTGATCTCGACGTCCAATAATTGAATCTAAGCCAGTATATCTTAGTTAGACTGAAAGAACACAACATTCACTTTTGGACAGAAAAAACACGACTTTGTGATGGAGATTTTGTTCCTCATAAATGAGTTTCAGTGATTTCTATTTGGGTAATTAAGAGTCCTTAAAAATGACACTGAAAATAGAATTATGATACTCATATCTAATTTTGTCAATACTTAAAACATCTACAACAGCTTATCTATATTTAAAGAGCATCTAAAAACTTAAAGAGCAATTTTTTTTAAACATTTTCACAGCTTACTTTATCTCTATGCTCTTCATTTTACTTCTTCCAATAAACATTTAATATCTCTCTCTTTTTCATATATGCTTCCTCTCAATTTGTATATGCTCCCTCCGTCCCACAAAGATAGATTCGTTTCTTTTTTCACACAAATTAAGAAATCTCCTATAATGTAATTGAAATTATAAATTTTTCACACACTTTTTCTATTATACCCCATTTAATATTAGTCATTCATGAATATAATAAATTTAAATGCTCATTAAGTTACAATTGGAATGCAAATGAAATTGAATTGGATTACATTGAAACAATAATGAAATGAATTGTTGACTTTATTATTGTGGGATGAGTGTTTCTAGGTAATGTAGAATTTATTGACTGCCTACTTGAGTAAATGTGTGAATAAATTAATGTAATTTTCCATTATAATTGAAATGTGTTAAGTTTATTTGGGTTGATAACAATGTAAATTAAATAAGGGTATATTATGAAAAAGAAAAATTTAATACTCTCTATAAAGTAAGTGACCTATAATTTGGGACAGATAAATAAAAAAAACGAGTATATCTTTGTGGGACGGAGGAAATACTATTTAACTAAATTCAATATATTAAGTATTGAAAATTAAAATTATTTCAATATATTTAATAATAGACCCACTTTTTAAATTAAAATGTTAAAATAGAATATCTATTGAAGTCGAATTTTAAGAGTTGACTTTTTAAATTAAAAAATATGATATGTTTAAATTTTAAAGAGATGCTCTTACCATTTTATTACTCAAAAAAGTGGATTGGGTTGAGTGACTAGAAGTGTTCGTGACCTCATTGTGCGTCAGATACTTGAGAATAAATGTGTATTTATGGAGAAACTCAGAACTAAAAAAGGTTGAACTCCAATCTTGAGGGCCTCCACCGACCTTGCCCTGGCTCTTGGTGGAGGAGGTAAATCGCAGGATGTCTTCGCCGGGAGGCGCAGGATGGAGAGTTTATGGATGAGAGCCATTTGCTGGTATTATAAACCATATGGTAACTCCCGCTTGCGATAAGGCACAAATTCAATATTTCAAGATTCAACCTCGCACTCAACTCGTAAAACTCAACTACTTATAACATGTGCTCACTCAACTTTGGGTTGGAAATTGAGGTCTTTGAATGAGAAAAAGAAAATAATATTGTGAATGAAATTGCTGAAATCAAATGTAAATGTTAATATTGAATACTCCAACAATGAAGTTTAGCTTCTTTCCAGTATTTCTCAAGCTATTTTATGACAAATTGGTGGCATTTTTGCATGTGTTAGCTGATTGATTGGTGTAAAACTTTCCAGCTTTGCTTGGTATTCTTAAACTAAAAGTTTGATTGCAAGTGGAAAATTTGGGTGGAAAAAATATTTTCCATGGAAATAAATTACCAAAAAAATTTAGATTGGAAAATATTAACAAATTTTCCATAGAAAATAAATGGGTTGGAAAACGTTAACAAATTTTCCATGGAAAATAAATTCTCCTATCCTTATTAAAAAAAATATTTTTCCTTAAAAACAAGGAAAATATGGCCAAAGTGGAAAATATGGAAAAAAATTTCCATGGAAAACAAAAGTTCCAATCAAACGAAAGATGGAAAATAGGTGAGAAAATATATTTTCCATGGAAAATTTTGCCAATCAAATGCAGAAGAGAAAATTTGGAAAATTGGTGGAAAATTTTCATTTTCCATGGAAAATGAAAGGAATCAAACACACCCTAAAAGAAACAAGTGTTAGAAATTAATTTATAATTATTTCATCTAAAAATTTAAATAGTTGAGTACATAACACATTTATTTATTTAAATTTATGCTATTGTGGTCAACAACACATTGAGTCTAAAAATAAATAAAACCAATTCCAGTCCAGTATTCAACCAGGCAAATAAGATATAATAAATTATGTAGTATTTGTTACGGAATGTTAACCTTTTAAAATCAAAATTCAATACTCAACATGGTATTAAAGTTCAAAAAATTCAAATAGACTCAAATGAGCAAATCAGATTTCTAAATTAGTATTCTCAAATGTGCTATTATTTTACAAATATATGTTCACAAAAGTTAAGGTGGTGTTCTCTTTGCGCTTGAGTTTTGTATTTTAAGATTTTTGAAAATACGTTCTTTTGTAATTTTCAAAATTGTTCCTCAAAACAGAAAATTCAAAATGCATTTACTTGAAATTTGTTAGAATGTTTTTATAATATTTTATTCAAACAATTATTGATTAAAAATTTGGAATTACTTGTAATTAAAAACATTATTGGAATTAAAAATAATTAAAAATAATTATTATTGGAATTAAAAATAATTATTATTGTAATTAAAAATAATTAAAAACTTGGATTTCAAAAAAATGGCGCGGATGTAACTTGAACAACTAACCACCCAATTGGCATTACGCGCATCTAGCATTGTTTTAGAAATGAGCCGCGTTTTGTAAAAAAAACACGGAAAAGGTTTAAATCATCATTTTCCATGCTCAACGTAAAATGTTAAAAAAAAAAAAAAAAAAAGCCGCAATCTGGATTCAAATGCAAATCTCCTACACCAAAATGCGTGTTTTGTCCGTTTTAGAAATTTCCGCGTTTTGTAAAGAAAATGCGGAAAATGGCTAAATCATTGTTTTGCATTTCCTTTGTAATTTTTTTTAGTATTTTGGAAAATGTATTTTCAAAAATAGATAAATAAACACGTTTTGACTATTTTCAAAAACAGAAAACGAAAAACGGGTTGAATTTTCAAAAAGGGGAAATAAGGCCGCAATCTGGATTTGAAACGCAAACCTCCTACACCAAAATGCGCGTTTTGGCCGTTTTAGAAACATCCGCGTTTTGTAAAGAAAATGCGGAAAACGGTTAAATCATTATTTTGCATTTCCTTTGTAATTTTTTTTAGTATTTTGGAAAATGTATTTTCGAAAATGGATAAGTAAACATGCTTTGACTATTTTCAAAAACAAAAAACGAAAAACGGGTTGAATTTTCAAAAACGGAAAACGAGTTGAAAACACCAAAGAGAACACATTTTTTTTTTTTTTTTGGATGAAATCTGGATACCAATAATAGCCCTGTTTCTTCTTGTTATATATCTTTTTTACCTGGACAACTGATGATTCTTTTGCATGTGTCTGGTTTCATATCTGATCGATTGGTGGAAAGGTTTCCAGCTTTGCTTGGTATGCTTGACCTAGATGAAACAGGTGTTAGAATTAAGACAAGACAAGTGCAGCATATATGTTTTGAAACTTGTACAAAAAAACAAAAAACATAGTATCCAATATAACAATTTGTTGACTAATCTTGATTAAAATTATAATCTTGATTATTTGTCCACTTGTGCAGAGACTAATCTGATCCCGTAAACTAAAAAAAAATTCTGAAGAAAAAGTGTGCCAACTTGTATGGATAAATAGGAGTACTAATTTGTGGACAACATATAAAATTCCTAACTATGTGGAACAGTGGAAGTGATAGTATTTTTAATGTTGAAGACATATCTAAATAAATGAATTTGTTTAGTCCCAAACAATCTAAACTTGTAGACGAGATAGTTTATATTTATTGTAGCGAGATGAAGTTTTTGAAATATCTAATGTTTTTTTATAGAATTTTGAATTTTCTAGCCGACTGCTGGGAACTTAAGCCCACAAAAAATGGTAAACTTGGTTACGGTACTCTACACAAGTAAATTGATAATGAAAATGACCCCAAGATTCTGTACAACCAACTATATATAAATATGTGTGTGCATTTTATATGGTTTCCAGTGCTCTCAGAATATCATCTTTTTTGGATCAAAATGGCTCGGTACTATGTTGTTGCAAATGGTGGCGGTGCTGCAGGTGTAGGAGGTCTTATGTTTGAGGGTTTGGGGTTCTTGTTCATGCTTGGCATGATTGTTATGTATTTGTCAATTATGTCTATGCTAATTTTTGGTTGTGGAGACTGCGCCGATGACACTCGGACGAAGTCTCAGAAGAAGCATGACTCAGCAATGGCAGCCAGTGCTGCAGCGGGAGCTGCCGCTAGTACAGTACCAGTCACTGTTGGTGCAGCCGGCTGAGGTGGAGTTGTAGTAGTGTAATTTATATATATATAATTGTTATGTTAAATTCCTTCCTAATAAATATGTTTTGTTTTTAGTCTCTCTTTGGTTTATGTATAAATTAGTATTTTAGCCTAGTTATATTTGGTGGTTTTGAGAAAAATGTTGTAATCTAGAGCCAGGAGAATGATTTATAGTCCACAAATTCTATGTTTGGATAAGGATGAAGGCTAAAATTATAAACGTCATATCACCGTATTGTTGTGTTGTTGTGTTAAAGTGGTATTAATATTATCGTTATCGTCGAAATGAAAATTAAAATGGGTTATCAAATGGGTTAGAAGTCTCAAACGGACAAGTCTGACTAGTTTGGACATTTCATTAGAGGTTTAAGATGACTTGCTTACCAACTTGGGCTGACCCATGTTCGGTGATTAGTCGAGTCAAAAACCTGATTGATCATATATCCATGTGTTCTGTTGCGGCTCGTACGCCGATCTCAAAGTGAATTGAGATTTACTTATTATCAATTGTTTGCACTTCTATAATTTAAGGCTACAATTAAATAACTTGTATCCACCGTGATCTTTATGTCGAGATTTTCAAGCTTTCAATGATGTTGTAAGCATTTTGATCTTATACTCTCAAATGTAAGCATTTTAATCTTATACTCTCAATCGTTTATGCGTACAAGACACTCCAATACATCTCCCTAGTCCCTTCAATCAAGACACCTTGTTACCTCCATCAAAATATAATTTTAATAACAATTAAAATAATATTCAATTATTTTATTAGACAAAAATATTGTCATATAAGGAACTTTTATTAAACTTGCTAGATCAATAAAACAGAGCCGAAATTTCTAATTTCTAATAAAAAAAAATACATCGATATAATAATATTTTCAAAATCTGCTTAGCTCAGTCGATTCAATCGAAAAAAATTAGAAATCAGATTGAAGATCAGTTCAATAAAAACTATACAAACCCGGTACGAATGTGAATTAGGTGAAGCAGTCACGTAATGTTTTCAAAATAAGCTTAGCTTGTCTGGTTCAACCAAAATGTTCAGAAACTTGATCGAAGACCAATTTATTAAAAGCTATAAAGAAAAACCAGTAGAAATGCGAGTAGGGAAAGTGGTCGAATAATATTTTCAAAAATCGACTCGACTTAATCGGTTTAATCGAAAAATCAGAAATCGGGTCGAAATCAATTCAATAAAAACTTTAAAGAAAAACCGGTAGAAATGCAAACGGGTGAAGCGGTCACGCCAATTTCCAAGAATGTCAGAGAATTCCAACACGAGTTAATGCTGAAAACATATTCTGAAAGCAATTAAAAATTCTGGATTGAAATTGGCATTCAAGGACATAAATTAAAAAACCCAAATAACTTGAGAGATGTTCTAAAAAATATATGAGGCAATAAAGAGAGAAGAAATGAGGAGAGAGGTAGTGGAAGGAAGAAAGAGAGAAAATAGAAAAAATTGGTGGAAAGCCGATTAACAAGATGTTTAAAACTGGACGGCATGTTGGACGACCTTCTACAATAAATATTGTCACATGAATTTGTCTCCACCACCTTATCGCCACATCAACTCGACATTCAAAATAGAAGGTAGCATTGGAGATGCTTAATTTGGTAAAAATCTGACTGGAAGGCCATCTTTTTACAGAAAATGTGGGAGTAAAAGGGAAGAAGAAGACTTGCAGTTCATAAAAAATAGAAAAACTATTGTCCATCCAATTAACCATGCACACAGTTCAGGGGATTAAAATGAGACCATGAAATAGATTAATGATGGAGTCAGATAATTCAATTCCACTGCAATTAAATGTCCACTGTGATGGACAGATTTATGTACTTACACTACAAGAGATTTTATTTTTTAACGATGAAATTTTTTGTCATAGAAAATTAATTTTACGTTATTTCGTCGAAAAATGGTGGTTGAGAAATTTTACAATACCATTATTTTTTGTCATTAAATGTGAAATTTCTTGTAGTGTTACCGGTGAAAATCCTTTCCTAGAGGGTGGAGGAGGCGAAGCCAGGCAGTGGGTGGTCTGTTCTTGGACAACTACGACAGTTGCTCACCGCAAATAGCATTACTCTAAAGTGGAGCTAACTTGGTATTTGATCGATTCCTACAAATAGTATTGTAAAAAGCGTTAAGTGTGATTAGACGTGTTCAAGCTTTGCGGGCCTAGGCGAAAGTCTCGCAAGGTCAAAGCGTGATGTGTGGCTAAGAGTAGAAGTCGTGCCACACGCGTAGACATCGCGTCGGCGAACTTTTTATAACAGTGATTACAAATGCCAAAATAAATCCCTATTCCCTGATAGGGACTGAAGTGCTGACACTGGCATGGAGTCTAGCTCAGCTGGGATGGATTGCAGGCCCAATATGCATGGGTGGTGTTTGGAGTAATTGCTATAATTTCTTCAAATCTCCTTTGTGGATATTGCCTTTGCTTTCACATACAACGCAATCATACAGGTGAGAAGATAGTACTTGCTGAATATCTATGATGTGCTCTGAGAGTCTGAGACTATCTTTTAATTGATTCATCGATCATTTTGAATATTGCAATGAGACATCCAAGCTAGTTAATGAACAAATGCAAATGTAGAATACTCTAAATACACCGCCACCAGAAAACAGAACAATGAAGACGGCGTCAATTACAGCTCTACTTCTTGCCACCGCCTTATTTATTTGCTGTGGATGTTTTGGATATGCTGCGTTTGGCAACCAATCACCTGGAAATCTATTGACAGGATTTTATGAACCCCTACTGGCCTGAAGACTTTGCCAATGCGTGTATAGTTCTTCATCTTTTGGGAGCATATCAGGTACTGCATCCTATTTACAAAGTGCAAGCATCTTGTTACTTGAAAGATAAGGGTACAGATCATTTCGACTGAATGGGCATCTACAAAATTACATCTTAATCTACTTTGATTATAGTCTTATCAATGAGGAATGCATTTCAACTTCTCTTGCTATTCACGCGTCTTGTATGACTTGTAGGCTATGCCACTGATGCATTCATAAAATGTGATATTTTGAAACAATAGCAAAGACTTTTTGTTTGCTTCTGTACTCTTCAATCCGAATTTTGTTGTCGGCTATGCATGGATGCTTGCACGAGATGTTGAGACGTGATATTTTGAAAACAACAGGGAAGAATGGATGCTTGCTTATGAATTATTCAATCAGAATTGATTAGAATGCACATGGGTTAATATTAATCCGGATCAAAAACATGTAACAGTTTTACTACAATAGACTATATATTACAAAATGACTTACAGGTTATCCTTTCTATTTTCATCTTCTTGAGTTATGAATGTTGGTGGATTTATGTGGAAATGACTCCAAAGCAATTAAACCGAATGATGGATGAAAATTAAGCCGAAAGCAAGAAGTTGAACTCTTTGTCCTTAAGTCAATATTGCCCCATAATTGTGCCTTCTTGGTCTTTGGCAATTGACTCCCAAGATACAACGACTTTCGGCTTGAATTTTGTAGTACTTCAAAACTCAAGTACAATGAACCAAAATTGGTTTTGTACTCCAACGGATGAAGTGAAATGGAAACCAGAATTTTATGCAACTAATATGCAATAATTTTGGTTAAAGAATGATGAAATATGAGTTCTTAGTGTTTGCATATAGTTTCTGTATCAATCCTCTTGTTAATATGGACGTCCAAAGGTTCTATTTAACGATGAAGATCAGTTGGAAACGAAAAGGTATTGAACCAAATCGTGCAACACTTCAAAAGGACATGTCTGTTCACGCAAACTTATGCGATCGCATGGTTTAACCAAGCTGCGATCGCAAGGTACAAAAAATCGAATGTAACTTGATCCAATTTAACCATGCGATCGCAAGGCTTTCTCTCCTGCGATCGCATAGAAAGACCCAAAAACGTTTTGCTTAAAATTTAGGCAGATTGCGATCGCAGGTGGAAATACCCATGCGATCGCATGGTCAAAACTTTGATCCAAAATTGTCATTTTCCGTAATTTCCCATTCATTCGATATTGGTTTCGAAATGCCAAATATACCCTTTAAACATGCAGATAAATTTGAATTTTCTTTCCGGGGCAACTCCCCTCGACCCCTCGCGACCTGACCGAACAGGTCGATCCCGTTTCTTAAGCGTCGATGTGGCAAACTAATTTGCCTAAACGGATTGAGTCGGGTTTGTATATTTAGCCAAGTTGACACGAAGTCACTTTCGTTGTTTTTAACACTTAGTTAATTTCTGGACATATTTAAACCAATTTTCAACAATGAATTATATCTGTAGCATACGTTTGGCTATTGCAGATCAATACTCAGCCAGTATTTGCAGTAGCTGAGAGATGGGTTTCGAAGAAGCATCCTAATTGTAGATTTCTGAATAAATTCCACTACTGCCTGATTTCAAGTTTAATCTTCTTCAGCTGTGCTTCAGAACCTGGCTATTCTTTTTCCTTGCTTCAGCAAAGTTTTAGGAGTTCTGTGAGCTGTGAATTTTTGGCCTTTGGCTATATATTTCATTGTGGAGATGTACATTGCTTGCTTTGCACCACGTTTGCTTTATTCGGGTCTCTAGAGGCCTCATAAGCTACAAATTGAGCTAGGAATATCAATTTGTAGCTGAAACTTTTGTTTACTGATTCTTGTGAATTCATTGAATTTGGACGTAACACAGGAAAGAAACGTTAGAATAAGATTTCCATGTCTAACTGCGAAAGTGAAATCCTCTGTAAGGAAAAAGATAAAAAATAAAAAAAGATTTGGGTAACCCTTAAGTTCGAGAATTTTTTTTTACTACGAACTTAGTTAAAAAGAGTAACTCTAATGTCAGCATGGGAGCATTGTGGAGCGTGTTCACATGCAGGTCATATTTAAGAGGTCGGAACTAGTATTTTTTTAACATCAATGTTTTTAAATTTGACTCGAACATTTCTCCGGCAAAGATAAGGGTCAAATTTTCAATCGGGTCAATCAAATGTCAAAATTAATTATACATGCAGGTCATATTTGACAACTCGTATTTTTTTTCTATCAACAATGCTAACTCGATTTGAACATTACTTCAGAAAAAACCAAATGTCAAATTTTCATCGGACCAAATGTCAAAAATAAATAAATAAATAAATATATAGTGCGACAAATTTATAAACAAAAGTCAAGGATAGTGTGATTTACTGGTTGCGTGTCTTAATTTTCATGGATGAAAAAAAAAAAAATTATTTACCACCAAACAATATAGTCCTCTACATGTTGCAATCTGTGACCTAAATCTCAGTCCTCATATTCAATGCCTCCAACAACTCCATTCATTTATATATGTCAGGAAGAATAAAAGGTGCATTATCAGCCAAAAATCTTAAAGAAGAAGATGGAAAGTTTTTTGAAATTTTTAATTATTTCAAGGTTACTTCAGAAATAAACTAAAAGTCAAGCCTCTTTTTTATTTTTTATCACTTCTGAACACAGTTATGATCAATTATTTTATCAAAAAAAAAAAACTGCTTAGAATAATATTAATAGTAAAGTATTATTGCCAAACAAGTCGTTACAAAGATAAAATATTATGAAAATATTATGGGATTGATTTCTTACCCACCATGGGTAAGAGATATAATGTACAATATAAATAACAATTCATGATTAAAAAAAATAATGAATATGAAATCATGAATTATCAATCAGGTGGGCATTATATCTCAATCTCCTACCAACCCCCTAAAATATTATGATGTCAATTTTCAGTTTGGCAGCTTATTTATAATTAATTAATGTCAACACAAATGTGGTATTTTCTGTTGGTGAGTGGCACTGTGCGCTTCCTTTGTTAAAGACATCAGAAAATGGTTGAAGAAGTTGCCTCTCCTCTGCTCACAGATTCTGCATCTTCATCTACAGATTCTTCTCATAGTAACTCTTTAAAAAGAACAGGTTTCTTCAATATTTCATTACCTTTCTAACTGTAGCTTATAAACAATAGTCAACTTTTGTTGGATCATAATAGAGGGGTAAAAAGATTTTTTTTTTCAGAAATTTGTTGCTCCTTTTGAACTTCAATTGATACTACTCTGTTTTCACTTTCTATTTATGAAGAAAATGATTTTATTAGAAAAGACTGAATTTTGGGTGTTTGGATGTGAAGGAACTGTATGGACAGCAATTGCCCACATAATAACAGGAGTGATAGGGTCTGGAGTGCTGTCACTGGCATGGAGTTTAGCTCAACTGGGGTGGATTGGAGGCCCAATAAGCATGGTGGTGTTTGGATTAATGACTATAATTTCTTCAAATCTCCTTTGTGATTGTTACAGATATCCTGATCCTGAAGTTGGCCACATCAGAAACAGATCTTTCGCTGAAGCTGTGAGGTGTTTCCTAGGTGAATTGCATTTAATAGTTTATATTCATGCTATTTCCCTAGGTACCCCAAGAAATAGTTAAATTTAAGAGGGATTGATTATTAATGCTTTGGCTTTAGATAAAGAGAAGAAATAGGAAATATTTTATGGTGAACTGAATAATAATTCTTAATGCTTGGGAATCAGATACACATCGGACACCAACATCCACCTTGTTGAATGAAGTTAAGAATTGATCTGGGACCTTAGTGCATCAGAACAAACGTCAAGGACTGCTATTTGAAATGCATTCTGCAGTGATGACTGTTGAAACAGTTTTCAAGAATCTCCTGTTTTTTAGGAGCATTGTTAGATTATTCCCATAGGTGTATAGTGCTGATTGGTTGGTTGTAAAGTGTATGTAATTTCTGTTTTTCCATTCCTGTATAAAGATCACTTGATTCAATGCAAAGCTTAATTGAGCTGAAATTTATCAATTACAATTTCTTCTGATTTCTAACTCACCTTAGGAGGAGGATGCGTGCTTCATAGGAATGCCTTGTAAATACTATCAAATTTTGTTTTTTCAGGAAAGAAGAGCTCGCAGGTGGCAGAAATATTAGTTCAAGAAAGCTATTATGGTTGCGGGGTTGCTTATACCATAACATCAGCTATCAGCATGAGGTTCTTCATCTAATTGTCTGCGTATGCTGCTCTGCTTTAAATATGCTCAACCAACTTCAATCCTGATGTTGTGTTTTTGGGAATACTGCGAAGAAAATTAGAATTAATGTACTTTGTGTTTTGACACACATATTATGGTTGATTACAACTTCAGGATTCTAAAACCACAATTTCAGTCATTATCTGCAAAGGGAAAAGGATATCATCTGAGCAGTGATATGCTCAAGCACTGTGTGAAGTCTGAACAAACTTTCTTAGAAAATCTACTAATATAGTTAAGATGGCAATAATGAAGTTGTGAATATTGACCTTCAAACTTTTGCTAATATTTTGCATCTATAGCGATTAGTCACCATTTGCTCACATCCTGATACTTGTTGAATGGTCTGCCAGGAAGTGTGCAATGGCTTTTCAACTATCTGTTTATTAATTGGTGAAAGATGGCTTGGTATAAGGGTCCCTCATTAGTTGGTCAGAAAATGAAGGACTGATTATCTTCTTTATGTTCATTTCTTTCTTTGGTTGCACGGAGTTGTAAAATGGCTATATGCTATGGATAGGATCTTGGTCCAAGTGTTTTTTGTGAATTCGAGTCTCTTGAAAACATTGCAACAGAATGAATCGAAATGTTGGTCCACCCAAAAACATTAGAAATAGCTGACAAATTCTGGGGAAGATTAAGAAAAATGTATCAAATCTATGTTATCAGAAACTTATAAGATCCTTGAGCTACTCTACTAAGTCTCAATTGGTTTGCAGTGAATGCTATTGTGACCTAACTGAACGCAAAAACTTACTGAACGGTGTTCATTCACCCTCAAAAATTAGGACTTGGTCACTCTTTTAGTTAACTCTTTTAAGAATAAGAATGTTACCATCTCGATTTAGTTGTTCTTATATGCAATTTTTAATATTTTATCCTCCTTCGTGGCTGATGTCATCTTCCTTTCCACATATACTTCTATCACCTAATCTAAATCTAGTAACTACATTGAAGAAGGGTATCAGCCATTAAAGTGACATGGAACTGTATATTGCTCCCCACCTATGTTTTCAATATCTCTAGATAGCAAGAAACTCGTTTGTCATTTTTGGTTGTTTACTCACAGCAGATAGCAACTAATTGGGTTGTTGGTTATTTTTATAAGTATGATTTACAGTGATATGTTTGTTGGTTAAGGGCAATTCTAAAATCAAATTGTTACCACAAGGAAGGACACAATGCTCCATGTGAATCTGGCGATAGTTCATTTTTTATGTTGCTATTTGGAGTTGTTCAAGTACTATTCTCTCAGATACCTGACTTTCACAACATGAAGTGGCTCTCAATAATTGCTGCAATCATGTCCTTTACATATACCTTCATTGGACTGGCTCTCGGTTTCGCAAAAGCTGTAGGTACCTTTCAGTTCCTTACTCTTATCGTCTTAGTTTGGATTCATTCTTAGACAAGCACATTAGGTGAGCATATTCTAATATGCTTGTCTGACATGGATATTGTTGATATCAATTTTTCTAATGACGGAGGGGAGTTCCCTCTCAATACTCTGATGCTCAAGTTAGATGTCCGAACAAAAATAACTTTTCTTGCATACCTTATTTATGGTTAGGCTGCTCAATATACTGGAACCTCAAGTTTGTGGTTATTTGCCCACTTTCTTAATTACAGTGAGCCTTTGACATTTGAATTTAGCACAATACTGTTGACTTAGTATTGAGGATGTTTGTTTTAGTTGTAAAGGTACATAAGTTTAGATCAATGCATTATTTCTCTGCAGGAGATGGAGAAATCAAGGGAGATGCTACCGGAGTATCTACAGCTACTCTGGCTCAAAAAGTATGGCTCTCCTCACAAGCACTCGGGGATATTGCTTTTGCTCTCACATACAATGCAATTCTTCTGGACATACAGGTGACAAAATAGTACGTGCCAAATATATACACTAACAAACACATATAAACTGTGGTTGTCTTTTGTCCATTCATTTGTTGATTGTTTTGAATTTTGAAGTGAAACATCAAAGCTAATTGATGAACAATTAACTTGCAAATTTAGGATACTCTGAAGACACCGCCACCAGAAAACAAGACAATGAAGAAGGCGTCAACTACAGCAATAATTATTTCCACCTTCTTCTCTCTCTGCTGTGGGTGTTTTGGATATGCTGCTTTTGGCAATCAGGCACCCGGAAATATATTAACGGGCTTTGGATTTTATGAACCCTACTGGCTTATCGACTTTGCCAATGTGTGTATAGTTCTTCATCTTGTGGGAGGATATCAGGTATTACGTCATATTTACAATTTGTGGCATCATCTTGTTACTTGAAAGATAAGGGTGTGGATCGTTTGGAGCCATATTGGCATTTGCGAAATACATCCATATCCACTTTGGTTACAGTCTTATTGAAGATTGAGGAATGCACTTTAACTTCTCTTGCTACTGGCTACCTGAGTTCACTTAAAGTAGCGCAGGATTCTTGCCCACCCCACCCTCCCTCCCTTCCCTTTTTCTTACACAACAACACGCAAAATACACACTAAACACAAACATATAATTCATTCATACACGAGATAATGCACACACAAACTGTACAAGCATCTTGAATGACCACAATTTCTTGTAGACCATGCACTGATGCGTTCATGAGAATGTGATTTTTTGAAACCATAGCAAAGATTTTATGTTTTCTTTTATTTTCTTGACTGAAATCGAATAGGGTGCACGTGAATTATAAACTTATATTAATCATTGTCCAAATTTCATCTGGTTGGACTATGATATCTGCTGCACATGTTTGGCTTTTGCAGATCTACAGCCAACCATTATTTGCAGTAGCGGAGAGATGGATGTCAAAGAAGCATCCAAATAGTGGATTTGTGAATAAAGAACACAAAATTAAGCTCCCATTAATGCCCGATTTCAAGTTGAATCTTCTTCGACTGTGCTTCAGAACTGCATACGTTGCATCTACAACAGGAGTAGCTATTCTTTTTCCCTACTTCAACCAAGTTTTAGGAGTTCTGGGCGCTTTGAATTTTTGGCCTTTGGGTATATATTTCCCTGTGGAAATGTACCTTGCACGGTATAATATACGAGCTTGGACAGGAACATGGACAGTTCTTCAAGCTTTCAAAATACTTGGCCTTCTTTGCAGCATTATAGCTTTAGTCGGGTCAGTAGAGGGACTCATAAGCAACAGATTGAGCTAAAAACTTGTTGATTTGTACAGCATGACAAAAGACTTGACACAGGAAAGAAAAGTAAAAATAAGATTTTCAGGGAAAAGAAAAAAGAAATTCTGGGCAGTTCCGTATACGCAAAGATGAATTTTTGGCTAGATACATACAAATATGTTTGGCTAGACCTCTCTCTTTCACTTAAAATCACTAATCTCATGAGTCATGACCTCTCGCTTTCAATCTATTTGTATGCTTACCAATTCTTGTGATAATGTTTCACCTCTCGCTTTCAATCTATTTGTATGCTTACCAATTCTTGTGATAATTTTTCAACACAACTTTTCTATTTTGTGTTGGACGGTTGGGACAACACCCAAAAGTCAAATCATAAAACCAAATCAACATGAAGCCATATAAATAGCTGGAAAAATTGCAGCAAAGATCTCTAATTTATTTAAATTTGATAAATGAATCTTCAACACTTTCTTTTTTATATACATTTTAGATGTTCAACTTTTCAAATTCATAAATAATTTCCATTCATCCAAAGGAGACAGGGAGTGAGGAGTAGTGAAGAAGACCAGGTACGGGTGTGTAGGGAGTAGGAAGCGAGTTAGAGTCTTTTCTTTACAAGATTGTACGCAGGAATAGAACTAGGAATTTTGAGGTGCGAGAGCAAATAAAGTGAACCAAAAAAAAAAACAATATTTAATTTAGAAAAAATAAATGAACCATAAAATAATAGAAGAGAAGTTCAACGACAAGCAAGATAGAACAAAATTATTGAAAATTTATCGGAGTTTTGTAGTGGCTAGTTATAAGTATAACACAAATGGCATGAGATTCTTGAGGTGTTTATTTGCCCTAGAATGCATATATTGAGTATTACTTTTGCTTAATCTCTCAAGTTTGAGCACTAAAAAGGCTCAGGAGGATTTCCCGGAAAAAAGAAAAAGAGTGAACAACACAATAAAAGAGAAAATGGGTAAAGGTAAGTGAAAGTCTTTATAAGCTAAATTACTATATTCACCTTAGCATTTTTACATTTAAAGTTTAAATGTAAAGATAAAATTATAAAATTTAAGATTATCTAAAAATATAAGAAAATT